>CM029518.1:35239329-36439329 GCA_017140615.1 Eucalyptus cladocalyx
TTGATGCAGGTTTGAGTTGTGTATTTTTGGTTCAAGACTTTGAGTTAATATATGTCATGTCCTCTTTATGTCGTGAACCGGACTATGTCAAGTTCAAATAAATCTTGGAAACCCTTGACTCTTGTTCTAAAAGTATAGATTCTTGTGAAAGAAGGAAAGATGACAAACATTCAAAGATCACGTTCCGAGATCGTCCTCAACCCATGGCCATGAAGAGCCAACTGCTAGCATCTTTCTCCGGCAATTTCACCTGCAAGATGTCCTCGCATGAAAATTATATTGCAGAAGAATTAAGAAAGACTCCACTATATCGTGACTTACTTGGTGCCGAAGATCTAAATCACATGGAGGATCGAGCATGCAGCACGAAGCATCTTCACTAAGGCTGAAGCAGATCGTCTCCATTTAAAGATCACTTTCCGAGATCTTCTTCAACCCATGGCCATGAAGAGCCAACTGCTAGCATCTTATCTCCAGCAAATTTCAACTGCATGATTTCCTCGCATGAACATAATATTGCAGAAGAATTAAGAAAGACTCCACTTTATCGTGACTTACTTGGTGCCGAATGTTGGGAGAATATGGCTTCGAAATGGGTTAAACAATGAAATCGGATCGAGTAAAACAACTCGGACTTTGAGGCGTGATATTACTTTCTTTAAGGATTTATTTGCCTCACAACATTGCTAATGGTCACCGGCAAAAATCCTCCAGGATAAAACAAAGTCTCGGATGAGAATGCTAGATAGCAATTCTAGTATTTCTTTAGGGTCTTTCTAGGAAAACAATCGAAAAATTGGCTGTTGTTTTTTTTTTCAGAAAGAAAACTCGAAAATGACCACACTTTTTCTTTCCGAAAAATGACAAAGTATATATATGAAACAGTCTTGCAACTCTTCGTGAAAATTGCGAACAAACACGTCTTTAAAAAATTGTTCGGATAAACAAATGCGACTCTTCGAAAGAAATCGAAAACGAACAATTGCAACTCTTCGGAAAAGTTAAAACCGAATAAGTAATTTTCCAAAGGTTGTCTTGAAAAGACACAAACAAAATTCGGAATAATTATAAATTTTTTTTAAATAGAATTTCGAATTTTCATTTTATATATTTTATTTCCGAAATTCTCAAAATAAAAGACAACCTTTGAGTTTACTAAAAAATTAATAACAAAGAAATAAAAATTAGAATAAATAACAAGGGATTAGTGTTAATTAAACCGGAGCGCCAAAATCGCACACCCGCACGCGGGTATGATGGAGTCTAGCCCCACCCAATCATTCTTTAAGTACATAAAGAAAAACCCGCACCTTTAAATTTGCCCACTCCCTCCCACTTTTCCTATATAGGACAAAGAAAACACTCTGTTTATCTTAACAAACAAACCTCCAACACCAAAACCAAATCACACGGAGGATCGAGTATGGAGCACAAAGCGCCTTCACTAAGGCTGAAGCGGATCATCTCCGTGACGACCTTAAACTAACCAAACCAACTCTCTAAACTACACTGATGAACTAGAGAAAAGAGCTCAAAACATATTTAAAAAAGAAGAAGGAGAAGAAGAAATAGAAAGTCATGGGGTCAACAAGACGCAGTGGATCTCTCTCAGGCAATACGATTAAAAGGAAAATATAAGCACACAAGATTATAGTTGCATGACAATTCTTGTTATTACTAATACAGATATTCACCATCTGACTCAGAGTTCCACTCTTGGACTATAGCCTCAGATTTGTTCATGAGGGCGAGGGTGAAATCAGCATGGATGGCTTGCCTATGATTCAAGTATATAAGAAATGGTTCTAAACCTGCAAAAAAACTCCATTTAACGCTGAGAGTCTTGAGGAGGTGACGAGCAACTGCAGATTTCATCTCTTCTAGTCAACGAACACCAACCCGGCATCGTCCCATCCAAAGAAAAATCGGACATGATTTCAAGGTTGGAATACATTAACCAAATCGTCTGCCAGCACCGGAACCCAACAGTACGTACATCGTAATATTGTACTCGATCTGCTGCAACATAACAGAAGGAAAGAACTAATCGACAGTAACTAAAAAAATTGAGACTGTTTCATTTGGAGAGTTTCCTGCTTTTAAGAGGAGCCAAGTGGACCCTAAGAGGTCAGTCTATAGTGGTGAGGGACGAGAGAATGGAACGCTAGATTTAGGAAGGGCCCGATTCGACCGCGCTTCAGATTTTTCAATCAAGAGACCTCTTAGCTAATTATACTCTTCACTAGTCCTTTAGGGTATGTAAAACTTTTCTGGATCACATTGTACTGCATTCATGTTTTATAGAAGAGTTTAATCATGTTTTTGTTTTTCGAGCGCGTTCAGATTTCGTGCTTAAGATATCCATGAGTTAAATTTCTTGTTGTTCTTAGGGCTCAATAATGAGGCTTTGCTTAACCTTGCTTAATTTATTCTGAGTTCTCTAATTTTTCGCAAATTATTTACAATTTCTTTAGTGTTGATTTATTACTTACATACCCGCATAATAACCATCACATGTTAGTGATTTAGAATTAAATTTAATAAAGATTATTTGCAAAAAATATTTTAAATAAAGAAAAAATGTACTGAGATAGCCTCGGATTAATTTACAATAATCAAGTCCCCGTATTTATGAATCTCTTGTTCACAAAAATAACAAATACTCCTATAATTTACATGGGTGTCTAATCAACCCATAACCAATTGTGGCAACTCAAAAATAAATTTGAATTTCATATTTAAATTATTTGATTAAAATCTCAAGTTGCGATTTATAAGGGCTTGGGAGAGTCCGCTCTAGGTGATAGCACCATCTCTTTGATAAGTAACCATTCGTGCCTACATAGTAATCCATAGCTTTCCCTTGGTGGTTCACCTTGGGGAAGGTCGCGACGTAACGCAACAAAATGCAGTTGCCAAGAGAAAGAACCTGCATCTAGCAAAGACATGTGGGAATGTGCCTTATGCTAACAAAGTTCTGGTTTTGGGTCAAGTGTATGAAGGCACACACTTAGTTAATAGACTACCCCAAGCCAAAGCTTGGTTTTATGACACAATATGAGAAGATGGGGAAAAGTGTCAAAAAAAAGTCCTAAATCTTTAGTCTTTGTGTCGATTTAATCCTAAACTTTTTTACGTTGTGCCAATTTAGTCATTTTCAGCCAATTTTGCTGACTGGATGCCGGCCGGCTGACGTGACCTGATCGATGCTGACATGGACAACTTTTATTAATATTTTTTCTTTTTCTTTTTTTCTTCTCCTCTTCTTCCTCCAGCTGGTCATCGGACCTTGGCAACCGGCCAGAGGCAACGGCCGACGAGGTCAACCTCAACGTGGCCGGCCACCTCACCAGTGGCCGTGAGGGCGGCCTTGCACTGGGCAGCGAGGGTCGAGCCTTGCTTGCCCGGCGCGAGGCCACCCTCGAGGCTTGGGCGGTGAGGCTTGCCCTCGCCAGATCTAGCCTCACCCATGGCCAGTGAGGGCAAGCCCCGCCAGCTCAAGGCCGCCTCCTCGCGCCGAGCTGGCGGGGCTCACCCTCGCCGCCTTTGCGGCCACTAGTGAGGTGGTTAGCGAGGTCAACCTTGACCTCGCCAACTGTCGCCTCTGGCCGGTTGCCAAGGTCCGGCGACCGGTTGGAGGAAGAAGAGGAGAAGAAAAAAAGAAAATTTTAAAAATCAAAAATCAAAAAAATCAAAAAAATTATTAAAAATTGTCCACGTTAACGCTGATTAGGCCACGTTAGTGGATCGGTGTCCAGTCAGCAAAATCCGGCCAAATTGGTCGGAAAAGAATGAATTGACATAACGTAAAAATATTTAGGACTAAATCGGCACAAAGACAAAAGATTTATGTCTTTTTTGGCACTTTTCCCTGAGAAGATGTGGAATTGTAAGCCATGGTGAGTCACTTCAGATATTAAAATGCATATGTTAAGCATTCGTACCCATTGCTTATGAACAAGTTTGATAATAAGGTGGTTCATTACATATCTATGGGTTATGATAATCAAAGGAAAGGGCGGAAGTGTTGTAATCTTACAACAATGTAGTTTTACATTTCCAAGAGCATGATGTTCGATAAGGCATCATTGTGGTGGCCATCATAAACAGTTGTGTTGGAGAAAACTTCATTATCTATTTTAAAGTTGACAAAACATTTCCTTTAATCTAGTCTGAAGACTTCCAGACTCTACCGTCAAAGTCTGAAGACCGCCAGACTCAAGATTTAAAGGCTGCCATCATTGACAGTTTCTAGACCAATGAAGAAGACTTATCTAGATGCGAGCATATCTTTAAGGATTTGATTCGTGCGGCTAAAGAAGTTCTCACGGCTGGAGATGGCATCTTAAGATCTATTATTTGTTTTGAAATTGATTCGAGTAACTAAGATCCATTGATTGGTGAAGTATACTTGGAAGATTCCACTTATGGAAATCTAGATCCTGATTGTATGTGCGAGCAGGATTGGTGGGCTATCTTCATATTCCTTAAATAACTCAAGATCTCCCTAATTGATTATGTCCAACGGGTAGATTGGAAGAACTCCTTTGGAAGATGCCAACGGTTATGAAGGCATAAAGGATTTTATAAAGGAAAACGCTCTAGTTATTCGAGTTGGTGCGAGATAGATAAATTCCAAAGTCTGAAGCTCATTGTACTTTGCTTACTCAATTGTTGAGCTTAAATTCGTACTCAAAAGAGAGATTAGATACTAGTGAGACCTTGAGGAAGTATAGTAGAATCTCTACACTGTGGAATCAAAGACGTGAGATTCTAACACCTCTTTTGATTCATAGTGAAATCCAGCCAGTGGGCTGTCAGTGCGGGAAAGTGGACGTAGGCTTGGTTTAACCCGAATCACTATAAACCTTGTGTTCTTATTCTCTTCCATGAACTCCTTTATTTTGTTCGTAACTCTATTTAATTGTTAGAGTCTGATTTCCTCTGCAAAGTCTATTGTCAACTAGATTCAGGTTAAAAGTAAAGTTTTACACTATATTTTGTTTAGTGTTTGCATTTGTGTCAGATTTCAATCGTATCCCAAAGAATCTCATATAAGTGCTGCGAACTCATCATCAAATACGTTGCAACAACCTCTAAGTTAGGTCTATGGTATCCTAAATAATGAGGCTTTACTCTTCTTGGATATTCATATGCAGATCTAGCAGGATGCAAAGTTGATAGAAAGAGCACATAAGGCACTTGTCAATTGCTTGGTAACAGGACAATATCTTGGTTTTCAAGGAAGCAAAGTACTGTAGCTCTTTCAACAATAGAAGCAGAGTATGTGGCTCTTGAAAGTTGTTGTTCTCAAATCTTATGAATAAAACAACAACTAAAAGACTTTGGAATCGAAAACTCATGCACAAATTTGACAACACCAGCGCGATTAATCTCACCAAAAATCCAATTTTACATTCAAGAGCAAAGCATATAAAGATTCGACACCATTTTATTAGAGACCATGTTCAAAATGGAGAAGTCTTGATTCAATTCATTGACTCAAAGAATTAGCTAGCGGACATTTTTACAAAGCCACTAGAGAAAAATCTATTTGAGTTTATACACTCCAGACTTAATATCTTAAAGTATGAAGAAGTTCAGACTCAGGGTTAAAAGTCTAAAGATGCTCAAACTCAAAAGACCAAAAGTTACGACCGTAAGTTATTTCAGTTCTAGCAATTTAGCTTTCGAATAAAAACTCAAAAAGGTATGATTGCTTATTAATCGGCAATTGACTGATGTTATCTTCCCAAGTTTTTGACATTGTAGCAATTATTCTTTTTCGAAAAGAAAGTTTTTTTTTTTTAGATGACAGTTATCAATCTTCAAAAAGGCAATTATTTTTTAAAAATCATTTTTTATTTTTCCTTTTATGACGATCCGTATACTTCGTTTCGACTACTTTATATACTGTCTTTTTTCTTCATTTTTACTCACAAACCCTAGAACACATAACTTCACCTTTTTACTTTTTCTCTCTAGTTTAATCCTTAAAGTTTTTATTCTCACGAATTGAGTTCAGAAATTCTCTCAAAGACTGTGATAATGTATTCCCAAAGGAAGTCCTCAAGGATTGCAAGCAAGGGACCACAACATATGCGTGAGGGTCCTACGCACTTCGATTTGACCGAGGAAAAAGACTCTTCAAGGTAGTAGCAAATTTAACAACAACATTCTCAACCGTGCCATTTTTCTTAGGCTAGACCACAAGAGTCTCCACAACAACAGATAGAGAAAGAAATTATTGAGGATGTCAAACTTGTAAGGACTCTTAAGCCTGCTTTTACTTTCAAACTCTACACCGCCCTGAAGGAAGGTGGTTCTCCGATGACCTTTATTGATGAATTTTTAAAAGAAAAAAAGGGAACCGAAATGAAACCTATTTTTAAGAACGATGGAACATTTGGGAATTGCTCCTGCTGGTTCGGTAGAAAGGGCTTTTGCGAATTTCCCAAGTGATCCACGTTTTGGAGGATTTAATCAACCAGAAGGAAAAGATGACGATGAGAAAATGTTCACTCATTTTAAGCCTAGAATGGGTGTTGCTGCGAATATTCGAGGAAAAAGGGCAGATTTGTTTCATTTTGAGGAGCATAAGCGAGTTTACTCTAAGTTGCTGAAGCGAGGGGTGATGAATCCAAGGAATGTGGATCTTGATTTTCTCGATTCTCTGAACATGAAGTTACAGGAGAAATTTGCTTTACTTCAACTAGAACGTTTTTGCTCTAAGACAGCCGTAGCTCATCCAGAACTTACCATGTGTTTCTATTCCAATCTAAGCTTTTTAGATGCGAATAGATTTTTATTTAGTGTTAGAGACCAGGATTATGTCGTTGATATGGACACTTTGGCTGATGTGATTGGAGTGGAGAGAGGGATATTCTAATCAATTAGTGTGTCTATTGGTCATGCTACTATGGAGCTTGTTCGAGACAGAATTGCAGAAGGCCGAATTTCGTATTTGAGGATGAGTGCCTCAAATGTCTTACTCCATAAGATAGTAATTAATTGTCTCAGACCCAAATCCACATCAAAGACCGATGTCTCTAATTCTGAAGCGAAGTTGATGTATGCCATCAATATTGGTTACAAGTTCTCTCTGCCGCACATTATCATATTCCACATGTATAGGTCAATGGTAACAGATAAGGGGCAACTTCTCTATTCAGCTCTTGTTACTCATCTATTCAGACATCTTAATATTTAGCCTCCTAAAATTCTGTGTGTTTGAACCTGTGATCCAATGGTGGTGGGACTAAAGATGGTTTCGAAGATGCATCTAAAAGAGCTAAACAAGGCTTTAGAGCGTTTTATGGAGAAGACCCCTATCAAGACTCATCAAGATCCTATGGCTGCAAAACGGAAAGGCAAGGAGCCCATGATAGCTCCATCTAAGAAGAGGAGAGCACTCATCTTACAGGATGAAGAAGATGAGGATGACATCACCATTTCCGCTCTTGCCTTAAAGAACTTACAACATCTTGTTCTAGAAACAGAGGATAGAGAGAACCAAGACAGAGAGGAAATAGAACAGAGGAGTGAAGAAAGGGAATCGATGAGGAAAGAAGAAGAAGAAGAAGGAAGAACTGCAGAAGAAGAGCAAAGAGGAGAACGAACAGAAGGAGAAAGTCATGGTGATTCTCCAGCGGAGGATGAAGGACAAATTCATCATGGGATTGAAGAAGAACCAGAGCATGAAGAGTACTTCTCTTCACCTGAAAGCACTGAAACAGCGGGAGCTGCTGATAAAAGAGGTACTCCTTTACTTGCTTTTACTAGTGATGATGTCAGTTGTTCTCCTACCGATCCAAAAGATGTATATGCCACTCAATTTCCTGAAGAAGGTAATGAGGTTTTATCTCCAAGTCTGGATGTTCATGCTGACATTCCATTATCTGCCAATACTCCACAAACTGATTATGCTGAAGCAAACACTCAAACTGACAAACTATGGAGATCAGAGGTCAGATTTATGCTTTGGGATGTGAATTTTAGAATATGCATAATGCTAATCAAGCCACTTCAGTTTCATTGCACGATCAAGTTCAAGCCCTTAATCTTCAAGTTCAAGCAACTGCAAAGGGTGAGGAAGTAACGCAACTGAAGGAGGATCTGAGAAAGCTGGAGGACACTGTCAAGTCGGTGGGAGATTTCCAACTTGTTCGCATTCCAAAACAATCTTAATTTTATCCAATTCTCTTTTTCGTCTCTACCTTTTTTAATGCTAACAAAAATGGGGAGAAGTTGGTGCAGATTTGACTTTTAGATTTGACTTTATTCTGAGATTTGACTTTAGTTTTGTTTGGTTGTGACTGGTTTGGACTATGTTTTGCTTGCAGTATCTTAAGCATTGTTGGTAATTATGGTAAAGATAGTTGTTTTAACAGGACTAACTCATTTCCTATGGCTGCAGATTCGATACTATCTTTATCCTAATCCATTTATCTTTTATGAGATATCTTTGTTTGCTTGAGTATTGTCTTGCAGGTCAAAAGTATCCAAATCTACATGAAAGTTTTGTCACCATAAAAAATGGAGAGATTGTTGGAGAAAACTTCATTATCTATTTTGAAATTAACAAAATATTTCCTTTAGTCTAGTCTGAAGACTTCCAAACTCTACCGTCAAAGTCTAAAGACCGCCAGACTCAAGATCATTGACAGTTTCTAGACCGATGAAGAAGACTTATTCATATGCGAGCATATCTTTAAGGATTTGATTCGTGCGGCTAAAGAAGTTCTCACAACTGGAGATGACATCTCAAGATTTATTATTTGTTTTGAAATTGATTCGAGTAACTAAGATCCGTTGATTGGTGAAGTATACTTGGAAGGTTCTACTTATAGAAACCTAGATCCTGATTATATGGACGAGTAGAATTGGTGGGCTATCTTCATATTCCTTAAATAACTCAGGATCTCCCGAATTGATTCTGTCCAACGGGTAGATTGGAAGAACTCTTTTAGAAGGTGCCAACGGTTATGAAGGCATGAAGGAGTTTATAAATGAAGACGCTCTAGTTATTCGAGTTGGTGCGAGATAGATAAATTCCAAAGTCTGAAGCTCATTGTACTTTGCTTACTCAATTGTTGAGCTTAAATTCGTACTCAAAAGAGAGATTAGATACTGGTGAGACCTTGAGGAAGTGTAGCAGAATCTCTACACTGTGGAATCAAGGATATGAGATTGTAACACCTCTTTTAATTCATAGTGAAATTCAGCCGGTGGGCTGTCAGTACGGGAGAGTGAACGTAGGCTTGGTCTAAGCCGAACCACTATAAATCTTGTGTTTTTATTATCTTCCCTTAACTCATTTATTTTGTTCGTAACTCTATTTAATTGTTAGAGTCTGATTTTCTCTACAAAGTTTATTATCAACCAGACTCAGGTTAAAAGTAAAGTTTTACACTATATTTTGCAAAATTTGCTTTCACACCTATTCACCCCCTCTAGGTATTCATACTAGCACTATCAAGTTGTACTACTAGATTCAAAACAAATTGAAGACATAAAGAAAGAATGGAACAAGGTAATGGGTCTGGCAAGGTCTAGCCTATCGAAGAAGTAATTATTGAAAGTGAACCTGCAGAAGAAGTTGAAGCACAACCGCTAGAAAGATCAAAGAGTCTGGTGAATAGTTATACTTCCAAAAATAACAAAAGAGCTTCAACCAAGTCAGATAAATGAACTTGAAGAGCAAGAACCTCATATAAGGAGGTCAATTAGGCAAAAGAAATTAAATCATAAATATGCAAATGCAACTTTAACTGAAGATGTTGAAATATTAGAGTCATTTATGTATGAGTAGGCCTCACAAGGGGTAGAATGGAGGAAGGCTATGGAACAAGAGATTCAAGCTTTCAATAGAACGAGACATGGAATTCGGTGCCAAGATGTAGAGAGATACACCTTCAACCTTGCAAGTGTGGGCCTAAGATCTTAAAAATGACCAAAAGAGTTTATAGAAAGATATAAGGCACATTTAATTGGTTGAAGCTTTTCTCAAAAGTACAGGCTAAATTATGACTAAACCTTTAGCCTAGCGACAAATGTTACTACAGTTAGAGTCTTACTGGCACTAACAACAAACAAGTCATAAAAGAAATGACAGATAAATGTAAAGAATGTCTTCTTGCTTGGAGAGTCAGATCAAATCATATAGTTGGAGCAGCCAAACGATTTTAAAGGTAAGGCTTATTCAAGTTACGTCTACATATTTAAAAAAGTGCTTTATGGTTTGAAGTAGCTCCAGGAATGAGGCATGAGAGCATCACATAATTTCTAATGCAGAGTGACTATTCAATACCACCAATAGATTCAAGCTTATCTGTGAAGGAAGGACGTGAAAGGCTGCAAAAGTACTAATTTATATGGATAATCTAATCTCCATTAGAGATTATGAAGACGAGATATATTAAATAAGAGCCAACCTCTCTATATGATTTCACATGAAGGAATTTGGAGAACTAAAACACTTCTTAGGACCCAAGGTTGAGCAAACCAAGAAGAGATACCCATATGTCAACAAAAGTATAACAAAAGTATGCACGAAATCTTCTAGAGAAGTTCAGGATGTTTGATTGCACATGTCTCTACGCCTATGGATGGAAATATAAAGGGAATATGATATCTATCTAGTGTGATGTATGGAATGAGTAGTAAGAAGTAATTAATAGTGTCGCTATCAACCACAGCAACCGAGTAGGGAGCAGCAACAATGGTGGCTTAAGAAAGTACGTGGTTTGTGCAATTTATCAAGGCTCCACATTAACTTATTCAATGCCCTGTAATGATAATCAAACGACCATCCCCATAGACAACTGGCGGAGAACCCAATCTTTCTCACTAGAAGCAAGCGTGTAGAGGTACATTATCACTTCTTGGGTTTTAAAAAAAAAAAAACATTGTTGAGAAAGATAGAGATGAAACACGTAAAGACAAGTGATCAAATTGTAGATATATTCACAAAGGACTTGAAACTGCAAATTTCAAAGAGTTTCGAAATCAACTTCACATGGTTACTAAATCCATATGGAGAAAAGAGTAGTCCATGAGGGGGAGTATTGAAAAAAAACATGCATAAGAAAGTAGAATCGTGGCCTACACCTAGTATTATTGCAATCTCTACAATTATCTAGGGGACGTGGGGTTCTAGAATTATTTAGGAGGTAGGACTATCTTCTTGTGATGGCTATCGCCCTTGTATCACTATTCACAGTGCAAGAAAGGAAAACACTTGCATTATATTGTGGTTTTACATACCACATAGGAAAGAGATTGGGTGATAGTCTTTTGTCTACTATAAGAATAACAGTCAATTTTATATCACAAAAAATCAAATAACGAAATTATAAATTATTATGGAGTCCATTCTTTCAAAAATTTGCGGCTCATGGCAAGCTGTTATTTTCACAGTAACCCAAAGACTATTATGCTAGTAAAGCACTACCACATATTGTCCAATGGCACATATTTAAGGAATTAAGTTGTGTCAGCATTACCCAAGAAAACTTTCCATAAAAGATAGGTAACTATGTGTTATGGGATGAATTGCAAACCATATGGCACTTAGACTTCAAATCATTTTGGTTGGCTTAATTAAGTCTCACTCTCACTTTCTAGGAAGGGTATCCTTAAAAGAGAAAGTAGAGAGAGAATGTTGTTTAAATGAAAGTGAATGGTACAAGTGAGGAGAAGGGATACCCTATTTATACAAGAAACACTTATGATAGAGGATGTGTCTAATCGATCCGACGATATAGATGTAGATGATCTAATGGTGGTGGATATTGATTGTCATCACATTAATCCAATGGTGGAAATTGAATCTATTCAACAATTAAAGGCATCAATCATTGTCAAACAAATTCGATAGTAGAGATCAAATGCCCTTATCAATCTAACATTTAAGAAATCCCTTTGGACCAGTAATGTGGCAATCCTTTGAATTGATGCCATGGTTAGCTTTTGTCCGTGACACGTGGGTGTGTTTGCCTAGCGCAAGTCCATGTCCTCTAGTGGAATGCTATTGCACCATTCAAGATTCCCTCTTCAATAAATGCGTATAGAGTCCATTCAATAATCTATCTCCCTCTCTCTCTCTCCCTCCCTTATCCCCTCTTCTCCCCATCCCTCAACTCGTTTTGCTCTCTGTTTGTTCTACCATGGCTTCAATAAACTTCATAGCTAGTCCAAACTATGTTTCACACCCTATCAAAGCATCTTCCAAAAGCTTTGATCATTTGGAAAATTGGTTTTCTCTTGGAAATAAGAATCTGGGAGGAATGTGAGAGGCAATCTTCGAGAAACGACCATTCGGGATATTACGAGTCAGGTCCCGGCAGTTTCTCAACCGTTGAATGGGAAAGAAGCCGTGAGTGATCGGAATCACGTCGCCTGGGCAAGCATCCGGCAAAACCAGCGGGAGGGCGAGTTGGTCGTCGAAGGAGAGATACCTCTCTGGCTGGTGGGTTTGTGGATGATTTTTTTATAATCTCTCATCCACGTCTTCACATGCATGTGATAAAATTCATATGCTTTTGCGTCCCCCAATTAAATTTCTTGTCCATTCTGCTTGTTATCGTCTTACCATATGGGAGAAAAGGGTAAAAAGGAAATTATTTTGTTTGTTTTGAAGACTAGCTGAATAATAAGAGTAGCTTTATTCAATTTTCATTTGCTTCCAGAAAAGAAACGAGAAGGAAGAACAACAAGGACATGTTAAAATATTCAAATAATAAATTATGCATTCATCTAAAACATAAAATTTTTAGAATAGTTAATAGTGATTCCATAAAATCTCAAATGTTAAAACTACGAGAAGTCGCGAGTTCAAATCTTTCAAACTCTTATTTGTCTCCCAATTTGTATATTTCCATGCTTTAAACTAAGGCCAAAGTCCACCCCTGGAAACCACATTGGTCACTAGATTCATTCCTTAAGATATTTTCCAAACACTAGAATAATTTAAATTGGGGACCACTAATCTACAATCTACAATTGACTCTGATACCATTTGTTAGACCACTACCAACTATTCTAAAACCTTAACTTATTAAAAAAAAGGTAATTTAATAAATAAATACTCTATCACTCACACTAGTCTATTATTTGTTGCCTAATACTACCTGACATCCTAAGTTAATCACTCAATTTATTATTCACTTTGGCCATCCTATACCAAGTCTCATGAATTATCCCTGTGGTGTACAAGCTGGCACTTTCCTAAAGGTCGCCCATTTTGGTAATGCTTTACCCTGAGCATGCTTAACTTTGGAATTTCAAAGCAAAATTTGTTGTTACATCAAAAGGTGCCTCCATGAATTCACTCCAATTTTCACATGATGTAGTTTATTGAAACCACTATAAAATTGAGATACAATGTTATTTATCTATTCCTAATATTGACAATTGTGAATTTGAGATAGTTTATTTTTATGGGCCTTCCCCTATGCTGGATATGTTCATTTGTAGTTTACACTCTGTGGGTACAATGTGGGTGAATAAGTCTCACTGGTATAATGAAGACCGTGGATGTGGTGGTCAGTGTTCTATATGTTTGTGTAGAATTGCTAGTGGTGAGAGAAGTAAAATTCATTCTATGCTGTAAAGCTTAAGATATGTGAAATGATTCTTGATAGTGCTATGATGATTTTAATAGATTCAATGTTGCAATTCCTGCTTATATCAGATGTGAAATTGGATTTATATAGGAAAATTTACCTTTAAAAGGAAAAGAGAACAATTTGTGGTTATTCTTCCTATCAAGGTTAAATAAAAATTTGAATGATTAGGTGAAGCAGGAAGGTCTTTATTCCTGGTTCAAGCTTAATATATTATCATTTTCTTTTTCTACAACGAGGATGTCCTACTATACTACATGCAAGCTAAAACTCATTCACTTCACCTAAACAAACCAGACAGAATGTGGAAACCTCGTATGAAGGTTTTTAACATATTCTTGGAATAATTTACTCATATTCTTGTCCTCAAAGATTTGATTCTCGTGAAAGAAGGGAGTATGACAAACATTTAAAGATTACTTCCCAAGATCCTCCTCCACCTTTGGCCATGTAGAGCCAACTACTAGCAGGTTGTCTCAAGCAAATGTCACCCGCAAGATCTCCTCGCATAAACATATATAGCGGAAGAATTAAGAAAGAGCCCGCTATATTTTTTTGTCCTTTTCTTTTGTTGACTATGTCGTAACTTGGTTAGTGTCGAAGATTTAACTCACATGGAGGATCAAGCAATGAGGCACAAGGCATCTTCGCTATGGAAGAACCAGATCATCTCTGAAAAGAAGCAAACAAGATTACAGTTGCATGACAATTGCTGTTATCACTGTTGCTAATGGTCAATTGGAATTGGATGGCTTGACTACGATGCGTGCATATGAGAAATAGTTCTACATCCGCAAAAGCCTCCATTTTATTGCTAAGAATCTTGAGGAGGATGAGAAAATGCAGCTTATGTGATGAGAAATGCAGATTTAATCTCTTCTAGTCCACGGAATCAAAACCAGCATGGTCTCATTCAAGAAGAAATCGGATATGAGTTTGATGTCGGAGTCCATCAACCAAAATGTCTACCTGCACCGAAGCCCAACAATAGTCAAGTCGTCATATTGACAGAATAACTTACAACAAACCGAGGCACGGTTTCACTTGGAGAAGTTCATGCTTTTAAGAGGAAGTAGACCCTAAGAGGTCGGTCTAGCGGTCAGGGCCGCGACAATGGAGTGCGAGATTTAGGAAGTGCTGATTCGACCATGCTTCCGATTCGTCAATCCAGAGACCTCTTAGCTAATTATCCTCTTCACTAATCCATAGCCATAACCATAAAGATGAAATTTTTTGGTGCTAACATCAATCTGATTATATTCAACATAAGAACAAAAAGGAAAAAAAGAGAGAAGATTCTTCTTGCTGACGTCCATGTCAAAGTACATCAGAATTTGATTATATCTGGGACAATTTCGACATGCTCTAGAAAAAAAATAAAGTCAACACGGATCGCACGAGAGCAAAGTTCTGCTTGACGATAGTACTCATGGAGATATCCGACAACAGAAGCAAAAAAACTTCTTTCTATCTGAGAAACGTATACAGCTATGCTGGTGCTTTGCGTCATGACTTCAGGTGATGGTTTTCTAAGAAAATCAGATGCTTCCCGTAAGTACACATGCCTTGGAACTTATACAAAGGAGAAGAAAGCCAAAAGTCGAAAAGCTAAAGAGAATATGATATAACAAAATATCAATATTGCATTCGCATACTGGTGCATTTAAGTCCGGCTCTTTGCCTTATAGCAATCCAATAGGCAGCCCGTGTGTGAAAAGAGTTTCAATATAATGGGCCCCAATGTCAATCTTGAAGTTGAGACGAATGAAGGCCGAATATAGATTTGAAATAGAATTCCACGGGGTGTTGGAAAAGATTCACCAATTTGTAAACGCCAAAATCAAGGTCATTTGCAAAAATAAAGCTTGAAGGGAGCAACAAATTCGGTGGATTGATTTTGAGTGATATCTGCAGCTTATTGAAGAGGAAAAGTGGGAAGCACTAGAGACACAGAGATGGGATTCCATTAGTCTTTTTTCCCTCCCTTTTTTTTTCATGATCGGCATCACTTGGGCTAGGCTGAGCACCGGCAGGGGCCCTCCGTGGTAAATTTGGTGAGGGTGAGGCTGCCCAACCTAGAATGGGGCCCTCGCCAGCGCTTATCCTCACCAACCACCGCCTATGATCAGACGCTAGTGATTGGCCAAAAAGAACAAAAAGATCAAAAAGATCAAAAAAAAAAAAAAAATTCACAATGGCCAATTAATTAATTTTAAATCGATTTGGACATTTGAACAGTTTTGACTTTAGGTGCAGATTCGCAAGATTTTTGAGTTACGAAACCATTAAAATTTGTTCACCTGTTCCATATGTGTGTTTTGAAATCATAACAATGATGTGTCCAATTTGGATTCATTCGCCATGAAACATCGTATAGGTCGAAAGGACATTTTCACGTGATGATGCATGTCCTGACTTCACTACATGCTAAACATATATATATTCTCCTAAATAAACCATAAAAAAGAAATCATGGGAAATCCATGGCCATGAAGAGCCAAATTCTAGCGGGTTGTCCCTGACAAATTTGGTGTCCAAGATCTAACCCACGTGGAGGATCAAGCGTAAGACACGAGGCATGGGACCTCACAAAAAGAAAGCCCTGTAGAGAATGGAATATGAAAAAATAAAAAATAAATAAATATTCAAACAAATCCTAATTCCGTGACAATAACAGTGATGGGTTTGACAAACTTTGAGGTAAAGATTTTTATAGGGAAATGGAGAATGAGTCTGGCTCGAGAATATAACGTTGCGATGCAACAAACCCGAAGCCCATCCAAGCAAAATAGTATCTAATCAAATTCCAAACAACGGAAGAAACCATTCGAGCCTCCGTGCAAGTGCTCTGAACCCGTAAGATGAAAAGAACCTGAGATTTCAAGCAAAGATTTTCTATACCGAGTGGTGGTCTCACCGAGGACTCAGGAATCGAAATAATTTTTATTATGGAAGTGAGAATTTTTTATCAATGGTTGAACAATTGCGTGATACATTGTCGTATCCTAAAGTGTCCTAGATCAAACCCAGTTATCTTTCAAAACTTCCCTTTACCTCTTTCTCATTGGCCCTTCTCTTCCTTTATCCCACCACTGAGCCCCCCTACCCTTCTCGTTCATTCCCTCAAGGCCGTCTCCATCTCGACTGCCAAAAATTTCTCTCTCTCAGCCATCGCCACTGGATCTGAGGGGCCTCTGAAAATCTCATGTCGTGACCTTTTACAGTCAGTACCTCTAGGGTTGTGCCATTGCCCTTGTCATCATAAAACTAGCCAGCTAATGCAAATGTCTTTCCTCATTTCTGCGTTTAAATCATGAGATGAGTCTTGTATTAGGTCCTCCCTGTGTGCATTAAAAGATATTGTGTCCACCCAATAAAGCGCAAATCACATAGAAAATTTTAAGTAGGTCTGACTTTTCACGTCAATGGTAAGACAGTCCACTTATTGCATGTCACATATGTCACATAACTAGTCGGACCCACCTTGTTAGAATTTTTTGAACTCCCTCCCTTTCTCTTTCTCTGTTTCTTCGTCGTTTACTCTGTTTACTGAAAATCTGTCTCACTCTTCTTTCTCACCGTCCCTCCTCTTCACGACCGCTCTGCTCTCTCCTTCCTTCCTTCCTTCCTTCGCTTTAATCTCTCTCTCTCTCTCTCTCTCTCTCTCTCTCTCTCTCCATTTGTCACAACCAAAACGCACCACACTCTACTCTGTCGCTCCCTCCTCCACTTTGCTTTGTCTCTCTAGCTCTCTTCACAAACCTCTATGCCTCTGATCTCAAGCATGCCTCTGCCTCCGCCTTAGCTTGCACCTACACCTTCGCATCCCAAAGCCTTATTGGCGGCTTCAATTTGTCATCTTCGTCCGACCAGCCTAGGTTAGGGTCTTCCCCTCTTTCACGAAAGGGAAAGAGTTCAAAAAAATTCTGACAAGGTGTGTCCAATTAGTTACATGATGCACAATGAGTAAACTGTCTCATTACTAATATGAAAAGTCATACCCACCTAATATTTTCTTTAACTCCACATGATCTTGTGAAATGATATTCCATCGATCAAGATTCCCGCATCAATAATGCTATATTTCACACACCCACACACAATATATATCGTCTTAGCAGTCATTTCTCTTAGATAAGCCATCTTAAAGTCATTTCTCTTAGATAAGCCATCCAATAAACTCTCTCTCTCTCTCTCTCTATCTCTCTCTCTCTCTCACAGCTCCTTTTGCTCTCTGTTTGTTCTACTATGGCATCGATAAACCTCATAGCTAGTCCAAGCTATGTTTTGCACTCTATCAAAGCATCTTCCAAGAGCTCTGATCATTTGAAAGATGGGTTTCCCCTCAGAAATAAGAATTTGTTCAGGATGAACGCGCGAGGCAACATTCGAAAACTGACCATCGCGAACGTTGCAAACGAGGTCCCAGTCGTCTCTCAACCATCACTCGGGAAAGAAACCTTGGGCGACCAGAATCACGTCGCGTGGACGAGCGTCCGGCAACACCGGTGGCACGGCGAGTTGGTAGTCGAAGGAGAGACACCTCACTGGCTGGTGAGTTTGCGTGCGATTTTCTGTAATCTCAGTCATGTTTTTGCGTGCATGTGACGAGTAATATCTTTTCACGTCCCCTAATCAAATTTCGCGTCCATTCTGCCTGCTCTCATCTTGCCATGTGCCAGAATAGGAAAGAAAAGGAAATTATTTGTCTGTTTAAAGTCTGGCTAAATATAAGGGCGGCTTTATCCAATCTTCTTTTGTTTCAATCAAAAGAAACGACAGGGAAGAACGGCGAGGAAATGATCAAAAGATCTCTGTTAATCTTCAAACAGTGAGATTTGTAACTTACCAATGAATAAAGATTACGTGTGGTCTTACAACCTCGAAAATTCTTCTCTCAGCTATTCCACCGTGTAAAATAATTAGAAATACAACGTTTAAAGGATGTTTATACACTGAAAGAAGTAGATTATCATTGACACTATAGTCTCGTGCATACTTATTGCCCATGACAAATGCATTGGAATTAGCTCCGGTGTTTTCAATTGATTAGAGAATCTGATTAGTTGATTTAATCACATGTAGAACGGAAGTTATCTAAGGAATGGTCCCGGTCTATGGCATGTCGGAGACCACAACTTCGGCCACCTCTTTGATGGCTACGCTATGGTGGTAAAGCTGCAGTTCGAGAATGGAAGAATAATCGCTGGCCACCGCCAGATCGAATCCGAAGCATACAAGGCGGCAATGAAGCATAATAAGCTAATCTACCGAGAATTCTCTGAGGTCCCCAAGGCAGACAATTTCCCATCCTATATCGGCGAACTTGCTGGCTTGTTCTCTGGGGCGTCTTTGACTGATAATGCCAATACAGGAGTCTTTAAGCTCGGAGATGGACGAGTGATTTGCCTCACGGAGACACAAAAAGGGTCGATAATCATCGACCCAACCACGCTTGAGACCTTAGGGAAGTTCGAGTACACCGACACCATAGGGGGTCAGTTACAATCCGGTCATCCGATCGTGACTGATACTGAATTTCTAACGGTGTTGCCGGACTTGATCAACTCAAGGTACTTGGTGGTGAGGATGGAGCGGGGATCAAATGAGCGGAAGGTGATTGGGAGAGTGGACTGTCAAGGTGGCCCCAGACCCGGTTGGGTCCATTCGTTCGCCGTTACCGAGCACTACATCGTCGTGCCGGAGATGCCCTTGAGGTACAGCTTAAAAAACATCCTCAAGGCCAAGCTCGGTCCGCTGTACGCGTTTGAGTGGCACCCAGAATCCAAAGGGTTCGTGCATGTTATGTGTAAAGCCAGCGGCAAAATCGTAAGCTTTCTATATCTCTCAAATTCATTTTGTGCAACAAAATGTTAAAGAGTGCCATAGAGGCAGTAACTTAAAATCATTATCGTGCTTTCGAAAAAATGAATATTTCTAAACTTTCTGGAATATAGTTCTTTTTTATGTTATCTTTGATATGCGTTTTTAACTAATTTTAACGGACCAAACATGCCCTTTTTGTAGATAAATAATGAGTATGACAAGAATTTCTGTTCTTTCTCCTGCTGCATGTAAGGTGGCAAGTGTGGAGGTTCCCTTGTACATGACGTTTCACTTCATCAATGCATACGAAGAGACGGACGAAGATGGGCGAGTCGTGGCCGTGATCGCCGATTGTTGCGAGCATTATGGGGACACAACCATCCTCGAGAAGCTCAGGCTCCAAAACCTTCGCTCCTTCGCCGGCCAAGATGTACTTCCTGATGCTAGGTGTGTTTTCTGTATACTACTTTAGAATCCGCGCACGCCTAAAATTGCTCATATATTTGTCTTCATTCGATTTTTTGAGATAAGGATAATGGTATAAAGAATGAAAATACTAGATACATAGAACGAAAATCGAAGCTGTGAGCAGATGTAAGGAACTTATTAGTGATCGATTAGATATGTGATTATTGGGATATTTCGGGCCAAATTTTTTATCATCACGTACCCACAAGATGACCTTTTGTTCTTTAAAAGAAAGAACCCTGTTTTCTTCAAAATATATTCCTTTTTTATATGACGAGTTTCATTGACCTATTGTTCTTTTGTTTTTGGTACCAACTTTACTTTTTTCTTTCCTTTTTTATAGCACACCATATTTGACTTTTATTTATTCACTCGAAATATTTTTGAAAACAACCAAATATTGAAATGCAGAATTATTTGTATAGTTCTTTCATAATTATAGAAATTAGACTTAATTTTGTTATTTTTTCTTTCAAAGTTTTTAAGGGAAAATTGTGAGCATTTTTTTAAAGTTGAACTAAACATTATTTGGAAAAAAAAAATAGTAACTATATCCATCACAATGATTGTAGAAGCCTGTCCGATGCAATAAAGAGCATAGAATCATCATCGCTCATGATCATATAAAAGAATTACAAATTGCACCATCATCTTCAAAAATCATTCTGTAGCAGAAACCAAGTGGTCTCTTTCAAACTCCCGATTTGCAAAATCCCACCTAGCTAACAAAGGAAGAGATGTAAACTAAAGGCCAATTTGCAGAATCAGTATATTTACTTTCCTTTTCAAGTAAGCCTTGATGATGGTGGCGATGGTGATGATGATGATGATGGGGTCAATTTGGGCAGGATTGGGAGGTTCACAATACCATTAGATGGAAGTCCATATGGGAAGCTGGAGACAGCATTGGACCCAATTGAACACGGGAGAGGCATCGACATTTGCAATATCAACCCTGCCTTTTTGGGCAAAAGATACAGATTTGCCTATGCTTGTGGGGCCCAACGCCCTTGCAATTTCCCCAACGCCCTCACTAAGGTTGATATTCATGCCCCTCAAATTCTTGCTTTTGTAGCATAAATTAGGATGTGGTGCCAGCGCTTTGTTGCATTATTTACTTGCAAGTAGAAGTTGATCTTCAAGTATTTTTTTTTTTTAATGAGAAGTTGATGAATTTAAGAGGTTTCGATAGGTCGATCTAGTGGAGAAGAAGGCGAAGAATTGGCATGAAGATGGCGTCGTGCCGTCAGACCCATTCTTCATTGCAAGGCCTGGGGCGACAGAGGAAGATGATGGTAAGAATTCAGAAAATCCAAATCGCAACATGTCATTAATCCTCATGTGAGGACAAAACATTCAGCATGTCTTTGAATCATTGGAAGTGGGAGGTGACTTTATGTCTTAAAATCAGCACCCTAAAATCATCATAGCCAGAATTCTAGAACGAAATTGTTGCGAAAACGAGTGATCAAACAATGATAAACTAGGTTGATGAGTTAATGACTCGGATCACAGGTCGGGTCAATCAATGGACCCACCCGGTCAATTCGGTTCAAGGGGTCGGATCCCCGGTCTAGTTGCTCAGTCAATCCAGGTCGACTTGTGTCACATGTTGATGTACTTTGTGCATGGGAGACCCTGCACGTGGCCACACGTGCATCACTACAGTGGCGGCACCTGCGGCATCTCTTGGAGGTGTTCTACTGCTCGAAATGCTCGTCTCGACAAGCTATTTTTGTTTATACAATCAAAATCAATTTTCATGGAATAAAATCTCTGAAAGCAGGCAAAAACAATATGTTCTAGCCAATGACTATAGTTGCTCAGATACCACATATAAGCCTTGGAATCAGCACCCTAAGATCATTATATCCAGAATCCTAGAACATAATAATGGAGAGGAAGTGACTTGCGCATCTATTTTGGAGTTCATCATTCTTAATATGGAATGACAATGGCCCCTTGGCTCTAGCCTTCTCCTCCATTGCACTCCTTAACACTAGCTTCAATGAGACAACCCCTCACTCTCTCTTTATGTGAGGTTATGTGTGTTCTTAGGGTTAAACGATAAACTTAAGCACTATTTGCAAAGATTTTGATCATGAGACCTCTCATCATTGGTTAGGTTTTACTTGACTCACACTATCTAATCTCATATTAGACATAATAATCTTTATATTTTACTTTATTAGATCAATCCCATATAATGATAAATTACAATCTCAATTAAAAAAAAACTCTTATAGTGACATTAATATCTCTTACTGGAAATGTTCCGTTAACATATGTACAATATTCCATCACCCCCCCTCCAAAAAAAAAATTTTGGAAAATAATTTTTCTGAAATAATTGCCTTTCTAATGCCACACAATAATGTGTTGACCCTCCTATTTTGCAAACTTTTTCCATAAAAAGAATTTCTCAATTCTCTTTTGTGACGAAGCGTGTGATGGGGATGCATTTGCAGGTGTCGTGATCTCAATGATTAGTGAGAAAAATGGAGGTGGGTATGCGTTGCTGCTTGATGGCTCCACTTTTGAGGAGATTGCCAGAGCAAAGTTCCCTTATGGCCTTCCTTATGGTTTCCATGGTTGCTGGATCCCAAAGAAGTAAAGATCTTCCATGAGGGTATTCGTTAAAAAGATGACATCATTGATGAATGGTGGTGGTCGGTGTTCTAAATGTTCAAGTAGAATTTGCTTAGTAATGACTTCATTTTATGTATGCAAAGCTGGAGACCTATGGAAATGATGCTTGCTAGTATTGATGCAGGTTTGAGTTGTGTATTTTTGGTTCAAGACTTTTAGTTAATATATGTAATGTCCTCTTTATGTCGTGAACCGGACTATGTCAAGTTCAAATAAATCTTTGAAACCCTTGACTCTTGTTCTAAAAGTATAGATTCTTGTGAAAAGAAAGAAGGAAAGATGACAAACATTCAAAGATCACTTTCCGAGATCGTCCTCAACCCATGGCCATGAAGAGCCAACTGCTAGCATCTTTCTCCGGCAATTTCGACTGCAAGATGTCCTCGCATGAAAATTATACTGCAGAAGAATTAAGAAAGACTCCACTATATCGTGACTTACTTGGTGCTGAAGATCTAAATCACATGGAGGATCGAGCATGCAGCACGAAGCATCTTCACTAAGGCTGAAGCAGATCGTCTCCATTTAAAGATCACTTTCCGAGATCTTCTTCAACCCATGGCCATGAAGAGCCAACTGCTAACATCTTATCTCCAGCAAATTTCACCTGCATGATCTCCTCGCATGAACATAATATTGCAGAAGAATTAAGAAAGACTCCGCTTTATCGTGACTTACTTGGTGCCGAAGACCTAAATCACATGGAGGATCGAGTATGTAGCACAAAGCGCCTTCACTAAGGCTGAAGCAGATCATCTCTGTAACGACCTTAAACCAACCAAACCAACTCTCTAAACTGTGAAAGCTAGTACGAGCACCTAAAGGGGGTGAATAGGTGTAAAAACAATTTTATGAAATAAATGTGAAGCACTACTACTCAACAATAGATTATGGAAATTTGTCTCTTGTAAACAAAACGAATTACGATCAAAGTAAAAAAAGAGTAGGGAAGAGAATATGCACACAGAGATTATAGTGGTTCGGCTTAATCCAAGCCTACGTCCACTCTTCCACACTGACAGCCCACTGGCTGGATTTCACTATAAACAAAAGAATTGTTACAGTAAAGCTCTTTCTTAATTCTACAGTGTAGAGATTCTACTACACTTCCTCAAGATCTCTCAAAGATATAGACTCTCTTTTGCGTACAAGATTTCGCTCAACAGTTTAATTGACTAAGAACAAGGAGCTTCAGACTTTGGAATTCTTCTATCGCGCACGCATTCGAACAACTGGAACGTCTTCCTTATATACTCATTTATGCCATCCTACCCGTTGGCACTTACCAAAGGAATTCTTCCAATCTACCCGTTGGACAGAATCAATTAGGAAGATATTCGAGCTATTTAAGGAACATGACGATAGCCCATCAATCATGCTCGCTCATACAATCAGAATCTTGGTTTCCATAAGTAGAACCTTCGAAATATACTTTGCAAATCAACGGATCCAAAATCCCTGAATCAATCTTGATTTGAATAATGGATTCCGATATGCTATATCCAACCAAGAGATCTTTTCTAGTCGATAAAATCAAATCCTTAACGAAACATCCAGTTATGGATAAGCCTTCTTCGATGGTCTAGAAACTGTCAATGAGGATAGACAAGGTGAGGACACCTGGAGTGCCATAACTTGGCACGCCGGGACACTTAAGTGCCATAACTTTAAAATGGTACACTTTAGTGCCATCATCGGAGTAAAATGGGACACTTAAGTGCCACTCCGGCGAAAATCCGGCCAAATGGCTGACGTGGCAATTTTCCGACGAGTTTAGTCCAAAACGGCATCGTTTTGCACGCTGACGTGGCGGAGAAAACGCAAAAACGACGCCGTTTCGTGTCTACGTGTAAATAATAATATAAAAATTAATTAAATTATAAAGTGTTCAAAAAATTTAAAAAATTAAGAAAAATTTAAAAGTTTTAAAAAATTAAGAAAAAAAAGGGGGGGGGAGGTCGAACGGGCAGCGAGCCACGTAGGCAAAAAATAACAATAAAATATTGCCACGTAGGATTTCCGGCAAAGGTCGCCGGAGGTGGCACTTAAGTGTCTCACTCGAAAAAAAAAAAAGTAGCACTTAAGTGTACCGTTTTGAAGTTATGGCACTTAAGTGTCCCGGCGTGCCAAGTTATGGCACTTGTGCTGGACTTCTGCCAGGATAGACTTTGAGTCTTGAGTCTGGCAGTCCGAAGGTCTTCAGACTTTGATGGAAGAGTCTGCAAGTCTTCAGACTAGATCGATGGAAACGTTTTGTCAACTTCAAAACACTCAAGGAAATTAACTTCAAAACACTCCAAGGAAATTTTCTCCAACATAAACCACACCGACTCTCTCTCTCGTACTGCATAGTCAAGAAAGAAAGAGGAGAAGAAACCCATAATGAACCAAAGAAAGGAGCTCAAAACATATTTAAAAAGAAGAAGAAGAAGAAATAGAAAGTCATGGGGTCAACAAGACACAGTGGATCTCTCTCAGGCAATACGATTAAAAGGAAAATATAAGTATACAAGATTATAGTTGTACGACAATTCTTGTTATTACTAATACAAATATTCACCATCTGATGCAGAGTTCCACTCTTGGACTATAGCCTCAGATTTGTTCATGAGGGCGAGGGTGAAATCAGCATGGATGGCTTTGTTAGACGCAAATTGCGCAACCCCAAGATCTCCATAAGTAGAACAAGAACATGCATAACTGAGTAGAAAGATTAACGCACCTGTTTTGGGATCCATTGTTCTTGAAGCGGAAGCGGAAACACAATGTTCCACGGGCAAGTCCTTCTCCTCTATTGCTCTCCGTATCACTGGTTCAATGAGGCGGCCCCCCTCACGTGTAGCGTTAGGTAAACGCCCCTTAGGTGAGGATACATGTGAGAATTAGGGTTAGAGGAGAGACTTGAGCACTATTTATAGAGTTTCCAGCCAGTCCCTCTCATTACGGGCCAGGCTCAACTCGGCCCACACTAGCCAGCCCATATTAAACTAATTAAGAAACATTCTATCTCACCTTAGACCAACCCTGTTTTACGGTAACCGTAAAAACAGTAAATTACAATATCAATTAATTTAGTCCACATTAGGAAAAACTCTTACATTCTCCCACTTGGACTATATTAATTGAAATCGTCTTGTATGTGCGCACATTTGGTCCAGAGATAATTCTTAAAGTCAATCCTATCCCATAAAGTCTTAAACACCGAATCATGGCGGTAACTGCATGTATACACACAGAGCCTTCCATGGTCACGAATGTTCTCAACTTTATTGATATGGATTCAATATGGTAGTATGTCAAATGGATAACATCTCTTATAGAGAGATCCCATTTTTCAGTCACCATTCTCTTATCTTAGGTGTCACAAAAACTTGTGCCACAAGAGAATGCTTTATGGTTCCAACGAACCCACATATGTCTTGTCCTTATGGTTAACCTTTCTTTATGTATCACAAGACATATGCACAAGGCTAATAACCGGATGCCCCTAGCCTTCACTCAAGGTCTATACAATCCCTTGAGACTTTATCAATATGTATTCAACATAATAACAACACATTCAAAATATTTTATTGAATGCAAAAGTTGATACATATCAAACCGTTACTAAGTGTAACGAACCACAGATGAAACCTTTATCAGAGTAAAGCCAAAATAGCTCCCACTAAATAACAGTATCAGAAGATACTCCTAGGCTCATGCTAATAACATGTCACTCAAATACACATGGGCGTAAGCCTTTAGTTAGTGGATCTGTAACCACATCATCTGTGAAAATATGTTATATTATAAGTCACCTTTCTGTACCGTTTCTTTATGGTCAAAAATATTTGATCACCATATATTTAGACCCCTTGAGACCTCTGTAGTAAATAAATAATACTACAAATTTGTTATCTCAATACAACTGTATGGGTCTATCCATAATTCTTGTACCTTCTTTAGGGTCATAAAATCAATACCCCTTTTGTATATGAAAAAATTGCTTTCATAATATCAGCCCACAAAAGACCAGATAAATTAGTCTTACTAATCATACTCATCACCATGTTCAATATGGTGCATTTATGTCAGAATTTTCAAGTATAGTAATTAAACTACCACCCCAGAATCTACCAAGTATTTGACAAATGACCCTTTAAGCTATTTCGCATTGTCATACTTGCCAAAATACTCATTGCCATTGTTAAACCACGACAACCTTTTTAATCATATACGAGATGTATATGTCATTAGGATTTAAACACAATTTTTGCAGATGTGTCCTAATTTCAATATCAGACAAGACATAATTTCAAGCAACTAAGGCTTCCTTCATCTTATAGCAGTGTAGTCCGCAAGCAAACATCTTTTCAAGTGTTCCAGAATGGAACGCTTCATGGACAATAAGCAAATTCAATTGCTCTTTTCTCAAGCAACAAATCATATGTCCACAACTTAAAATTTGAAGCAGTAAAAAACCTCAATGATAACGGAATTACCATTTACAGAAAATGTGACTGAAAAACAAGTAGTATATAATTAGCATCATGTGAGCATTGTGTAACTTGACGTACAAATACACATCTAGAGAGTTACATGCAAAATCACATAATCACTTTTGGGCAGAATACATGACATGCAATTGTACACTCCCCACATGATAAGGGTTATGAGAATATGTTCCAATTCTTCGTGAATTCATCACCTTTGGGCATATGAATCACTAGAATCGATCACTCCTCCATGAACTAATACACAATCACCTCCTTTGGGAGTATGATTACGCATTAGACCAGGAGACATCACAATCATCATACGAGACCGAAATTTCTCAAACCCAATCAAGCGTGCCACTTTGGCGGTCACTACTCAATTGAATCATTGAAATTCTCTCATACCAGGAATATAAGCTTTACTTCTCACATTCACCATATATATATGTGATTTTAACTTTAGTGATAGGGGCATCATATCACCAAAATCACATATCATGCTAATTATATTACTTTATTCATTAATAAAAATTAATCATATATATAAATATATATATATATGCAACGAACCTGTTAGACAGATTCCAATAAGATCATTGATCACAAGTAACACAAGAAACTTATCATAATAGAGAATAAAATATCTCTTATGCACCCCAATTACATATTACCGAACAACATAAAAAGAATCTTTGATCTATAATATCTCTCACAAATTAACATCAATAGTAATACAGGGTACACCAAATCGACAAGCTTGATAGCTGATCCATTATCACTCATGAGTTTCATACGGCAAAACATGACTCCAAGGCCAACAACTGATTTATTAGCCAATTTTTAAATAACAAATTATCATTGTAATCAACCGTTTGGCCTATTAATTGAGTCAAACCAGAGAACCAAGTATCTAAAAAATTCAACAGTAGATACTATTGCTCTGCATAAATATTGCCATACTCCCTTACCATAAACAAATATTTAACTTGATAGACATTAACAAGTGACCGAATGAATTCATGTACAATATGCAGTAACTTAATTGACATGCATTACCCACATTCAACAAGATGTGTTAATCAGTACATCGGTTTGGTCACGAGTCCTTAAGTCGTCTATCATTCAAAAATTACCAGTGTGTAAAGGAGTATACTTGAGTAACAAAAGTTTCATAATCTTTATTGTTTCTCATCATTTCAATACATAGCTCAAATACAATATCATATGAATTGTATCTCATTAAGCCAGCTTCAATTCACAATAAAGTTTGATTTTATTTATGAATCACGCATTTATAATAATTATGTGATAACATACTTATAACCCAACACTTATATTTCCAAAATCACAGAAAATATAAGAAAAATACGCAAAAGTACACTAAAAATACATGTATTTAAGGTTCCGTATGTATTTTCACATCCATAAAACTATCAAAGATATAAAATAAATATACCACAAGATAGGAAATCATCATACGAGTCCAACGCCGCCAACCACGCGCCGATCCGACACTCCACGCGCCCTCACGCGCCGCCCCGAGTGCGCGGCGTGTGGAGCTCATGCGCGGCGCGCTTCGACGCCGGGCGGCGCGTGGCCGCGTGGGGGCGCGTGCGGCCTCCCCGGCGATGCGCCGCCGACCATCTTGCTCGTCTCGTCGAGCCCAGTCCAAATTTGTGATTTAATTTTATTTTTATTGAACAAAAAATCTCGAAAATCACAAATTAGGGCAAGATCAGTACCAATTAGGGCTAATCCGTACAAATTAGGGCAAAATCAATTGCGTTCGAGTTCTAGAGTTATGGTTGCTCTGATACCACATGTAACATCCCGGGCCCCACTGTGTAATATTGTCTGCTTTGGGTCACCCGCCCTGGCGCAGACGAACCGCCATCCCAGCCACGGTCTCTTCCCTCTCGGCTTTAAAACGCGTTACACAGGTTAGAGGGACCCAAGCCTTATAAGATGACCAAGATCTCCCTCCCTAGGCGATGTGGGACAAGAGAGGAGGCTATTACACTCTCCACCTCTTAACAGAATAGCGTCCTCGCTATGGCCCCACGGGCGTCAGAACAGCATTCGAGCTGTGGTCCCACATGCGGTCGAGAGTCGGCTCTGATACCACTTGTAACAAATTCTATATTGTGCAACTGGATGATTTTGCAGCAGATTCAAGTAAACTTGTGTGTAGACTGAAAATTTCTAATTCATGGTCTTAAGCAAGTTTCCAGACAATATTATTAAAGTTTCATAGTGTTGTTATTTTGTTCAATTAGAAACAAAATAATTCAATATCTTGCAAGGTCGAGTGGGAGGAAATTTATTTTTTCTCATATTTTATGTACATGATATTTTGCTTACAAGTTGTGACCTTGAAACAATGCGATGTCTCCAAGGATTGTTTTTGCCATATTATATTAGATTTTCTCGGAGGACATTTGCTGATTGTATATTGGAAATATTTAATATACATCATTACAAGCCAGGAATTGCTCTTATTGTTAAGGGTGATGGACTAAATCTATCACATTGTCCTTATTTAGA
This sequence comes from Eucalyptus cladocalyx, assembly GCA_017140615.1. Classification (NCBI taxonomy): domain Eukaryota; kingdom Viridiplantae; phylum Streptophyta; class Magnoliopsida; order Myrtales; family Myrtaceae; genus Eucalyptus; species Eucalyptus cladocalyx. The sequence goes on from CM029518.1 coordinate 35,268,917, forward strand.
TATTGAGAAAATCTAATTAAATGGTATACCTTATGTCAGTGCACTTAAAAGTATAATGTATGCTCGAATTTGCACTAGACTAAATGTTGTCTTTGTGACGGGACTTCTAGGCGGATATCGGTCAAATCGGGACATGATCACTGGGTTTGCTGTCAAGAAAGTTTTAAGGTACTTAAAGAAGACAAGAGATTATATGTTAATTTATAGCCATGTTCAATTCTTGCAGTTAGTAGGGTATTTAGATGTAAAATTTGCTGGCTGTTCTGATGACATGCAATCAATAACAGAATACACATGTTAGCAGTATGTGCAGTAAATAAAGTCTTATGTCATCTTCTGCTATGTAAGCAGTGTTAGTAACATTCTTTTAGGCTGTTACTTGGGCTTTTAGGCTCCTGAACCTCATAAAAAGAATGATGATCTATAATATCTCTCACAAATTAACATCAATAGTAATACATGGTACACCAAATCGACAAGCTTGACAGCTGATCCATTATCACTCATGAGTTTCATACGGCAAAACAGGCTTGCCTATGATTCAAGTATATAAGAAATAGTTCTAAACCTGCAAAAAAAACTCCATTTAACGCTGAGAGTCTTAAGGAGGTGACAAGCAACTGCAAATTTCATCTCTTCTAGTCAACGAACACCAAACCGGCATCGCCCCATCCAAAGAAAAATCGGACATGATTTCAAGGTTGGAATACATTAACCAAATCGTATGCCAGCACCGGAAACACAACAGTACGTACATCGTAATATTGTACTCGATCTGCTGCAACATAACAAAAGGAAAGAACTAATCGACAGTAACTAAAAAAATTGAGACACTGTTTCATTTGGATAGTTTCCTGCTTTAAAGAGGAGCCAAGTGGACCCTAAGAGGTCAGTCTATAGTGGTGAGGGACGAGAGAACGGAACGCTAGATTTAGGAAGGGCCTGATTCGACCGCGCATCAGATTTTTCAATCAAGAGACCTCTTAGCTAATTATACTCTTCACTAGTCCTTTGTATGTAAAACTTTTCTGGATCACATTGTACTGCATTCATGTTTTATAGAGGACTTTAATCATGTTTTGTTTTTCGAGCGCGTTCAGATTTCGTGCTTAAGATATCCATGAGTTAAATTTCTTGTTGTTCTTAGGGCTCAATAATGAGGCTTTGCTTAACCTTGCTTAATTTATTCTAAGTTCTCTAATTTTTCGCAAATTATTTACAATTTCTTTAGTGTTGATTTATTACTTACATACCCGCATAATAACCATCACATGTTAGTGATTTACAATTAAATTTAATAAAGATTATTTGCAAAACATATTTTAAATAAAGAAAAAATGTACTGAAATAGCCTCGGAATAATTTACAATAATCGAGTCCCCGTATCTATGAATCTCCGGTTCACAAAAATAACAAATACTCCTATAATTTACATGGGTGTCTAATCAACTCATAACCAATTGTGGCAACTCCAAAATAAATTTGAATTTCATATTTAAATGATTTGGTTAAAATCTCAAGTTGCGATTTATAAGGCTTGGGAGAGTCCGCTCTAGGTGATAGTACCATCTCTTTCATAAGTAACAATTCGTGCCTACATAGTAATCCATGGCTTTCCTTTGGTGGTTCACCTTGGGGAAGGTCGCGACGTAACGCAACAAAATGCAGTTGCCAAGAGAAAGAACCCGCATCTAGCAAAGACATGTAGGAATGTGCCTTATGCTAACAAAGTTCTACCATGGTTTTGGGTCAAGTGTATGAAGGCGCACACTTAGTTAATAGACTACCCCAAGCCAAAGCTTGGTTTTATGACACAATATGAGAAGATAGGGAAAAGTGCCAAAAAAAAGTCCTAAATCTTTTGTCTTTGTGCCGATTTAATCCTAAACCTTTTTTTGGTGCCGATTTAGTCATAAACCTTTTTATGTTGTGCCAATTTAGTCCTTTCCAATTTTGCTGATTGGATGTCGGCCGGCTAATGTGACCTGATCACGACATTAACAACTTTTAATAATATTTTAATATTTTTGAATTTTTGAATTTTTGAATGTTTTTCTTTTTCTTTTTTCTTCTCCTCTTCTTCCTCCGGCTGGTCGCCGAACCTCGGCAACCGACTAGAGGCAACGGCCGGCGAGGTCAACCTCGACTTGGTCGGCTACCTCGCTAGTGGCCGCGAGCGTGGCCTTGCACGGGCAGCGAGGGTCGAGCCTTACTTGCCCGAGAACAAGGCCACCCTCGAGGTTTGGGTAGCAAGGCTTGCCCTTGCCAGATTTGGCGAGGCTCGAGCCTCGCCCATGGTCGGCGAGGGTGAGCCCCACCAGCTTAAGGCTGCCTCCTCACGCCGAGCCGGCGGGGCTCGCCCTTGCCGCCTTTGTGGCCACTAGCAAGGTGGTCAATGAGGTCAACCTCAACCTTGCGAGCCATCTTCTCTGGCCGGTTGCCAAGGTCCAATGACCGACTGGAGGAAGAAGAGAAGAAAAAAAGAAAATTTAAAAATTCAAAAATTCAAAATTCAAAAATCAAAAAATTCAATATTATTAAAAGCTATCCACATCAATGCGATTAGGCCACATCAACCGATTAGCGTCCAGTCAGCAAAATCCGGCCAAAACTGGCTGGAAAAGATTGAATTGGCATAACATAAAAATATTTAGGACTAAATCAACACAAATACAAAAGGTTTATGTCTTTTTTAGCACTTTTCCCTAAGAAGATGTGGAATTGTAAGCCATGGTGAGTCACTTCATATATTAAAATGCATATGTTAAGCATTCGTACCCATTTCTTATGAACAAGTTTGATAATAGGGTGGTTCATTACATATCTATGGGTTGTGATAATCAAAGGAAAGGGCAGAAGTGTTGCAATCTTACAACAATGTAGTTTTACATTTCCAAGAGCATGATGTTCGATAAGGCATCATTGTGGTGGCCATCACAAACAGTTGCGTTGGAGAAAACTTTCTTATATGTTTTAAAGTTGACAAAACATTTCCTTTAGCCTAGTCTGAAGACTTCCAGACTCTACCGTCAAAGTCTGAAGATTGCCAAACTCAAGATTTAAAATCTGCCCTCATTAACAGTTTCTAGACCGACGAAGAAGACTTATCTAGATACGAGCTTATCTTTAAGGATTTGATTCGTGCGGCTAAAGAAATTCTCACGGCTGAAGATGGCATCTCAAGATCTATTATTCTTTTTGAAATTGATTCGAGTAACTAAGATCCGTTGATTCTTGGAAGGTTCCACTTATGGAAGCCTAAATCTTGATTGTATGTGCGAGCAGGATTAGTGGGCTATCTTCATATTCCTTAACTAACTCAAGATCTCCCTAATTGATTCTGTCTAACAAGTAGATTGGAAGAACTACTTTGGAATGTGCCAACGGTTATGAAGGCATGAAGGAGTTTATAAAGGAAGACACTCTAGTTATTCGAGTGGGTGCGAGATAGATAAATTCTAAAGTCTGAAGCTCCTTGTACTTTGCTTACTCAATTGTTGACCTTAAATTCGTACTCAAAAGAGAGATTAGATACTAGTGAGACCTTGAGGAAGTATAGCAAAATCTCTACATTGTGGAATCAAGGATTGTAACACCTTTTTTGATTCATAGTGAAATCCAGCCAATGGGCTGTCAGTGCGGGAAAGTGGACATAGGCTTGATCTAAGCTGAACTACTATAAATCTGGTGTTCTTATTATCTTCCCTAAACTCCTTTATTTTGCTCGTAACTCTATTTAATTGTTAGAGTCTAATTTCATCTGCAAAGTCTATTGTCAACCAGACTCAAGTTAAAAGTAAAGTTTTACACTATATTTTGTTTTGTGTTTGCATTGTGCCAGATTTCAATCAGATCCCAAAGAATCTCATCTAAGTGCTGCGAAACGCATAATCAAATATGTTGCAACAACCTCTAAGTTAGGTCTATGGTATCCTAAAGAATGAGACTTTACTCTCCTTGGATATTCAAACGCAGATCTAGTAGGATGCAAAGTTGATAGAAAGAACACCTCGAGCACTTGTCAATTGCTAGGTAACAGGACAATATCTTGGTTTTCAAGGAAACAAAGTACTATAATTCTTTCAACGGTAGAAGCGAGTATGTGGCTCTTGGAAGTTGTTGTTCTCAAATCTTATGAATAAAACAACAACTAAGAGATTTTGGAATCAAAAACTCATGCACTGAGATCAAATTTCACAACACCAGCGCGATTAATCTCACCAAGAATCCAATTTTATATACAAGAGCAAAGAACATAGAGATTCGACACCATTTTATTAGAGACCATGTTCAAAACGGAGAAGTCTTGATTCAATTCATTGACTCAAAGAATCAGCTGGCGGACATTTTTACAAAGCCACTGGAGAAAAATCTATTTGAGTCTATTCGCTCCAGACTTAATATCTTAAAGTCTAAAGAAGTTCAGACTCAAGGATAAAAGTCTAAAGATGCTCAGACTCAAAAAACCAAAAGTTACGACTGTAATTTATTTTAGTTCTAGCAATTTAGCTTTCGGATAAAAACTCGAAAATGTATGATTGCTTATTAATCAACAATTGATTGATGTTATCTTCCCAAGTTTTTGAAATTGTAGCAATTATTCTTTTTCGAAAAGAAAGTTATTTTTTTTTAGATGACAATTATCTATCTTCAAAAAGGCAGTTATTTTTGAAAATGCATTTTTTATTTTTCCTTTTATGACGATCCGCATACTTCGTTTCGACTGCTTTATATACCGTCTTTCTTCTTCATTTTTACTCACAAACCCTAGAACACAGAACTTCACCTTCTTACTTTTTCTTTCTAGTTTAATCCTTAAATTTTTCATCTTTCTCACGAATCGAGTTCGGAAATTCTCTCAAAGACTATGATAATGTCTTCCCAAAGGAAATCCTCAAGGATTGTAAGCAAGGGACCACAACATATGCGTGAGGGTCCTACGCACTTCGATCTGACCGAAGAAGAAGACTCTTCAAGGCAGCAGCAAAGTTAACAACAACATTCTCAACCGTGCCATTTTTCTCAAGCTAGACCACAAGAGTCTCCACAACAACAGGTAGAGAAAGAAATTATTGAAGATGTCGAACCTGTAAGGACTCTTAAGCATGACTCTTAAGCCTACTTTTACTTTCAAACTCTACACCGCCCTGAAGGAAGGTGGTTCTCCGATGACCTTTATTGATGAATTTTTCAAAGAAAAAGGGTACCGAAATGAAACATATTTTTTAAGAACGATGGAACATTTGGGAATTGCTCATGCTGGTCGGCAGAAAGGGCTTTTGCGAACTTCCCAAGTGATCCACGTTTTGGAGGATTTAATCAACCAGAAGGAAAAGATGACGATGAGAAAATATTCACTCATTTTAAGCCTAGAATGGGTGTTGCTGCGAATATTCGAGGAAAAAGGGCAGATCTATTTCATTCTGAGGAGCATAAGCGAGTTTACTCTAAGTTGCTAAAGCAACGGGTGATGAACCCAAGGAATGTGGATTTTGATTTTCTCGATTCTCCGAACGTGAAGTTATGGGAGAAATTTGCTTTACTTCAACTAGAATGTTTTTGCTCGAGACAACCGTAGCTCATCCAGAACTCATCGCATATTTCTATTCCAATCTAAGCTTTTTAGATGTAAATAGATTTTCATGCAATGTTAGAGACCAGGATTATGCAGTTGATATGGACACTCTAGCTGATGTAATTGGAGTGGAGAGAGGGATATTCCAATCAATTAGTGTGTCTATTGGTCATGCTACTATGGAGCTTGTTCGAGACAAAATTACAGAAGGCCGGATTTTGTATTTGAGGATGAGTGCCTCAAATGTCTTACTCCATAAGATAGTAATTAATTGTCTCAGACCCAAATCCACATCAAAGACCAATGTCTCCAATTCTAAAGCGAAGCTAATGTACGCCATCAATATTGGTTACAAGTTCTCTTTGTCGCATACTATCATGTTCCACATGTATAGGTCAATGGTAAAGGATAAGGGGCAACTTCTCTATTCAGCTCTTGTTACTCGTCTATTCAGACATCTTAATATTCAACCTCCTAAAATTCTGTGTGTTTGAACCTGTGATCCAATGGTGGTGGGACTGAAGATGGTTTCGAAGATGCGTCTAAAAGAGCTAAACAAGGCTTTAAAGTGTTTTAAGGAGAAGACCCCATGATAGCTCCATCTAAGAAGAGGAGAGCACTCATCTTACACGATGAAGAAGATGAGGATGACATCACCATTTTCGCTCTTGCCTTAAAGAACTTACAGCATCTTGTTCTAGAAACAGAGGATAGAGAGAACCAAGACAGAGAGGAAACATAATAGAGGAGTGAACAAAGGGAATCGATGAGGAAAGAAGAAGACGAAGGAAGAACTGCAGAAGAAGAGCAAAGAGGAGAATGAACAGAAGGAGAAAGTCATGGTGATTCTCCAGCAGAAGATGAAGGACAAAGTCATCATGGGATTGAAGAAGAACCAGAGCATGAAGAGTACTTCTCTTCACTTGAAGGCACTGAAATAGGGGGAGCTGCTGATAAAAGAGGTACTCCTTCACTTGCTTCTACTAATGATGATGTCAGTCGTTCTCCTGCCAATCCAGAAGATGTATATGCCTCTCAATTTCCCGAAGAAGGTAATGAGGTTTCATCTCCAAGTCTGGATGTTCATGATGAAATTCCATCATCTGCCAATACTCCACAAACCGATCATGCTGAAGCAAGCACTCAAACTAACAACTCAGTGGACCTTAAAAGATTGCTCGATGTTCTTATGGAGATCAGAGGTTAGATTTCTGCTTTGGGATGTGAATTTCAAAATATGCAGAATGCTAATCAAGCCACTTCAGTTTCATTGCACGATCAAGTTCAAGCAACTGCAAAGGGTGAGGAAGTAGCGCAATTGAAGGAGGATCTGAGAAAGCTGGAGGAGACTGTCAAGTCGATGGAAGATTTCCAGCTTGTTCACGTTACAAAACATGAGATTTGACTTTAGTTTTGTTTGGTTGTGACTGGTTTGGACTGCATTTTGCTGGTAGTATCTTAAGCATTGTTGGCAATTATAGTAAAGATAGTTGTTTTTATAGGACTAACTCATTTCTTGTGGATGCAGATTCGATACTATCTTTATCCTAATCCATTTATCTTTTTATGAGATATCTTTGTTTGCTTGAGTATTATCTTGCAGGTCAAAAGTATCCAAATCTACAGAAAATTTTTGTCACCATAAAAAAGGAGGAGATTGTTGGAGAAAACTTTCTTATCTGTTTTGAAGTTAACAAAACATTTCCTTTAGTCTAGTCTGAAGACTTCCAGACTCTACCATCAAAGTCTGAAGATTGCCAGACTCAAGATCATTGACAGTTTCTAGACAGACGAAGAAGACTTATTCAGATGCAAGCATATCTTTAAGGATTTGATTCATGCGGCTAAAGAAGTTTTCACGACTAGAGATGGCATCTCAAGATCTATTATTCATTTTGAAATTGATTCGAGTAACTAAGATCTCTTGATTGGTGAAGTGTACTTGGAATGTTCTACTTATAGAAACCTAGATCCTGATTGTATGGGCGAGTAGAATTGGTAGGCTATCTTCATATTCCTTAAATAACTCGAGATCTCCCTAATTGATTCTGTCCAACGGGTAGATTGGAAGAACTCCTTTGGAAGGTGCCAACAGTGTGACATCCCGATTTTCCAATTCTAATAAATTTAGACGGGCATTTCATTGGCATGCATATAGTTCCTTTCCTTGAGTCAGCCACTCATGGGGAAACTAGTCTATCCGGTGAAGCCGTTAAGAAATTCTAATGCATAAGACTCGAGAATTTGATCAGGAAGCGACCTTTCAACCGAGATAATCTGCAAGGGTCATTACGGCACAAATAAAAATCGATTAGAGATCAAAAATAGGTTGGCTCGACAGAGGCATGTGATCAGGTGTGGGTGATTCCGCCGGATCGCATAATTCTTGCTGACCGACACTAGGCCGACTTTTCTATCGATTGGGTACCGTGTGCCCGTATTTGAAACCTTGAGATTACCCCAACAACCGGAAGTTGCCAATGTGTCAAAGATGTACATTATGGCTTGAATTGATCAACCGCAAGTCAATTGCACAAAAGTTTCTAAAAGCTGCTCGGTAGATTAGAATGCGCTAATATTGTGCCAAAGTGAAATTAAACATGAAATTGAGATCGAATTCTAAAATTGGAAGTCATGGTGTGTCACAAATCTTATTAGGAATATTGGATTAATTTATAGACTTTAATTTGGTTTCAATTGGAAAATAATTGATGAAAATTGAAGAAATTTGATTGTACAAGAACTGGACCCCGCGGAAAATGAAATTGAACCTATTGAACTAAAGTTGTGGAAGGTTGGAGTGAGTGGATGGTGACATCACAAATGATGTCATGGGAGAGGCAAGATGGGCTAGGGTGGTGACAAGTGGAAGGTGGGGATGAGGTCTTGGAAAGGTGGGGTGTCACTTCCCCCTTGTCCCCATCATCTTCCCCATTTGAATTTGGAAGAGAGAGAGAGAGAGAAGGTGCTTGAGAACCAGCGGAACCGACCCCTTCATCCGCCCTTCGCCCGCTCGATCGCCGCCGCTCGTCGTTCGCCGCCGGAGCTCGCCGTCGCCGCTCACCCGCGCGCGACCGCCCGCCGTCCCGTGTGCGAGCTACCTTGTCTCCGTCCGCCGAGCCTCCCGCGTCATCATCTCTCCAAGCCAGCAACTGTTTGACGTCGCCGCGCCTCGCCGAAGCCTCCGTCACCACCGGTTGTTGCTCGAGCTGCCGCAGGTCTTCCTCCGCCGTTCCTCCGCCCGTTCAGCCACCGTTCCATCCCCCTTCGAGCTCGGTTAGTTGCTGGAAAACCCAGCAAGATCTAGCCCCTTCCAAGCTCGGTTTGGCCCCCTTTTAGTCCTCATTTGGTGTTAATCCGTGTAGGTTTGTCGTCGGCATCGTCGTGCTCTTCGCCGGAGACTCGTCGGAAAGTGATTCTGGTGAGTTTACCTCACTAAACCGTGATTAGCGAGTTAATGATGTCTTAAGCATGTTTAGCTTAAGTTGATTGAGATTAGGTGGTTAGATTAGTTTAATTAGTTGTAGATTAGAATAAGGTGATTAATTAAAGTAAAGTGTGTTTAGTTTAAAGGTTAAGTATGTTTATTTTAAAATAAGCATTGATGTGACTTAAAGGAATTTATCTATGATTTAAATAAATGCTTCGAAATTTTTGGATTATTTAATAATATATCATATTCTGAAATTCGTTAAAATATTATTTAAAAAAAAACTCGAAAAATTATTTTTGATCCTAGTTGCTCAAAATTTCGTGCCGATCGATGTGCATGTAAAATTTAAAATTGATGATTGGTTGTAGCGAATTGAGTGTAATTGCGATTTATGAGGATTCTTTATAAAATCGTAAGTGTGGAAATTGATGGGAGATTGGCCGTGATTAACCACCTATTAGAGGTCGTACCTAATAGGGCCGTGATGGACCACCTATGAGAGGTCGTGCCTAATAGGGCCGTGATGGACCACCTATTAGAGGTCGTGCCCAATAAGACCGTGATAGACCACCTATGAGAGGTCGTGCCTAATAGGGCTGTGATGGACCACCTATGAGAGGTCGTGCCTAATGAGGCCGTGAATTACCACATAATTTCAGGTCGTGCCGAGTGGGGCCGTGATTGCCAGTGGTTATTAAACCTTCCTATAGGGCCGTAATTGAGAGCAATGATTGATTTGCTAGAATGACATGTAATCGGCCAAGTCAATTGATCGCTGAGATGATCCAAGTGGTTAAATTGTTCTGATGATGTGATTGTGCAATAATTGTTTGGTTATCATAATTGTACGTGATTGAATTATATAGATTGTGTTAACCTGCAGATGAAGGCTAAGGCGAGGTAAGTCTTCTTGATGTCGTGGCTAAGCTACTCTAGGGCGTATTTACTTTCTAATAAAGGTTTATGAGGGATGAACTTGCTGAGACAAAGTCTCATCCCGATTTGGGGAAAATATTACAGGACCGTAGATGGCGAGACCCCCGGAGATGAGTGGCCTGCCGACAGAGATTGATCAGACGACAGAGAGTGCTCTTGACCCTGGAAGTCCTTGGGTCTATCAGTTGGTTAGGACCCTCATCTGGGTCTAGGTGAACGTGCATGACAGAGTACCGTACATGTTTAGGGCTTGGTTTCGTTCCGGAGTTGATAGTGTTAGGGTTGGCCCTTTGGATAGCATGGATATTCCACTGACTGTGATGAATGCCATTTTGGGTGAAGGCGTGGCGGATCTTCCTGGTGATGGAGTGATCAACGCCTCGCCCCCGGCCTCTTGGGTGACAGATCCTGAGGATGTGGGATCGTCGAATGGGGCTGACCAGTAGTCCTAAGACTATTGATTTTCTTTTTGGCGGACTGATCCATGTTGTGTAGACCAACCCATTTTTGATGCACATAAGCTCTGACCCATTTTTTGTGCATATAGTCTCTGGATCCTGTTGGTGTATGTAAGCCCTGGATTGATGATGATGTATTAAAATTATGTTTGTTTGATTTTGAATTGATTTTTCCTGCCGTCCTATCCCATACGTTTTTGTCAGGGGTTTCTTATCACGTTCCGCATGCACATAATAATTAATAGAAAATGGGGGTCGGCGACATTACCTGAGAATGTCGCATTTACATGATCATGGCGGGTTGTTTCACGTGTCTCGGGGTTCGGGGCGTGACAATCCCGTTTAAGTGGTATCAGAGCATGGTTCATGTATGGAGTGATAAGGTGCGTGGGAGTCATGGGATAGTGGGTAGGAAAGGCTTTTATTATACTGATGCAAGTGATTGTTAGTTGTTTATTAACTTGTTGTGAGGTCACTTAGATTCTAATGTTATATTGGAATTTGCAAATAGGCATCTATATTGAGCCTGTAGCATGAGTGACCGAGTGCCGAGAGCTTCTAGGAAGAGAGCAGTATGCCCCGTGTTTCGGGGTGGGCCGTCGATGAGAGTCGGTGCCCGAGGTGCCTTGGGAAGAGCGCAGGCTGAGGCCAGTGCGAGTGGTGCAGCGTCGCCTCCAGAGGATGCAGTGGCCCCTGAGGATCCAAGGTTTGTTGGAATCATGCAAATGCTTGAGATGATGGGTGACAAACTAGACTAGCAGGCCGCCGCTTCAGCCGCCGCTATCGCCACTGCCACCAATGCTGCTAATGCCGCCAATGCTGCTGCCGCCGCTAATACTGCCAATGCTGTTGCCGCCACTGCTACTACCGCCGCAGCTGCCGCCGCACCGGTTGTCGAACCGGAAGAGGAACCTGAGGAAATTCCACCTGAGGATGTGGCCGCTGGGAGGCCTAGACAGAAGTTGGTACAGGATTTTTTGAGGTTGAATCCACCAACATTCATGGGGACAGGAGACCCCAAAGCTGCAGCCTTATGGATCGGAGTTAGAGAATGCCTTCGAGTTCTTTGTGTGCCTTTGGCGAGAAAAGGTCGTCTGGCACCTATCCAGTTGAGAGGGATCGCGCTACATGGTGAAAGACTAACAGAAAGATAGTGTTCCCTGAAGGTGTGGTTCTAGAGTGGAATGTTTTTCTTGAAGTCTTCAATGAGAAGTACTTTTCTGATTGTGCTAGATTGTGCCATGTTAGTTGATCAGTATGAAGTGAAGTTCGCCGAACTGTCGCAGTATGCCCCTGAGTTGGTTCAACGACCGTCAGACCGAGCTCGAAGGTTTAAAGATGGGTTCCGATCGGAGGTGATGAGCTTGTTGGTACCACTAGATCTGAAGGAGTACAATGACCTCTACAAGCGGGCCCAGCTGATCGAGAAAGACCAGAATGAGAAAGTTGCCGCATCTGGGTCGCAGTTTAATTCAAGCAGAAATGATAATCGGTTTGGGAAGAGGTCGATGCTTGGGGGAAGGTACCATGTTCCACCCAATAGGAAGGGTGGAGTGGGGAAACCGTCATCGAGCTTTAATGGAGCATGTCGTTCGTGTGGAAGGCAACATGGCTCAGCCCCGTGCCCTCCTAGGACGGGTGCTTGCTATGAGTGTGGCCAGCAGGGTCACATTGCTAGGGTTTGTCCTAGGAGACAAATGAGACAGCCTCAGTTGCCGCCGCCGCCACCGTTGGGTCAGAATAGAGGGGTCGCGCCGCAAATCATGCCGCAGGGTGGATTGAATCGACCTCCAGCTAAGGGAATGACTTATGCGATCACCAAAGGACAGGCAAAGGATGCGCCTAACGTAATCACAGGTATGATCTTACTGAACGACCAACCTGTTTATGCTTTATTTGATCCTGGAGCTTCTCATTCATTTATAGCTGAAAGATATGTTGAAATGGTAGAATTAATTCCTGAGTTGTTGGAGTCTGTGATTAGCATATCCACGCCGTTGAAGGATAAGGTGTTAGCTATAGTGGGTTGTCTTGTTTTCAAGTTAGTGATTGGTGAGCGAGAGGGGAGGATAGACTTGATAGTCCTAGCCATGTTTGATTTTGATGTGATAATTGGTATGGACTGGCTCACCAAGCAACGAGTTAAAATGGACTGTTATCGCAAGGCGATTCAGTTTGACCCGTTAAGGGGTGAGTGTTTCGAATTTATTGGGAGTCGAGGAGGACCCTCGATTTCCTTAATTTCGTCGCTCGAAGCAACTCGTTTGCTAGACAAGGGTTGCCAAGGTTACCTAGCAACTGTCGTAGATACGACAGTGGAGGAGTTAAAGATTGAAGATATTGCAGTGGTATAAGAGTTCCCAGACGTGTTTCCGAAAGAGTTACCGGGTTTGCCGCCAGAAAGAGAGATAGAGTTTGTGATCGAATTAGCCCCTCGGATAGAACTGATCTCTAAAGCTCCTTATCGGATGGCCTTATCAAAACTTAAGGAACTTAAAGTGCAAATGCAAGAGTTGTTGGATAAAGGATTTATTCGTCCTAGTGCATCACCTTGGGGAGCGCCAGTTCTGTTCATAAAGAAGAATGATGGTTCCTTACGTTTGTGCATCGACTATCGTCAACTCAATCAGGTGACGATTAAGAACAAGTATCCATTGCCGAGGATCGATGACTTGTTTGATCAGCTTCAGGGAGCATCAATATTTTATAAGATCGACTTGAGGACATGGTATCATCAGTTGAGGATCAAGAAGGAAGACATACCGAAGTCGGCGTTTCGCACCCGATACGGCCATTATGAATTTACAGTGATGCTGTTTGGTTGACAAACGCCCCAGCTGCTTTCATGGATTTGATGAATTGAGTGTTCAGAGAGTACTTGGATTAGTTCGTAATTGCTTTCATCAACAACATCCTGGTGTATTCGAGGAGTACCGAGGATCATGAAAGGCACTTAAGGATAATGCTTCAGACCTTAAGAGATCACGAGTTGTACGCCAAGTTTAGTAAGTGTGAGTTTTGGCTAACTCGTGTGGCTTTCCTAGGTCATGTCATCTCTGGAGAAGGAATCTTAGTGGACCCAGCAAAGATTGAGGCAGTGATCAACTGGCCGAGATCAACGACAATGATAGAAATCAGAAGTTTTCTGGGTTTAGCAAGGTATTACAGACGGTTTGTAGAAGGGTTTTCAAGGTTAGCATCGCCGATGACGAGACTTCTGAAGAAGGAAGAAAAATTTGTGTGGACGGATAAGTGCGAGAGTAGTTTCCAAGAGCTTAAGCATAAGCTAACTACTGCACCTGTGCTTACTATTCCATCCGGTCCAGGAGGGTTTGAGATCTACAGTGATGCGTCATTCGAAGGATTGGGTTGTGTATTGATGCAGCATGGTAGGGTTGTTGCATATGCGTCCCGTCAGTTAAGACCTCACGAGTTGAATTATCCGATGCATGACTTGGAGCTAGTAGCAATCATCTTTGCCCTGAAAATTTGGAGGCATTATTTGTGCAGGGAGAGATTCCAAATCTTCATTGATCATCAGAGTCTCAAGTACCTATTCTCTCATAAGGAGTTGAATATGAGACAGCGTCGCTGGATGGAACTCTTAAAAAACTATGACTGTGAGATTTTGTATCACCCGGGAAAGGCGAATAAGGTCGCTGATGCACTGAGTAAAAAGTCTTCAGTTGCTCAAATGGTACTCAAGGAATGGGGTCTAATTGAAAGAGCGCGAGATTCAGATTTCAAGTTTGAGGTAGGCCACCTTTCGAATCTTGTGGCCACCCTTAGAATTGAGCCAGAAGTGCAGGTTAAAATCAGAACGCTTCAACAGACGGATCCAGATGTTCAGAAGATCCTACAAGAGGATGCAGAGAAAAGGAAGGCTGACTATCAGATTTCTGAGGATGGAACATTGAGGTTCCAAGGACGATTGGTTGTACCTGACGATGTGGGGCTTAGAGAAGAAATTCTGTCAAAAGGGCATTGTAGCAGTTACAGCATTCATCCCGGTAGTACCAAAATGTATCAGAATCTGCGTCAACATTTCTGGTGGCGTGGCATGAAGGCGGACATCGCCAAGCATGTCGCTAAGTGTTTGACGTGTCAGCAAGTGAAAGCTCAGCATTGCAAACCGAGAGGACTTCTACAACCGCTCGAGATCCCAGAATGGAAATGGGAGCATATCACGATGGACTTCGTGACGGGACTACCGAGGAGCCAGAGAGGGAGTGATTCGATTTGGGTAGTAGTCGACAAACTGACAAAGTCGGCTCACTTCATTGCAATTTGAAGGGACTTGAGTTTGGATAGACTTGCGGATCTATATGTACGTCAAGTGGTTCGTATGCATGGAGTGCCGGTTACAATTACTTCAGACAGAGACCCGAGGTTCACCGCCGCTTTTTGGAAGAGCTTGCAATCCGCTTTAGGAACGAAGCTGCAGTACAGTACGGCCTATCACCTGCAGAATGATGGCCGGTCTAAGAGGACAATTCAGACTCTCGAGGACATGCGAGCTTGCGTCTTGGACTTCAAAGGAAGGCGGGAGGAACGGCTTCATCTGGTCGAGTTTGCTTACAACAACAGTTATCAGCAAAGAATTCAGATGGCTCATTTTGAAGCATTGTATGGCAGAGCGTGCAGAACGCCAGTGTGTTGGGATAAAGTCGGGGAAAGAAAGATCACCGGTCAAGAGTTGGTCCAACAGTCAGTGGAGGCAGTTGCAGTTATCAGAAACAGATTAAGAACCGCTCAGAGCCGTCAGAAAAGTTATGCCGATAAGCGTCAAAGGCCATTAGAGTTCCAAGTTGGTGAGCACGTCTTTCTAAAGGTGTCACCGATGAAAGGTACTTCCCGCTTTGGCAAAAAGGGGAAACTGAGTCCGAGGTACGTAGGTCCCTTTGAGATTTTGGAAAGAATAGGGACTCTGGCGTATCGTCTTGCACTATCACCAAGGTTGGCACAAGTGCATGACGTCTTTCACGTGTCGATGTTAAGGAAGTATGAACCTGATCCGACACACGTCCTAAATTTCGAGGAATTAGACGTGGATGACAGGGTGTCATACGTTGAAAGCCCGGTTCAGATAGTGGATCGCAAGGAGCAGGTTTTGCACACCAAGACCATTCCGTTGGTCAAAGTGATGTGGCAACACCACGGTACTAAAGGAGCAACTTGCGAAACCGAAGATTCGATGAGAGAATTGTACCCTTACCTTTTTACTTCAGATGTGTAATAATTTAAATTTCGAGGACGAAATTTTTATAAGAGGGGAAGAGTTGTGACATCCCGATTTTCCAATTCTAATAAATTTAGACGGGCATTTCGTTGGCACACATATAGTTCATTTCCTTGAGTCGGCCACTCATGGGGAAACTAGTCTATCCGATGAAGCCGTTAAGAAATTCTAATGCATAAGACTCGAGAATTTGATCAAGAAGCGACCTTTCGACCGAGATAATCTACAAGGGTCATTACAGCACAAATAAAAATTCTTGCCAACCGACACTAGGCTGACTTTTCTATCGATTGGGTACCGTGTGCCCGTACTTGAAACCTTGAGATTACCCCAACAACCGGAAGTTGCCAATGTGTCAAAGATGTACATTATGGCTTGAATTGATCAACCGCAAGTCAATTGCACAAAAGTTTCTAAAAGCTGCTCGGTAGATTAGAATGCGTTAATATTGTGCCAAAGTGAAATTAACCGTGAAATTGAGATCGAATTCTAAAATTGGAAATCATGGTGTGTCACAAATCTTATTAGGAATATTGGATTAATTTATAGACTTTAATTTGGTTTCAATTGGAAAAGAATTGATGAAAATTGAAGAAATTTGATTGTACAAGAATTGGACCCCGGCGGAAAATGAAATTGAACCTATTGAATTAAAGTTGTGGAAGGTTGGAGTGAGTGGATGGTGACATCACAAATGATGTCATGGGAGAGGCAAGATGGGCTAGGGTGGTGACAAGTGGAAGGTGGGGATGAGGTCTTGGAAAGGTGGGGTGTCACTTCCCCCTTGTCCCCATCATCTTCCCCATTTGAATTTGGAAGAGAGAGAGAGAGAGAAGGTGCTTGAGAACCAGCGGAACCGACCCCTTCATCCGCCCTTCGCCCGCTCGATCGCCGCCGCTCGTCGTTCGCCGCGGAGTTCGCCGTCGACGCTCGCCCGCGCGCGACCGCCCGCCGTCCCGTGTGTGAGCTGCCTTGTCTCCGTCCGCCGAGCCTCCCGCGTCATCATCTCTCCAAGCCAGCAGCTGTTTGACGTCGCCGCGCCTCGCCGAAGCCTCCGTCGCCGCCGGTTGTTGCTCGAGCTGCCGCCGGTCTTCCTCTGCCGTTCCTCCGCCCGTTCAACCGCCGTTCCATCCCCCTTCAAGCTCAGTTAGTTGCTGGAAAACCCAGCAAGATCTAGCCCCTTCCGAGCTCGGTTTGGCCCCATTTTGGTCATCATTTGGTGTTAATCCGTGTAGGTTTGTCGTCGGCGTCGTCGTGCTCTTCGCCGGAGACTCGTCGGAAAGCGATTCCGGTGAGTTTACCTCACTAAACCGTGACTAGTGAGTTAATGATATCTTAAGTATGTTTAGCTTAAGTTGATTGAGATTAGGTGGTTAGATTAGTTTAATTAGTTGTGGATTAGAATAAGGTGATTAATTAAAGTAAATTGTGTTTAGTTTAAAGGTTAAGTATGTTTATTTTAAAATAAGCATTGATGTGACTTAAAGGAATTTATTTATGATTTAAATAAATGCTTCGAAATTTTTGGATTATTTAATAATATATCATATTCCGAAATTCGTTAAAATATTATTTAAAAAAACTCACAAAATTATTTTTGATCCTAGTTGCTCAGAATTTCTTACCGATCGCTGCTGTGCATGTAGAATTTGAAATTGATGATTGGTTGTAGCGAATTGAGTGTGATTGCGATTTATGAGAATTCTTTATAAAATCCTAAGTGTGGAAATTGATGGGAGATTGGCCGTAATTAACCACCTATTAGAGGTCGTGCCTAATAGAGCCGTGATGGACCACCTATGAGAGGTCGTGCCTAATAGGGCCGTGAGGGACCACCTATTAGAGGTCGTGCCCAGTGAAGCCGTGATGGACCACCTATGAGAGGTCGTGCCTAATGAGGCCGTGAATTACCACCTAATTTCAGGTCGTGCCGAGTGGGGCCGTGATTGCCAGTGGTTATTAAACCTTCCTATAGGGCTGTAATTGAGAGCAATGATTGATTTGCTAGAATGACATGTAATCGGCCAAGTCGATTGATCGCTTAAACGATCCAAGTGGTTGAATTGTTCTGATGATGTGATTGTGCCATGGTTGTTTGGTTATCATAATTGTACGTGGTTGAATTATATAAATTGTGTTAACCTGCAGATGAAGGCTAAGGTGAGGTAAGTCTTCTTGATGTCGTGGCTAAGCTACTCTAGGGCATATTTACTTTCTAATGGGGGTTTAGGAGGGATGAACTTGCTGAGACAAAGTCTCATCCCAGTTTGGGGAAAATATTACAAGACCGTAGATGGCGAGACCCTTGGAGATGAGTGGCCTGCCGACGGAGATTGATCAAACGACAGAGAGTGCTCCTGACCCTAGGAGTCCTTGGGTCTATCAGTTGGTTAGGACCCTCTTCTGGGTCCAGGTGAACGTGCATGACAGAGTACCGTACATGTTTAGGGCTTGGTTTCGTTCCGGAGTCGATGGTGTTAGGGTTGGCCCTTTGGATAGCATGGATATTCCGCTAGCTGTGATGAACGCCATTTTGGGTGAAGGCGTGGCGGATCTTCCTGGCAGTGGAGTGAACAACGCCTCGCCCCCAGCCTCTTAGGTGACAGATCCTAAGGATGTGGGATCGTCGAATGGGGCTAACCAGTAATCCTAAGACTGTTGATTTTCTTTTTGGCGGACTGATCCATGCTGTGTAAGCCAACCCCTTTTTGATGCACATAAGCTCTGACCCATTTTTGATGCATATAGTCTCTGGATCATGTTGGTGTATGTAAGCCTTGGATTGATGATGATGTATTAAAATTATGTTTGTTTGATTTTGAATTGATTTTTCCTGTCGTCCTATCCCGTACGTTTTTGTTAGGGGTTTCTTATCACATTCCACATGCGCATAATAATTAATAGAAAATTGGGGTCGGCGACACTACTTGGGAATGTCGCATTTACATGACCATGGCGGGTTGTTTCACGTGTCTCGGGGTTCGGGGAGTGACAACCCGTTATGAAGGCGTGAAGGAGTTTATAAAGAAAGACGCTCTAGTTATTCAAGTGGGTGCAAGATAGATAAATTCCAAAGTCTGAAACTCATTGTACTTTGCTTACTCAATTGTTGAGCTTAAATTCGTACTCGAAAGAGAGATTAGATACTGGTGAGACCTTGAGGAAGCGTAGCAGAATCTCTACATTGTGGAATCAAAGACGTGAGATTGTAACACCTCTTTTGATTAATAGTGAAATCCAGCTGGTGGGCTGTTAGTGCGGGAGAGTAGACATAGGATTGGTCTAAGCCAAACCACTATAAACCTTGTGTTCTTATTATCTTCTCTGAACTCCTTTATTTTGTTCGTAACTTTATTTAATTGTTAGAGTCCGATTTCCTCTGCAAAGTTTATTGTCAACCAGACTCAGGTTAAAAGTAAAGTTTTACACTATATTTTGCAAAATTTGCTTTTACACCTATTCACCCCCCCCCCCTCTAGGTGTTCGTACTAACACTATCAAGTTGTAGTACTAGATTCAAAACAAATTGAAGACATAAAGAAAGAATGGAACAAGGTAATGGGTCTGGCAAGGTCTAGCCTATCGAAGAAGTAATTATTGAAAGTGAACCTGCAGAAGAAGTTGAAGCACAACCGTTAGAAAAATCAAAGAGTTTGGCGAATAGTTATATGTCCAAAAATAACAAAAGAGCTTCAACCAAGTCAGATAAATGAACTCGAAGAGCAAGAACCTCATATAAGGAGGTCAATTAGGCAAAAGAAATTAAATCATAAATATGCAAATGCAACTTTAACTGAAGATGTTGAAATATTAGAGTCATTTATGTATGAGTAGGCCTCACAAGGGGTAGAATGGAGGAAGGCTATGGAACAAGAGATTCAAGCTTTCAATCAGAACGAGACATGGAATTCGGTGCCAAAATGTAGAGATACACCTTCAACCTTGCAAGTGTGGGCCTAAGATCTTAAAAATGACCAAAAGAGTTTATAGAAAGATATAAGGCACATTTAATTGGTCGAAGCTTTTCTCAAAAGTACAGGCTAAATTATGACTAAACCTTTAGCCTAGCGACAAATGTTACTACAGTTAGAGTCTTACTAGCACTAACAACAAGCAAGTCATAAAAGAAATGACAAATAAATGTAAAGAATGTCTTCTTGCTTGGAGAGTCAGATCAAATCATATAGTTGGAGGAGCCAAACGATTTTAAAGGTAAGGCTTATTCAAGTTACGTCTGCATATTTAAAAAAGTGCTTTATGGTTTGAAGTAGCTCCAGGAATGAGGCATGAGAGCATCGCATAATTTCTAATGCAGAGCGGCTATTCAATACCACCAATAGATTCAAGCTTATTTGTGAAGGAAGAACGTGAAAGGCTGCAAAAGTACTAATTTATATGGATAATCTAATCTCCACTAGAGATTATGAAGACGAGATATATTAAATAAGAGCCAACCTCTCTATACGATTTCACATGAAGGAATTTGGAGAACTAAAACACTTCTTAGGACCCAAGGTTGAGCAAACCAAGAAGAGATACCCATATGTCGACAAAAGTATGCACGAAATCTTCTAGAGAAGTTCAGGATGTTTGATTGCACATGTCTCTACGCCTAAGGATGGAAATATAAAGGGAATATGATATCTATTTAGTGTGATGTATGGAATGAGTAGTAAGAAGCAATTAATAGTGTCGCTATCAACCACAGCAACCGAGTAGGGAGTAGCGACAATGGTGGCTTAAGAAAGTACGTGGTTTGTGCAATTTATCAAGGCTCCACATTAACTTATTCAATGCCCCGTAATGATAATCAAACAACCATCCCCATAGACAACTGGCGGAGAACCCAATCTTTCTCACTAGAAGCATGCCTGTAGAGGTACATTATAACTTCTTGCATAAAAGAAAAAAAAAAAAACATTGTTGAGAAAGATAGAGATGAAACACGTAAAGACAAGTGATCAAATTGTAGATATATTCACAAAGGACTTGAAACTGCAAATTTCGAAGAGTTTCGAAAGCAACTTCACATGGTTACTAAATCCATATTGAGAAAAGAGTAGTCCATGAGGGGGAGTATTGAAAAAAACATGCATAAGAAAGTAGAATCGTGGCCTACACCTAGTATTATTGTAATCTCTACAATTATCTAGGGGACGTGGGGTTCTAGAATTATTTAGGAGGTAGGACTATCTTCTTGTGATGGCTATCACCCTTGTATCACTATTCACAGTGCAAGAAAGGAAAACACTTGCATTATATTGCGGTTTTACATACCACATAGGAAAGAGATTGGGTGATAGTCTTTTGTCTACTATAAGAATAACAGTCAATTTAATATCACAAAAATCAAATAACGAAATTATAAATTATTATGGGGTCCATTCTTTCAAAAATTTGCGGCTCACGGCAAGCTGTTATTCTCACAGTAACCCAAAAACTATTATGCTAGTAAAGCACTACCACATATTGTCCAATGGCACATATTTAAGGAATTAAGTTGTGTCAGCATTACCCATGAAAACTTTCCATAAAAGATAGGTAACTATGTGTTATGGGATGAATCGCAAACCATGTGGCACTTAGACTTCAAATCATTTTGGTTGGTTTAATTAAGTCTCACTCTCACTTTCTAGGAAGGGTATCCTTAAAAGAGAAAGTAGAGAGAGAATGTTGTTTAAATGAAAGTGGATGGTACAAGTGAGGAGAAGGGATACCTTATTTATACAAGAAACACTTATGATAGAGGATGTGTCTAATCGATCCAACGATAGAGATGTAGATGATCTAATGGTGGTGGATATTGATTGTCATCACATTAATCCAATGGTGGAAATCGAATCTATTCAACGATTAAAGGCATCAATCATTGTCAAACAAATTCAATGGTAGAGATCAAATGCCCTTATCAATCTAACATTTAAGAAACCCCGTTGGACTAGTAATGTGGCAATCCTTTGAATTGCTGCCATGGTTAGCTTTTGTCCGTGACATTTGCCTAGCGCAAGTCCATGTCCTCTAGTGGAATGCTATTGCACCATTCAAGATTCCCTCTTCAATAAATGCGTATAGAGTCCATTCAATAATCTCTCTCTCTCTCTCTCTCTCTCTCTCTCTCTCTCTCCTCCCCATCCCTCAACTCGTTTTGCTCTCTGTTTGTTCTACCATGGCTTCAACAACTTTATAGCTAGTCCAAACTATGTTTCACACCCTATAAAAGAATCTTCCAAAAGCTTTGATAATTTGGAAAATGGGTTTTCTCTTGGAAATAAGAATCTGGGAGGAATGTGAGGCAATCTTCGAGAAATGAAAAGGCCCGATGGTGCCACCGGGCACTGAAGGGTCGTGTGATCCCCGAAGGATGATCTCCGGCAGTTCATTGGTTAAAAAAAAAAAAATCTTCGAGAAACGACCATTCGGAATATTATGAGTCAAGTCCCGGCGGTTTCTCAACCGTTGAATGGGAAAGAAGCCGTGAGTGATCGGAGTCACGTCGCCTGGGCAAGCGTCCGGCAAAACCAACGGGAGGGCGAGTTGGTTGTCGAAGGGGAGATACCTCTCTGGCTGGTGGGTTTGTGGGTGATTTTTTTATAATCTCTCATCCACGTTTTCACATGCATGTGATAAAATTCATATGCTTTTGCGTCCCCCAATTTCTTGTCCATTCTGCTTGTTATTGTCTTACCATATGGGAGAAAAGGGTAAAAAGGAAATTATTTTGTTTGTTTTGAAGACTAGCTGAATATTAAGAGCAGCTTTATTCAATTTTCATTTGCTTCCAGAAAAGAAACGAGAAGGAAGAACAACAAGGACATGTTAAAATATTCAAATAATAAATTATGCATTCATCTAAAAAATAAAAATTTTAGAATAGTTAATAGTGATTCCATAAAATCTCAAACGGTAAAACTACGAGAAATCGCGAGTTCAAATCTTTCAAACCCTTATTTGTCTCCCAATTTGTATATTCCCATGCTTTAAACTAAGGCCAAAGTCCACCCCTGGAAACCACACTGGTCACTAGATTCATTCCTTAAGATATTTTCCAAACACTAGAATAATTTAAATTGGGGCCACTAATCTACAATCTACAATTGACTTTGATACTATTTGTTAGACCACTACCAACTATTCTAAAACCTTAACTTATAAAAAAAAAAACGTAATTTAATAAATAAATACTCTATCACTCACACTAGTCTATTATTTTTTGCCTAGTACTATGTGACATCCTAAGTTAATCACTCAATGTATTATTCGCTTTGGTAATTAGGATAAAATTCGGAATAGAATATGATTTATCCTATCCTACGTTTGATACTTGCTTAAAGGCAGGATAAAGTCAGATATAATGGGATATAAACAAGATAAAATTATCCCATGAGGAAGGTAGGATAAAGGTGGATAAGATTTCTAATGTTCATAATAAAAAAGTTATTTTCTCGAATAACAAACTTATTAAATTAAAAAAATTGAAATTATATTTCAATATAAATAATATTTGAATTCTAATTTAAGAAATTAAAAATTAAAAATTATTTTTTAATTAATCTTATTTTAATTTATATATTCAACTTTAATTCTATCTTATAATAAGCATTCAATCTATAGATTAAATATTTATATTTATTATATATTTTAGGTATTTTTGTATTTTAGGTATGTTAGTATAGTTTACTATTTGATAATTTTTTTATTAAAGAATGATGAAAGGGGAAAAAAAGAAATAATAAATAATATAATATAAAAAAGAGGGAAAATAAAATTAAAATAAATTAAATAATAGTGTTACGAGAGTTTATACCATCTCCATTAGGGGTGTGCAAAATAACCGGGACCCACCCGAACCACCCGGACCGCCCAAAACCGGTGTTTCTTGAGAGAACCAGTCCAGTTCCGATTCCAATTTATGGGGAGCGGTAGGTACGATCCGGTTCGGTTCCATGAGCAGACCGGATCAATTATATTATAACAATATATTAATTTTTAATATTAAAATAAATTTCAAAATTACTAATTAGCAAATCTAAATTTTAGGGCTCTATCTCCTCTCATGGTTTCCATGTTTTAATAAGAAATTAGTGGCGAAGTACAGCCCAAGTGCCATAATTTGGCACGGGTGACACTAGGTGCCATAACTTTAAAATGGTACACTTGAGTGTCAGTTTTAAAGTTAAAGGACACTTAAGTGCCACTGGCGAAAATCTGGCCAAACGGCTAACGTGGCGACTTTCCGGCCGGTTTGGCCCAAAATGGCGTCGTTTTGCACATTGACGTGGCGGAGAAAATGCAAAAACGACGCCGTTTCGTGTCTACGTGTAAATAATAATATAAAAACTAATTAAATTAATTTTAAAATTAATTTTATTTAAAATATTCAAAAAATTAAAAAATTAAAAAAAAAATTAGAAATTAAAAAAAAAAAGGGGGTGGAGTTCGAAGGGGCGGCTGAGGGCTGAGCCCTCGCCGCCGCCGCCACCTCCCCGCCGTCGCCGAGAAGGACCGGCGACGGAAGGGGAGGGTCGGCCGGGGTCGCCGGCCCCTGGCCGACTGACGGCGAGGGTCGCGAGCCCTCGTCGGTGAGAGTGCTAGTATGAACACCTAGAGGGGGGTGAATAGGTGTATAAAATAAACATTGGCAAATATATGCGGAATAAAATAAACTTCGAGTAAAACAAAGGAGTTAGGGAAGAGAATAAGAACACAAGATTTATAGTGGTTCGGCTTAATCCAAGCCTACGTCCACTCTCCCACGCTAACAGCCTTCTTGGCTGGATTCCACTATGCAATCAACAAGAGATTACAACCGAGTGCAAACACTTAGTAGTGGATCACACTATCTCACTAAGTCACTCTTTTGGTATTTCTCTCACGATTACAAATGTTTAAGCCCTTAAGAGACAAGTATATAATCGAAAGTCGCTTAGATTTTGGAATTATAAATTCTACGCTCTGTCTCTTACTTACTCATCGGTCATTTATCTCCTTAAATACTTCTCCACTTCCAAACTAGCCGTTGGACAGTATCCCGGAGAATCGTCTTCCAATATACCCATTGGACAACTCTGTATCTAGAAAATTTGGTAGCCGTTGAGTGACAAAGGTAAAATCCCAAATTGATTCCGATCGCCCATACAAACGAAATCTTGGTTTCCATAAGTAAAGCTTCTTCATATAGAAAGATCTTGTCTTCAAGATCCAATCGTCAATCAAATAGATTGAGTCAATCAAATCAATCTTGATGTGGAATCCAAATCAGATCACTAGCCGTTATATGATTAGGCTTGAGTTACGTTATTTCGAATCTGGATGTAAAGCCTGATAGCAATAGACTTTACAATCGAGTCTGTAGACTTTACAATTTGGGTGCGAACATATCGCGAGCAGATTTAGCTTTAAGGTCTGTACCCAGTTCACCGAGAATAGAGTCTATCTTGAGTTCGGCTTCAATATAGAATCTTTCTTCTGGTTCGGCATTCACGTTCGATCTGGAATTAATCGGGGTTGACGGACTTCGATGTAGAACGAGACTTTGACACTAAAATCTCCGCGGTCTTTAGACTTTAAGTCTTGAGTTTGGCAATCTTCAAACTTTGAGTCTTGAGTACGCGGTCTTCGACTTTGACACGGGAAGTACGAAATCTTCAAAATATACTCTGGACATGTGTTACGTTCGGTCTTCGGGTCGTCTTCGCACTTTGACAATATCCTTTACATGTTCTATCATCTGCATGGTCTATTACTCAACAATCAAACATATTAGTAGCCTTTGATTTATTTTGTAATCTTCAAAACATCATAAGGGATTTCCCTAACAGTCGGATCGCGGCGAGGGCCGCGACCCTCGCCCCAGATCTGGGCGAGGGCTCGCCGGCCTCGCCGACCCTCGGGGCCGGGGGGCGCGGCCGGGCCGCCGGCGCGGCGAGGGCCCGCGAGCCCTCGCCCGAGATGCGGGGCGAGGGTCGCGGCCCTCGCCGCGATCGCGCGAGGGCCCGCGAGCCCTCGCCCGGATCTGGGCGAGGCGGGTCGCGGCCCTCGCCGCGATCCGCGAGGGCTCGCGGCCCTCCCCATCGGTCGGCCGGGGGCCGGCGGCCCGGCCGACCCTCCCCTCCGTCGCCGGCCTTTCCGACGACGGCGGAGCGCGGCGACGAGGGCTCGGCCCTCGGCCCGCCCCTTCGACCTCCCCCTCCCTTTTTCTTAAATTTTTAATTTTTTTTATAATTTTCTTAATTTTTTAAAATTTTTAAAATTTTCTTAATTTTTTAAATTTTCATAATTTTTTTAAATTTTTAAATTTTTCTTAATTTTTTAAAAAATTCTTAATTTTTTTAAAAATTTCTTAATTTTTTAAAAAAATTTAAATTTTTCTTAATTTTTTTAATTTTTTGAATATTTTAAATCTAATTTAATTAATTTTTATATTATTATTTATACGTAAACACGAAATGGCGTCGTTTTTGCATTTTCTCCGCCACGTCGGCTTGCAAAACGACGTCGTTTTGAACCAAACTCGGGAAAATGGCGCGTCGAAAAAAAAAAACGCGTTTGGTAAACTTGTTCGGGAATAAAAAATAAACAAAAACATGTTTGGTAAATTTGGATAAATTTTTTATTTCTTTTATTTTTTCTATTTTATTTCTTTTTTTCCTTTTTTTTTTTTCTTTTTTTCTTTTTCCTTTTTTTTTTTTTTTCTTTTGGCCGGTCGCCGGCCATGGCCGGCGACCGGCCGACGAGGCCGAGGCTCGCCGACCGGCCGGGGCGAGCTCGGCCTCGCGGATCGGGCGAGATCGAGCTCGCCCGCCGGCGAGCCTCGGCCTCACCGAGCCACCCCAGTCGGCGTCGCTCGCGGCGGTGGCTCGGCGAGGCCGAGGCTCACCGGCCGCTAGGCGAGGTCGGCCTCATCGGATCTGGGCGAGCTCGAGCTCGCCCGGCCATGGCAAGGCCGCCGGCCAAAAGAAAAAAGAACAAGAAAATAAGAGAAAAAATAAATTAAAAAAAAAAGTGTTTCTCATTTGTGTTTCTTGTTTTTTTTTTTTTGTTCCTAGGAACAAAAGAACAAAAAAACAGAAAAAGTGTTTAAAAACAAAAAAAAAAAAGAAATACAAACAAACGCCTGCCTAAGTGTCACATTTTACTCCGATATTGGCAATACCATTTTAAAGTTATAGCATAAGTGTCCTCCGTCTTGGGATTACGACTCAGGGTGTCCCAACCTCAGAAATTAGTAAAGTGTGTAAGTGCATTTCAATAACTCAACAAATGGCTCCTTCAAAGGATACTTTCGAGACTCACATATAACATTATATTCAAGAATACGTTGAGTACTGGTGGAATTGTTTCTACAAAAAAATTTAGTAAATCAAATGTTGTAAGAGATTAAGCATTGTTAGCGGATAAAGGAAAAGATGATCTACATATAACAATCATCCAGAATCTTGAACTTAAATAATATTTTAGATTTCAACTAAAATGATTCAAAAAAAAGGAAAAAAAAAACTTATTTCTCTTCTTTGGTAGTGTTTTCTAATAAAATAAAGAAAAATAGTACCCTTAATTAAGCCGATTCGATTTAAAGAAAAATATTACTCGATATGAAAAGTACTCACGGCGGGATTTGGAAAACAATATTATTATTAGTGAGATCGGTTCCATAGATCCACACAGGAACCGGACCGAACCGGCGGTCCGATTCTCAGGTGGATCCATGCAACAACGGGCAGTTCCTAATTCCAATTTTTTGGAACCAGTCCTTAGCGAGCGGTTCTTGGTTCTAGGCCAAGAACCACCCACCTAGACCATGCACACCCCTAATCTCCATTTATGAACATTTAGGTCCATTTACATACCTTTATAATGATATGTTGTTTATATATATATAATGTGAATATATCCGATTTTAATACTGCAATTCACCAAACAATGGACAGGAAATTATAAAAAAAAAAATCTCAGGATTTTATATCCTATCATATTCAAGCTGGTGTACAAGTTGGCACTTTCCTAAAGGTCACCCATTTTGGTAATGCTTGACCCTGAGCATGCTTAACTTTGGAATTTCAAAGCAAAATTTGTTGTTACATCAAAAGGTGCCTCCATGAGTTCACTCCAATTTTCACATGCGCACACACATATCCCAAACATGTTTTCCCCCTGTTATGTGTACAATTCAATTCATCCTATCACATTGCCCATCACAAAATCTGCTAAGAATCACTCCTTATCTGAACACTCTAACCCAGACGACTACTCGCTCTCCACATCTCATTAGGGTCATTACATGTCCACCAGTTTCATTTATAGTGTGCTAATTTGGAATTTACTTCAACATTTGAATGATTTTCCTTTGACTTAATTGAAGAGAAAACAGTATATGGGGAGAAATTTTTTCATTTTCGCAAAGAAGTCAGCGAACTTACCTAGCACATAAGAAAAGGAAAGAAGAAGAAATCACGAACTGTAAATTATTGGGATTTATATTGACTACCTCTGGATGCCTTCCAGACAAAATCTTCAAAGAGTGTGATTTGTAATGTACCAATAGATGAAGATTACATGTGGTCTTATATCTTTAAAAATTCTTCTATCAGCTATTCCACCGTATTAAATAATTAGAAATACAACGTTCAAAGGTTTTTTATATACAGAAAGGAGTACAATATCATTGTTGACAATATAGTCTCGTGCATACTTATTATACATGACAAATGCATTGGAATCAGCTCCGGTGTTTTCTATTGGTTAGAGTCTTAATTAGCAGGTTTAATCACATGTAGAACGGAATTTATCTAAGAAATGGTCCCGGTATGACGCATGTCGGAGACTACAACTTCCAACACCTCTTTGATGGCTACGCAATGGTGGCGAAGCTGCAGTTTGAGAACGGAAGATTAACCGCTGGCCAATGCCAGATCGAATCCGAAGCAGACAAGGCCGCCATGAAGCATAATAAGCTGATCTACCCAGAATCCTCCGAGGCCCCTAAGGCAGACAATTTCCTATTCTACATTGGCGAACTTACTAGCTTGATCTCTTGGGCGTCTGACTGATAATGCCAATATAGGAGTCATCAAGCTCGGAGATGGACGAGTGATTTGCCTCGCCGACATGCGAAAGGGGACGATGAGGATCGACCTGACCACGCTCGAGACCTTAGGGAGGCTCGAGTACGCCGACTCCGTAGGGTGTCCATTACAATCCGCTCATCCAATCGTGACTCAGACCGACTTTCTGACGGTGTTGCCCGACCTGATCGACCCGGGTAGCTGGCGGTGAGAACGGAGCGGGGATCGACCAAGCGGAAGGTGGTCGAGAGGGTGGAGTGTCGGGGCGGCCCCACGGCCTGTTGGGTCCCCTCGTTCGTCGTTACTGAGCACTACATCGTCGTGCCAGAGATGCCCTTGAGGTACGGTGTGAAAAGCATTCTTAAGGCCAAGCCCAATCCGTTGTACAGGTTCGTGTGGCACAAAGAATCCACAGGGTTCGCGCATGTTATGTGTAAAGCCAGTGGCAAAATCGTAAGCTCTCTTCATCTCTCGAAATTCATTTGGTGTAGCACAATCTTAAAGAGTGCCGTGGAGGCGCTAGTTTAGGATCATTGTTGTGCTTTTGAAAAAACTGAATTTCTATTAGGAATATGTAAACTTTTTTTATTGGTCATACTCTACTCTTATTTTAATACTCACTCTCAGACTTTTTGTCTTATCTCCTTAAACGTGCGTGGAGGTTCCTTTGTTCGTGGCAGTTCACTTGATCAGTGCATATGAAGAGATGGATGAAGACGAGCAAGCCATCGCCGCGATCGCCGACTGTTGCGAGCATCAGGGGGAAGCCACCATTCTCAACAAGCTCACCCTCCAAAATTTTCACTCCTTCGCAGGCCAAGACGTACTTCCCCAAATTAGGCATCTTTTTTCGTATACGGCTTTGGAATACGCGCAGGCCAAGACGTACTTCCCCAAATTAGGCATCTTTTATCGTGTACGGCTTTGGAATACGCACACTCGTGAAATTAAGGTATATTTATATTCGTTCGATTTATTGAAATATATAAAGAATGGAAACATTAGATACATAGAAGGAAAATTGAAATTGTGAGCAAATGTAAGAAAGAGCATAAAATCACGGAAAAATGACACAAATGATTTATGAACTTTGATACAATATGTAATGTATTCCCTAAATTTTGAATTTATTCAATGTGGTCAATGACTTTAGCTCAATATGTGGCGGTCCCTGAACTTTTCAATGTAGTCCTTGAATTGTATAAAAATATTTAATATAGAGATCATTGTGGACAAATCAAAAGTTCAAGAACTATATTGCATAAATTAAAAGTTCAAGAATCACGAGTTAGGCCAAGTTTAGGAATTATTTATGTCATTATCCCTAGAATCGTAGCTCACAAACAGGAAAAAAAATTAAATAAAAATTGCACCATCACCTTCAAAATCATTCTGTAGCAGAATCCAAGAGTTCTTTTTCAAACTAATGGCCAATTTGCAAAACCCCGCTTGATTAACAAAGGAACAGAGGTGCACTAATGGCCACTTTGCAGAATCAATATATTTACTTTCCTTTTCAAGTAAGCCTTGATATGGCGGCGATGGTGATGATGATGATGATGATGATGATGATGGTCGATTTGGGCAGGATTGGGAGGTTCACCATACCATCAGATGGGAATCCACATGGGAAGCTGAAGACAGCATTGGACCTAAGTGAACATGGGAGAGGCAACGACTTCAGCAAATCAGCCCAGCCTTCCCGGGCAAAAGATACAGATTTGTCTATGCTTGTGGGGCCCAATGCCCTTGCAATTTCCCCAGCGCCCTCATCAAGGTTTATGTTCATGTCCCTCAAATTCATGCTTTTGTAGCATAAATTAGGATGTGGTAAGAGTGCTGGGGAGATATAGTTGTTGCGTTAATTTACTTGCAAGTAGAAGTTGATTTGGAGTGATTTTCTTGATGAGACGTTGCTGAAGTGAAGAGGTTTCCGCAGGTCGATCTAGTGGAGAACAAGCGAAGAATTGGCACAAAGATGGCGCCGTGCCCTTTGAGCCATTCTTCATTGCTAGGCCTGGGGCGACTGAGGAAGATGATGGTAAGAATTTAGAAAATCCAAATGCAACATATGCTCGTCATGCCTTCTGTGAGGACAAAACATTCAACACGTCTTTGCATCTTCTGAAGTGAGAGATGACATGAATATCTCTCAGTCGAAATATCTCGCTAACAAATGTACAATATTCCATCACCCCACAATTGTGGAAAATGATTTTTCTTGAATAATTGCCTTTCTAGGGCCTCACACTGTAGTTGACTCTCCTATTTTGCAAACTTTTGCGATAAAAAGAATTTCTTAATTCTCTTTTGCGAAGAACTTGCAGGTGTGGTGATCTCAATTATTAGTGAAAAATAATGGAGGTGGGTAAGGGTTGCTGCTTGATGGCTCCACTTTTAAGGAGATTGCCAGAGGAGCAAAGTTCCCCTGTAGCCTTCCTCATGGCTTCCATGGTTGCTGGGTCCCAAAGAAGTGAAG
Source organism: Eucalyptus cladocalyx (assembly GCA_017140615.1). Lineage (NCBI taxonomy): Eukaryota > Viridiplantae > Streptophyta > Magnoliopsida > Myrtales > Myrtaceae > Eucalyptus > Eucalyptus cladocalyx. The sequence goes on from CM029518.1 coordinate 35,300,098, forward strand.
ATCTTCCATGAGGGCGTTGGCTGAGAAGCGAAGATCATGGGTGAAGTGGGAGTGATCGGTGTTCTATGCACGTAAAGCTTGAGATCTATGGAAATGATTCTTGCTGGTGTTGATGCAGATTTGAGCTGTGTTCATACAAATCTTTGAATCCCTTGACTCATATTCTTGTTCTAAAAGTATCAATTCTCGTGAAAGAAGAAGGAAAGATGACAAACATTTAAAGATCGCTTTCCGAGATCTTCTTCAACCCATGGCCATGAAGAGCCAACTCCTAGCATCTGTCTCCAGCAAATTTCACCTGCAAGATCTCCCTCTCATGAACATAATATTGCAGAAGAATTAGGAAAGACTCAACTATATTGTAACTTACTTGGTGCCGAAGATCTGAATCACATGGAGGATCAAGCATGAGGCATGAAGCGTGCTAAGGCAGAAATGGAGCATCTCCATGTGACCTTAAACCAACCAAATTTACTCTCTAAACTCCACTGAGACAAGAAAGAAAGAGGAGAAGAAACCCTGAATAAACCCAAAGAAAGAAGCCCAAAACATTATAAAAGAAGAAACAGAGTCATGGTGCCAACAAGACGCAATGGATCTCTCTCAGGCAACACGATTAAACGAAAAAAAAAGCAGCATACAAGATTATAGTTGCGAGATGATTGTGGTTATTATTGTTGCTGATACCACACTGTAGAACAGTAACAACTTTGCCTTGACATGGAGCAGTTTGAGCTCACCTTCAAGTGGGCCAGCTTATGCCGAGTTCCGCTCTTGAACTTTTAGCCTCAGTTTCCTTCACCAGAGCAAGCGTGAAACCGGCGTTGATGGCTCGAGTATTTTACTGGGTATATGAGAAATAGTTTTGCACCAGCAAAATCCTCCATTTAATGTTGAGAATCCCGAAGAGGTACAGAAAAAGTGCAGATTTCATCTCTTCCAGTCCATGAACAACGAATTGGCGTCATCTCATTCAAGGAAAATTCAGACATGAGTTTGTTGTTGGAGTCTATTAACCGTCTACCTGCACTGAAAGCCAACAGTATGCACAGGTTGATGTTCTAGTAAAAAATGGTGCAATACAACGAAAGGAAAAGAGTAATTGATCGTAGCTTTGAAAAAAACAAGGCACTGTCTCAACTGGAAAAGTTTCCTGCTTTTAAGAGGAGACAAGTTGACCCTAAGAGGTCGGTCAAGTCGGCGGCAGGGGAAGGGTGAGAAGGGGAGAAGGGGAGAGGGGGGTGGGGCGCTAGACTTAGGAAGTGCCTAATTCGACCGTGCCTCAGATTTTTCAATCCAGAGACCTCTAAGCTAATTATACTCTTCACTGATCCTTAAGCAAAACAAAATGCTTGAGGCTACCAACAACAACTTGTGCCATATTCACCAATATGTCAATGCTTGACCTGGCAGTCCAAATTAAATTGATGAAGGCAGATAATTCAAAGTCGCAACAGCTCAGGGTCCAGGTGACAATCCAATTAAAGTACAATAATCAAGCAAGGAGTCACCAAAGGCAGAGGAAACTGAAAAGAACTGGAAAAACAAAATAATGCTAACTCACCCATACCATTTTTTACAGTCAGTCTTCTCTCCTCCTGCTGCTTCGATTGAATTGTCCAGTGATTCTCTCCTTCAGTTCCAACTTCTATTTCCTTTAAAAGAATGCAATAAATTGCATCTTCAAAGCCAAAGTATCAGATTAATAGGAAAAGCTCATATCTATGAGAGATTACTAGAATAGCAGGAAGAATTGTACATCAGCCTGCAGTACAATATGAAAAAGCTACTATAAAATCAAGCCAGCACCTTCAAGCGCATGCATGAAATAATATTACAGGACCAGCTTGAATATTGGTCAAATTCTGCCATCTTCAGACTCCAACTTCAGTTTGGAGGAGGTGCCACAACATCTTCAGCAGTATTATATAAATTGAAGCAACTGTAATCGGCTTGATCATGGTTACTGTTAACAATGTGAATGAAACTTGGACAACAGACCGAAATTGCCATTCTTGGTTTTCATCCAACCCTTCAATGATTAACAAATCATTTCTCAACCCTAATGCTTACTGATCCATAACCATAACCATCTTATTGAATATGAAAACTTTTGGTGCTAGCGTCATTCTAGTTATATTCAACAGAAGAAGAAAAAGGAAAAAGAGAGAAGATTCTTCTGACTGACATCCATGTCAAAGTACATCATAATTTGATTATACCTGGGGCAATTTTGAGATGCTCTAGAAAAACTAAAGGCGATACAGAGCACGTAAAAGGAAATTTATGAATCACGATAGTTCTCGTACCAATATCACACAGCAGAGGCAAGAAAACTTATTTCCATCTGAAAAATGTATACAGTCAATTGCTTGTGCTTTGGTTCATAGAAAATGATGCACGTACACATGTCGGTGACAAATCGCAAGGCTCTCATACATTGCCGACATAAACTCTCTTTACCAATAAGAAAGATTTGAGCTCTTTCCTAATTTGAATTTAGGAAGTGTTCTGAGGAACTACTTCGTTTAATTGCCAACCCAGAAAGAGGTGAAACAAGAACTGATCAAATGAGGATAAGAAAGAACCAAATTACAACAGCTTTACTGGACAAAAGAGCCAACGTGCAATAACATATAAGGACATCCATGGAGATCAAAAAACTGTTTGAAGCGGTAGACAAACAGAAATTCTACATTTACCAATTTGCTTTCTAGGACTTCATTGTTCAAAGGATATAGATGCATGATAACGTCCGTGAACAACGAAGACTCAGGAATTTCTCTGATACAATCGCCAGTATCATTATGTCATTGTTTCTACCGTTGAATCAGAGATGAAATGAATCAGTATGATGTAACATGCTTGATCTGGTTGATAGAAATGACTAAATGCTTAAGTAAAGAAATGTCACAAGTTCCCTGAAAACTCAAGGAAGAACTTCCTCAAATTTAATATACACTCTTCGAAAGAAACTCTTAAACTGGCTAAGATCATACTACAAAAACAGTCTTAAAAATTCCCACCTCGTGCCTAGAGAAAACACTGTGAAATTCAGTGAAAAATAAAAAGGAGTTGGCATATGTTCAAACTCCTCATGTAACTGAAAAGACAAACAGCTAATCTTTTTTTTAGCAATTCAACCATGTAATGCTCAACGAAAACTTTTATCAACAAAGTTGTCAACTCTGCAAAGTCTTGGAGCATTTCATTATCCCGCAGAAAACAATTCATACATCCCAAGCACGCAAAAAGACAGGGGGCACTAACATAAGAAAGATTTACTATCACTTTATGCAGGTATATTGCAGACAAGGAGGAAAAGTCTGGCATATGGTACAGTTGCTTGCTCAGATACTTCAAAAAAGAAATCAGCATCGATATGGACTAGCAAATAAGCAAGTCAACTATGCTAACCTACAGAATCATGCTCCATCATTTCCAGTCAACACTACATAGTCTACAGATGTTCTCTCGCATTGCTTCCGGCATCCACATTATCAATCCTTTTGGAAGCACCATATTTTGCAGGGATTGGCATCCAAGCACCATCTGCTCTAGGTCATGCACATTAACATTGTAACAATTAGCCAAAACTAGAGTATCCAAACAAGAATGATTCTCAAAAGCGCGAATTCCAGCTCCACTAATCAGCTCACAGCCAGTTAAATCAATGGACGCCAAATTTTCACATTTCTCAGCAACTGCAAAGAGAGTGGTGTCAGATAGATTTATCAGCCACGCCAAATTTAGCTTCCTCAAGGATTTAATAGCAGCAATTGCAATTCCTCCATTATCAGTGACCTTCAGTCCACAGTCTGCGATATTCAACTCCTCCAAACAGCAGAACCGTCGCAACACCGAAGCCCCACTGTCCGTAATCTGGTCACATTCCGCGAGAACCAACTTCTTCAGAGTCCTTGCCAAAGACCCGCTCGCCAAATAAGCCAACCCGGCATCCGAAATCTTCGAGCAACCTTCCAAATTCAAGGTGCAAATACAATTCGCTCGCCCGATCGCCTCTAGAGACTGATCAGTAATCAAACTGCACCAACCCAAATCCAAGGCCCTCAAATTCTTGGCACGCTCAACCAGTGACACAACCCCCACGTCCTCAACATTCTTCCTCCTCCTCAACAGAACCTCCGACAACCTCGGGCACCCGCCCGCCAGCGCACACAGCCCATCGCTCCCCAAATCATCGGCGTCCGAGCCCTCGCCGGAATCCCAGGACGCGTCGCGCGGCTGCTTGCGGCTGAGGTTCAAAGATTCGATCTTCAGGCACGTCCTCGCCACGAAATCGGCGTCGGCGTCCGTGAGCACCTTGGAGCACTCGAGCTTCGCCAAGTTCGGGAACCTGGGCAGGAAGCAACGCAGCAGATCGGGCTCAAGAACCCTAATCCCCTCCCGGCTCAGGCCCTCCACCCGCAGCCACTGCCTGCAGACTTCGGAGAACGACTTCCTGTCTGGGCTGGCGACCCTTTGGAGGATCAGGCTCAACTCGTCGAAACCCAGCACGGACATCCTCGGAGGGTTTCTCCTCTCTGCACTGTACGAGCTCTCTTTCTTGGATTCTTGATGGCAGCAAGGTGAGCAGGAGCTTTGGTTCTTATACCAGAAGAAGGACGGGGGGTTTACCTCTCGCTTTCCCGTTTGTAGTAATTTGAAAAGTTACCAAAAACATTTCTTGGATTTTTCTTTTCTGATTAAGCCGTACGTGATTAGAAAGATGAACCCCCGAATCATTTCTCGGATTTTTCTTTTCTGATTCAGCGTACCTGGTTAAAGTGTTTACCGTGATGGGTAGATCGTCGTCGTCGTCGTCGTCGTCGTCGAGAGGGAAAAAAGTGAAATCGGTCGCGTCTTGGATGAAAAGGATTTGGTCATTTTTGGCGCGTTGCGGGAAGTGCTCTGCCTTTTGGCGCCACCGCCCACGAGCCCTTTTCCGGACCGCCTCCCTTCGTGCATGCTCCATTCGGGAAAGTGGGCTTTTCTTATCGCCCGTGGTCCCCCGGCTGGTGTGAAACTCTGCGTCGGCGGCTGAGTGTGTTCATATGGATTAGCTCGTGCAACCCCGGTGGGGCTCATCTTCGGATTTCTAGTGGCCTTTACAAAGATAAGCAGCAATGTGTTTCACTTCCTCTGCGAACTGTGGGTGCCAATGTGCCCGAGAGTACCGGCAACTTCGGGGCCGGGACCTTTCTATTAGCTGTGGCTAAACTTTGCTCTTTGTTTCTGTCACTCTTTCCCTTTCGTTTTACTTGGCTTGCTTTTCTGACCGGTGAGTGGTCTGAAAAAAGTAATCTGGCGTCATGGTAATTGCTACACATTGATACCAATTCGACCTATTCCGTTGAATTGAACGAATAACATACTAAGAATCCGGACACTCCATTTACAAAACGCAGATTCTCATATGATTTTTTCTTGTATTGGATTTTGAGGCACTCGAAGTACAATTATACTTTACCATTTGGCTACGTGGACAAGAAAGAGACACATATGTAGACAATCTCAATTGCAATGTGAGCAAACCTAAAGGATTCCATATTTGATGATTCAACTCAACTACAAATTATTCGTTTCTAATTGAGCCTCATGTATTGCCAACTCACGTAATACAATGGTTACGTATCAAGGAATCAAATGCAAAGTACATGGATTGGGGTATGTTGATGGTACTTGTTGCAAAACTACAAAGTTGATGGATGAATCAACTCTATGTTTTGGTCCCTAGATGTGCACAATTCCTACCGGTAAATTGTAGAAGTGAATGGTGAAAGTCATAAGGAGGGGGAATGGAAGAAAAGGCCAAGGAGAATTAAGTAGGAGTAATCAGTTTTAAGGTGGATAGGTCTGAACCTAGAATTTGGAACTTATTTTGTTATAACCAATTCCTAATTTTTGGACCACGAAACCTACCCTATTTTCTTGGAACCTATTATGGAACTTACTCTGAGAGTTCAGTTCTAAAGTCTATTCGAGAATATTTTTTTTCTTCTCCTTAGAAATTCCATTATGTATAATCTCTCTCGGTTTGTTCTCATTCAACTCTTTGCATCACTCTCTCCAATCTCCACTTGAACACCCTACCTCTCTCACACCGACGGGCTACTCTCCTACTGCCACAAGATATGCTTTGTTTCCCTTGTTCTCTATCGGTAGCTCAAGTGTTGTCGTCCTTCACCCTCTCCATTGCTCTACTCTTTCGGTGACCATTCATGTCCCCTCTTACCATTTCTCACCTCCATTTAGTCGTTTCCCTTAGCTAAGGACAGTTTGTCTCTCTCAAGTCCCATTTGGCAGTTTTCTCGATTATTGATTAACAAGATGGTTGAGATCTCCGTGCTTTCATTTATGCTTAAGGCTATGGCCAATGTACCATCTCTTTGACTTGCCACCACAAGCATCTCCTCTACAATCCCCATATCCATTGCCACTAAATTCTCTCTCTTGTCAGGTCAATACTAATAGTAATACCCACCTTATTTTCGATGGAGAATCAACTAGCAATGCATGTCGACACAAAGATAAGTCACAAATCGGAGTTGGCAAGCCTCAAAAGAAAGAGAGAGGTGGAGCTACCGAGCTAGGGTTGTTACAAGGAGAGAGAGACAAAGAGAGAAGTGATGACGAGAGAGATGGAGCTTGGGTTACTACAAGCATAGGTGGAAGTGGGAGAGTCAAAGACTAAGGGAGGACTGATCAACGGTGCTACAATGATGATGATGACTAGCGATTTACAAGGAAGATGAAGAGAGAAAGGACAAAGGGAATGTTAAGGTTATAATTTATGAGAAAAAAAATAGAGTTTTGGCTTTATAACTTATAAAATCAGTTTCAAAATTGATTCCAAAACAAAGTGGTTCAATCCAATTATGGGGGAAGTATTCACTCAAAACCAATTCCCCGATCGGTTCAAATGAAAACCAGTTCCCAGACATGATTTTCGAGTGGTTCAATCCAATTCTTGAATAGCATCGATCTAATTGCACACCCCTAGAAATAAGGATGTTGGGTTTGGAGATTTTTTCTCTTCTAGTTCTAACTTTAGTCTCCCGATAAAGAAAACTCAAATCTGAACATCATTTATCCCTATTAATCTCATCATGCTTAGTATCCATAAAGTAACATTCCCCTCCTATTAGCCCCTTAAATCTTAAGCATATCTCTAGTAAAACAAACTCTAGTTGTTCTTCTCACTATGATTCTCCTTATTCTTCTCTTCCTCCCAAAACTCAATCTATAAGCTCTCACCTTATGACAAACTTAACACAATTCCAATATCGCTCCTCTTATGATCAATCCCTACACACTCATCTCATCTCTCCAAATCTTTTATATGCCTCAGTGTCTCACCTTTCCACTCATGAATCTATCCATTCATCTAGTCATTCATCTAAAATTTCTAGTAGTTCTGGGGGCATAGAGAGCGCCGATTGAGTGTATGTTGTAGAGTTCCCACCTAAGGAGGAAGTTGGTGGGTTGGAGGAAGTGGAGGAAAAGGGGGATAGAGCCATTGTCTTATTCATTAGATCTATGCAAAGACTATCCCTGAGACAACTAGGGAGGGTTGTTGAAGGAGGCTGTAAAAGAAGAAATATGGAAGTTGAGCTTAAAGGTAAAAGTGTGGAAAGAAAAGGGTATGTAAGGAGGGCTTGAGAATATTGGGCTACTAAAAGGAGGAGAGAGAAGAAGCCTTTACAATTGATGGATAATGAGAACTTGATTGATATACCTATCCTAGATAATGTTATGTTTGTCAAAAATGGGTTTGGTGGCTAGCCTAATACAGCCATCCAAGGGCCACGATAGGCCTCTATTGGAACTACCAAGGATTGGGGATGTCCTTGGTTGTTTGGTACCTTTTTTATCTCAACAAAACACATCATCCTATCATCATTTTTTTGCTAGTAATGAAAGAATAAACAAAAGAATGTTGGAAATGGTGAGAATGAGAATGAGATTCACTAATATGCTTTATGTTGATCCTATTGGGTTGAGTTGAGGATTGGTCCTTTGGTGAATATTAACTTACAAGTGGAAGTCCTTTGCGTTGATCCAAGTTTCATTGACGCCTACATACAAAGCTTTGGCTATGCTGTTGAATTCAGAGTTATTGTGGTGCATGTGAACCTTGAAACTTCAAGAAGACTCTGGCATTAGTTAAGAAGTATGGCCATAATAAATGCTTCTTGCCCTTGGATGTGCATTGGAGATTTTAGTAATATTAAGGGGCTGGATAAGAAGAATGGTAGGATAGCTACTACACTAGAAAAAGATGGAAGACTTTTTTTTTTCTATCTTATTCTAATTATCTACTCACTCTTAGATTTTTGCCATACGTCGAACCACAAGGCTAAAACTAGACGCTCCTACCCCTAACTCCCTTGAGAAGAGGGGAATCTAACTCCCCACCTCCCTCTTCCCATAAAGGAGGGGTAGCCAATGGGGCAAATTCAGTGATTGGAGGAAAGACATTCAAAATCTCATTTTTAAGATGGGAATGGTGGACATCGGTTATGAAGGGCAGGGCTTCAACCTTTCCATAGTTGGTTCTAATCACGGTCCTCTTCCATTTGATAATTAGATTATAATGACATAATTATTCCAAGAGTAACCATATAATAACATGATAGGGTTTTGAACTTTAAGAAATATGGGGTGTGTTTGTTCGAGTAAAATGGTTTTTCACAAATCAATTCTCTAGACATTCGCGAGTCTAATTTGTTAAAATAATGAGTCAACAAAAGACCATATACTGTTAAAGAAAATATGCATGCTTAAAATTAAGAAAATGACTTTCTTAACCTGAAAAACGAAAAATATTTTCCTAAAATAAAATTATGAAAAGTATCTTACTTTGTTATGAAGTTTTCCTTGAAACAAACATATTATGTTTCACTGAAAATTTCATTATAAAGGAAAATATATTCAACAGAAATCATTTCCAAGGAAAATGCATAGTTTTCATTTCTTTAATAATTTAGGAAAAATGATTTCCTTTTCACCAGAAAGAGAAGCCATTTTCCCTTAATCTATGTAAAACATTTTCAGTAAATCAATTAATGTTTTTCATCTCTCAAACACCCAAAAATAATTTTTCAAAAAACAGTTTTATTTCAAACAAGCAGACCCTTAAGTTAAGCACTGGTTTGACACTCCTTTTTGACTCAAATTTTATGAAGTAAGTCCTTATTAATCCCCCAAGATATTGATGGTCTGCCTTTATAATCTTATTTATTGGCTTAACCTAATACAAAGAAGTTGACTCAGCTTATCATTTGACTACAACCCAAAAAAAAAAAAAAGATACAAAAATACAAAAATACAAAAGTTATACATCTGAGCAATGTAGGTAGCTTAACTCATGTGAATTATTTATTATCTTGAGAAAATTTGTATTAAGGTATGGTTTTGCAAATGAAACATTAGATATAGGAGCTTATGCAGTACAATCACTTTAAAATGCTAGGGCAAAATTGAATTAACTCCATGTCAATACAGAAAAACTCTTTTATCTTGCAATCTCATGGCTATGAGATATTAGTTCAATCTTTGGCTTATTACCAAGAACCGTCTTCCCACCCAGGCCTTGCTCTTATAATACGGCAGGATTGAAGAGGTGCTTTGTGCCTTTTGCAAACTGACGCCGGATTCGGTCAATCATTTGTTTTTTGATTGTTGCATCATAGCTAGACTTGCTTTCTTTTGGGCTGCTAGATGCAACATCCCTTGGTGCAACAGGGCTTGGTTAGAGAATCTTTGCTAGGCTATGAAGTTTCTTTCCAGTAAAGATTTCCATCGTTCCATTGCCCGCTTCTCTTTTGGTGCTCTTTGCCACCTCATTTGGAAGTATAGGAACAAGATTTTATTTAAAGACCATACTTTGATGATTCCGACTGTGAAAAATCATCTCATTAAAGTTGTTAAAGACAAGGCCTTAACATTCAGAAAATGTGGAGGATAACTTGAGGAACAAGAGACTTCAACGTAGATAGGGGATTGATCATTGCATTTTTCTCTTCTATTCCTGCTGGTCCTTAGTGTTCCTACTTGTGGGCACGGTTTACGGTTGAATGGCTCGACACTATTGTGTTTTTTGCTACTGGGGTTGTGGCGTGAGTGGTTGGCTTGCTTTCTGGGTGGTCTGTTGCCTCGGTTCTCTTCGCTTCGGCTGCAGAAAACTTCGCCGATTGCTATTCGTGGAGGGCGGCTACGCTCTTTTTTATGGGTCTTTTGGGTGTGGGTTGCCATCGTTTGGCTTGCTGGTGGCCTTCTTTTGTTAGTTGGTCCTTGTTTTGGTTGTGGCCATAGTTGTTGTGGCCTTGCCGTGTTGTTGTGCCTTTGTTGGTTTTTCTGTTTACTTTCTTTCGACACCCTTCCACTCATTATGCCTCTGTTTCATTTTGAGTGTAAGTTTTGATGCCGTTCGTTAGTATATTTTGGTTAAAGCTCAATACAATTACTTTTCACAAAAAAAAAGAAGAAGAAAAAACCTCTTTTTATCTCTCAAATTTAATTGACACGGACCGGGCACAATCTTCCGGCCGAGTGGGTCTCACATGGAGCACTTACTTAGGTGCGCAGGATTGCAAAAGGACCATACGCAGAGGCACTCTGATCGCACGACCGCTCTCGATTGCTAACTAAGTCTGAACACGGGTCGCCATCCCTTATACAACAAAGAGGAAACCTCAAAACAACAATTAAACAAAATCGGGACAAAAACGACATGCAACTTGAGTTTAATTGACATGGACCGGCACAATCTTTCGAAGTGGGTCTCGCGTCAAGCACTTACTTAGGCGAGTCGGTTTGCAATTGGCCGGATGTAGAGACACCCCAATTGCGCGACCGCTCTCGATCGCCGGATTGAATCCAAACACCCATCTATTGTACGACCAAGGGAAAGCCCCAAAACGACAATTAATGAAAAATTAGGGCAAAAAATGACATGCCCCCATCAAGCACTTATTTAGGCGAGCACGATCGTGATGGACCGACTGCCCGATTGAATCCGAAAACCCCAAAACGACAATCAAACGAAAAATCGGGGGGCAAAAACCGACAGGCGCCTCGAGCTTTTGGCCAAAACGAATGTCGTCACAACACGACCATGTGGGGTCGTGTGCGTTGTCTTCGATTTCACCATCTCCAAGCATTAAATTACAACCAATCTTCAATAAAGTCAGCTGTCCAAATCATTCGACTGTCAGTGTAATGCAAAGAACCATCTACGCCAATAATGTCAATTTGTTGTATTATAATACACCTGCTGGCTCGCGGCTGGCTTTCAAAAATTAAATAAAAATTCCACGGAGTTCATCATCCACATGGGCAGTGGTATAATAGTAAATTTGAGCATGGACTCGTTCCTTAATGAATTTAATTTATCTTTCATTATTATTATTTTGTTTTGTAGTGTTTTATAATGGCTAATGGCATTAATAGTAGTCTCTTCGTCTAGAAGTATTTTAGTGAATTAACCCATCTTGAGATTTAGAAAGAATGGAGAAATTGTCCATATGTGGAAAGTTTCGTTTTGTTAATGTTTTAATTGTCATTGAACATGTAAATTAACATGTGTTTAACTATCGGTGTTCTCTGGATGAGAGACCCTTTCTTTTAAAATTTATTTAGCAAGAGTTTTGACTAATCGGAAAAAAAAGAAAAGAAAAAAATGATGAACCTTTTTTAATAGCAACAAAAGTATATCATTTAAAGTTAATATCATTAAATATTCAAAACCGGTACTCTCATTAAAAACAATTTGCCAACAGATAGTTTTTGTCTTGAAAAAAATCTCAAATTGGGATCTCCATGATACATTTTTCTCAATCTAATTTTCTTATCCCACAAAATCTCCAATAGGTACCCTATAATACAATTACCTTGAACTATTTTTTGTTTTGTCTAGTACTCCAATTCAAATTTACCTATCGTTAACATCCTATCAAATATCCCAACAACTATAAGATAAATACAATGTGATGTGGAGGAAGACTGATCCAATTAGAAAATTTACATGTGTTCAAGCGTACGCATTTTATGAATAACAAATTTGGATTGAAGCATCAGTTTGAAGTTTTAAGTAGGAAAAAAATTAATTGGGAAAATGTGTCATGAATACAAGTTCAAGAGTTTTTTGTGAAAAGAAAATTAATTTAAATTAAATTTGTCCTTGGGAACGAGGTTCGTTGGAGAAAAATGTGCCATGAAGTACGTTTTCAGGATTTTTTTTTATATTTTTTATTTATTGTACCACCTTCCTTTTGCTACAACCCACGAACTTTATTTGCCAAAGTGAGCCGACACTACAGTGAAAGTGGGGAAGCTTCCCATCCTCTTTTATACATAATATACATAATATTTATATAATGATTAGAATGAGTTTAATAATGATTTTACCTTTTCTTTACGTAAAATAGAAAAAATCAAATAGGAGCTGATGATGTCCCAGGAAATTGACTGTTTCTCCTGCTTCTTTCTTTGACCTCTTGCTTTGCTTATAGCTGAAGGCTCTTGACCTTTTGATACATCCCTTTGTCTCTTAATTAATCCCTATCTCTCTCCTCTTTCAGCTCCATTTCATTAATTAATTTTTTTATATTTAAATTCGAATAATTCTTTTTATTTATTTATTAATTTATGGAGTGTGCACTAGCATTCTTTGCCTTTTGGTCCCCACCAATCATGGGGGGTTTTTTTTACAACTGCCAAACCAGCCTAAAGCCCTGATTTTCCAGCTTTCATTCCAATCTTGATGCCCCCATAAAGTCCTTGCACATGAGAGAGTTAGTTGGTGATTTCACTCATTCTCTTCACCTTACCATCACCATTCTTGGTAATTGCCCTAACTAAAAATAAGAGACTCGTCGGGTATCTTAAATTTCGTGTTATCTTGCTTTTAGCCGAATTTGTAATTCAAGAGTCACCTGGTTGCTCCTGATTCGACAATCATTAATTGTTCTCGAGCGAACCTTGGCGATCAACGTGATCTTTTTTGAACGAATGTCGAATCGAATATTTTTTATCTTCGATCAACGTGATCTTTTCTGAACGAATGTTGAATAGAATATTTTTTATCTTCAATATTTTATGGATATTTATTGCGTGCCTAATTTTCATATTCACTTGCCATAAATTTGGCCAATTGGATGGATATAGGAAGATGAATCGTTCAATGTGGTATTAATCCCAATGGTTCTGATTTTCATTTCACTTGCCATAAATCCAATTTGATGGATATAGGAAGATGAAGTTCAATGTGGTATTGCTTGTACCAGCTCATCTCTCTCATCATGATGGGACTATTAAATTAATTTTTCATGGGAGGTAGTATTTGGCGAGAGGTGATGACAGCTTCTTGACAAAGACAAGAGTTTAAGGGTAATTAAGCAATTCATTAAGAGATGTGTTTGACTGTGATTTATCACCTAATCCAGTGTGGTGATGGGTCAAGAGAGGTGCTTTTGTTTCTCGATGATGTGAGGCAGTTCATTTATAAATTTACTTCGTATTTAAATGTAACTTTAATGATACGGCACTTCACTGTACTAAATGAGTTTATCAATAATGGAAAATTGAATGAAAATGGAAAGAAAATTGAATGAGAACCTTTCACCACCAAGGAAATTAATACAACTGAGATTTTGACAAAATCAAAAATTCAAAATAACTTGGAGGAATCAATCAACACCGTTCAAATCACTCTTTCTTTTTTTTTCTTTTTTTGTTTAATCCCAATTTCCTATACTCGGAAAGGAAATCTCATGCAAGTCATCAATCAATAGTTTATGAATTAGTTGGACAAGCTTGAAAGCAACCTCGTTTTTGCTTTTTGCCCGTTCACTTTGAGTTATTGATGTGGGGGCTCATTTGGTAAATAGGCATTCAATCAACGTCAAACGTCAAAATTCAATGCGGTAGAGATTCAATTTCAACAATCTAATGAAAATTAAAAATAATAAAATGAGAAAGAGTAATTTCACGGGTCGAGAAAGCAATCAATTTGGTCGCACAAAATGATAAATAAATATGAGAAAATCAAATTACCCACTTTTTACTATAATCTATATTATTATTTAAAATCTTAAAGAATGAAAAATTTAATGTATCGTCTTATATATATCCCTATTAAATATTGAATAGTTATAGATATAAAAGTCAAATTGGACGAACCCGACATTTGAAAAAAAAGAGAGAGAGTAAATGATAAAAAAGAAATTGAATATCCTCTATATATATCCTTGAAACTGGACTTCAACCCTTACGTATCAGTCCTATCCGTCCTATCCTTTCCCCCCTCGACCGAAAAAAAATAATTTTTTTAATTAAACTAATAATCTAAATTTGATATCAGGGGGCGAAATCCCGAAAACGCCCTCGCTCATCTCCATCTTCCTCCCCCCCTCTTTCTCTCTCTTTCTCTCTCTACACCTGCTCTGGTCTGTGTAAATAGTCCACCTTCCTTCTTTCCTTCTCTCTCTTCTCTCTCTCTCTCTGCATCCGGCAATGGCTCACCTCTTCAGAGATCTCTCTCTGGGCCAGTCCAAGAGGGAGCCATTCAAGCCCCCTCCCCTCTCCGCCCCCTCCCCCTCCGCCGCCGCCGGCGCCCCCGCCGCCGCATTGCCCTCCCCGCTTGGCCAGCTCGACGCCGCCCGCCTCACCGACGCCGACCTCCGCCTCACCGCCTTCGAGATCTTCGCCGCCGCGTGCCGCACCTCCTCCTCTAAGCCCCTCGCCAACGCTCACGCCTCCGCTGCCGCCGCCGCCGCGGCCCACTCGGACTCGCCGCCGGCGGCCCACGGCAACGCGTCGAACTCGCCGGGCTCCCCGGCGCTGCAGCGATCGATTACCTCGGCCGCCGCCAGCAAGATGAAGAAGGCGCTGGGGCTGAAATCCCCCGGCTCGGGCTCGGGCTCCAGGAGGAGCCCCGGGTCGGGCTCGGGCCCCGGGAAGCCGAAGAAGCCGGTGACAGTGGGTGAACTGATGAGGAACCAGATGAGGGTCCCGGAGAGCGTGGATTCTAGGGTCCGGAGAGCGCTCCTGAGGATATCAGCTGGGCAGGTGAATTTTGGGTTTTTCGAAATTTCGGTGATTTCCTCTTAATGTGTGCTCGTGGGTGATAAATGATGTGTAAATTGCGTTTTTCAGCGGCTGATTTGAGTGTGATTGTGCTTAATTGGGTTGATCTGGTGTTGGGTGTCTTTAGTGGTAGGATGGAATTTTGATGGTTTGGTTTTTGTATGATTTGGTCAAATCACAGTGATAATCTCGAATTAGCAAATTCGGTGTAATGGAGATCGTTGGTCACTATTCCATGCTACTTATGTAGTTGTCGAATATTGAATATGATGATCTAGTGTCGATTTGAGAGTCCGTGGATTTTGATTTGATGGTTTTTGTACTTTGATCTTTTGAAGGGAATCGAGTTTTCGCAGAAAGACTCGATTTTGCACAAGACAGAATGGTGTGACGGGCTTGGTTCTGTATTCGGTTCCAGCAAGCATCCTATTTTGACAAACTAGAAGACGGTTTTTTTTTTTTTTTTCTCACTGTGAATTCGTGTATTTCATCAGTTTTCTCTGAACATTCTTGCTTACTTTTTCATTTACTTAGGTACTAATTATTATTTTGTGAATTGTAGGCTTAGCTACTGTTCAAGGAAAAAAAAAGATAGTTTAACCGAATAAGAGTTGAAAATTCTTGTCCTATGTGGTGGCGTTTACCAAATACCTTCTTATTTGCTTCTGGTCTGTCTTGACTTTGTCCTCTTTTTATTTATTTATTTATTTATTGGAAGATAATTTGCTTCACATGTGCTCCTTTGGTAATTGATCAATTGTTTAGCTTCCGTTGCTTGGCTGTTATGGTGTGATTCTGTGGGCATGATAATAGCTCATAATTTCTGGTCACTTGGCGACAATTTATTTCCATCCCTTTCATCTTGATTTCCTTTCCTTGGGAGGGACATGCGTGCACATGCATATCTATGATTATAGGGCGTATTTTTCAAATGATATATGGGACAACTCTTTTCCATCTATATTTCGATGTGACCAGCAACAAACTCATATATTCAAGCATCTATTTCTGTTGCAGGTTGGACGACGGATTGAATCAGTGGTCGTACCGTTAGAATTATTGCAGCAGCTAAAAAATTCGGATTTTACTGATCAACAAGAATATGATGCCTGGCAGAAGAGAACCCTGAAAGTTCTTGAGGCTGGTCTCCTTATTTATCCCCGTGTTCCACTGGACAAGTCAAACATGACTGCACAGCGTCTCCGACAAATAATTAATGCAGCATTTGATAGGCCCTTAGAAACAGGGAGGAATAATGAATCTATGCAAGTTCTTCGTAGCGCTGTGACTTCTCTTGCTGCAAGAACCATTGATGGGTCTCTTGATTCTTGTCACTGGGCAGATGGGATTCCTCTAAATCTTCGACTGTATGAAATGCTTCTAGAAGCTTGCTTTGATGTTAATGATGAAACTTCTATCATCGAAGAATTTGATGAGCTTATGGAGCAGATAAAAAAGACATGGGGAATCCTTGGAATCAACCAAATGCTGCACAATATTTGCTTTACATGGGTTCTTTTTCACCGTTTTGTGGCAACTGGACAGGTGGAAATGGACTTGCTTTATGCTGCTGATACTGAGCTTGCTGAAGTTGCTAAAGATGCCAAAGCAACAAAGGATCCGGAGTATTCCAAGATTTTGAGCTCTACATTGACATCAATATTAGGCTGGGCAGAGAAAAGACTTCTTGCTTATCATGACACATTTGATAGGGGTAACATTGAGGCGATGCAGGGTATTGTTTCTCTTGGTGTCGTGGCAGCTAGAATTTTAGTTGAAGATATTTCAAATGAGTATCGCCGGAGGAGGAAAGCAGAAGTTGATGTAGCTCGCAGCAGGATCGATACTTACATTAGGTCATCATTGCGCACTGCTTTTGCTCAGGCAAGTTTCATAAATTATAATTTGCTTCAGGGCATGTCCAATATATAGAAGGCTGATATTTGATCAAAA
Organism: Eucalyptus cladocalyx; assembly: GCA_017140615.1. Taxonomy (NCBI): domain Eukaryota; kingdom Viridiplantae; phylum Streptophyta; class Magnoliopsida; order Myrtales; family Myrtaceae; genus Eucalyptus; species Eucalyptus cladocalyx. Next base: position 35,317,141 of record CM029518.1, read on the forward strand.
TCTATCATCTTTCATTGCTCTAAAGCTATACTATATTGTCACTTGACATGGCATGGAGATATTGGACTTAAGTTCAGGATACTTATACCACACATGCTTGAGATGCTGGCTGTTTGATATCGACGAAATTTATTGTATCAATCATAAGAGGAAGTTATACAGAATCTAATTGTCCGTCCCTTGGAAGCAATAGATATTGATTGCTTAAAAAAAAAAAAAGTAGGACAAAAGAAAATCTTTGTATAGCTTTATAGTAAATCTTTTGACTTGTAGGGCTGTATTCTTGTGCATCTGTGACATGAATTTTGTTGATTGTGTTGCAGAGAATGGAGAAAGCAGATTCAAGCAGGAGAGCCTCAAAAGGGCATTCTAATCCTCTTCCAGTGCTTGCTATCCTTGCGATAGATGTGGGTGAACTGGCACTTAATGAGAAGGGGATTTTCAGTCCCATACTGAAGAAGTGGCATCCTTTTGCAGCAGGGGTTGCGGTTGCCACACTTCATGCTTGTTATGGTAATGAGCTAAAGCAATTCATATCTGGTTTAACTGAGTTGACACCAGATGCTGTTCTGGTGCTGAGAGCAGCGGATAAGCTGGAAAAGGATCTGGTGCAAATTGCTGTTGAAGATTCTGTGGACTGTGATGATGGTGGGAAGGCAATAATCCGAGAGATGCCTCCTTTTGAGGCTGAGGCTGCAATAGCCAATCTGGTCAAAGCATGGATCAAGACAAGAATAGACAGATTGAAGGAATGGGTAGATAGGAATTTGCAACAAGAGGTATGCTTTGCGGTTTGGATCAATCTTGTAGGATGCTAGGTCTGCTTTCAGTGTTGATAAATCTTGACTTTACAATGTTCATTTGAATGGCAAGATGCTGCTTACTTCAATATTGCTGCAATCTTGTGAGATCACTGCTTGGTAGAAGATATGACATGCTGTTGCTATGTGAAGCAGTACTTCATTAATGTTTCTCCTACTCTATATAGGTTAATTTTAATATGTTTTGTCAATCTCATGTTGGTGGCTTATGAAAAGGTGCTTTGCCGTTGCCTTAGAATTCAATCTCGTTTGAGTGGTTAGATTTGATAGTTTTGTCAATCTCTTAGAAGCGTAAATGTATAATAACTACCAAGTGATCACAACTTTCCTAAGTCCCTTCCCAACCCTTCTCTCTGGTACCCGTAAAAGGGGAGACAGGGAGTGTTGATGGATGCGTTTAATTACTGTCAGGATCATGTTATCTATTATTGTAGAATTATCACGAGGATTTTGAGCCTCATATATGTGTATATAGAGTTTACAAAGTAAAAGAGTCGTGAACGTAACTCCCTTGCCTACCCTCCCATCTGGCACCTAGAATAGGGGAAACGATGAAGTGTTGATGGATATGTGTCTTTTTCTCTGTTAGAATCGTGTGTTTTATTATCGCAGAGTTATCACAAGCATTTTAAACCTCATATACATGCATTAGATTTTTCCCCTACTAATTGGTTCCTGCTATACACTGAAATTTCAACATTGGCATTCTTTCATTCTCATGCGCTTTTCATCTTCTAATGTCATTTTTTTCCTTGCTTTCTGATGATGATGTAGACATGGACTCCACAAGCAAATAAAGAGGAATTGGCTCCTTCTGCTGTTGAAGTGCTGCGGATAATAGATGAAACTTTGGATGCATATTTCCAGCTTCCGATACCGATGCATCCAGCACTGCTTCCTGACTTGATGACTGGCCTTGACAAATGTCTTCAGTATTATGTAACCAAGGCAAAATCTGGATGCGGTCAGTCAACCTCAAGTTCACAAATAACTTGTTCTTTATTATTAGGATGTATCATAACATGACCGCTGTCTTCAATTTTTTCTTAGGATCGAGAAATACATATGTTCCCACAATGCCAGCACTAACCAGATGTAGTGTGGGATCCAAGTTTCAAGGATTTGGCAAGAAGAAAGACAAGTCACCGAGTATCCAGAAGAGGAACTCTCAGGTCGCGACAATGAATGGTGACAAATCTTTTGGAGTTTCTCAGCTATGTCTTCGTGTAAACACCTTGCAGCTAATATGGCTAGAGTTGGAGGTAGTGGAAAAAAGAGTAATCACCCATCTAAGGAACTCTGAGTCCGCTAATACAGAGGATTTTTCAAATGGTCTAGGGAAGAAATTTGAACTCTCACCTCCTGCCTGTTTGGACGGTATCCAACAGCTTTGTGAAGCGGTTGCCTACAAAATCGTATTCCATGATCTAAGCCATGTCCTTTGGGATGGTCTTTATCTAGGTGAAGTTTCATCTTCTAGAATTGAGCCATTCCTTCAAGAGCTGGAGAAATACTTGATGATCATCGCAGACACTGTGCATGAAAGAGTTCGGACACGCATTATAACATGTGTTATGAAAGCTTCTTTTGATGGGTTCTTGTTAGTATTGCTTGCTGGAGGTCCATCTCGTGCTTTCTCTAAGCAGGAGTCACCAACAATAGAGGACGATTTCAAAGCTCTGAAGGACTTGTTCTGGGCAAACGGAGATGGTTTACCTGCTGAATTGATTGATAAGGCTTCTGCCACTGCAAGAAGCATTCTACCTCTTTTCCGAACAGATACAGAGTCTCTTATTGAGCGTTTCAGGCGCACCACTCTCGAGACTTATGGGTCTTCTGCTAAGTCTAGGCTTCCACTACCAGCAACATCAGGGCAGTGGAACCCCACTGAACCAAACACAATTCTTCGTGTTCTGTGCTACCGAAACGATGAAGCAGCTGCCAAGTTTCTGAAGAAAACCTATAATCTTCCAACGAAACTCTAGTCGCCAAAAGTCCAGTGCAAGAAGTTTAAGCCCGGTCTTTCTATGAACAGGTGGCAGACCGAAGAGCATGCCTCTATTGCTGCAATCATGGCTTCACTTGACTGTGGCTCGAGTCCCATCCTTCGTGCTTGAGCAAGCAGATGAGTTACTTTCTGAAGGTAGCTTTGTATGTTAGAGATGAAGTGCACTTGTTCAGGCGCGGTGGCTGTTTTGCCCAATTCAACCGGGATAACTGAGGACTGACCTGGGGGAGGCTACTATGGAAGGTGGGGTTGGCTTATTCTTTAATATTCATTCTTGTGTAATTTAAATTAAAAAAGAAAAAAAAGAGTTGTATCCTTTTGGTGCCCTTTTCTATCTAGCCTACTCCATTTTAGCATTTATTTTCTGCGTTAAGCCATTTTACCTGTATAAGATGAAGACATGTATGGATTAGGTGCTTGTTACTGATATGTATGTAAAGCAGCTTTTGAATATCCTTGATGTGAAGACTAGAAACATTTTACTTGGTGATAGTAAATATGAATGCCTTTATTTTCAAACTCATGTTCAAATGACAAATTTGAATTTGCTGTCCTAGTTGTATCTTATGTGTGATTATTAACTTTAAAAGAAAATCATGAATTTCACATTGATTTTGCGCCAGATTCCAAGCATTCTAATTGCTTGCCTGAAATGATATTCATCTTCTTAGGGTGAGGTCCTTGAAGTAGGTGATTATAACATTGAGTTTAAGTGCAGTCTCACTCTTATTAAATGGCTGGTCCATGAACTTGGATGCACCTACCTACTAAATGCTTGTGAAATGGAGAAAAATATTCGTATGTTAATTGATTCAGCAACACCGAGTGGAATTAAATTTTCTAATCACAACCAAGTACACTAAAAGGTGATCAAAGCATTTCCGAGCCTCTTAAGTCGCACGATCGGACTTAAGACATCTTAAGGACCTTTGAAGCTGACGTCTCTACTAATTTGCATTGAGCAATCGAAAAGTTACCAATCAAATTAAGAAATTTATCAGTACTAATTTAAAATATGTATATCCAATCAGCGGATGGGCTTCTTTGAATCCAATAAACCCCGAGATTTGTACGTTCTTTTCAAGCTTGCCTAGTGAGAAAGCATGGATGATATTGCCAACATGGGCGATATACATTTTTACGTACATAAACATATAATCTTATAGAGATATCAAAATATAAATGGAAAGCTATCCATTATCAGGGAAAATGTTGTGAAATTCTATTTATTCAAAAGTAAATTCACATTTGTCATAAAAATGGTGGCCGGGATTGGGCTCGAGAGAACTGTCCAAGCCCGTCGGCTCGCCAGTTCTACTGGGCACGTAGAAACCGAAAAAACGAATTGTTGGCACGTAGAAACCTTCAGTCTTTCTTCACCTTGGACCTGCGATCTCTTACACTTTCGGTTTGATCATTAACTGTCCGTCGCTGATTACTGTCGATGGCCTCGCAAGAGGAATCAAATGGTGGGCTCTTCTGCTTTAGCCTCAGCCAAAGGTAAAGCATCCAAAGTGTTTTTGGTCCTGTGAAATTCCATGAAGGTGAAAGCAACAGCCGGTCCCCGCAAAAAAGATGGTGTCTTTCTTCATAACCAAGCGTTCATTAGTTCCAAGGGAGCGAAAAGCATTAAACTTTTTAGACAACTAAATTGGGTTGTGTGCACGTCATTAGCAAATTGGACAAAGCTTTCGTTTTTTCGGTTAGAAATTGTTCTTTTTTTTTTTTTGGGTGTATCTGATAGTGATTAATGATTATAGAATTATCAAGGGGAAGAATGGTTGGGATTGAGTTTCAGACCCCAGAATTACATTCCAGGCCTTGTGATTGGTCTCATTCTTGGGTGGGACGTGGATTTGACAAAGCCTGCGAAAAACCCTGTTAGAAGGAGAAATCTTTTGCCCGGAAAGCACAAGGAGGTGTCTTTGGTCTCTAGTGATCAGCCGTTGTTGCAACAGCTTCTCTTTTGTTTCGGCTAAAAATTCTAGTAATTTAGTCTATTAAAGCTAAAGATTATCAAAGTCTTCGATACATCTGGAAGTCGATTAAAGGAGATTCTGACATCCTGGTCACCAAGCTTGAAAGATACAGAATTGCTGCTTAACATATTATTTCATTAGAAGAATTTCCTGAGTTTATTTTTAAGGAGGGAGGCGAGGGAAATGCTTCTTTTTTGTTTGTTGAAGAAGGAAAAGGAAAATTGGAGATACTGGGAGAACTTATTTTAGCGCGGAGATTGGTCTATATGTAGTCTGCTCTAATTTGGATGAAACGCTTGTGGTAGGTTCTGGTTGTTAGGCAAGATTTGAAGATGGGACCAGGAAAAGTGGCATCTCAATGTGCTCGTGAGTTAACCTTAATTTCACAGAATGCTGGAAAAATTGACTTGTGCTCCTTCAGATGATGTTATTTTAACTTTAATACGGTCGTTTCTCTTGTTTTTCGGTCAAATTTGTAGATGCTGCCATGGGGATGTATGCGGAACTGATGCAGAGGTTGGTTGTGAAGAATTTCCTTCATGGAGAATTGCTTCCAAATGACAACTCTATTTTTGTTCAATGCGAGCGAGTTGAGTTTATTGATTCATTCTCTTCTGCAGCAATCAGTTTCTTTTAAGACAGTGGGAGCAATGTGGGCAGCCCAAGATCGTCTGTACATGCAAGAATCAACAAGAAATGTAAGCAGGTGAATTTTTCTCTCATACTGAAAAGACTGCACTTATAAGCTGGAGCTCTTCCATATTGAGGTTTGCTCTTCACCAGGAATCAGCTAAGAGAAGCAGCTGAGAGCGCCGGCCTTCCAACTTTTGTAGTCACTGATGCTGGAAGAACTCAGGTATGCATATGCATGTCCTTGCTTATGGCACATCTAAGAACCTTTCTTAATAACCTTCTTCATGATGGCAACTGCAAAAAATTTAGAAAGACAGGGTCAACATATGGATTTACTCAAAAGATTGTACTACTGCTGTCATATTATTCAATAGTTTCCATTCCTTCTAGTTTTTGATGTTTTCTCAGGTAGGGTATTTGATATAAAGGATCTTGCTTAGAAAGTGATGGTGGGCCAGCGGAGTTGTTCAAGTTCACCGTTATGCATTTGTCCCTTCTATGTTGAGAATTTTGATTTTCTTATTTCTTGCTTATTTTTTCTTCAAGTTTTTTCTTGTTTTTTTGGGAGTCTAATGCCCTCTATTTTAAGGAATATAGCTGAGTTGCTGAATCTAGATACCTTCAAATTTATCTGCTAGTTTGGACATAGGCAATAGAAGTGAAGGTTGCCTATGATTGTTCCATGCCTTTTATCCGCAATAGAAGAATGGAAGCAAATACAAGGTTGTGCAAAAGCACTTCAATTTGGAACATATCAGTCTCTTTTGTGATTCTGATGTCCTGAAGTTGGTTAAACTAATTACTTCAAGCTTATAACATTGCGTTGCTTGCAACTTAATTTTCATACTGGATTATAGTTTATCTCCATCAAAGATGATATAGGAATCAGGTCCTCATCACCATATGTTGTTCAGGTAGCCGCTGGTTCAAGGACTCTACTTGCGATAGGACCTGGTATGCTCATCAATTCCATCATTAAAGCTCTCCTTTTTCCATGGCATTCTAAGCCGTTTTTATGCTGAGCATATGGCATAGGAAGCAATTGGGACTACTTTCCATGCGATTAAACTTTCAAAATCAAGAATGTGGAATTGATAAAAGTTAAGATTCCAGAGACTAGCCTGTTTTCTTCCTTTTTGTCACTCTCTGTATTTGTTGCTGAGTCTGAGCAGGACCAAAGGCATCGTTTGATTTGATTACGGGAAAATTGCGCCTGCTTTGATGTACCGAAGAACGAAGGCATGCGCGACTAATTCACGACTAATTCTCTGACTAATTGGCTGATTCGATCATCACTCCATTATGGTCTTGAGGTTCTGATCCATGTCGCATTTGGCATAGGTCATGATAGTACGAGTCTTGGCTAGCCTCCATCAGTCCATACCGTTTTGTTCTGCACATGAATTTGTAACGGCCAGTCGACTTAAACTTCTACCTGTTGGTCAGAAATTGATATGAAAATATGCTTTGACAAGTACTTCCTTCAATGTATATGCTTGAGGGTCTTGAATGTGAAGTCGTGAGTGATGCAGTTAGCCAGTCACTCATTAGAGGGAAATATTGCATTGCCCTGAGCTTGGCCCTTAGGGGCTGGGGCTCGGTTAAACTGGTCCTGCTGTCGTGAACGAGGTGCAACTGCTGCTGGACGACGAAATCCACCAACTCCGATCTACAGCTGATCACAATGCCGGATACACCCGTCCACCATTCATGTAGGCTTCGCTGGCATATGAATTCGCTAGGATAGGTAGGGCTGGACTCGGCTGCGTGGGGTTCTCCTTATTTAGAGATCGTGACTAGGGAGTCCGAATAAGTGATTACTTTTACTTGGCTGCTCAAGCATGAAGTTTTCTATGTGCCTTCTTGGCTTTGTCGATGTTTTGCAGTTAATGAAGCCGACTCGAGCAAGAGAGACTAGGGCTTCGGCCTAATCATGTCCAAGCCCATCCTAGCTAGGATCAGCTTCCGTAGGCCCTAACCTGAGGTGGGAGAGAGAGAATTGCATATTACGCAGCATAAATTTTAGAAGGGCCTGCAATATGATTGAGAGCCATAAGAAAAGGAAGAGCGCATGGAAGCGATCATTGTGGTATCAAACAATGTAAATTGAGGTGAGCTTTCAAAATCTCACGCTCTTAATCACAGAGTATCTCGTACCTCAAGGTTTCTTTGAATGTATCGATCTGTTTGTTCCGTTTTTTCTCTCCCAGAAATCCCTGATGATAAGGACTTATAGAGCTTCCAAAAGCGTGAATAAAGTGAGCATAAAAAGAGAAATTGTCTCCTGCTGGTGGAATAACCAAAATCTGTATTTTAGCCCACTGATTCGTAGAAACGCTTTAACCCACCAATGTTAGTTGGCTTTGAAGTTGTCTCCAATCCAACCCTCTAAGAAATGGCCCAAAAAAGCATAAAGGAATCTCTCAACTCGTCTTACTCGAACGGGTTTGCCGTTGTGGCCCTTTGCACTAGCTGAGCTTCTCCGAGGGCCGGACATTTGAGCGTTATGTTTGTCTTGGTGTCTTCTCAGGGGTACTGTCTTGCCTCTGGACTTGATGAATAACTTGGTCTCACAGATCCACGACATTTATTATCGGGGTTGCCTCTAATAGGGAAGGCGGCCCATCGCCGTCCATGCATTTCCGAATAATCATCTAGTTACTGTGCCTCGATATTGTTGTCAAGGAACCTTACCGTTGCTCGAGTGGAGCGGGCACGTTGGGAGGTCCTTGCATCCCAAGGGAGCAAAGGACTTAACATGCCACTATAAAACACCGACACTTTTCGAGAGCGTTCATATCGTATCGAACATTTTGATACGTCTCCAATATTCTTCAACACTAAGTCAAAACATGTTAGAAAATCTGATAGTTGATCAATTCTCTCGGCGCTCTTTGACACTTGAAATTTTTTTACTAAATGAAGGGTATAAAGATAATAAAAAGGAAAATAAGAAAAATCTAGTATTTTTTCTCTTCTGACTTTCACTTCCTATGACACACAATTCATCCCTTAAGTTTCTTCTCTCCTCTTCCGATAGCTTTAACACACGAGTCTAGAATGTGGATTGTTTTCTTTTTTCTCAAAAGTTTGAAGGATTATTGGAATGTAATTGAATTTGTTAAATCAAAATAATGAATGGTATTAACAAATGGTGAATAAATGTTTTTAGTGTAAATTCATTTTATGTTCTTTTTTATTATTTATTTATTTGTGAATTTGAATCAAATTGATTTGATTAAAATAATCATAAAAATGATAATTTATCAAAATTTTTATGACACACACACACACAGACACATAAACACACACACACACACACACAATGTGTTAGCATGTTGTGTCATGTCTTGTCATATCATGCGTACACACACACACACACGTCAAAATTTTTCTATTTTTTAAGAAATGATGTGTTAGCATGTTGTGTCATGTCTTGTCATATCATGCGTACACACACACACACGTCAAAATTTTCTATTTTTTAAGAAATGATGTGTTAGCATGTTGTGTCATGTCTTATCATATCATGCGTCAGTGTTAGTTCTATTAAGGTTATTGCTAGCTCAAAATTAGGATGTTGTGTCATGTCTTGTCATATCATGCGTACACACACACAAACGTCAAAAATTTTAATGACACACACACACACACACACACACACACACACACAATGTGTTAGCATGTTGTGTAATGTCTTGTCATATCATGCGTACACACACATACACACACGTCAAAATTTTTCTATTTTTAAGAAATGATGTGTTAGTATGTTGTGTCATGTCTTGTCATATTATGCGTACACACACACACACGTCAAAATTTTCTATTTTTTAAGAAATGATGTGTTAGCATGTTGTGTCATGTCTTATCATATCATGCGTTGGTGTTAGTTCTATTAAGGTTATTGCTAGCTCAAAATTAGGTTCTTGCCATTTAAGAAGTGAGTAAGATAGTGGTTGTGGTAAATATCGAGGGCAATCATGTGCAAAGTGGGACTTTGTTTGAAATTAAGAATTTTTTTAGAATTTGTAAGAGATGGATGAAGGTGAAAATGAGAGGAGGGACATTTATTGGGAAAATTTCAAATAAAAATATGAAGTGTCTTCATTTCCTCAAATAAGAGTATAAAGTAAACATTGTTCTAAATAAGAGCTTCAAATAATGACATGAAATGATTTTTTTTTTTTTTTTTTTTTTAAATAAGGCATGAATTGGCTATGTTGAATTCAAAAAAAAGGTTTAACTTTCTAATTGGTTAAGGGCATTTTCGTCCTTTTCCTTTTTTTGAATTTTTTTTTTTCCTTTTCTCTCTATTTTTTTTCCCTTTCTTCTGGTTTTCTCTTTCTTCTTTGCTAGTGGCCAATCTCGAGTGATGCTCAACCACCGGTGACAAATGAAGAGGGTTGGGTAAGGGTTGCTTTCACTCAATTTGGTGAGGAATGGCCTTGCTTGGGCGAGACGACCCTCACCTTGGGTAAGGTCATCCTCACTGCCCATAGGCGAGGGCGACCCTCACCCTTGGTGAGGCCGCTCTTTGACCCTCGTTGGATTTGGGTGAGGGTCGCCTCACTAGCGGTCAGAGAGGTGACACCTTGGGCAAGGCCATCTTTGCCAGTCTCATGTAAGGTTAGCCCTCACTAGATTTGGGCAAGGATTACTTTGCTTGCGACTAGCAAGGGCTTGGGCAAGGCGAGCCTCACCAGCAATCGGTGAGGGCTTGAAGGCCCTGACCTAGTGGGTGGTGAGGGTTGTTGGGCCCTCGTTGATGCTAGCTAGAAAGGAAAAGGAAAAAAAGAAGAGAGAAAAGAGAAAAAGAGAAAAAAAAAAAGTTGAAAATAAATTTATCTTTTGATGAAATACCCTTGACTAGCTGAAATATCTAGTTAGTTGACAATTGCCAAGGTCAAACCCTTATTTGAAGCTGCTATGCCCATTTCAAGCTCTTATTTGAAATTGACATTAGGAGTGATTAGGACCTTATTACAACTAGTTCCCTTTTTTTGGACCTTATACCCAATCCTATTTGTATTGGACCTTGTACCTGACTCACCCTATTTTTCCGATCCGGTTTCAAGGTCAACCCTGTTTCCATCGGAACTTGTTTTGCAATCTTCCAATATCCTATACGACTTCAAATTTTATATTAATAAACAAGAAAATAACGTAATCCTCCTAATTTATATTAAAACATTAAGCACTATTAATAAATTAATACATGAACTTTTTGACTAAACGAAAAATTGAGGATCCATAGGGCTAATTATAATAAATAAAATTATAAGGCAAATAATTAGCAACAAACATGAGTCTAATATTAGTCTTATTTCTACAACTATTACATGAAGCTACTCATTTGTGCAAGAATAACTCCTCCTACAAAAGAGAAATTAGGCTAGCCAATCCATGTGATACATAAGAATTTGACGGCGACGAACACCGTCCATCCATCAAACGATGCGAGAGGGAGCCGATGAGGGAGGGAAGCAAGTGAGGAAGAGGAATGACAAATGAGGCATGTCGTGCGTGTTTGAGAGAGCCAAGAGGAAAAACATTGTGTGATTGCGGGACTAAGAATAGAATTCGAGAGAAAAAAAAAAAGAAAAAAGGATTTTGGATCTCTACTTACAAAACTGGTTTCAGAACCGGTCCAGGAACCGGTTTTCCGGGTGGGTAACCACGCGGAACCTATTCCTGGACCGGTTTAAACTAGTTCCGAATTTTGGGAACCGGTTCCCGGACCGATTCCCGACCCTGTTTTCCGGGTGGGCCGGTCCGTGAATCGGGTATACCCAGTTTGGTTGCACACCCCTAATTGACATTGCCACTTTATGTTCTTATTTGACATAAGGTTCATTTTAAGTCATTATTTAAGAAACTGATGACACTTCAGTACTTTATTTGGAATTTTCTTGACTTTTATTTTGTAGAATATAACTTTTTTTAAATCTAGGCCTACTTGGCCCCCTTTTAGAGGGCCGGGCCATGTCATGTTTGGGCCGGCATGGCCCGTTGACCATCCCTCATTGGAATATTTTGTGGACGCATGTATCTTTGTCTTGCATACATCAATCATCGCAATCGCTTTGTAAATCTATGACAAAGGAGTCTCAAGTAAGGAGAGGAAAACCGGATTTTCTTAACCTAAATAGTAGCCACGTCCAAATATTCAAAAACAATGAAACCATTATGTTTAAAGTTCAAACTATGAACAAGAAATATATTACAATTATTTAATATATTACAAGCAACAAAAGAGAAATCACGCATAATATGCGTCAAAGATAAAGACATCCATACTAAAATCTAAAACTAATCCATAAACCACATCTCTCGACCAGTGTCATGACGAGGTAATGATGCAACGGTACGTGGCAAGGTGGCACTATTCATTAATTAAATGTTTCTCGATTTTTGGCATAAATTGGCTACTTTTGGTCAAACTCAAAATACAAATTTGACTTGGCACATGATAAGTGGTATGAGTCACCATCAGTTGACCACGATAAAAAGAAAAAAACTTATGAAACGACTTCTCGGTCTCTTCTATATTGTCCACATTCCTCTTTTCCTCTCTATTTTTCTTTTGAATTTAGATGAAATAAAGGTTGGAGAGAGAGAGAGAGGGATCAAGGGATAATTATCAATAATGTATTAAACTTATTGCACTTGTATCAATTTAGTTGTACACCTTTTTATTTAGTTGCAAACCTTTTTATTTAGTTAATTTAATCATAAATATTTTAACAATTTATCAATATAATCTATATGGCCAATGTTAGTTGGAAATAATTAACGCGAAAATTTTTTGTTTTGTTTTGTTTTTTTTTTTAATTTTTTCTTTCTTTTCTTCCTTCTTCCTTCGCTGCTTACTGGGCCCCTTCAATGCCCAACGACCAGCTGCAAGTGAGGGCTAACTTTGCCCACCAATCGAGGCTCGCCATATTTCGATTAGGTGACCTCGCCAACCTCTTGTAACCTTGCCCTTGTGACAGCGAGCCTCGCGTGATGAGTGATGGAGGTTGGCCTTTGCCGGATTTGGTGAGGGCAAACCTCACTAGCCCTCGCTTGTTGCTATTCACTAGGCATCGTAGAGGCCCAATGACCAACAGAGAAAGAAGGAGAAAAAAAAATAAAAAACAAAGAAAAGGAAATAAAAGAAAAGAAAAGCATTATTTTTTTTTTTTGAATTGTAAAAATTTTCACATTGACATTGACCATGTTATATAAGATACCTAACATTCATGTTAGCAATTTTCAATTAAAATTAACTAGATGAACTTTATTGGCATGTTGTCAAAAGATTTAAAACTAAATTGATCAAATTAAAATATTTATGATTGAATTACTTTAAGTGTAATAAATGTAGGAATTTTTTGATGATTTTTCAGCAGATCAAGTGAAGCACTGTAGCCTTTCATGTCAATACACTTCCCTTTCAAGGGCCTGTTAGACTTACCTCATCAAAGGCCATAAAACAGTGTCATATCAATCAAGTTGCCCATAGTCTTTTTGGCGACACTGAACACCGTCCATATATGAACACATAAATAAAATATGATTATAACTCATGCACTCACGCTCATCGAAAATAAAGTTAGGGGGGGATCTAATGATTTCTTTGCGTTTGTACTTATTTGCTGTTGGTCCAAGATCGTGTACTTTGAACGACAAATTTTACTTTCTGGGCCCCTCTTTCTCAATCTTCTAAGTGCACCTCAATCATGCTCCCTAGCTTGACTAGTCACCACTTTGAAATGATGATCATAATAATCAATTTACAAAGAATCGGCATCTAACTTAACGGTTGAATTTGATTAACAGCGTTGTGCAATCTTACTTTTCTACCTTTGACTTCCTCTTCTCTACATGAATCTTTCTTATTCATCCACTCCATGAGCCCTATAGATATTTACATTAATCGGACTTGATATGTAGAGCCGTTCGTCTGGATAACTTAAACCTTTATAACGGTGCTGCTGCTGTCTATGCGATGCTTACACTCCTTCCTGACTGAGCAAAATAATACAATCTGAAGAAGTAATTTTTTAAATGAGTGGTCAAAGTGATATAATGATCATGAACTATGAAAGCGGTTTGGTCATGTCAAGATATAAAAATGGGACTGGGATGCACGTGTAGCCAATTATGATTCGCTGCATTGACGGAAAAAAACAGCAGCTTTGAAGAAACATCCATGAAAAATGTCTGCAGTGTGATCTAAAAAAAGCAACCCAAAAGAAGTGCTCGGAGAGAAATTGGGGAGCCATCATGAAAGAAAGAACACTTTTCACGCTGCTCTCTCTTGATTCTTGAAGCCTGCACAGCCACAGCAAAGTCGCAAAAGAGAGAACGAGATCCTTTTCTGCATGGTCTCCAAGAACCATAATTGATATCTTGAGGCTTTTAAGATGAAACCAACTTGAAAGCCTCTAGGGCATCTGATCGCCAGCAGAAATGAGCTGTTCAAGCATTGTGTCGCCTGATAATATCATGTTCACACAGACAAGGCGCTTTTGACCTTGAGTGGAGGAATCTTCTAACTATGCAAGCCCCATGATGTGCTGATGGGGCAAAGAGGATTTTGAATAAGAAAAAAGGGTTTCTTTCAAAGCCATCATTGCACAAGGGAATGGAAGGGGAAAGAGAAAGAAACCTTATGACAGAAAAAGGATATTGGACTATCATCATGAATTTGAAGAGAGGAAGAAGATGGGCCACTTTAAAGATTGTGGGCTCAAGGGGCAAGCTCACGTTCAAACGTTTCTCGTCCTTTTGACCTTATGATGATGGAATTCCCATTAGTGCCTTGTTCACATTAGTACATCATGTCAAATGATTTAATCTTTATATACGTTGAGTGCGTGTCTTGACAGTCAAATGGTAAAAAGTTATGAATGGTGTCAAGGGTATGGGTGGAGAGTTTGAATTTTGGCATTATCTGTTTCTTTCCTGCCCATTACTCTGCTACCTTTAAGTATTAGAATAATATTTAATTTCTTACACCTTTGTCGTCTCAGAAGCTTGTTAATATATACCAACTTGTAGTTTGGAGGGCTTTTGTCCCCCAAAGATTTACCTTAACTCTGCCTAATGGCTGCTGCAATGCTGACACAAACTACAAACAATAGGGTATAATGACAGTGAGAAGCCTACGGCCATAATGTTAGCAGGAGATTCTGGTTTTTTTTTTTTTTTTTTTTTTAATTCAGAAAAAATCTTTTTAGACATTTTCTTCTTATAAGAAATGAAGCAAAATGAGAGATCCTTAATGAATAATACACTCATTTTGGTAAAAAATCCGTTACTTCATTATGTTGCGAAAATTCATATATATACATGTAAGGTTGGCTGTTCAATATAAAAAAAATAAGTCCTTACATATTATTGAAAGCTAAAACTTGGACTTGATTAGCTTATATAATGATATAGAAACTTATCTATATAAATTGATCATGAATTTGAGGAAATCTTGCAAAAGGAACATAAATAGTAAGTAGAGACATTGAGGCCAGCCACCTCTTTTTATCATATCCGCCTCTCTCTATACTTTGTAAATGAATGCAAGCATGATTTGATACTTCAGTACTCCGACCAATGGAAGACATAATTCTCGAAAGGACCAAAAGGTATTTTAATCCTTTGACTACTCATCTCTAGCTATGGACTCAGCCTTTGTTAAAAGGAAGATTTTTCTTGAAATATGTGAGGCTGAAGCATGAAAAGGAATTACAATTTTCTTCACTGTCTGGCTAAAGCCTTTTCATACCGGGCATTTGGTTGTTGTGTTCTATCTTTTTTTTTTCTTCAGATTCTAAAGAATGACCGACAGTACTGGAACATGGAATATCATTAAAGCATTGGGTTTAAGACATTGGTCCCCTCCAATACCAGTATTGTGTCGGGCATCAGGCCTTTGACACAGGACTATTCAGCATGTTCTCAGGGTCTCTTTTCTCTTCTTCTATATATGGCTACAGTACTCGAGAGAGAGAGAAAGAGAGAGAGAGAGAGAGAGAGAGAGAGAGAGAGAGAGAGTTTTTAAGAGTTGATTTTAGCTTTTGCTGTTCTTTTTATTTGATTTTTAACCCTTAAGATATGATTTTTATTGAACAACGAAAACAGATCTTTCCAAACATATATGTACATGCATAGGAATATGTGAGGCCATTTGAAATAACATGAATTTCTTTCAATAATTATTTAAAGTAGGATGAATTTCTCTATAAATATCTATGAATAACTTTCTAATTTCAAAGACTTTTTACAAATAAAACAAACTCACTTGTGCTTCTCATTTTTTCAAGCGAAGTGCTTGCATAGCATAATTACCACTTACAAAGGAGGATGGTCTATAGCTTCTACTGATGAACCCTTTAAAACCCCTTCCTTTCAATGATCGACTTAATCCTCCAAGTAAAGGAAACAACTGTCCCCGTCGCGTAAATGATGGACGGAGGGGCTAGTGGAGGCCATCACCATTCTTGATCATTTGGTACTTGGTGTAGTTATTTTAATAAATACCATAGGACATGAAATCTTATGTAAAACTTTTGTATCTTGCCTCTATAAAGCTAAGTTTCTTCATCCATCATAGCCAGAAACCTGTCTCTAGCGCCATGATTAAGTCCTCAGCTATGAAAAACTCTTCATCTCTTCTTTTTATATCTCTATCCCATCTTTTAGAACTTCTGCTCTCTTTTTTCCCCTTTTCTTTGTTTATTTAGGGCTTGGGAAGAAGAAAGTAGAAGTTAGACTAGGGATGAAGCTTGTGGACCATCATTTCTCAGCTACAACTAGCGAACCATGGAGAGAGAATGGACATACACCTAATTCGACATCACGTAGAGAAAAACCTATAGTCTATAATATTACATTGCATCAGTCTATCTACACCTTTACACTCAGTAGTGCATGTCAATACATCCCATCAAACAAAGCATTTGAGTCATAAGGACTATACTCAAACCCTTTCTCTACTTTTGGACCCAAAAATAAAATAAAAATAATAAAAAACAGAAAAGGAAGAAATATTCCATAATTTGGCAGATAAACAGAAAAGGAACCCAAAATCATGGAGGCAAAAAAAAAAAAAAACTAAGCAAGTGAAGAAAATTTTAGGGCTGAAACACAAGAACGCTTCCCCAGTACGGATGCTAGGGTTCTGTATACATCGCTGGCGCATGGCCTTGCCGAGGGATCGCTTGCGGTGCATTGAAGGGCCAAGTTCATGGTCTCCACCATCTCGTTCGGACGATGCAACGTAGTCCCTTTGATCATGGGATCGGTCCACGCGTCAAGATGACAATCTGAGTAGCAATACCGAGCCCACTCTACGATGCTCTCGTGCACGCCGAGTTCGGCATCGGCCGGTGATTTTCCAGTCAACATTTCGATGAGGATGAGACCAAAGGCATAGATATCACTCTTCTCAGTGATTTCTTTGGTTTCTCCGGTTTCTGCGTAGGAAATGATAAAACACAATCTTCAAATTTTATCCAGAAAAAGTTCACGAGTTTTCTTAGTTACCATATCGATCAAGCTTGATAATATTTAGTTATTAGCTAATCTAAGCTAATGATAAAACCGGTATAGCGGGTTGTATTTCTTCGAGTAATAATTATGTGACAATGATTCGTTCTTTTGATAGTGATATATGTTGACCCATGCATGTGAAATCTTTGTCATGTGATGAATAATTCTCCTGAAACGACTCTCGCTAAAGCTGTCACATAGTACGTCGACATGCGACACTGCGTTTTGGAATTTTGCAAGCTTTTTCCAGCGACCGTAAACTGATGAAATTCACGATAATTTACCAAACAATTCCGTATCCAAATGAATTAACCAAAAAACTCTCAAATGAACATAAAAAAATTTACCTGGGGCAACATGGACAGAGGAAACGAAGCACTTATACTTGTCCGTACAAAGCATCCCGGGAAAGCTCAACCTCATGCGTGCCTCGTCCTTCTTGTCCACCATAATCTTTTCCGTCCGCAAGTCGCCACCGACGATGTAAGGCGAGCAGTCACGGTGCAAGAAGCGTAGTGCTTTCGCTACCCCGATTGCAATCTTACCCCTCCTCTCCCAACTTAGTCCTCGCAGGGCTTCGCTCAAGCTCTTGCCATCAACGTGCTCATAAATGAAGAAGCCATTTTTATGTGAGATGCACAGTCCCATGAGCTTCACTATATTGGGATGCTTAAGCTTCCCGAGTTCAAGAACCTGCATCTTCACATTCGGCGAGTCCAACATGTTGATGTCATTAATTTCCTTCATGAAGAACTTCATGTCCTTTGTGATTGATCTACCTTGGTAGGAGATCCCCTCTTTTCCTCTAGAGATGATGTTCTCTTCCTTGGCCGAATTCAAGACGTCGTCCAACGTTATCGACCTTGAGAGCTCGGGGTTGAAGCAGTGCATTTCCCACGCGCCATCCTTGCTCTCCACTCTCTTCGTTTCCAACTGCCTTCTCCGTCGAATGGCTACAAAGGCAAAGGCAGAGAGAGCAGCCGCCATTAAGGCAGCGAGCGAACAAACAACCAGGAACCACTGCGCAGAGCCCTTTGCACCTTTGCATGGTGGCAGGCCTGTGGCCACATCACTGCTGCACAGGTCGTTGCCTACGACGGCGCTTGGGTTGATGGCGAGAAATGCTCCAGTGGGTGGTAAGCTGCCATGCAAGCGATTGTGGGATATATTTACCTGAACAAGTGACTGGACATTCCCTAAGTTTGATGGGATCTTGCCGGACAATCCATTCTCAGAGAGGTCGAGGTCGCCGAGGACCGGCATGTTGGAGATACTCGCAGGGATTGGGCCGCTGAGTTGGTTGGAGCTCAAGTCTAGGGTAACAAGCTTCTTGCATGAGGACAACTCTTCAGGGATATTGCCGAAGAGCTTGTTGTTGTTCAGCTTCAGTTGCATCAACTCTGATATTGTCCCATAACTCCTAGGAATTGTCCCTGAGAACCCATTTTCAGACAAGTCCAGATTCTCAAGAGTTTCACTCCCAATGTCCTCAGGCAAATTCCCTGAAAATCCATTCCTTGCCAAATTTAGCATCTGAAGTGAGGGCATTTCCCATCTCTGCTCCCCAATCTTGCCTGACAGGTTGTTGCTCGATACATCGAGGAAGTACACGAGTGGCAGTCTCGTGAACCCAGGGGGCAGTTCGCCGTTGAGGCAGTTGTTCTGGAGCCGGACTCGCCGGAGGCTCTTGCAGGAGCTCAAAGACTTGGGGATCTCTCCTTCAAGTGAGTTTGAGAAGAGGATGAGCTTGAAGAGATTGCCTGAACCACAGATGCTGTCTGGGATCTTCCCTGTGAGGGAATTAGTCGAGAGGTCAAGCACACTCAGGTTGTTCTGCTTCCCTAGGCCTTCAGGAATTGGGCCTGACAGGTCATTTGACCAGAGTTGGAGGACTTGAAGCTTAGGCAAGGAAGACAAAGCATTGGGTATCTTCCCTGTGAAGTTGTTTGAGAAAAGATGGAGAATCTGCAGGCTATGCATGTGGATTATGAGCTCAGGGATATCACCAGAGAGAGAGTTTTGACTCAGGTCAAGAGAGATCAGCTTCTGGAGGCCAAACATGGATCTAGGAATTGGACCTGCGAGCCTGTTCCGATACAAGAAGAGGTACACAAGATCACTGAGGTTTCCTAGGGATGATGGGATGGGACCAGTGAGGTTGTTGGTGACAAGGTCAAGATGGTTCAGAGAGGACAAATCACCAATCTCACTCGGGATTTGGCCAGAGAGGTTGTTGTACCCCAAATATAGCCACTTCAAGTTCTTCAGTTGTCCTAGCTCTCTTGGGATTTCACCCACCAGTTGGTTCGAGGCCAAGGTCAAGACCTCTAAGAACGAGATATTTGATATACCCGCGGGGATTCGACCCGTCAGGACGTTGCCTCCGAGATCAAGGACCTTTAGGCTAAAAAGCAGGCCAATATCTTCAGGGATCTTCCCTGACAACATGTTGTTTGACAGGTCCAAGGTCTCCAGGTGGGCGATCAACCCGCTTGGGATCAGGCCAGTGAGATTGTTGTTGCTCAGGTTGAGATGCCTAAGGGAGTGGCAAGAGAAGACATTATGGGGGATCTCGCCAGAGAGCTTGTTGTTGGAGAGATCAATTTCTTGTATGTGACCCATCTGAAAGATCGATCCCTCAATCTTGCCAGACATGTTCTTACCAGAGAGCTTGACCTTGGCCACGTGAGACAATGAATTGTCGCAGGTCACACCACTCCACTTGCAGAAACTAGTGGAAGAATAAGGAGAAGCTGATGAATTGATCCAGTTGGATAGAGACCTCAGTGGGTCATCGATGGAGGCCTTAAAGGACAAGAGAAGGCCTTGATCATCATATTCATCTGATCCCTCCGAAGCATGTGAGATGAGGAAGAGGACTAGTGACAAGATGGGCAACATTGAAATCGCACGGTTCTTGGCCATCTCTTGTGGTGTGTATGAATCACCCAGGTAAAGAGATGAACTGCGAACTGGGCTATTTCAAGAACCCCAAGAGCCCTTTCAGCTGATCAGCAGCAATCCGCGAGCTTTTGCAGATTGAGCTGAGAAGGAAGAAAGACCAAAGAGAGAAAGAGAACGTTAATTAAACAACAGTCGAGTCGAACCACTCATTGCCGTTATATTCTTCCAACTCAGTTTAAGAAAAAAGGGTAATGATTGAAGCAAATAGCTATAGCTTGAATTAATGCATCAAGCAACATAACTTAAATCCTGTGAAACACATACAACAGTAACAAGTCAACAGAAAACTATAGGTGGCACCAAATGATTGCCGTAGGGCGAAAGCTGAAGGAAAAATTGAGGCTCAAAGATAAGATTAGGTCAAAGGCTCTTGACTCACCTGAGTATAATTGTCATTGGACCACAGTATGCTCGAGAAGATTACTTCAGAGAGATCAAAGAGTGAAGAAGAAGAAGAAGAAGAAGAAGAAGAAGGAGGAGAAGACGACATGTTTATGTGAGGGTGAAAACTACTGAGACGGTGGATAGTGTAGGGTGTAAAAGAGCAGTGAGGAATAGAGTGCTTAAATAGATTGCGAGGGTTTGTGGTGGAGGGGGGATTCGAAGAAGGGGCATGGAGTTGGTGAGTAATTGCGAAATTGCACCTTGACCTGCCTTTTGAATCTACGTTTTATTTGAACACGAACGGTTGAAAGGGAAACAGGGACAGATGTTGGAAAAAGTCTCTGATTTTGTCGGATGTATGTTCTCACTAGAATGCTCTTTTTGACTGGCATGACCATCGCGTATTTCGGATAGCGACAAAAGAAAGTTTTGAGCAACCCGTTTTTGAGAGAGAGAGAGAGAGAGAGAGAGGAGTATCGACGTTTTTTACGGGCCTTTGTTTGGCGCATGTCCTGCGTGCCCTTGCCTTTACTCATGTTCTTTTTGCAAGTAACGTACGATAAAACTACATTAACTTTTAAGATGGAAAGTACAATATGATGTATGATTGTGAAAATTGAGTATTTAAACTTGTCATAACATTGACTCTATTTGTGCACCGTGAAACATTCTTCCAATCAATTAATCTTTGACTATAATCAAATGCGTTACTAACTTCCCGCTAATATACGAATATTATTGAGTGTTTGCTAAACGTGACACATAAATTTGATTGAAAATTTTTTATTCTATTTTGGGATTTGGATTCCATACCTCTTGAGTACCCCTGCTCCTCCCAATGCTTATAGCCACTGGATCGACCATTAGTGGTGGTTATATACTATATTTAAATGATAATCGCGATAAAAAATTTTTTTGGTGACACTTTGATGTGCATATTGACTTGCATTGATCTTAAGTGTATTTTGATCACCTAAAACTTACATAGCATAAAGATGTGGGCTATATTATTTTTTTCATCCCTGATAAAAAAAAAAAATTATCCTTGAACGAATGGTTAAGCAAATTAAAATGTGCATTTTTGAGCAATTTATTTGGGGCATGGACAAGCAATGATTGATGAAGGCACGTTCTAAATAATGGGTGTTTCCTATAGTGCTTTACAGAAATTAATGGCTGGTTGGAGAGAATCAGTATAGAAAACAGACTTCATTCTTTTAGTAGGCAGCTTATTAGCTGGAATGTTTTCTTGTTTCTTTGACCGAAGCAAATACATGGATTCGTGCGGTCATTGGATGTTTCCTATAATGAGCTCTTGACCAAGGAAAAATGATGACAAAAGATTTGAGGGTCTGATTATTTTCGCAGGCCACTTTACAGAACATTTTCTTGCAGCTTTCTTGTAAGTGAATAGTGCAAAGTTGTAAGTATGAAGTTCTCTTTGCATGTCAAAAAAGCAATCTTTCTTGAGACCCTTTTGTTTGGACTTACATGATTATCTTGGATTCTCCCTCAGTTTCCCACGCAGTACATGCTAAAACAGTTCTAATCTCCCTCTCAGAGAGAGAGAGAGAGAGAGAGAGAGAGAGAGAGAGAGATGGCAGAGACAGAGAAGATGGAAGGGTGGCAAAGAGGAATGAGAATAATGGTGGGGCACAGAAGGCTTAGAAAAAGTAAAAGCTAGTTGAGACGAAAGGAAAAAGAAAAGTAAAAGAAGACCATGTTTTTCAAATTAGTCAATTAAATCGAGTCGATCACATTTTAAATAATCAGCGAGATTCAGTGGTGGACCGATGTCTGCTTATGTTCTTTAGATTGTCATTTCATACATATGCAACTAGGGTAAACTTTCATTTATCTAAATGCAAAACATGCTCTTTTTATCCAATTAAACACTTGTATTTTCAAAGTGCCTGGTCTTCAAACTAATATTTTTTCCTTAACTAAGAATGCAAAACGACATTCATCAGGGATACTATTTCAAACAGAACTTCACACAGGCCATGTACATACCTTTCTTTGCTCATTTTGCCATAGCAGAGAAAAGCATATTTTAGAAAGAAAAGAAAAAAGTGGAAGGCCTTTGGGCCAAAAAACCTTTTTCTTGGCGAAACTTTGGAATAAAAATTAAAGTGCTCTCGTGCGCATCTTTCTCTCTTCATGTGAAGGGACCTACCCGATCATCTTTCTCGAAGGAATATGCAGTGAGTGGTCTTTGTCACTCCGGCATGCTTTCTTCATCCTCCAGTTTCTAGGGTTTTACACCTGCACGCCCATCCCCGTCAGAATCCCCACATCTCCTCGCAAAAAGTCTTTGCCTTTCCCCCACTAAATTCTAAGTATAATGTCCAAAGAGAAAAGTTAATTGAACTCAACGTTTCTCTTTGTCCTCCTAGATAGAATGAATGTCTGATGTATCTCACGGTTATTTTATTTCGTAATATAGGTACATATTTGGTATTATATAGAGGTTTGGACAACCCACTTTGAGAGGTATATGCTAACTTTTCTCTTAGGTGGGTTGTTGTGCCACATAAAGTGGACTTTCGGAGTCTTCCACTCTACACTGCAAACGATAAATAACATGAATGAGTCCATGAGATGTGAAAAACCTGCGGAAAGTATACCCTAGTTGGACAAAGCTTTGGACGACAAAGCACTTTGACATAAACGAGAAAAAAAGTTGTAACGTAGTGGATAGTCCATGAGTACCCAAGTAATTAGGCAACTACTCTCGTTCTCTAGGATTATATAAAAAAAAATGTGCTATGAGATCGGGACTTGAGGTGATCAATCAACTGAGATGGCTTGTGTCCAATAACTATAGGGCATTGGCCATACTAGCTAGAGATAGGGGTGATCAGTTCTAGGGTGAGTTGAGTGAGCGGTTCCCATCTTGGAATAGGGAATCGCCTACTAAGGGTTAGTCCCACAAAATGGGAACCGTCTAGTGGTTTCATGAACCTATATGAGAACCAGACCTCTGGTCTACTTCATAGCAAGGATGATTTTATGATTTTTGAGAAGTGTTTTACATTGAAAAGGTTGGCCAAATTGGCCCTATCTTCTATACTTTGAAACATTAGCTTTAATACAATCCACCTTTTGTTGTTTCTTATGTTTCTAGAATATGCTCAATACGATCGACAATATAAATGAAGGAGCAACGAAGTAGCAGTGAGAACTGACCTTAAACTAAAATTCAAACGAACTCCCAATTGACCAAACGAAGACAACCAACAATGAGAAGTACGAGCAAGCGAACATCAAGCAACAGGAGGGAGGCGAGAGACTTGCGAGAGGAATGAGACTTGTGAGTCTGAGCAAAATTGAGAGGGAGGCGAGGCCACAACTGTGAAGCCTTAAGAGAGGGATGGAGGCGAGGCGATTGATGGATCGAGAGGGAGAGTGAAATGAGATGAGAGAGTTGAAAGGGCTAGGGTTTTCTTTTACTAAAAGGCATGAGAGAGCTAAAACTAAATTATATATACGTGCTAGTTCGGTTTCAGAGGTCCGATTTGGCGATTCTACACCTGAAATTAATAACCGGACCGTTTCAGACCTAAAACTTGGAATCTATCATGTTAAAATTGGTTCATTGAGATTAGGTTTGATTGAATCTTATGTTACTTATACATAAAAACCTGATAAGTAGAGAAAGGATAAGACTAAATTAAATAGAGAGAGATGAGGTTAAGATTTTTTAAAACTTGGCTTTATTGGTTCATAGTTTTTGGAAATCCATCGAATTGACCTTGTAACCAACATTTGAGAATTTAGAATAAAAAATCTAGCATAGAAAAAGAAGTCGGATTTTTGGTTTTTAGGGCAATATGGTCTAGTTCCCTATAAATTGGTATGGTTGCACACCACATTGAGAAAAGGACAAATTTTTTTTAAAACCAATTATATTGGTATCTATTTAGTATTAAGCATTTCAATTTGACCAATTTAGTTCTAAATCTTTTCATATATATACTAATTAAGTTCATTTGACCACTTTAGATCGGAAATCACTTATGTGAATACCAACATGGGTGAGGGTCGGGACACCTTTGTTGGCCTCACTAATTGAGTCCATTTGATCAATCTAGAAAGGTTGCCCCTTCCTTACCTCTTTGGCCTTGGATGATGGTTGGCCTTGGATGATGGTTGGGTGAGGGTGCCCTCACTAGAGGTTGATGATAGTCTCTTGACACTTGTTGGCCTCTGGCAAAGGTTGGACAAGGGTCCCTTTGTTGAATCTAGTGAGGGGCGGCCTTGCCCAACTCTCATTGGCCGCCCTCGCTTGTGATTGCAGAGGATATGCTACCCCTTGCCCTCGTCGGCGACTTCCACCAGCTATCACAAAGGGCTACTAGTAGCGGAGGGAAATAAGGAATAAATAAAAAAATTGAAAAAATGTTAAGAATTTTTTTTTTAAAAAAAATTGTCCATGTTAGTGGTAGTAGTGTCACGTAAAACAATTAGCATTCACATCAAAAATTTCTGACCTAAGTTGGTTGGACGGACTCCATTTATAAATATGAAAAACTTTAGAACTAATTGAACTAATTGAAAGATTTAAAATTGAATTGATATTGGTACAATATGTTTAGTTTGTTTTTAGTTCTTTTCCCCACATTAATTATCCATTGTGAGGCTCTTATTGCAATAACAACCTCAAATATGTGCACCTTAACTGAACTTCCTCTTAAATCAAGTACCCTTTTTCACTGACATATATTTGAACTCAAATCTCCAAATTTGTCCCCATCGGTTGCGAACCACCATACTTGTATCCCCAAAATTTACCGCAACGGTGCAAAATTTACATCACAGCATCTGCCTTCACTCATGTTTTTTTTTTGCCATATCATCAATAGGACAATGCCATGATCTATGAAGTTTCTTCCTTACTATATTCATAAAAGATAACACGATACATGTTAAGGGGCATACAATCAATCGTTGCTTTTTATACCATTTGATGCGAATAGTAGTAGAAGTCTGCATATCTTCATAGAAGAGTTAAGAAGAAGTCCAAGTTCAAAATTACTAACATACCTAGCTAGGCAAAAAGAAAAAGGCCTAGCTAGATTAAGAATTGCTTCAGAACTTAAAACATCGATTAAAAACTGACTTAGTGTCTTAATTCCACCCTTATATCTCAACCTTATCTTACGTGGAACTCCTATTGTATTAACACTTTCATAGGAAGGAGAAGTCCTAATTTACTCTCTATGATCAAAAGGTCCATTTGGTTGCTCATCATGACGTACTCATGTAAGTCATTAGCAGAAATGCCTTTTTGATATTAAACCATGTAAAGGCCAGTGACCATGGTGGTGCTAGCTTAGTGGTACGATATTAGTATTACCGGTGGGCGATTCTTGTGCTAGCGAATGGGTTCGGGACCTCTTACCCATTTGGTCGTGCTGGGATGATGGGTTCATATCCTTATGAGTAAATTGAAGAGATATGACTCAATCTAAACATTTAGTAGCAAATGTGAAACTTTATGAAAACGCTGAAAAGGGATGTTCGCTGGTCACCCTTCTCCTCTCTTTTACTGAAAGAAAGATGTAAATGTCAGTGGCCAAAGACGAGCAATCACGCAAATGCAAGTTTAGCCTATTAGCATTGTTGTGAAGGAGATTTTTATTTTATTGTCTTATCTTTTAAGATTTTTAGGATCTTGGAGATATTGTTTATTTCAATTTAGAATTTTGTTAATTTAGGCTCAGATTTATCTTATTTGGATTTATAATTATGTGTTTCCTCATTTGAATATTTTTTTTTAAATATTGCTTCACTGCTTATGTAAATCAACCTTTTATCAATATAGAAAAGATATTTCTCTCTTTATAAGCATGTTTGTGGATTATTCAAATCTGTGTTTTCTATAGCTTTGATGCGTCATAGCATATGAAGTCCACATAAATGTGTAACTTTTATAGTTTACATCCATCTACAAATGATAACCAACTGCCATGGGTGTTGTCTTGGGAGGATAGTGGACCTATCATGCATACTATCACTAATCTCAAGACACCATTTAATTAGGCTAAGATGAACTGCACACCCTAAATGGCTCTACCTTGTACGGGTGTGCGTTGTGATTCCATCTGTGAAAACCCGAGGCGAAATATATCATATATAAGTCTTAATGAGAATGCTCAAGTAGTAAGCTATAAGCTTTTAAAGGATTTGAGTAGGAAGGCACATATGCATTATTTCCTAATTTTTTTAGGGCGACAAAACGGGAGAAAGAAAATATGAACCTTTATTATCTTGAAAACTATTTCTTTAGGGGAATAATTTCTCTTTTATCAAATTGTTAGAGCTTCCGCATTCCTGAATATAATATTACCCCTTGATTACAGAATCTCTTAGTAACCCTAGAAAAAAAAGTCCATTCATGCCAATATGCTGTGAAAAGAATCTACATCCAAAACTAGGTTCAGTGCTCCATTTGTACTTATACTAAATAATTCTGCACTTTTCACCATATATTGTACCCCATCACCATCTTAGTGAGCCCTCCATTGACGTGGGGGCAAACCAATTCCCTCAAAATAAGGGTTGGAGAATTCATTCATTCATTCCCTTTTTGGGGATCCGTGCTCATAAATTGATAAAGGTCCATCATTGAGGTTAATATTGTAATGATATCCTGTTGATTAATTAAAGGAAAGTTTGTCAAAGAAAAAAGAAAAATGGCAGGCACCGCCTTACATGTCCACGTTCACCCCCTTTAAAAAGAGCGAATTAGAAGTGCACTATGATCTATGAATGTCGGGCTTGAGGGTCCACAGTGATAGGAACAATTAGTGGATCTTGGCGCATTGAGTGCATCACATGGCGTAATCTATGGTGTCATGCACATTGATTATTCCTCTAAGTGTAGATTGAGATGGGGAATCACATATTGGCCACCCTCATGAAGCCCATCTCTCTCTCTCTCTCTCTCTCTCTCTCTCTCTCTCTCTCTCTCTCTCTCTCTCTAAAGTCACTCTAATTTGTAAGGAACTTGAAGGTTTATGGGTTAACCGAATGAAGGCATTCTTACACGAAAGAATCTCGAGGAAAAAAAACAAAAAAAACAATCCATCTGCAATGAAAAGAGGTACTTGACCTAAAATTGCAATTTTTAACTATCCATGGCGTGGCAAAACAATTCATTCCTCAAAAAACTCTATTGTTTAACAAATATTTAGTGACCTGATTAAAAAAGCCAATAATGTAAAGTCACTGCCATCAAAATTTTACCTACACAATTTATCATTAAAAGCTATAGATACAAAATTTGGGCTTATAGAATCAATCTACAAAGTAAGTGAATAATCATAGCATACACTGTGAGTGTAAACAATTTTTCCAAACAAGGCGATAGACTTATATGGAATGCTAAAATATGACCCACTTCTCACTAACACATTTGATAATTTAATTTTGCAAATTGTTGTTAGTACCCCCAACTATACAAAAAAAAATA
This sequence comes from Eucalyptus cladocalyx, assembly GCA_017140615.1. Classification (NCBI taxonomy): domain Eukaryota; kingdom Viridiplantae; phylum Streptophyta; class Magnoliopsida; order Myrtales; family Myrtaceae; genus Eucalyptus; species Eucalyptus cladocalyx. The sequence continues at coordinate 35,344,942 of CM029518.1, forward strand.
ATAATAATAATAAAAGGAAGTTGTGCAGTCAATGAGCAAAATAGTGATTAATTAGTATAGTCCTTGTTGACTTGGGGTTCTTAATGGAGCCATCCATAAATGAGTTGCTTTCATTCCACAAGTTCTCTTCCACAATACGTGCCTTGTCAGAGTGCCGAAATATCTTGTATGATCTTCATCGATCATATATTTATATAAATAGCAGATACGGCTGCCGGAGGGCATTTTGTCTCACCAATAGGAGAGAATGCACTCAAAAAAAAAAAAAAAAAAAAATCCACTCCAAGTGATTCGTATCCTCTTTTCTAATTTAATCAAGAGTGCGTATGGCGTTGCATTGTTGGCTAGTTGGGTTAGGGGGATAGCATGCCGTGTAGATGCATGATCTGACGTGCTTGACAACATTAGCACATCAGAAATAAGATATTGGTGTGAGTGCAATTTCTTATACATTCCAATTTTATAAACTGGGTTACTTTTTCTTTTTTGAAATTGCTTGATCGTGATGGAGAATTGGAGATTAGCATGCTTTGGTTGGATTTTCATGAGAGTGGCAAGTATGAGTCTCATCATGAAAAATCTTGCAATTAACTATGTAAGATGCAATATTTCCACCATCCTCTATGCCCTACATATTTATGAAAATTTATAGGACTATTTCACGTTATTCTCATGAAAAATTTAAGTTGTCAGAAGAAGTTGATGAGGTTTAATGTTTAAGATACTTTAGCAACATTTCCCTTAAACATGGCCATACTTATAAATAAACCTAAAAATGAAAATTCACATAAAGTGCATGCAATCACATGAAAGGTTTCAAAGGGAAATGTCCTTGTCATGGGGGAGAAGATTGGGTTGAATGTTGAGACACCGTGATCCAATCAAACGGGTCTCTTTTAATTCGCATGCCATTTTGTGGCCAAAAGGATGGACCAGCTGGTCCAGGCCTTTGAAATCTTTTGAGTTTAAAGAGTGCTGCACGTGTGGAGCTCACGTGCTATGTGAGATTTTGGACCAGCTAGGGTTTTTGCCTTTGGTTAAAATAGGAATTGGTACAGTGAATTTGTATGGGGATCTGAGAACTTTGGGACCATTTTGAGGCAATTATTGCGTTTGAAGGATAAAGATGAACCCTAGTGGAAAAGTCTTTGGACCACAAGCAATATGGGGGTATGGCCATGTATGCTCATCCATCTTCTCTTTTTAACGGGTGATTGTTGTAAAGGGTCATGGTTGTTTTGATTTTCCCTTCGCTTTGCCGTTTAACTTTCTGATAAAAATTAAATCCACCTTATTGTCTAATAATTGTTTTTCATTCATCATATTGCACAAGTAATCTTTGTATTAATATCAATCTTTTTTACCATTAAACTGATCTTATGGGATTGTTTGAGTTAACTCTCAAAAGATTAATTTAATTCATTTTAACATCCTACGGCATGTCACTAGTGGCATTCTTAGCGAGATTTGTTCTTTCTATACACGCTAATCCGATTTCACCCCAATAGCAAGTATACTAAAAAGAATCCAATTAGTTGGTACGTGTTCCATGAGCTGAAGAAGATTGTGAGATTTGAAGGGAACTATAATTGTCCAATGAAGGGTTAGAGTTTATATAGCCGGGACCAACTCTTGATCTCTTTTATGTCCTTTGCGTACTTGAAGGGGAACTTTGTCGACTTCTCTTCGTCGCCAATGCTAGAACAACCCCAGCCTCGGGCGCCTATCATGCATGCCATATACCAAGCTCCAGCACAAAATGATAACGAAGTGGTTCCACTGGTAGCTAATCATATCTATTTCTCAAAAGCGCAAGCTATTAAGATACATCATAAAATATATTACGCTAGTGCTATTAAGATACATCATAAAATGTTGGATCCACTTTATCGAAACTTCGTTCGACTTCAGCTAATGATTGTACCCAGTATGAAGAAACAAAGGGTAGTTAACAGAAACAAAACCTTTTGAAGAGCACGTAGAAAAAATAAACCTTATATAGAAATCAAGTGTTATCGATACAACAGAACAATAAACTATTACAATTTCAGTCATATACTCAATATATCTAGTTTGAACAGGTCTAAGATATCCGCTAAATGCTAAAAAAGAAACAACATCCCTACTTTCTGAATATTCATCTCCTCCCAGATGGTGAATTTCGGTCAATCACAACATAGGTATACAGAGATCATGTATGAAGCGTAGTCCCAACTCTTCTTCCCGAGTATGCATGTGCAATTTCTATTTTTTTTTTCTTGTGATGTTGCAGTCAAGCAATATTCTGCGTGCACGATCAGTTAAAGTCATCTTGGTAGGGAAACCTACTAGTTGAGAGTGATCCTCGGGACACAACTTGTGCTTCGGGTGATCTTGGATGTAGGCAAAGTCCTGGAGTTTCTAGTTTCCCAGCTTCTTTTTGCAATGTTCCTCATGGCACATGTCAAGGAAAGCTTTGGATTTGATCTGGTTGTGCTGTTAAACTTTTGGCAAAATTCCTTGTGAGAGCTCACAGCTTCTTGTATTGCAATGCATGGTGCTTGTGCCAGCTTTTCTTTGACTGCTTCTGAGCAAAGGCCACAAACCCATTTGTCTGAATAACAATTCTTAATTTGGGATATGTAAGTTGGAGTGCAATCCTCTTTTAGGCCACAGCATTCACAAGTTACTTGCTCAACTTCATCAATCTTTCCCATGGTAAAGTCTGATTCGCTCCTGTAGAAGTTGTCTATTTGGATCGACACATCCGATATTGCCTTTCGTAGCCTTTGTTCATCCTGCAAAGAGAACGGAAAAATAACATTTATGATGTTTTAGCCTAATGCGATATACACTTATACATCTCAGAGAGAGACACTCTAATTATATATGGATTTTTGTTACAAATGACGCTAAAGTACTCTTCACAACTGCAAATATAAAAAGCGATGGACCTTCTATCATGTGTACATTAAGGAGCTATCGCAAGTAAAACATGCACAAGTCACATCCACAAAAATGCATATCATGTAGTTTACACACACTGGCAATGCACATATACAATACAACTTTAACACATAATGTGCATTGGACATGATCAACATGCTTTAGTAAAGCGAGATTAGGTTTCAAAGCATGTTCTGCAGGGTTTTTAATTCGCATTCAGCTTGGTTTTTACTGAGACAAATCTGGAAAGCATGAGTACAGAATAACAAGGAATCGGTATTGACATCTGGAATCCAGACCTCGAAACTCCAACAATGTGTGTAGTATTGATTCTCGTGGAACTTATGCCTGAGAGATGGTAAAGCAGCGTGATGGGTAATTTTTTTTTAAAATATGTATGAAACGTCTTCATCAAGTACAGTCCAGAATTTGGCCCAAGCAGCGAACGTGCAATGGGTTTTAGACGAAAAAGCAAATGAAGTGACAAAATATTCTACGCACAACCTCTTGGGAACGTAATGGGGCGCAGCTTTAGCTGTTAGTTCCCTTCCAATATTTGCTCGACTGTTATTACTTTAAATTTTGATTATTTCAGTATTGTAATCAGTAGGAAGAAATGAATCAATGCAACAGCTCAAAGCTACATACCATAATGAAGGATTATTGGCTTGCTCTTCTTCTCCTCGAGTCTTTCTCAACTTCTTCTTGTTCTCAAGTCCTCCTGTTAAGCAAAGTTCCTCTGTGCTTTCATTATGATTGATGGCGATGAACAGCCATTTTTATATGAAGCTGATCCTTTGCTAGTATGCACTTTTCTACGTAGAGAAAGAAGGGTTTATATACAAGGTTCTCATCTTCCCGTGAAGCGAATCTCCAAGGGAGATAACATCAACAGACGAAAAGATGGTCACGAAAGTTGAAAATGTGACATTGATCATGTGTCTCTTCTCTTTCTTTCTTTTTTCCTCTTATGATTTGAACCTTTACAGGCTAAAAAAAATCTAGACGCTTTAACAGATGAGGGTTGCTTTCTTGGTATGACATTCAATGATCAAATTGCACCACCCACAAGTAAATTTTCTCTTTGCAATTTGCAGACACTTTTTGTTGTGAGACGGCAGATCTCTCCCGTAAGCTTACCAGAGAAGGACGATCGATGCGTTCAAAAGAGAAGCGAAGAATTTCGCTTTAGGGTTTGCACTCGTGAGCATTCACGTGCAGCTTCACACAGTAATGCATGCATGCGTTACACTCCTTTATATTGAGCCCACTGTTTCATACTTACCAAAACCGGACGGGGTTTGTCTCTCTTGACTCTATCCACTGTTTTTCTGATCATGTAAGCGACGTAGTTTAATGCCATTCATGTTTTCCATGTAAGCACATCCATACCGTTAAATCCAACCAATTCGGAATTTCCAACATCATAGGCAACACTTTAAACTTTCATGCAATTTGCAACGAATTTTTTGAAATTTGGTTTCAATCACTCTATACAATAATATTCTCAGTTATACATATTAATGTACTCTATCTCTGGACCAAATTTCTAGCCAAATACATCTATGATGATCATTTAGTGCCGTATCCGCGCCACATAAGCAATGATAATAAAACAAAATAACGAAAATAAATCTAAGAAGAAGAAAAAAAATATTTTGTGGGGGGAGGGGGAGGGGAGAGAAAGAGTCTAGAGGGCCTCAGAACCATTTTGAAACTTCTTTTAATGGTTTTTTCAGATAACAAGATGGCAGTTAGATGCTACCACATCAATGCAATGTTGATGAAACACATAGTATATAACAGTGGCTTTTTCTAGAATATTGATCTGAAAATGGTTAGAATGCATTTTTCCGAACAAAATAAATTTAGTGCATTAAATGATTAAATCCTGCACCACAGATCTTATGGCAAGTTCTATCAACATTTTGGTGGCTATAAGTGAACTTTATACACTATGATCTTAATAAGATAGTCTAATTAAAAGGAATATAGAGGGCCTTATACCTACATGATGAGACGTTTTTGATTTGTAGTATTCCTCGAAAAGCTTCTAAATTTCTAGATAGACACATGACGACAAGTTATCAAATTTTCCTAAGCATGATAAGAATTTGAACATAACCAACATGAATTTTACTAATTTTTGCAAACTAATATAATCCATGTGGAGTTGTTAAGATCAAGATTCTCTATTCCACACAGCACTTCCCTTGTTGTCTTGACAGATCACAACTAAAATATATTAATTATTTCAAACCACACCAATTTTTTAATATGGGACTTTTCTAATATAACTCATTTTGGCATCTCAATGACAAATACCATGTGGGGTAAAGGATCCTCACCTATATTATGACCATTGCTTTAGCTCCCTACTATAAAGCAATGTGTTCATGCTCCTATGACAATTTGTCAACATCTAAGGATTGAATACAAGGACATTTGATTGGGACTACATTTTCCTCCATCTTTAGTTAGAGCGAGTTTCTTCTAACCATACTTTTGATTGGTGGAATTATAATATATTAACATCATCCAAACTAAATACTGATGGGACACTCAACAAAAATTAAATACCTTTATCTGGGAAAATCATCCAGAGTGATGAAGGATCATTTCAAGAGGACTAAACCTTATCCAACACCTAATGAAAAATCGTTTAGAGGTGAAGTTCATCTTCATGGGCAGAATTTCAAGGTTAATTCTTTTCTGAGTTTTCATATTGATTTTGTGCTCCAATGTAGGCCAATAATATTTGAATGGAAAGCCATATATGTCTAGGTTCTATAAATCGTGCTTCAAGCAATTTGGAGTATTTAGAGAAAGTAATGCTCAAATTACAAAGTGCTTCCCAGAAAATCCGAGAATGGTCTTTTAGTACTTCTGTGTGCTTATTGAGTCTTTTGCATTTTGTTTTGTTTCTACGGTCATTATAATCGAGAGTTGATGTTGTTACTTATATCTTCTCTAGGGATTGTTGGTCTTTGTCTAGGGAAATAAAAAGTTGGTTGTCTTGGGATTTACTCATGCTTTGAAGGTTGTTCCAAGAAGTGTCAGCATAAACTAAATCTCCTGGGTCAGCGAGTGTTCAATGAATTTTTGAAATTGAACTCTTGAATGAGAGTCACAACTTAACTATGTATCTCTTTGGTGGATTCCATTGAGCATTGAGTTATGCATGTAGTAGTCAAACCACCGACTCTTACGAATACACATAAATTACCCTCTCTACACTCTGGTATATCACAGACCCCAAAAAAGAAAAAAAAAAAGAAAAAAAAAGACTGGTACATTGAGCGGTGCTCTATATACAGGTAATGGTGATAAGCATGTCTCTCAAAGTTACCATGAGCTGCAGACGATAGGATTCGCACTCGGCATTTGTCATGTCAAATCAAGCCTATAGATGGTGTCCTTGCTATGAAGTTTTTACCAATTAAGGAAGTTGATGAAACAAACCTATAGAGATGTGGATGAAGTTAGATGGCGTTCGCTACACGGAGACTTAATAAATTGATGGGGGTTGATGACGATGTTTCGATGAAGAAAAGTGGTGAAGATAAGTCATTACATACAAATCATGGGGGAGAAACCTTAGTTTGGTCCCCCCGCTATCACTCACTCTTCAATGCTAATGATCCGGGACCAAAAACATAGGCAAGCCAAATGAACACTGCCCAAGACAAAACAAAAATTGATTTATTTTCTCATCTGGATAACGATTGGGGGAGGCTTTTCTTGGCGGGCCCCTCTGGAACACGATGCAATTGAAAAGGATAAGGTTGGTGCATTAACTGGTTTCCGACTCCTCGTAATTAATGCCGAAGGAAGACCGATTTGTCGATAAATATAGCAAATGTGTTATTTGCCCGTGGTTGTTCTCCAAATGGCTCAAATACTAGAGGGAAAAAACCAAAATTTAAAACCTTTTTGGTATTTTTGTAGCTACACTAGAACCAAAAAAGATTGGAGGTGGTTGCTTTGCACGAATAAATTGTGTTAAGAGAAATCCTATATCGGATAATTTGTGTGTCTAGAGTAGTTAATATATGATAATTGGGTCATAACTCGTTAACTTAAGATTTGAAAAAAAGTGGATCCAACAGGGTGTGTTGATAGTCTTTGACTTAGAGTCTTTCTCATCGATCTATTCCACACTTTTAAAAAATGGTATTAGAGTCAATGGTGGAATATCTTAAGGAATAAATCAAATGGCCAACCTAGTTCTGGCTCATAACTCATTAGGTTAATATTTAGAGTGAAGGTACTTCCAACTAGATAGGTTGATGGCTCGGACTTGGGTTTCCTTTCAATGATCTATCCAAGAAAATGTATAAGACGTCTGTTGTGCACTTCCACCATAGTGGAGTTCTCTATTGGGTTGAAAAGAAAAGGTAATGAGGCTTTTGTTAGAGAAATTCCACATCGGATAATTTGTATGTGTGGAGCTGTTAATATATTATAAGTTGCCTAGAACTCATTGGCTTCAGCTTTCAAAGAAAGTGGGTCCAACTGGGTGTGTTGATAGTCTCGGACTTGAGCTTATTCTTATTGATTTCTTTAGGCAAAGATATAGGATTTCTAGTCCTTACTCCTAATAGATGGTATTAAAGCCAATGGTAAAATGTCTTAAGGAATAAATTAGATGACAAACCTAGTTTTGGCTCATAACTCCTTAGCATAACTTTTTGAATAAAATTGAGTCCAACTAGATAGGTTGACAACTCGGACTTGAGTTCCCTTTTAATAATCTAACCAAGAGAATGTATAAGACTTTTGTTGCACACTTGCTACATAGCAGAGTTTTTCTATCAGGTTCAAAAGAAAAAGTAATGAGGCAATTAAAAATGTTCTTGATTGTATGTATATTCTATCCTAATAAAAAAAAAATTAGGATAAGTGTAACAGAAGTTTTAAAAATAGTTGTAAAATTACAATTAAGTTTTAAAACTTTCAAAAGGTGCAATCAAATTCTTTCATTAATATCATCAATTTGACTGATAAAAAAAAAAATGCATATGTGACATTTTAAAATTAATTTATCCCTCCTACATGGAATATTCTATTAAATCATAAATAAATTAGATTAACAAACTAAAAAAGAATTGCTAAATATTTTATTTTAAAGAAACTAAAAATAAAGAAAGAAAGTGACAAGCTCATCCATGGGTTGTTGCCACCTTTACCACCCATTACTAAAGGGGCTAGTGACCTTCACCAGCCCCAAGTGAGGGTCGTCATTGCCTAGATTTGGATACCTCGCCCAAGCTTGGCCAGAGTTGCCAGCCCCCTCACTTGGGCCCGATGACCACATTGACCCTAAGGGTGCTTGAGTGGGCTGGCATTGCCTAGATCTAGGCACCCTTGCATCGGGTCAATGAGGCCTCGCCTTGACTTGGAGAGGGCTGGACATCTCAGCCATGGCTGGTGACCTTCATTGGCCCCTTCGATGATGGACAGCAATGTTGTCCCATAAGTAAGCTTCATTCTCTCTCTTTATTTTCCATTTGTGTTTTTTAAAATAATTTTTAGCTTTTCCTTTTTAGGTTTGAAAAAAATTTAGAAATGCCACATAAGTGAGAGAAGTTAAATTTAAAAATATCACGTCATCATTTTCTATTAGTCAAATTGATGATATTGATGGAAGAATTTGATTGCACCTTTTGAAATATTAAGATTTAATTGCATTTTCGTGATAAATTTTAAAACTTCTAATGCACTTGTTCCAATAATTTTCAAAAAGTTTAAAAGTTACCACATTTCAAAGTTATCAAAGGAAGCTGTTGTAAGTACTTTCGCTACGAGGGTGCTGAATGCATGAGATTTTTGTGAGACATCTCTAATTACTACAGTAACCTAATTTACAATTGTAATATTTATGGAAAGGCTCTATTAAACGCACTCTCAATAGAAAATATTTATTGACAGCTTAGTGTGTGAAGCAAAATGAACATCGAGACTATGGCATTGGCGTGCGTGGAAGTGTACGAATCGCTCAACTCTTATGTTGATTGAATAATGACACTCCCGCTTTGAAAAATAGATGATATGATCTCAAAACCTATGTTTTTGGGCCAAGTGAATTTGGATGAAGAAAATTTCCATGGGCCTCGCCAACCAATTTAGACCGATCGGCCCGCCAGGCCTTTTGGTCATCATGTGATTTACTTCCTTTTCTAGACTGATTTTCCTATTATTTATTACAACACAAGATTAGAACAAAAAAAAAAAAAAAATTACAACCCAAGAAGCGCACTGGCGCTTTTCCTAAATGTGATTATATCATGGAACCATATCCAAGAATTGGTTTTCTTCTTCTGAGACTATGGAGATGGAGAAGATGAGCGTGTTCCTCGTGATGATAGACATGGAGATGCAGGAGCAGTTGACGTCTTTTGACTCCACAAGGACGACTGATTAGAGGACGGGCATCATCTCCCTCGTCACAAACTGAAGTGACTTGTAGCAAGAACTAAAATTAAAGCCGATTTATTTATGAAAGATAATTATATAATATTAATAATAGAAGAGATATTTTCGGGTGTGTCAGATATCATTTTTCTCATTTTTTGAATTCTTTGTTTTATTTTCTTTTAAATTTTTCCACGTAGGATGCCACGCTGGCATCTAACAGTGACTTAACGGCCAAGTCTACATTTATGTTTCTTTTCTAAAGGAAAGTGCCAACTCGAACAAAAACGGGTATAGTTAAAGATTCAACTGCAAAAAAATAAGATTTAAAAGATATGATCAAACAATTTATAATAGTTCAAGGGTTTCCAAAGCCTTTATTATTATTATTATTATTATTATTATTATTATTATTATTATTATTATTATTATTATTATTATTATTATTTTATAAAACTAGCAAAGCAAAAGAATCACTAATCTTTGGTGGACTAGAGCTTTAGCGTGAGGAATTGCATCGTTAAAAATGCTCAAAAAACATGTTTTGGTTTCCCAAATGTCAGATTTCATTTGTCATTTTTGTCCATGACTTGTGGCCTATAACGCACATTTGTTTATTATATTAACATACGTCTTGTCATAGATTACCTTACTTATCCATCAAAAGGTCTTTATATATATACCTCTTCAGTTATTTGGTAGCTCGAAAACTAGCAAGTAAAATCAAAGTTGATTCAATTAGAGAAGAACAATTGAATCCCTGTGTTGAATTCGAGCAGATGGAACTAAAGACGCTTAGTTCCAAAATAAACACAGAATAATATCTATGCCGCATGGTCTTCTGAATCAAGGAAAAAAAAATTGTGACTATATATGTATGTGTGTTACACATTCACCTTGGATGATTGAGATGCAAAATAATTCTGTTACATTTTAACCTTCAAGTACATGTGTTAATAATCCGATGATGAGTGTATAAAAGTTTTGTTATACTGATGGTGGACCTCCCAATCATCCTCATTGTAATCTATATAAGCTTCTTTTTTCTTATTCACGCATTTTACTTGGCCAATAATTCTCTCCGTCTCTCTCTCTCTCTCTCTCTCTAAAGAAATCTTCACTTTTCTATCCAAAATAATGCCATTTGTCACCCAAATAATAATTCATATACTTTTAAATTGTGATAATGAATTTAGCCTATCAAATTAGATAATGTGTAACATCATGAGTGTCATAGTATCCTAACACTAGTTACTTTATATCATAATTCCAAACCTAATAAATTGACATGAGTTAAAGTTATTCTTTAAAACAAGTAAACGAGGAAGAGAAATTGATTTTCCTTTCTCCTCCTTGGAAGAGCAACCTCATCCTCTTATCTTTAATTGCAATTTCTCTTTTCCCTTCTAAAACAACAAGTAAAACTTCCCCTTAAATTTCAATCAAGCTCCAAAGTTTATTCAACTTGAGTTGTTTGAGCTTTTAATCTCATCTTTCAAGTATTTACAAGGTAAAAGTTCATGGAGTTCATTTTCTTTTTATCAAGCTAGCTTGGTTGCTTTCTTAAAATTGAGAGTTGTTAATGTTGTTCATAGGGAGAATAACGCAAGAAGAGCTAAAAGTTGTGTACGACGCTTACTTTAGTGCCAAAAGTTTTCGTTAGCTTACGTAAGTGCCAAATCAGAGAAAAAAACAATCACTTAAGTGCCTCCCATGAGAAATTTTGGCTAGAGAAATTACATAACTTTTAAAATTAAAATTTTTTATTTGAGGTGGCATTTTGTTGACATTGCAATAATAATTTTTTAATAATAACTGGCACTAAAGTGATCATTTTTTAACCTACTATATGACTTCATTTAGAGGTTATATGCTGATGAGGCACGCCGATGATCCACATAGGATTGAGAAAATAATGAAATATTGTCACATTAGATTTCCGGCCATCCAAATTAGAGTTGGCACTTAAGTGAAAGTTTGTTTGTTTTTTTTTTTTTTTTTTTTTTTTTGGCACTAAAGTTGGTGTTGTACATAACTTTTGGCATTTCTAATGTCATTCTCCCATTGTTCTTATTTATTTTGCTTTGAAGATGATTAAGGTTCTTCTGGAGGTGTAAAGCATCCAGGCTCTCACGCCTCTTCTTCGCAAATGATGTTCTATTATTCTCGGAAGCTAATATGACATCTTTGCAGATTCTTTTGGATGGAATTCTTTCCTTTGCTAGCTGGTCTGGGCTCAATCCTAACCTCAACAAAAGTGAAATCTTTCTTTCGGGTGGCCCTAATTCTCTAAGGAATGCTCTAGTAAGTACCACTGGATTTCAACTGGGCTCTCTTCCTTTTAGGTACCTCGGTGTGCCTATTGTTTCCTCAAGATTAGGCAATGAGGCTTGTGTTTCCCTGGTGAATACAATTATTTCTCGAGTTCAATCTTGGACAAACCAGTTTCTTTCTTTAGCGGGCAGATTGTAGCTAATCAAATTGGTCCTTCCTTCTATCCAGGTTTATTGGTCTAATGTACCTTCCCGCCTCAATCACTAATCGAATTGAACAGATTTTCCGGCAATTTCTTTGGAGAGGCCTGAACTTAGGGCCTGGAGGCGCAAATGTGGCATGGGTTGATGTCTGTTTACTTAAGGAGGAAGGCGGTTTGAGTATCAGATCCCTTCGAGTGAGCAATATTGGCGCGTAAGAGTACGAGCGTAAGTCATAACTTGGCACCGGGGACACTTAAGGCCATAATTTTAAAGTAGTACACTTGAGTGCTAGTTTTGAAGTTAAATGAGACACTTAAGTGCCACTCCGGCGAAGATCCGGCCAAATGGCTGACGTGGTGACTTTCCGTGAGCTCGGTCAAAACGGCGTCGTTTTGCACGCCGATGTGGCGGAGAAAATGCAAAAACGACGCGTTTCGTGTCTACGTATAAATAATAATATAAAAATTAATTAATTTAAATCTAAAATATTCAAAAAATTTTAAAAAATAAGAAAATTTTAAAACTTTTTAAAAATTAAGAAAAATTAAGAAAATTTAAAAAATTTAAAAAATTAAGAAAATTTTAAAAATTTTAAAAATTAAGAAAATTTTAAAAAATTTTAAAAAAGAAAATTAAATAAAATTAAGAAAAATTTAAAAATTTTAAAGAATTAAGAAAATTTAAAAAAATTAAGAAAAATTTGAAAATTTTAAAAAATTAAGAAATTTTTAAAAAAAAATTAAAAATTAATAAAATTTTAAAAAAATTAAAAAAATTAAGAACATTTAAAAAAAAAATTAAAAATTAAGAAAATTTAAAAAAAAATTTAAAAAATAAGAAAAACTAAAAATTCTAAAAATTTTAAAAATTAAAAAAAAAAAGGGGAGTGGGGAGGCGAGCGGGGTGGCTCCCTCACTGCCACCCCCGTTCGCCTCCCCCACCCCTTTTTAAATTTTTTAAAAAAATTTCTTAAATTTTTTTTTTTAAAATTTTTTTAAAATTTTCTTAGATTTTCTTAATTTTTTAAAATTTTTTAAAATTTTTAAATTTTTGAAAATTTTTAAAATTTCTTAATTTTAAATTTTTAAAGTTTTTCTTATTTTTTTAAAATTTTTTGAATATTTTAAATCTAATTTAATTAATTTATATATTATTATTTATACGTAGACATGAAAGCGGCGTCGTTTTTGCGTTTTCTCCGCACGTTAGTGTGCAAAACGACGCCGTTTTGGACCAAACTTCATTTGGAAAATTGCAACGTCAGTCATTTGGCTAGATTTTCGCCGGAGTGGCACTTAAGTGTCCCATTTTACTCCGATATTGGCACTTAAATGTACCATTTTAAAGTTATGGCACTTAAGTATCCCTCCGTGCCAAGTTATGGCACTCTAGGTGTCCCAACCTCAATATTGCTGTCATGATCAAACACCTATGGCTCATTTTCACCGATAATGAGTCGCTTTGGTCTAAATGGATTCATTCCATCTTCTTGAATCGCAAAAATTTCTGGATTGTCCCAAAACCTACCTATTGCTCTTGGGCTTGGAAGAAGTTGCTTGGCCTCCATGATTTGATCCAACATCATTTTAAATGGTGCGTTGGTAATGGGCTATCTGTCTCTTTCTGGTTTGATCACTGGCACCCTCGTGGTCCGCTCTACAAGTTGTTCTCTAACCGTGAAATCTATTACTCCGGTATACCAAGGCTCGCTACAGTAGCTACTACTTTAACTGCCTTTCCCCTACCTTCTGCTGTTGTGACCTCCATAATGAGTTGGGATGATCCCCTTCCAAACCTCAATGAGGCCAGTGATCATCTTCTATGGCTTGGTCATTCCTCAGGAGTGTTTTCTACTGCCTTAGCTTGAAGCCTTCTAAGGCCGAGGGGTGTTGTGGTCCCCTGGTCGAGATTTATATGGAACCCCTCATTACCTCCTCGGTATTATACCCATCTATGGTTAATCTCCCGCAATTGTTTGCCAACCCAAGTATTGTTGTTTGCTCATGAGAGAATCCCTGATGTTTCTTATGCTTTCTGCTCTTCTATGCCGGACTCGGTTGATCACCTTTTCTTTGGATGTTCTATCACTAATCACCTTGCATCCTTTTAGGTGGCCAAGTGTAACTTACCTTGGAGGAATCATGCTTAGAAGGACAATCTTTTGTGGGTTATTGATCACCTTTCTGATGCAACCTTCCACCAATCCTTGGCTCGCTTTGCCTTTGGTGCCTTATGTTATCTCAATTAGAAAGTAAGGAATAACATTATCTTTCGCAATGAAAGATTATTCCTCCTGGCTTTAAAGGACCACCTTCGTAAAGCTATCAATGATAGCGCTTTAACCTTCCCCAAGGTCCCGGACAACCCCTGTAATAGAAGACTACAACTTAGCTGGGGCATCCACCCCTCCATCTTTGATTGATTATGCTTACTATTGGCTGCCCCCCCCCTTTTCTTCCTCGGCCCGATGGTTGGTAAAGCTGTTCTTTGCTACATTGCTACCCATCTCGCTATTGCTGGTTGATGCTCCCGATGATGCGGCTTGTGTTCCCATCTTGGTGTCCCTCTTGCTCTTCTCCTCTTTGTGTCTTTTCCTTGTGCGGGCCACAATGTTGTGTGCTCTTTGCCCTAATCTCCTTTGTTGGCCGCTGTTTTGGCCTTCTTTTGTTGCTGCTTTTATCTGCAATGTATCTCTCTCGCAGCTCTTCCCTCCTCTTTTCTCCTCCTGGCCCCAGCCCCCTTCCACTCGTTTGGATTTTCTGTCCTTCTGAGTGTAAGTTGGTGTCGGGCCTCCCCTTGTTGTACAGCTGTATAGCTTTTTGTGCAAAAGTCTATATACCTCTTACCTTTTACCAAAAAAAAATAAGTTAGATTGATCTACTTAGTACTCTTGACTTAGTTAGTTGATGTTTGCTTACTTAGTTTGAATGTGAAAATCATGAGTGTGGTCAAGCTTTGATAATAGCATGTTGAGTAATTGTGTTTATTCAAGTTAAATCTATAATATTGTCATGTGTAGAAAGTGTTTGATTGACCTCACAAAAAGCTTGGTTGTATAGTATATGAGAAAGTGCAAAAACATGAAATTTGGACTTGACAATGATATTCAAATGATTTTGATTAAGTTTTGTATTACCAACTATCTAACTAATTTACTAGCTAAGTGTTGCCAATTCATCATGTTGTCGATTCTTTGAGTTGTCGATTTTTTTTGTTGTCGATTATTTGAATCATCAATGTTCACATTGTTAATTATTTGGGTTGTCGATGTTAATGTTATTGATTCTCTAAGAATATTATCACTGCTTGTATCAGAAAAGAGGTAAGCATGTCATCACTTGTTTATATGATCATTGAAAGGACAAGGTAAGTGTATTTTTGAAGTGATTTGCATGAAAAGATATTGTGTATCGGATGTCGATTCTTGAAAGAAGCGTTGATTTTGTAGTTGATGACATGGTGATCATATAATTATTATGTTATCATGTGCATTGTTATTATGTCATTAAATATGGAAAGTATTATGCAAATTATTTCCGTCGCACACATATTAGTGGCAATGATTTCCCATGAATTAGATGCTTAGGAGTGTTCGGAATGCCTTGGAGTTGGGATATCCTACATATGCCTCAAAGTTAAAATGCCCCGGGAGCCAGAATAAGATGATATGCTAATAATGAAAATGGTGCATCTCTATGTGTATGTATATATGCATATATTCACTCATGTTGATCAATTAACTAATTTGTCATTATCATACAGCATAATATGTTATGCTAATTGCTTGCATTTAAGTGAATAAACTTGTACACTGATGTTAGTGGTTTCCACTAGCATTTCATGATAGGAAAGAATGGTGCATTTTATTTATTTAATTGCCTCTTATAATTATTTTTTATATGACATGAAATTCAATTGTTTGTACTAAGTTGAGTGCTAAGAAGATCTCATACATTAAACCTAGAGATTTTATTTACTATGCTTTGGCTCACTCCATTGCTCTTTGGAGCTCCCTTGTATTTTGAGTGTGAATACCAAGATATGCTTGTACATGTATTGGCGTTGGTATATATTAAGTGCAATTCCACTATATGGGTCAACGAGGAGTTTGTTGGACCACTTAGGGCTTTCGATTGGCAATGGATGGGACGAGATGATGTTAGAGGCCATCAACCTTGAGTTGGATGGTAGTTTGGCTCACTTTTGGGTTAGTATGGGTGTAGTGGTGCTAGTTGACTCGACCTTCTTCCCATAACTTATTTAATGTATTGCAATTTTTTGAATAATGTATAAAGGTGGTAGCTAGTAGTGTTAATATAAAGAATCATATGTATACTAAATAAATTCATGTGATTCCTTGTTTGGGATGTTGTGAAAATTTTATTATGCTTTTGCATATTATTATTAATTAGAAGATATAATTAAAATGGATATGTATTGAAGTGTGACGGTCTGAGGTGTTACAACTTACACTCAAAACCACTCAAAAAAAACTTTGATGTCCTTAGTATCCCTTATTGAGTTCTCTAGTAATTTCTACTTCTTGCATTAGATTAAAATAGCAAGATTTATTCACTTTTACATTGTTTCACAACATTTAGTAGGGTACACACATCTAACAGATAATAAATTTGGAGCAATGTCTAGCGAGAAAATATTAGGTACGACTCGTGCTCCAACGTGGCAAATAAGAAACCACCTCAAATTGTGCCACGTGTCCAACGTGGGGTCACGTTGTTAGCCGATTTCTTCTCACTTTTTTTATCACCTCTTTCTTCTCTCTCCCTCCTCTGCACGCTCTATCACCCGACTCTCTCTCTTCGCCAGAGTTTCTCTTCGCCCGTGGGGACGAACAGTCGGCCACCTCGACCTCCGGTCTCCGATTTCGATTTCGATCGCTGGTTTCTCTCTTGCCGTTTCGATTCCGATCGCTGGTTTTTTTTTTGTGTGTGTGTGTGTGGGTTTATGTGTGTTTCCGGCCACTTCTATCTTTACCGGCGATAGGAATCGGGGCTTCTTGGAGGGGTGTGGGTTCTTCACCCTGGGACTTCTTGTCATTTTCTGGTGGCTCCCGAGCAGCGAGCACAGTGCTAATAAAGCTTGAGAGAGAGAGAGAGAGAGCGGCTGCACACCAGCTCGGTGGAACCAGGTCCTCCTCCTCCTCCTTCCTCAGTCCAGAGCATCTGCCTCAAAAGGTCTCTCCTTTTCTTTCTTTTTTGCACGGAAAAATTTCCGAAAGGGAAACGACCCACCACCATGTGTTGTGTCGGGTTCCTTTTTACAACTCGAACTAGAACGTGTATTCAAGTAGAAGTCCAGGAGTGCCGGCTGTTCGTCCGTGCGGGAGAAGAGAAACTACGGCGAAGAAAAAGAGTCGGGCGAGAGAGCGTCCAGAGGAGGGAGAGAGAAGAGAAAGAAGAGAGAAAAGTGAGAAGAAATTGGCTGACAACGTGGGCCCACGTTGGACACGTGGCGTAACTTGAGGTGTCTTCTTATTTGGCACGTTGGAGCAGGAGATGTACCCAATATTTTCTCATGTCTGGCAATCAACCTGATTTATATATTACTAATACATTGGCTTCTGAAGGAGCAAACGTCAGCTTAGGTGATAAGGTTCTCTGAAAGGCAATGCTTATGGTGAGCATATAGGATCAAAATCGCTCAATCAAGTTGGTAAGATTTGTAGAAAAGGAAGGACCAGCTACTTTTTTTTTTTTTTATATATTATTATCTATAACCTAATCAATGGATTATAAAAAGAAAAAATCAACATGTAGAATCTTCACAAGAAATAAGCCTGCATAAGTAACTGAAATAATCTGATCATTGATGTTCAAATTAAAGACAGAAAGGAAGATAAAGCAAAGAAAAAGTTGTCCATGCTTAGATTAGATCTCCACCTGTTTACACCAAAAAAATAAACAGCTTTATATAATCGATTAATGGAGAGACATGATTTCGTTAATTGAGAGTTTAGTTAAAAAGTGAGTAAAGGACAAATGTGGATTGACAACTACATACGAGAGCAATCGACAACAGGTGAACGGGTTGGTCAAAGATGTCAAATCGAAGCACAAGTGCCAAGTGAAGGTTCAATGTTTCAAATGGTCTTGCAATTTGTAACAGCTTATGGGAAAGATTGATTAACGTGCAAATAGTTAGCCTGAAATCTTGAAAAATGTGCATTTGTCACTATACTTACTGTAGTAATTGTTTGTGAGTAGTTGTAATTAGTGAGCTATAGATGTTTACGATAAGCGTGCATCGAGAGATCTCTTTTTCTTCTTCTTCTTCTTCTTTTTTTTTCCTAAACATCAAGTTAATGAAGTTCTTTATTTCTATTTATCTCATTCTTTGCACAATTATTTTTCCATTACTCTAATTTCCCAAATTGATCTTTTATTTCTTTTCAATTCCAACCCAAGCAACTTTTGTCCAAAATCAACATAGGACCTATTTCATAAAAATGAAAATTAACTCTTATTTGACGAAAGATTCTCACATTTTGAGCGAAAACAATTGCAAACTGCAACCGTAAGAGATCAAACATGATCATATCGAAATTATTTAAAACATACACGATCAATTAACATGAGCGATCACATCTTTCTCACTTCATTCTCTAACTTCTTGAATTGCACTTTCGATCTTCTTGGCCATAGATTGGAGGCAAAAATCAACGTAAGAGCTCAAATCTTGGGGCCCCCAACCTTCAACTGGATCAGACACAAAAGACCACTCAATCATGCACCCAACCATCTTGCCATCCCCGTCATTCATGGGCATCACTCGCACTGTGGAAACATAGGACTTGAGCCCCATATTGTTATCCAAGACCTCATAGCTGAAGCACTTGTCACTACGGTCCATCGTGAGGAGCCGCTCATTGGCCCACTTCAGCTTCGACGGGTCCGAGTCACCATCGGGGGAGGCGAAGGTGCAGTGCCGGATGAGGCCAGGCTGGCCTGGGACGCCCTCTACTCGGTGGCACGTGTCGATGGAGGGAAGCAACTTGTGAAGGTTGCAAAAGTCCTCCAAGAATGGCCACGCTTGGTCCGGCGTTGGCCCTTTCAGCTCAGCAATGGCCTTGCCTTCCCATTTTGGTTGGGTTTCTTCTGCCATTGAGAGAGAGAGAGATGTTGGGTCTATGGCAAAGATGGAGATATTTATAAAGAAATCTTCAGTTTTCCATTTTTCAACGAAACCATGGCATTGGCGCACGTGGAAGTGCACGAATTCTCAAGTATGCTAGCTGAATATGACACTTCGCCCTGAAAAATAAACGAGGCATAAAATGCATGTGTATTGAATGTGATATGATCTCAAAAGCCACGTTGCACTTTCTCCTTCTAAAATAACAAGAGTCATACAAAAGGACATGCTTAAGGGTGTGGTAATTAAATTATTTTACTCTTTACCGACAAAACTTAATTTGCAAAATTAGGTGTATCTTATGCTCAAATAATTTAATGGGAGAGATTAGCTGCTGTTAAGTGGCAACATTAACGCTATAGCCTAACACAGTATATATTCATGGCATCACAGAATTACTGGGAGAATTACTCAAGTTTTAAACATATTGAAATTCCAAATATAATTAATTTAGTCTAAACCTTTATATGAAATTCCAAAATAGTTATTCTGGTCAATTTACACTAGAAATTGCTAATGTAACAATGTAATTATTACTGGCTATCTTATGTGGTACAATACAACGTCAGTAATTATTGCCGAAAATTGATCAAAATGATTGTTGATGCAAATGTTTGAAAGTAAATTGATAAGATTGAAAAGTTTAGGATTAAATTGATGTTAGTATAATAAGTTTAAGACCGACTGCATAATTTTCCCTCCAATCATCTAACATGTGAGCCCATATAGAAAAATTACTCACCTCAAACACTCCTCTTCTCCCTCTCTATGTGGCCAAAAGAAAACAAAAGGCCAAAGCCTCAAAATACCCAGGTGGACACCCGCCAACTCCCATCCTCGACCTCTTCTTCACTCCACCAACTCAACTCCGATAAGGCCCGCCAGGCCTCTCGGTCATCCTATAAATTATGTCCTATCCTGAATGGAATTTCCTTCTATGCATTACCACACGGATTGCACATGGGCAATTTTCCGATTTATGATTATCATATTATGCAAGCATATCTAAGAATTGGTTTCGCTGGTTATAAATACATGCGCACGTGTATACAGACATATATAACGCAATTAATATTATGAGGTGAAATGTCACGTCAATATCATTGATTAGACTAAGAATAATTGGGTGCGCCTACATGGATAAAAAAAAAATTTGAATAGAAGCCTAACCCTAACCCACATTCATGCACAACCACAGGGGGGAGCTCAGGTGGGTGGCAGCGGCCGTCATGTCACCGAGACACGTGAAGACCACTACGTGCCAGACAGGCTCAGGCGACCACCCAGTGGCCGCCACCACCTTCCGCTCAATCACACACATGTAAAAGAGAGGGAGAGATATAAAGAGAAAATACTAGCAGTGATAAATCTGGCGTCCCAAGGATCAAAGAAGCGCCACTAGGCTCCGGTGGGGGTCACATAGGCTCCGGTGAGCAGTTGCCGAGGTCACATGGATCACATAATCCCAAGAAGGCTTTGCTTGGCATCGCATGGCCTCGGTAAAATAGTGTAGAGATCTAATTGTATAAGAATGAAGTTTCTTTATTGATGGGAAGGACAATTTGAACAATTATATATATAGTATAGAGATCTAACTATATGAAAAAAGTTGAGGACTTGATTAAATAATTTACAATAAGTTCAAGGACATTCAATACCTTTGTTAAAAAAAAAAAATTGGGAATACTAGCCAAGCAAGGATCACGTTTCTTTGGTGGACCAGAGCATTAAAGTATGGCAGAATGTCAGATTACATATCAAATTTTGATTGTCCCAATGTCAGATTTCTTTTGTCGTTTTTTTGTCCATGACGGGTGGTCTGTAACGCACCATTTTAAAATCTATCTCTTAGACATCCTTCTCATTATAGATTATCTTAGTTATCTATCAAAAGGTCTTGTAATTTTCTGATTACTTCGACTCTTCGTTAGCTCGAAAACTAGCAAGTAAAATCAAAGTTGATTAAATTAGAGAAGAAAAATTAAAACCCTGTGGTTAATTCCAGCATATGCAAATAAAGAGACGCATAATTCCAAATGAAACGCAAAATAACATATATGCCGCATGGTCTTACAAATATTTTGGGAAAAATAAAATCAATGAAACAATGATATAATATATATTATACTTTAACATGCCTTTCCGTGAACATTAGATAAATTTATATTAAGTTTATTGTCGGTGAAAGAATTATTTACAAATTCACTATTATATAATTGGCACGTGAAGGAATTTGATCTCTTCAAGTATAGATATCCACAATCTAACGGTGATGGTATACAAATTTTATTAACTGGCAATAGACATATAAATTGTCTATATGATAATCTGAGTTAACTTTTTTTCCTTTTTTTCTTAAGTAAATTTAAGCATCATATTTAGTATATATTATATCTCGATTTTGACTTTATATACAAAACACGACTCTATAGAAACTTAAATGTGTTCTCAGCGGGACTTTATCTTCAAGCAAATATAGTAGAATTTTGATTTGGTGGAATACAGTCCATTGATTAAAGATATAAATGAAAAAATGAAGGTTTTTAGTGGGAGTTGAAAGTCCAATGAGAACATGTAAAAACCAGAATTGATGAAAAATGAGAAAAATATCTGAATCTTCTCTCTTTGAATAAATGAAAACACTTGAGTGATTATAACTTTATAATTCTTCGGATTCCGGTGGATTTTTGTAGCTGGCTATTTCAATTATTAAGTGTAGGCACATGGATAATTTCTTCTCCTTGTATTAAATTTAAATTATAAAAAATCGATTAACCTTCACGTTGTTTCTCAACATTTAGTAAAGTACACATTTAGCAAAATCACTATGAGAATTGGAGGAACTCGAGATGGTTAACAATTAACTTGATTTACACGTTGATAAATAGATTGGCTTCTGAAAGAGCAAAAAGCCAGCTTGTAGCTAGCTGATAAGGACAGAGCACGTCAATGCTTCATGTTGAGCACGTGGGATCAAAATCGCTTCATCAGGTTGGCAAAAGATTTTACGAAAAGGAAGGGCTAAACCACCTCTATAGTTTATACCTATAACCTAATTAATGGATTATAAAAAGAAACATATTAACTTATAGAAACTTTACCGGGAATAAGCCTATGTAATTGAGGGAAACAAGAAGAGCATTATTCTTAGGAAGAGTGTCGTGCACAATGCACCACGTATTTTTCCGTGGAAACCGGACCATTTGTTTGTCCGATTTCCTTGGGAAATCAAGAAGAATCCACAGAGCTTCTTCGCTTGTTGATTTCCCAACTCAGAAATTTAATTTTCTTAAAGAAAGGAAAACCATATGTATTTCTGAATAGCTCGACGAGAACTAAAAAATGATCAGCAAAAGTTAATGGAAAATTTGTGATGTCTCTGTCCCTAACTTCTCGACTAAATCAAGTCTCTTCAATGCGGAAACAACGGATCAGCAAAATTTAATGGAAAATGATGTCCATGCCGAACCTAAACGTCTCTTGTGCGGAAACAACGGAGATTTGCCGAACCACGTGTCCACCGTCCAGTTTGTCCAGGTCTAGCCAGCTCACTTTCACGGGGGACTGGACTGAAAATCAGGTTGGGATGGACATGAGAAGATCGAGGTCCGTTGCATCCAGAACGGCCTTTCAAGATGAGAAAGCCACTGGCTCGTTCAAGGAGTTGCAGCATGAGAGCTGCGACACGGTCCAAGCCTGGGTCGACTAAGACCCGGCCAAGGAGGCCAGGAATGTGACCATCTCTCCGATGAGCCTCCCAAAGCCTCCGCTGAGTGGCTATATGTATGGCTTCCCGTGAAATTTAAAACAAAGGAGAAGCGGGCTTCTTTGGTCAGGTTGAGGGAAGAAAAAGATGAGAGAGAGGGATATGTTCTAAAGATTTTGGAAAATGTGCAAGAGTCGAAAGCCGCTTCACATCACTGGACACCCTCTAAGAACTTTTCAAATTTTCAAACGTTTCCGCCGTTAATACTAACCCCATTCTCTGTTAGTCATCGAACAAGTTCTGATAATGTTATACACATGGCGACTGCTGAAGGGATCAGTGTATGGCGTACGTGGCATTATTCAACCACCCAATGTTTTCTCATATAGAGTGAGAGATAAAGTTGACGTGGGGCTAGTTATGTGTACTTGGTAACCGATGATTAGGCTCACATATTGATGTTTTATCCCCACTCAGAATGCCCGCCAACAGATTTTTGTGTTTGTGCTCCGGTTGCCCATGGATGATAAAGGAAAGAACACGGTAATGCATGCTGAGATTAGATGTCCAAGAAATGCAAGGCACAATCATATGAGATCAAACAAAATCATAATTAGATTATTTAAAGCATACATATTTCATCAAGAAATTATTTGAAGCATACATAATCTATCAAAAAGAGAGATCACATCTTTCTCCCTTCACCCACTAGATTCTTGAATTGCACTTTCTATCTTCTTGGCCATAGATTGGAGGCAGAAATCAACGTAAGAACAAGTCTTGGAGCCCCCAACCCTCGACTGGATCAGACACAAAAGACCACTCGATAATGCACCCATTCGTCTTACCATCACCGTCTTCCATGGGCATCACTCTAACTGTGGCCACATAGTTCTTGAAGCCCACATTGTTATCCAAGACCTCATAGTTGAAGCACTTGTCGCTAGGGTCCATCATGAGGAGCCTCTCATTGGCCCACTTGAGCTTCGACAGGTTGGAGTCGTTGTCGAACGTGGTGGAGGCACAGTACTGGACAAGGCCTGGCTGGCCCGGGATACCCTTGACTCGGTGGCAAGTGTCGATGGTGGGAAGCAACTTGTGGATGTTGCAAAAATCCGCCAAGAATGGCCACACTTGGTTTGGGGTTGGCTCTTTCAGCTCGGCAATGGCCTTGCCTTCCCACCTTGGTAGGGTTTCTTCTTCCATTGGGTGTGGGAAGGAGAGAGAGTCGCTTGTTGGGGTCATGGCAAAGGTAAAGACATTTCTTAGATAACACCCAAACATGTGGTGGCTAGCTTCCCTGTCTCTTGGCATAAAATATATCTTTATTTATTTATTAATAAATTGTAATTCATGGCACGTGGAGTAACATAGTTAAAGTGAGTAACTAGATTTAGGAAATTATCGATTATTTCTAGATTTTAGCTTTATACAAATTCATGTCAATAACTTAATAAGCAAAAGCTTATATATCATGTGATATTTATTGACATCTAAATTTTTGTTGGCAAATCAAGCATATGTTTTGGTTAAAAAATGGACAAGAGTAAAAAGAACAAAAAAATACAAAAAAAGAAAAAAAAAATAAATAAAGGGAGCATAATGTTATGAAATACATGAATGGATATTTATTATATTCATCTTATCTAATGTACTTATTATGGTACATTTATATCATACATTTTAAGTACATCTCCCTATATAATGAATTTTCATCTCCCTATCCAATACATGTATCGTTCAATACATTGATATTAATGATAATTATATTTTTGTTTTCTTATAAATAGGAGCTTAGTTTTTGTTGTAGATATAACGGTGATATACTAGGAATAAAATTCTCTCTTCTAACTTTCTCAACGATCTCTGGTGTCTGATTTTCTCTACTCAATCTCTCTATTCTCTCTATTATATATTTGCAATGCAATATTGTGAGATAGCTAGTATAAGCACCTAAATGGGGGGTGAATAGGTGTATAATAATTTCTCGTGATAAGTGAGCAATACGAAATAAACAATAGAAAGGAAGTTCTCCTTTGATTAACAAAAATGTATTAAGATCAAAGTAAAGTAGAGAGTAGGGAAGATAAAATTGAACATAGGGTTTATAGTGGTTTGGCTTAGTCCAAGCCTACGTCCACTCTTCCGCATTGACAGCCCACCGGCTGGATTTCACTATGATCAAAAGAGATGTTACAGCAAAGTTCTCCCTTGATTCCACAGTGTAAATATTCTACCATACTTTCTCAAGGTTTCTCACGAATATAGACTCTTTTTTGTATACAAGATTTTGCTCAAATGAATTGACTAAGAACAAGGAGCTTCAGACTTTGGAATTCTTCTATCGTGCACTCATTCGAACAACTGGAACTTCTTCCTTATATACTTTTTCATGCCATCATACCCGTTGGCACTTACCAAAGGAATTCCTCCAATCTACCCGTTGGACGGAATCAATTAGGAAGATCATTCGAGCTATTAAAGGAACATGTCGATAGCCCATCAATCTTGTTCGCCCATATAATCAGGATCTCGGTTTCCATAAGTAGAACCTTCCAAGTATACTTCACCAATCATCGGATCCTTAATCTTCGAATCAATCATGATCAAATAAAGGATTCCGTTATGTTATATCTAGCCAAGAGATCTTCTCTAGTTGATAAGGTCACATCCTTAATGAAACATCCAGTTCTGGATAGCCCTTCTTCAGCGGATTAGAAACTGTCAATGAGAATAGACTTTGAGTCTTGAGTTTGGCAGTCCAGAGGTCTTCAGACTTTAAATAGTAGAGTCTGCAAATCTTTAGACTAGACTGATGGAAACGTTTTGTCAGCTTCAAAACGCTTCACGAAGATTTCTCCAACAATCTCCTCCTTTTTGATGGTGACAAAACTTTCCTGCAGATTTGGATAACTTTGACCTGCAAAACATTACTTAAACAAATATGGATATCTTATAAAGATAAATGGCTTAATGATAACACTAGAATTTGCAACCACATAAAATATGTTAGTCTTGCATGTGAATAAAGCCATCCATAAGATATCAATAATACTTAATATAAGTAGTCAAATCCAAATCCCAAATTCAGTCCACATCTAGACACAAAAATCAAGTCAAACATCAAAACAATCCAAAAGTTCAAAAAGTGTGAGGTTCAAAGTTTTCAAATCTCGCATCTCTCCCCCTTTTTGTCAGCATAAAAAATGTTGAGATGAAAATGGAAAAAAGTCAAGATTGCTTGGGAACACGAACAAGTTGGAAATCTCCCATTGACTGGACAATGCCTTCCAACTTTTTAATTCTTCCTTCAGTTGAGCTACATCTTCCCCTTTAGCATTTGCTTGAATCTGAAGAGTAAGGGCTTGGATCTGATCATTCAAAGAAACTAAAGAAGCTTGACCTGCATTATGCAAATTCTGAACTTCGCATCCCAGAGCATATATCTGACCCTGCATTTCCAAAAGAACATCAAGAATTCTGCGAAAATCTGCTGAATTATCGGTCTGCGAATTGGCTTTTGCACGATCAGATTGAGTAAAGGCAGACGATGGTAAATCAACATAGTCATACAGATTTGGCGATGAAACATCATGTCCTTCCTTAGGAAATTGAGAGGCATAAATGTCCTCTGGATCTGCTGGAGAGCGACTGACTCCCTCACTAGTAGCAGGATACGAGGACATTCCTCTTTTCTCACGTTCTCCCCCTGTTTCCATGCCTTCAGGTGGAGAAGAGTGTTTCTCATGCTCTCCTTCCTCTTGATTTCTTTTCTCCTCTGCATCTCATTTTTCAGCTTTTCTCTCCTTTGTTTCTTTCTCCTCTGCTTCTTTCTCTTCTGCTTCCAAATCTTTTCTTTCTCCAATCCTCTGTTCTGTGTCTTTCTCTGGAACAGAACGACTCAGGTTCTTCAATGCCATTGCAGAAATAGTGATGTCTTCCTCATCATCTTCATCCTCAACGATGAGAGCTCTTCTTTTCTTGGATGGAGCAACCATGGGCTCATTTCCTTTTCTTTTTGCTGTAGAAGAGATTTGATGAGTTTTGACAAGGGTCTTCTCCTTGAATTTCTCCAACTCCTTGCTAAGTTCCTTCAGACGCATTTTAGTCACCATTTTCAATCCTACCACCATATGATCACAAGATCGAGTACAAAGAATTCGTGGAGGCTGAATATTCAAATGTCTGAATAACTTCGTCACAAGACCTGTATAAAGAAGTTGACCTTTATCCTTCACCACTGTTCTATACATGTGGAACATAATAGTGTGAGAAAGAGAAAATTTTTTCCCAGTAATGATGGCATATATCAGCTTTGCCTCTGAATTTGAAACATCAGTCTTTGAAGTAGATTTTGGTCTGAGGCAATTAATGACAATCTTGTGAAGTGGAATGTTAAATGCGTTCATCCTCAAGTAAGAAATCTTTTCCTCTGTCCTTCTATCCTTAACAAGTTCCAATGTAGTACGAGCAATTGATACATTGATATGTTGATATCTCCCTCTCTCAACCCCAATGACATTAGCCAACATATCTACATCCACCACATAGTCCTGATCTCGAACACTAAAAGAGAATCTATTCGCATCCAAGAAACTAAGATTCGAATAGAAATAAGCAGTGAGTTCAACATAGGCTTCTGTAGAGTCAGAACATAACTGTTCAAGTTGAAGAAGATTGAATTTTTCCCTCAAATTAACATTCAGCATCAAGGATATCAAAATTCACACTTCTAGGGTTTATCACCCCACGCTTCAACAACTTAGAGTATAGATGCCTTTGTTCCTCCGATCGAAACAAGTCGGTTCTTTTTCCCCGAATTTTTGCCACAACACCCATTCTCGGTTGAAACTGAATGTATAACTTATCATCATCGTTCCCATCTGGCTGATTCATCCCTCTAACACGCGGATCACTTGGGATATTAGTAAGGGTTTATTCTGTCAACCTCACAGAGGCAATTCCCAAACGCTCCATATTTCGCAAAAAGATGTACTCATTTCCATACCCTTTGTCCTTAAGAAACTCATCGATGTAGTTTAATGGAGTTCCACCTCTTTTCAAAGCACGATAAAGTTTGTAAATAAAAGAGGGCTTTTGAATTCTGACAGGATCTGGGCCTTCGATGATTTCTTCATTTTCTTGCTGAGCAACATCCTGTGGACTAGATAAAGGAGAATGACGCTGCTGAGAATGTTGTGGGCTCTGTTGTTGATTAGGAGACTCTTCTTCTTCGGTGAGGTCGAAGTGCGTAGGCCCCTCACGCATTTGCGGTCTCCTGCTTGCAATCCTCGAAGACTTCCTTTGAGACAACATCTTTCACAGTCTTTGAAAGATTCCAAACTTGACTTTCCCAATAAAGATGACAACTTTTTCGAAGATTAAACAAGAGAAGAAAACAGGAATGGAAGATCGGTGTTCTCTTAGGGTTTTTGAGAGTAAAGCGAAGAAGAAATACGGTGTATAAACAGTCGAAGAGAGGCATACGGAACGTCATAATAGAAAGTAAAAAGATGCATTTTTAAAAAATAACTGCCTTTTTCGAGAAAATAGTCATTTCAAAATAACTTTTTTTTCGAAAAGGAAACGTTGCAATAATCACATCAATTAAAGATAGCAATAATCAAACACGGTTGATGATCGTACCTTTTCAAGATGAGATTCGAGATATAAAATAAAATAACTTACTAAAGAAAAACTTCATCGCCTGAGACTGAATATCTTTAGACTTTCAATCCTGAGTTTGAATATCCTCAGACTTTAAGATTTTGAGTCTGGAACGAATAGCTTCAAATTGATTTTTCTCCAAAAGCTTTGTGAATATATCCGCCAGTTGGTTCTTTGAGTCAACATACTGAATCGAAATTTCTCCATTTTGAACATGATCTCTAATGAAGTGATGTCGAATCTCTATATGCTTTTCTTTCGAGTGAAGAATTGGATTTTTGGTGAGATTGATTGCGCTGGTGTTGTCACATTTATTCTCTGTGCATGAGTCTTCAATTCCAAAGTCTCTTAGCTGTTGTTTTATCCACAGAATTTGTGAACAACAACTTCCAAGAGCTACATATTCTGCTTCCGCTGTAGAGAGAGCTACTGTACTTTGCTTTCTTGAAAACCAAAACACTGTCCTACTTCCAAGTAGTTGACAAGTACCCGAGGTGCTCTTTCTATCAACTCTGCATCCGGCTAGGTCTGCGTCTGAGTATCCAAGAAGATTAAAGTCTCCCTTTTTAGGATACCAAAGATCAAGACTTGAAGTTGAAGCAATATATTTGATAATACGCTTTGCATCACTCATATGAGATTCTTTAGGGTCTACTTGAAATCTGGCACAAATACAAACACTAAACAAAATATCAGGTTTAGAAGCAGTAAGATAAAGAAGTGAGCCAATGATACTCCTATATAGCTTTTGGTCGACTTTCTTTCCTCCTTCATCTTTGTCTATCTTCAAGGAACTTGACATTGGTATATCAGCCTTTTTGCAATTATCCAATCCTAACTTTTTGACAAGATCATTAGCATATTTTTCTTGATGAATAAAAGTTCATTCCTTCAGTTGTTTCACTTGAAGTCCGAGAAAGAAGGTTAGTTCACCCATCATGCTCATTTCAAATTCATCCTGCATAGTCTTAGAGAATTTCTTGCACAGACCTTCATTAGGGGATCCAAAAATAATATCATCGACATATATTTGAACAAGCACAAAACTTTTGCTTTCTATTTTGATAAACAGAGTAATGTCTACTTTACCTTTTACAAAACCGTTTTGAATTAAAAACTTACTCAGTCTATCGTACCAAGCTCGAGGTGCTTGCTTTAAACTATATAAAGCCTTTTTGAGTCTGAATACTGAGTCCGGTTTCCTTGGGTCTTCAAACCCAGGTGGTTGTTCCACAGAGACTTCCTCATGGATAAATCCATTCAGGAAAGCACTTTTGACGTCCATTTGGAATAACTTGAAATTCTTATAACAAGCAAAAGCAAGTAGTAATCGAATTGCTTCTAACCTTGCTACTGGTGCGTAAGTCTTGTCATAGTCTATCCCTTCTTCTTGCGTATATCCCTTGGCCATGAGTCTTGCTTTGTTTCTTATGACCTTTCCTTTCTCGTCCATCTTGTTCTTGAAAACCCATTTAGCACCAATAAAAGATTTACCTTTCAGTTTAGGAGTTAACTCCCAGACATCATTAATGCTGAATTACCTTAGTTCTTATTGCATAGCTTCAATCCAGCTTTCATCAGATAAAGCTTCTTCTATGCTTTCGGGTTCTATTTCAGAAATAAGAGCCACAACACTAAACTCTTCGTGCCTTTTGGATCTTGTGCGAATTCATTCTTTAATGTCGCCAATAATAAGATCTTTAGGATGACTGGACTTATGCTTCCAGTTGCTGGTTAATTTGTCAGGTTGATGATCACTTCCTTCGTTTGAATCTTCAACAATCATTTGTTGCTGGTCTTTCAAAGTCTGAGCTGCTTCCTGAGATTTAGACTTTGTAGAGTCTGGAGCAGATTTATGTTCTTCAAGATGAGTCTGAATAGATTCATTTTGCATAGAATCTTGGAATTTGACATTCATTGATTCCTCCACAGATTGAGTCTTCTTGTTGTAGACTCTATATGCTTTGCTTGAGGTTGAATATCCAAGGAAGATGCCTTCATCTGACTTTTCTTCAAACTTGCCAACTCGATCATTTGCATTTTTTAATATAAAGCATTTGCATCCAAACACATGAAAATATGAAATAATGGGCTTCTTTTCTTTGAATAACTCATAGGGTTTTTTTTTTTTTCCATAATAGGCCTTAGAAAAACTCTATTAATAATATAACATGCTGTAGAAATTGCTTCAGCCCAAAAACGTGAAGATATGTTTTTCAATTAAGAGAGTTCTAGCCATTTCTTGAAGCGATCTATTTTTTCTTTCCACAACTCCATTTTGCTCTGGAGTATATGGAGAGGAGAACACATGCTGAAAACCAGATTCATCCCAGAATTTTGTAAAGTCTTGATTTTCAAATTCGCCTCCATGGTCTGTTCTTATGCTTGAAATAACATACCATTTTTCGTTTTGAACCTTTTTAGCAAATTTTTTAAAGTAAGAGAAAGTTTCAGACCTACTTGCCAGGAAATATACTCAGGTAAATCATGAGTAGTCATCCACAATTACTAGGCAATATTTCTTACCTCCATTACTCTGAGTTCTGGTTGGTCCAAAGAGATCCATATGCAGAAGCTGCAGTACACGATTAGTGGAAACTTGATTTATTGGTTTAAAAGAATTTCTTACCTGTTTTCCCAATATGCATGGTGTACATAGATCAGACTTTTGGTCTGACAGATTGGGTAAACCACGAACAAACTTCTTTGCTGAAATTTTGGCTATCTGCTTCATATTGATGTGCCCAAGCTTTATGTGCCATAAGTTTGCTTCATCTTGAATTGATATTAGACATTGCGATTCATTTGGTTTCACATCCAAGAGGTAGATATTTCCATGTCTTCAACCCATGAATGAGTAGAATCTTTTGGTTCTGAACATATTCCATCTTGAAAGTTGATTTTGAAACCGGTATCACACTGTTGGCCCGATCGAGAGATTGTAGTTGAGTCCTTCAACTAAAGAAACATTGCTTATTGTGAGGTTTCCAATCTTTATAGTTCCAAATCTCACAATTCTTCCTTTGCTATTTCCTCCAAATGAGACTTTTTCACCATTCACTTGAACAAGCTTTATGAAGCAATTTGAATCTCCTGTCATATGTCTTGAGCATCCACTATCCATATACCATTTTACCTTTCTCTTGATAGTGACCTGCATTTAAAAAGAAACTCAAACTTTCTTTGGTACCCATATTTTTTTTGTGTCCATTGTTGTTAGTATGATATACGATTTTTGCCCATACTTTCTTAACAGGTTTCTAAACCATAGGACATTCTTTTTCAAAATGATCTGTACTATAGCATTTTGAACATCTAAGAGCATTGCGACCTACTGGTTTTACAAAGATCATTTTGAAATGATTTTTGTAAGCATCTCTTGTAGGTCTTTGCTTAATTCTTTCCTTAACTATAGGGAAATCAATTAAAGGAATAGTTTCCGCAGTCATTCCCAAACCAGATTTATTGAAATAAGGTCTTTGAACAGAAAATTTTTTTTCCAGTTTCTCAGATCCTATAGAAAATCTTTTAGAAATATTTGAGATCTCATTTTTCAAAAATGCATTTTCTTTTGAAAGATTACCTTCACTTTCTCTAAGAGAAGAAACATTTATGTCTAAACATTTCACATTTTCTTTCAAAACATTTTCCTGTTGTTTTAAAGCAGAATTTTCTCTTTTGAGTTCGGAAATCCTTTTAAAAGAAGTCTTAAGACTAAAACACAACTCATCAATGTATTTAGAAACTTTAATATGAATTTTGAAATTACTCAACTCAAATTCACTCTTTGAATCTGAGTCTGTCTCGGAGTTTGAATCTGAATCCGATTGTGCCATCAAACATATATTGGCATAATCATCATCACTTTCTTCACACTCTGTATCACTCCAGGTTTCTGCTTTAAGAGCCTTTCGATACTTTTCAGCTTTTCCTTTCTTCTTCCTCAAAAGAGGAGAGTTGGGTCTGATGTGTCCCTTTTTCTTACATTCAAAGCATACTATATCTTTGTTTGATTCATCATCCTCAACAGACTTAGTCTGTTGTTTTTGAAAACTTTGTTTCTTTGGATTGAATCTTCTTCCTTTTCTGTTTAGCTTTCTGAATCTTCTTATCATGAGAGCAAGCTCCTCATCATCCATATCGTCTTCAGAATCTGTAACATCAGAATCATCATTGGATTTTAATGCAATGGATTTCTTACCTTTAGGATCTTCGTCTTCATTGATTCGTTCCACTTCATAAGATTTAAGAGTCCCAACCAACTCATCAACATATAGAGGCATGATTCTTTGTGTCTCTCTTATTGAGGTCTTTATGTGATTCCAATCCTTGGAGAGTCCACGCAGAAGCTTGTTTACCTTCATGGGATCAAAAATTGGTTGACCTTGATTTTCAAGACCATTCACGGTTTCTGTAAAACGATTAAACATGTCAGTTATAGATTCTCCTAATTTCATTTTGAAGGCTTCGTATTGACCAAGGAGAATGTTGATTCTGGTCTCTTTCACTCAATCGGTTCCTTCATAGGTAATATGTAATCTATCCTAGACTTCTTTCGCTGTAACACAAGAAGATATTCTGTTATATTCAGTAGGTGACAAAGCACAATATAAAGAATAAATTGTTTTTGTTTATCTCTTCCCGAGTCATTTCACTAGACTCAACAGTATTTTTCCTTTCTTTGAGATAGGTGCAGCTTTAGGAATGATTCCCTTTTCTACAACGTCCCATTCCAGAGGATCTTTTGATCTTAGGAACGCCTTCATCTTGTTTTTCCATATGTTGTAATCATTTCCATCAAAGTAAGGCGGTCTGGTATTGTTTTGCCCTTCTACCAGCCCTAGAGCCAACATACTAGTTGTTGACACCTAAATTTTTGGGGGTTAATTTTTGCTAAATAAAAAATAAAAAAATAAAAAAAATCATAATCACATGGCATATAGTTTAGGAAAATTTTATTTTTTTGCTTTTTGTTATATTTTGTTAAGATTTTTCATATTTAGGTAATATACATTGCGAGATGCATTTTTGCTCAGAAGGGGAATTTTTTGATCGGATATGCAAAAATATTGCGCATAGTGAAATGATATATTCAATGGAATTTTACATGAACAAAATTGGCAATGAAATATACCGCAAAGATACATTCTTTTGGGTGTATAAAAGAGTTGCGTATGGTGGGAAAAAGGGGGGTTCTTTTCCGTTGGGGTGAAAAGTACAGGAAAAAGCAAAAAGTAAAAAGTGAGTGAGGCAAGAGAGAAAAAAAACAACAAAAAAAAGAAAAGAAAAAGAAAGGGGCGAAACCCTAATTGTCTTCCCTAGGATCTCCCACCCCCGCTGGCGCCCGATCGTAGAGGCCCCGCGTCCGGCCGCAGCTAGCCCCATGACGCTGGAGCCGTTCACCGCACCATTGCCGATCCGTCTCCACCGTGGTCACACGCCTCCGCGTGCAGCACCGCCGCACCGCTGTGTCTCCGAGCGACGCCTTGCGTTCCGCCCGTGAAGCATCTTCATCCGCGCCACCGAGCCGAGATCTAGACGCCAAGGCCTCTTTGCTTGCAATCCGAGGTCCCCGGCCACGATCCGATTCCCCGCGTCGCCGTGCCGCCCCATCACCGATTTGCCCAGTCACCACCGCCGGTGTCGAGTTGCGCCGCACGATCCGCCGTCCGTGACGCCCGCGCCAAATCCGGCCTGCCGTCTGCAAGATCCCTCGCCGGAACGTGGAAGCCCCGCTCCACTCGCGACGCCGCCGCCGGTCTCGCTGTGCCGCCCCAACGCCACCCCGACGCCACCTTCGCCTCGCCACGCTCGAGGTCTCCCTACCCATGACCTCGTGCTTCGCCCGCACCGCCGCGCCGATCCCGCCGCTCGGAGTCCCAACGCCACGATTCGGCACCCCGCGGGACACCCCTTGTCGGAACCCTAGCCGGAGACTTCCCCTCGCCGGACCCACCAGCTTTATTTTTTTTTTCTCTTTTTCTTTTTCAGGGAAAAAAAAAAAAAAGAAAAGCAAAAGAAAATTTTGGTATTTTCTTTATTTTATTTTTGTTATTTTTGCTATTTTATTTTATCTTTTTAGTGTAATTGTCCCTTTAATGTGAAATTGAAATTCCATGATATGAAATTGCCTTGAAATTAGTGATTGTCATCCGATTTTCAAGCTCGAAATCCGACTCGCAATTTCTTAAAAAAAATACCAATCCGATCTCCCGCTCGAGATCCGATTCATGATTTATGTGAAATTGGCCAACCCGATCTCATGCTCGAGATATGGTTCGTCGATTTGGGTATCAATATGGCTTGATTTGCTGTGGTGTTACTTAAATTAGTTTTCTTTAAAAAAAATCAAAAAAATGTAGTTTTAGGGTTTGCATGTTCATAATATGTATTTTATTTCGAATTTTCAAAAAAAAATTCAAATCAATTAATTTAGGTTGCTAGTTCATTTTTTAACTTGAATTGCATGTTTAATTATTTGGCAATTATTAATTTCGAAATTAAAAAAAAAGAGAAAAAAGGAAAAACACAAAAAAGTCATTATGCATATGTCATGTAAAATTAGGGCATCATTGGCACGTCATTGCATATTAGATTGTTTGCATATTTAAATTTTATTTAAATAGATCTTTTTAGATAGATTGCATTTTAGGTTAGAGATTACCTGATTAAGATAATATTCTAGTTTAAATTAGGATTTGGCTCAACCTAATTCCTAATATAAATTAAATAGGATCTTAATCTAATTAGGTAATTTTCACATTTCATTAAATTTCGAATTTCATGAAAAATACAAAAAATTTCATAGGTTAAATTAGTTTTATTATTTAGCATAAAATGCATTCTTCTAGGAAAAAGAAAAAAAATTTCATATGCACGTCATTAGGGTTAGATTCATTGAGATGCATGTCATTTAGTATTTTTGCTAGGCCCATTTAATTAGAAATTACATGTCATTGGAATTAGGTCATTTAGTTAATATTGCATTGCATATTGTATGATTTTAATTAATTAAGGAAAAACAAAACAAAAATTGCGTGTTAATTAGAAACCATATCTAGGGTTGTTGATGTGGATTTTAATTTAACATTGCGAGATGCTTTCATTGCTTTGGGGTAAGTCCTGCAATTTATTTTCTGCTTTACTTTAGTGTTAAATTGGTGGTTTGCACACCTACATGAACACCTCACATGTTAGGGAATTAGTTTAAAATCAATTCAAGCTGCCTGCAAAACCTTTTTTTAAAAGAAATGGTACCGAAAGGGCGTTAGAGAAATCTAATGTAATCAAGTCCCCATACCTAAATCTCTGGTTCGTAGAAGTAAAGTAAAACTCACGTTACTTTACTTGGGTTTCTAATCAACCCACCAAAAATAGATTAGTGGCGACTCCTAAAAAAATTGCATGTTAAAAAACTTAAAATTAAAGTCGCGAATTGGTATGGGCTTGGGAGAGCCCGAGTTAAGTCTAGACTTAACAATCCATTAGCTAAACCCTAGGTGGTTCACACCCGAAAAAATTGGTCGCGACAGCTTGGCGACTCCGCTGGGGACTTGAGTTAAAACTCTTAGTGGACTTAGGCCAATTTTTCTTTTCTTTTGAAAAATGTTTTTGTTTGGCAGCGAGGATTCTAAGTATGCCCCTAACTTTTAAGGTGTTAAATGTTCTTGCAAGATGGGAGGTATAAGGGGAAGTGTTTGCTAACCTTTGTTTTGTAGGGAAGTGTAGGAATGTATGGTTTATTTTCATAATGAAGTGTTGCTTGATATAAACTGTCGTGCATGCCTTGCATCTAGCACTACACTATTGCACACACAACCTGCCGCCGGACTTGGGCCGCATTAGGATCATCTAGGATGGTATTGAGATGTTTGCCACTCCGATCGCATGCTCGCGGTACGAGTTGCCCATCTCAATCCCGAAGTTTCTTTCATGGTGTCAAGAGTACCCACCTCGGTCCGCATGCTCGCGACCCGGGTTGGCTCTTTGACCAAGCCGGAGTCATGAGGACCCGATATAGTTCACAAGCTCGTGGCTAGTCCGATCATCCTTGTGGCTCCACTTTGATAAGCCTTATAGAGTAGAAATTAAGCCACTTACCATGCACATGTCTATGTGATTGCTCATCATTGGTAAAGTAAGTTCTCTAAATTTTTGGCTTTTGCAATTTACTTACTTTATCGCATTATTTTGTCGGTTTATGGCATTAGGATTGTCCTGAGTCTTGATCAATATACAATGGGGACGCCGGACATTCGAATTATTTTCACTTGGTGGGACAAGTTAGATCAAGATGGCCATCAGTATGTAGAGTCACATATTGGTCGACTGCTTCCACTGCTGCGTATCAACATCCATGCCGGCCTCGTCCAAGCACTCGCCCACTGTTGGTGCCTCGAGACTTCTACCTTTATTTTCGGCGGTAAGCATGAGCTCACTCCCACTTTGGAAGAGTATAGCATTGCCATAGGAAAATCCTTGAAAGCTGAATTGATTAGTCCGCCTATCGGAATAGATCCTTTTATGGCCTTATCTGATTTTCTGAGAATTAAGGAAGACGATTTAAGAAAGGTTTTAAAGGCACACCGTAATGCATGTCCTTTATCTTTTTTGAAAGAATGTTTTGAAAAAGGCATCTCATCTCAAATGCGTAGGATTTTCCTCTTAACTTTCTTTGGATTTGTAGTATTTCCTTACTGTAAGAATACTATCAACCCTTTGATTGCTCAATTAGTTAGGCAAGTGTTGGAAGGAAATTTTTTTGTAAACACTATCTTGGCTGAAACTTTTCTTTCTCTCACTCGTTTCAAAGGAGGTGGCGATAAGACTCTCCATTCCTCTCCTGAACTTTTACAAATCTGGTTCCTTTCTCATATAAAGGGATTTGGTGGTTTAATGACTATACATCATGTTAGTAATTCTAATCACCATATTATGAGATTTGAGAACAAACAAAAACATGCACCAGATTACCATTATTCTAGGTGGCTAGCTTTCATGAAAAAACCAACTCCAAGAGTTTCCTATGGCATGCTAAATGGTTCCAAGTTCGGGTAGCGAGACTCTCGTGTGGAGGAGTTGGCCCAATCCCTCTATTGGGATTCACTGGAGCATTGGAGTACTATCCGACTAGAGTGACTCGTCAGTATCAAGTCGTACAAGAGCTTCCCCCGGCGTTACAAGCGGATCCGCTCCAAGTTAGCTTCATTGATGGAAGCCGAGGCCATGAAGATTCCATTCTCACCATCAAATCGATATGGGACATGTGCCACTCACAAAAACTCAAATGGCCCGAGGAGGAATTGAAAGGCAAGGAAATGAAGTACTATGCCTCGATTAAGTATATCCAACAACACAAAATTCCCAAAGAGATGCTTCCAAAGATACCAGAGGCGCCGTTGAAGATCACCAATCAAGCTGAGAATAAACGCCTCAAAAGAGTTGCTGAAAAAGCTCAAGAGGAAAATAAACGATTGTGCCGAATGGTGTCCCGAGTGTATATTGATCAAGCCAAATGAAATGCTTGAATCAATCTTGCTATTTTCAATTTTAGGAAGTTTGAGTCATTTACTTTCCTAGTTCATTTTGTTTAAGACATTTTGAATTTCTACTTTGATAAGTCTGTCAAAAGCTCCATTGATGAATAAAGTTCTAGAATATTGCCATGGATCAACGTATCTTCATATGAGAATGCTTATTTTTGTTCATTTCTTATATTAGGTTATAATGGATCCGTCACGTTTGCCCATCATCACGCGATTAAGAGCTAGAATGGCCGAACAAACCGAAATGCGTGATCGTGTTTCCGCTGTGGAGACTCAACTCCAACAAGTACTCGCCTCTTTACAACTTGTGACGGATCAACTCCAATTCCTCCAAACGAATCCAACAGCTGCACCTGCTCTTCCTGGAGTAGTTATCCCAAAGCAAGCAAACAAGGTTCAAACAATTGACGACGACATGCCCGGGCTGGAAGATGACCCGGTGATTGTTGGAAAGGCCAAGATTGACGGCATTCCCAAGACAGATCAAGATGAGCGTGTTGCAAAGTTGGAAGAGAAAATGAGACAGCTACATGAGTCACAAAGGTCCCTCCCGTTCAACCTCTCGGTCTATGAGAAGGTCAAAATGCCGAGTAAGTTCAAAATGCAAGAGTTTGAGAAGTATGATGGCACATCTTGCCCAAAATCTCACCTGCAGATGTACCACGTGCGCATGGCCCAACACATAAAAAATGAGCCCCTCATGATCCAATCATTCCATGCAAGTTTGATCGGACCCGCACTAAACCGGTACATGATGAAGAATGTGAACCCGCTCGACACACCGGAACGAAGTGGCTGATGCATTCCTCAAACAATACAAGTTCAACATGGACATCGCACCTTCCCGAGAAGACCTAGAGCGGATGGAAAAGAAAAGGAGCGAATCATTTAAAGAATATCTTTGTAAGATGGAGAAAACCAAATCAACGAGCCTACCAACAAGGAGCTGATGAAGTTGTTTGTGAAGACCCTCCCATCTGAGTTTTGTAACCGAATGGCCAGTACGTACGTTGAAAGCTTCAATCAACTTATTCCTGTGGGAGAACAAATCGAGATGGGGATAAGGGAAGGATGGTTTACTGAGCCATCTAGTAGAAGATTCACTACCAAGAAGGAGAAGGAAATGGCTGTGGATGTGAATGTGGCTTATGGCCAAGAAAATGTTAAACGTGCACCGGCCATCCAAATGAATCCAAGACAATTACAAACCGCTGGCCGTCAATCATTCGCCCAAGCAAATAATAGAAGACAATTCACTCCTCTCCCTGGGTCTCCATCCCAAGTGCTGACAATCCTCCGAAAGAAATGTTTGCTCATTAATGAACCAAAGCGTCCCAACCGCGAAAACCTTCGTGGTTATGACCCAAGAAAGAAGTGTGACTATCATAACGGTGAACTGGGACATTCAACTGATGAGTGTTTCACCCTCAAGCACCGGATCCAGAGCCTCTTGGATACAAAAGTCTTTTCATTTCAAACTGCTCAGCCAAATGTCCAGAAAAATCCTCTACTGGAGCATGAGGGTACAGTGAATGCTATCCTAGAACCTGAAGTTAGACAGATCAAGAACTCGAAGGTGCGTGTGGTAGATGCCTACAATGGACTGGTGAGAGCTGGATATTATCCAGATCAAGAAGATGTTCCCCTATCACTGATGAAGGAAAGAATTGCCAAAATGGTGGATGACGGCATCATCGTGTATGCTGACCATAACTGCGTAGTTTCCACTATTTCCCACATCATCATTGATTGGGAGGATGAGCAGGCTGCTCTCGATGATGGTAAAGAAGAAGTAGATCCGTCACTCGCAGATATGCCCCCACTAGAAGATGCAACTGATGAGGAGATTGTAATTGAAATACCTCAGCCGTATGAGTATGTCCATAATAAAGCAGTGCCTTGGTCTTATGACCTAGATGTTGACCTCGTTACAAGGTCTGGTCGAACTTATGCTCAAAATAATGCTCAACTTGCAAAGCCCGTCACTAATGAAGAGGCTAAGGAATTTTTGGCTGTGATTAAAGCAAGTGAGTATAATATCGTTGATCAATTATGAAAAATGCCTGCCCGGATCTCTTTGCTCGAGCTCATCCAAACCTCCCCTATGCATCAAAAGTCGTTGATGAAGGTGCTAAGCAAAATTCGTGTACCTGAAACAGTTGAAGCAGATAAGCTGGAGGATTTTGTGGGATCGGTCCTTCTCAAGGACATGATTGCTTTTTCGGATGAGGAATTCCCCCTTGAAGGTAGGGGGCATAATAAAGCACTCTACATATCAGTCAAGCACAAGGTTTCTCATGTGTCCCGAGTACTCATTGATAATGGGTCTGCCCTAAACATATGTCCATTGGCCACTCTTCACCGCCTCAAGGTAGACCCGTCAAAGATACATGTTGCGAAGACTTCGGTGAGAGCTTTTGATGGAACAAAAAAGGAGGTAATCAGGGAAATCCATCTTGATGTGCAAATAGGGCCGGTCGTCTTCAACATTCCCTTCCGTGTGTCGGATATCCCACCGCATTCAATTTTCTACTAGGTCGTCCATGGATACATACTGCTGGTGCAGTCCGTTCAAGTCTACATCAAGCTGTAAAATTTGTGATCGAAAGGAAGCTGGTCGCTGTGTATGGTGAAGAAGACCACTGGATTTATCATGAGACGGCTATCCCCTATGCAAAGCCAGATTCTGAGCTCGAATCAAGTTACCACTCATTTGAGTTAGTGTCTACCATACATGCTTCTCGAGGTTCATCGCCGCCCACTCCTAAGGTTTCAAATGTTGCCCTCATGGTAGGAAGAGTAATGGTTAGGAATGGTTTTGTCCCTGGCAATGGGCTTAGAAGAAATGATCAGGGTATTCGAAGCCCCATTGAAGCCCCTTAGAGGTCCCGATCTGCTGGGTTAGGGTACCATAGAAGAGGTGGAGGAAGTTCTGGAAGGCAAAGACAAGGAAGTCATAACTCGTCACTTGAGCAAAGGCGAGGGAGGCAAAATTTACCACCTCCAAACATTCATGAGACGTTCCCTGGTCCTCCAATTATGATGCAAGATGAAGCTGAAGTGATGGATACTCTCGGACAGCCAAGTGGGAAGTTCGACTATATGGTGAAGTATTTAGCTCCTCCCAGCTTTTACTTTGATGCCCGCAATATAGTTCCAAGTGGATGGGATGGCATGGATGATCCGACGCCTTCAAAGACGGAAAACTCTGACGACACCCTGGAAGGAATTTCAAGTTTGTTCGATGACCTTTTCATTGGAGCCATTGATGGAGAACCTCTGGAGGAAACGGGCCCTCGCCCACAAGAGTAACCCGTTTATCACTTTTGCACATTCCCTTGCGCGGGAATTTTTATTGCTTTCTAGGAATTGTTTTCATTTTCTTCTTAGGACTTAAATTGCATTTTCCATTCAATAAATTGTAATTGATTGATGAATTTCAATGAAATTGCAAGTTTTATTTTGAGGGCATGATGAGGTACACCAAACCAGCCGGTGATGATATTAACCGATAAAATGAAAAAATCAAAATCCAAGGAGAACTCGAGGCCTGGGCTTCATCATGCTTTCCTCATGTCAAAATGTTTAATAAAAAAAAAAATGCTTTTGCAAAAGAGTTTCAATAAAAAAATTCACAAATAAAATAAAATATGATTTACCCTGTTTGTTTTTTGACCTTTCTATTTCATGTTTCGGGACGATCATATAACATGCAAATGTGTGGAAATGGTCCAATCCAATGCAACAAGTGTTGATAATGATAATCCGAAGACTCGAAGATTCCATTGAAGTACAACGTAGCCGGGAACAACATGAAAAAGCCAAGGTTCTCACATCCGAGCAAACCGTCACTATTAATTTAAGTGACACTGAAGAAGCCAAGGAGGTGAAAATAGGGGCGTATCTCCCCAAAGATGAGGCTAAGTGCCTAGTTCAGTTACTGAAGGAATATAAGGACATCTTCGCATGAACGTATGCCGACATGCCTGGGTTAGACCCGTCAATCGTGGAGCATTGTTTGCCTACTAACCCGGACGTGCCTCCTAAGAAGCAAAGGCTGCGGAGAACTAAGCCTGAGCTCTTGAAGAAGATAGAGGAAGATGTGATGAAGCTTTTAAAGGTCGGATTTATTGAAGTCTCGCAATACCCTGAATGGGTAGCAAACATCGTGCCGGTGATGAAGAAGGATGGTCTAGTTTGAGTTTGTATCAATTATCGGGATTTGAATAAGGCTAGCCCAAAAGATGACTTCCCTCTACCTCACATAGATGTCCTTGTTGATAGTACCGCCGGATTTGAACTATTCTCATTTATGGATGGTTTTTCCGGGTACAATCGAGATAAGGATGAAGGAGGAAGACAAGGAGAAAACTGCATTTATCACCCCGTGGGGACCTTTCATTACAAGGTCATGCCTTTGGACTCAAGAACGCAAGGGCAACTTACCAGCCGAGCCATGGTAGCATTATTCCACGATATGATGCATCAAGAGATCGAGGTCTATGTTGATGATATGATCGCAAAGACTCGACCTGGGAAAAGCCACATCGAAACCTTGAAAAAGTTGTTCGATCGACTCCGTGAATTCAAGCTCCGTTAAACCCCACCAAGTGCGTGTTTGGAGTGACATCTGGTAAATTATTTGGATTCATTGTGAACAGTAAAGGGATTGAGATTGACCCGACTAAAGCTAAAGCCATATGTGAGTTGCAACCTCCTTCAACGTTGAAAGAAGTCCGAAGTCTTTTGGGAAGATTGAATTACATTGCTCGATTCATTTCCCAACTTTCTGAAACTACCAAGCCATTCTTCAAGCTCTTAAAGAAGAATGCACAAGTCAACTGGGACGATGAGTGTCGAGAAGCGTTCGACAAGTTGAAGCAATACTTGATGAATCCACCAGTTCTTGTCCCACCATCGCCGGGGTATCCTTTGATTCTTTACCTCACTATTCATAGTGAGTCATTGGGTGCGATGTTGGCTCAAGAAAGTCCTATCGATAAAAAAGAACGAGCCATTTATTACTTGAGTAAAAAATTCACCATGTCAGAGCTGAAATATTCTGATGTGGAAAAGACTTGTGTTGCACTAGTGTGGGTGTTGCATAGATTGAGACAGTACACACTGCATTTCCAGACATTCCTTGTAACTGAGAACGATCCTATCAAGTATTTACTTGATCGGCCAGCTTTGGTGGGTAGGTTGGCTAAATGGCAAATTTTGATCTCGAATTTGATGTGCAATACATGCCACAAAAGTCGGTTAAGGGTCGAGTGATCGCCGATCTATTGGTTGAGAATCCAAAAGCCTCAAATAATGATGATCGTTTCCTTGATGATCGTATCTTGAGTGTAAATGAAGACTCATGGACAATGTTCTTTGATGGAGCTGTGAACTTGTGCGGTTCCGCACCTTTGGGGGCGTTTTGATATCCCCAGATGGACAGCATCATCCGGTAGCTGCAAAATTGATATTCCCATGCACTAACAATGTGGCCAAGTATGAGGCTTGCATCCTCGAACTTCAAGCTGCAATCGAGATGGGTGTAGCCAAATTAATGGTGTTTGGGATTCCGCGTTAATCATATTATAGACCATAGGTGAATGGAAGACTAAGGATGCTAAATTGCTCCCATATCACAAGTACTAGAAGATTGATCAAGGAATTTGATGAAGTTTCATTTGAATACTTACCGAGGTCTCACAATCAATTTGCAGATGCACTCGCAACTTTATCATCCATGTTGCAAGTCACTGGCGGATTAGAAGTTGAGCCATTGAAGATAGAGGTTTTGCTAAGGCCGGCTTATTGTATGGTAGTGACTGAAGAATCTGATGAAAAACCATGGTATTACGATATCATGAACTACATCCAAAAACAAGGATTCCCCGAGAAAAGTACTCCAGCTGATAGGAAGTACATTATGAAAATGGCCTCAAAGTTCTTCGTCAGTGGTGAGAATTTATACAAGAGATCCTATGATTCAATCTTGTTGCGATGTGTGGATGCATCTGAAGCCACTTAAATTATGCAAGAAGTTCATGAAGGAGTGTGTGTCCCTCATATGAATGGGCACATGTTGGCTAAAAAGATTATGAGATTAGGCTATTATTGGCTCACACTAGAAGGTGATTTGCATCAACATGTTCGGAGTTGTCATCGTTGCCACGTCCATGGTGATAAAATAAATGTTCCTCCAACCGAGCTGCACCAATTTTCGAGCCATGGCCTTTCTCAATGTGGGGGATTGATGTGATCGGCCCGATAAATCCTAAGGCTTCAAATGGGCATCGTTTCATTTTGGTGGCGATAGATTATTTTTCCAAATGGATTGAAGCTATGTCATTTGCAAGTGTCACTGCTTGCAATGTCGTGAAGTTCATCAAACGTAACATAATTGCTCGCTATGGTGTCCCTGAAACGATTATCACTGACAACGGGACAAATTTGAACAACAAACTCATTGATGAGTTGTTCAGCGGACTCAAGATCAAGCATCTGAATTCATCCCCTTATCGCCCTCAAATGAATGGGGCTGTTGAAGTGGCCAATAAGAATATTAAGAAGATCTTGGCTAAGACAGCCAAGAATTATCGAGACTGGCATGACGGACTACCCTTCGCACTGATGGCGTATCGGACGTCGATTCGTACTTCTACCGGGGCAACTCATTTTGCTCCGGTATACGGCATGGAGGCAGTTTTGCCTGTGGAAGTGGAGATTCCTTCCCTGAGAGTATTATCACAAGTGGAATTATCTAAGGCAGAATGGTCGCAACAAAGACTTGAACAGTTAAACTTGATCGATGAGAAAAGATTAAAGGCTCTCTGCCATGGCCAAGCATATCAACAGAGAGTAGCCAGATCTTTCAACCGAAAGGTGCGGCCGAGACGTTTCGAGGTAAATGATCTTGTTCTAAGGAAGCTGTTGCCAATTTTTCCAGATCCTGGGGGGAAGTTTGCTCCAAACTACAGTGGCCCATATGTGGTAAAGAAAGTACTTCATGGCGG
The DNA here is from genome assembly GCA_017140615.1 of Eucalyptus cladocalyx. Taxonomy (NCBI): domain Eukaryota; kingdom Viridiplantae; phylum Streptophyta; class Magnoliopsida; order Myrtales; family Myrtaceae; genus Eucalyptus; species Eucalyptus cladocalyx. The sequence goes on from CM029518.1 coordinate 35,389,838, forward strand.
TGCTTTGATCTTGGCTGAAATGGATAGTCGTGTGTTTTCCACTCCCGTTAATTCAGACGCTGTCAAGAAGTATTACCCATGAATAGAATTTGCCAGGTCATGTTTTGAATTGCAAATATTTTATGATGAATAAGTTGTCTCATCGAATTACAAATTCAAACTTGTTGCAAATATTGCATGTTTTTTTTTTCTTTGATGAATTATGTGAGATAAATTGAATGTGTCAAATGGGATACTTTGGAATGATGAAAGGCAAACCCCGTTCCATATACTGTTTCATACACCAACCCCAGTGAGTTGTGTGAAAAATTCCATGCCTACGAGAAAAAGGATGATCTCGCAAAGGGTACGACAACCGAGGTGATGAGGGGCAGTTTCTTCTGCTACCGGAAACACTACAGATATATCCATTGTTCATTCCTTTGAGCCCACACACATAAAGAGTTTTTAAATTATCCTTGTCAAGAGCCGTCCCATACTGGGACAAGATTTGAAATGAATGATAGGAATTTTCTTACTCACACTTGCATCAATCTTCGAGTATTGCTTTTACAGTGTGACTTGTACGATAATTTAAAGTGTCTTAGGACGACGAAGAGCAGTTCTTTCTCTATCCTATACACTTTATCCATTGCATAGCCCCATTGAGCCTATGAATTCATTTCACATTAAACCCAGTTGGTGATCATCCCCCACACTGGGGCAAGGAAAGAAAAATCAAACCACTCAAGTAGCATGATTTACAATGCTGATAAAAATGGAGACTTTGTCCAAAAAAAAAAGAGTGCAAAAAATGGGGCATGAAAAAACAGTGTGCCTGGTAAGAGCAAGGCCAATGCCCGAAAAAAAAAAAATCAAACACTTGATGAAGTGAGCCGTTTCCCCAACAAGGTGGTACCCAAAAAAAAAAAAAAAAAACTCAAATGTTGAGATGTTGCGATCAGTGGAGTTGTGATGTGAAGAAAATCTTCGACAATGAGGAGGAAAATTGTTGGAAATGTCAAGATGATCAACAACTTTGATCCCCTAAACACTTTTGGAGCCAAATGATCATTTCATTTCTCAACCTATGAACCCAACCTACGTTACGTCCCTTACAATGTCTCTTCAAATTAGGGCACTTGAATTAATGTAAAAGTTCATATATTTGGAAGCATCGCTTGAAGAAGTGCGAGTAAGATAATTTCTACTTCATTTATCATGTTTCTTGGCTTGTAAACCCCAAGATGATTGTAAAATATCATTAATTCATTTTTTAATAGCCTCGACTCAAAGAGTCTCCTTTGCTAAGCCGTTGACCAAGCCAGCGTTGCGGTCCTCTTAAAGACCTCTCGATTGGTGAGATCGTACCACTTGCGAGATTACTTGAACCCTTGTTTGGCATGATGATGGAAAGATAGAGTGATTGTCAAAAATCTTGCATCAAAGGTCTGGATAAAACAACCCATTTTAATGAGGATGAGTGAAAAGTCCTTTTAGACCAAGAGGTCCCCCATTTGGCACATTCATGACACTCATGTGTTCAGATTGGAACATTTTTTGTGAAATCATTCCTAATGGAAATTAGGTGATGCTGGCTTGATATAAATCATAGTGCATGAACCTCCCTTAAATTAATGCATGTTTGTGATCACAAATGCATATTGCTTCTCCTATGACCATGTTTTGTAGGAGACATTTCCCCCAAGAACAGAGATAATACTAGGTAAGTATATCTCTATCCATACCTTAAATACTTGTCATTGTGCAGGTATTCCCTTTTGAAAACACCAACACTCGATCGAGCTGTCCCCTAAAGATTTTTCTCTAGATTCAGTTTGATTAAGGCGACCGAAGAAAGGTTCGGGTCCTAATCAAATAATCTATGCTGCAACGTTAGGCGATTGAAGAAAGGTTCGGGTCCTAGCCAAGCAAAACCTCAGTTTAGGCGACCGTAGAAAGGTACGGGTCCTAGACAACCTTATTGCTCTAACAGGCGACCGTAGAAAGGTACGGGTCATGGAAAAGCAATTACCTCAGTTCAGGCGACCGTAGAAAGGTACGGGTCCTGGAAAATGATTCCTTATTCAAGCGACCGTAGATAGGTACGGGTCTTGGAAAGTGAATCCCCGTTTAGGCGATCGTAGAAAGGTACGAGTCTTAGACACAACCAAACACTGCCCTACTAGGCGACCGTAGAAAGGTACGGGTCCTAGGAAAGTAGTTTCCTTACAAAATCTTGCTGCCCTACTAGGCGACCGTAGAAAGGTATGGGTCCTAGGAAAGTAGTCTATTCGTTACTATTTTAGGCGACCGTAGAAAGGTACGGTTCCTGAACATGTAACACCAACTATCTCGAATCACTCTACCCTCCTTGAAGGTAAGATATTTCAGGTAGGTTCCTTTACCATTTGCATACAAATTGCATTCCAAAATTTTGACATCTCAGTCTATATCTGGATGTCTCAATTCTCTTTGTTGAACATTTCACTCTGGATGTGAATGTTCTTCGATCTTCTTCGTTATACCTTAGTTTGGATCTAGGTATTTCGAGTTTAGAATCTTGACATCTCTGTCTGGACCCGGATGTCTTGATTATTTTCTTTAGAGCGTTTCACTCTGAATGTGAGTGTTTTTTCGACCTTTCTCCTTATACTTAGTCCGGATCTAGGTATCTCGAGTACAAAACTCTTGACATCTCAGTCTGGGCCCAGATGTCTTGATTATTTTCATTCAAATATTTCACTTTGGATGTGAATGTTTTTCAATCTTTCTCATTATACCTTAGTCTGGATCTAGGTATTTTGAGTTCAAAAATCTTGGCATCTCAGTCTGGATCTGGATGTCTCAATCTATTACCTGTTACGCTTTTCAAGGAACCTGAGTGAGAGTTGGGTACTTGTAGAGTAAATAGGGACTTATCATGTGCCTCAAGATGCTTTACTGCACTGACTTGTAAGTAATTGTAGGTACGCTCTTTCCTTTCACATCATACATTTGCATTAGCATTTTCATGCATCATATATATTGCATTTTAAAATGGAATTCATTTTCCAACAAAAAAAAAAATCATTCATTGCATGTGTATGGTCAAAATTTAGGTTTCAATTTGTCTTTGAATGTAATTTCTACGAGCTCACCTTCAAAGAGGGGCAGTTATTGACACCTAAATTTTTGGGGTTAATTTTTGCTAAATAAAAAATAAAAAAATAAAAAAATCATAATCACATGGCATATAGTTTAGGAAAATTTTATTTTTTTGCTTTTTGTTATATTTTTTAAAGATTTTTCATATTTAGGTAATATACACTGGGAGATGCATTTTTTTGCTCAAAAGGGGAATTTTTTGATTGGATATGCAAAAATATTGCGCAAGGTGAAATGATATATTCAATGGAATTTTACATGAACAAAATTGGCAATGAAATATACCGCAAAGATACATTCTTTTGGGTGTATAAAAGAGTTGCGTACATTGGGAAAAAGGGGGGTTCTTTTCCGTTGGGGGTGAAAAGTACAGGAAAAAGCAAAAAGCAAAAAGTGAGTGAGGTAAGAGAGAAAAAAAAAACAAAAAAAGAAAAGAAAAATAAAGGGGGCCGAAACCCTAATCGTCTTCCCCGAGGATCTCCTACCCCCGCCGGCGCTAATGGAAAATACTGAGAAAAATGGAGATGTTTGTTTGCTTGATAGTGCAACAACACATACTATATTTCGTAGTAGACACTTTTTCTCGAGTATGATATTGCGTAAGGCACAAATCCATACAATATCAGGTCTTGTTATGATTATTGATAGTTTTGGGAATGCCACAATTGTTTTGCCAAATTGCACAATCCTACATATTAAGGAGGCGTTTCTAAGCATTAGATCAAAAAAGAATCTACTTAGTTTCAAAGATGTACGCCGTAATAGGTATCATATTGAGATTATTTATGAACAATATAAAAAATATATTGACATTTTCTCTTATCATATGGGCCTGAAGACCATCCATGAGAAGCTAGAAGCTTCTTCTATGGGTTTGTATTGTGTCATGATTAAGGTTGTTGAAACCTACGCCACCACATCCTGAAAAAGTGGTAAACCTTGATCAATTTGGATTGTGGCATGATCGCCTTGGTCGCCCTTGCACTTCAATGATGCGTAGAATAATTCAAAATACAAACTGACACCCTTTAAATGATACAAAAGTATTGTTGTCCAAAGATTATAATTGTGAGGCTTGCTCATAAAAAAATCTCATTATCAAACCTTTTATAACAAAGATTAATCTTAAATCCCCTTTATTTTTGCAAAGAATTTAGGGTAATATTTGTGGACCAATACAACCACCAAGTGGACCATTTCGACATTTTATGGTACTAGTAGACACATCTTGTAGATTGTCCTATATTTGCATATTATCTACGCACAATGGCACATTTGTACGTTTACTTGCGCAGATTATAAAGCTCCAAGCACAATTCCCCGATTATCTAATTAAGAGCATAATGATGGATAATACTGGTGAATTTACATCAAAAAGTTTTAATACCTATTGTGCTTCACTCGGAATTAAGGTTGAGTACTCGGTTGCATATGTTCATACTTAAAATGGATTGGCAGAATTCTTGATTAAACATATTCAAATTATTGCTCGCACTCTATTATTGAGAACGAATCTCAACGATACAGCATGGGGACATGCAGTTTTGCATGTGGCGGCTCTAATAAGATTACGCTCCACTGCTAGTCTTTTACAATATCCCCTTCAAATGGTTCTTGGTTATGAACCAAATATTTCACATTTACGCACCTTAGGTTGTATAGTACAGGTGTTTGTAGCATCGCTAAAAAGAACAAAAATGGGTCCCCAACGTCGTTTGGGCATTTATATTAGGTTTAATTCATCGTCTATCATTAGGTTCTTGGAACCAACTATCGGTGATCTTTTTACTGCCAGATTTGCAGATTGTTATTTCGATGAGACTAGGTTTTCATCAATTGGGATACCTATAACTTCCATGACTGCAAAACAAAAACTAGTTAAGGTTTTCTCTTGGAATGAGAAAAATTTATCTCAATTAGACCCAATGACTCTTGAATGTGAAAACGAGGTACAACGCATAATTCATTTACTGGCTATGGCCAATGGACTTCCTGATGCATTTAATGATGCTATTAAGGTAACAAAATCTCATATTTCAGCTATATATACTCTAGCTAGGATAGCTGTTCTCGAAGGACATGCTAAAATAGGTCAAAAACCCCCACACTTGAAGCGTGGTAGACCGATAGGATCAAAAGATATTGCTCCTCGAAAACGAATGGGGAAAGAATTAAGAATACACTCCAGAAGAGTCTGGCGTTGTGCTTGCTCTTAAGAAGCTTATTGCCCCTAAAGAGGCGCAAACTCATGAAAGGAATACCAGTTCCGAGAATACTGAGAATTCCATTACATATTATAATGAAATTTGGAATTAAAATGAAATCATCATTGATGATACTTTTGCATTCTCAGTTGCTCATAAAATTATGGATGATGATTGTGAGCTGCAATTTATTATTGAATGCCGTGAAAGGCAAGATTGGCTTAAGTGGGAGGAAGCAATTAAGGCCGAATTAGCTTATTTACCTAAACGAGAGGTTTTTGGACTCGTAACTCATATCCCCGATAATGTAAAGCTCATTGGATATAAATGAGTATTTGTCTAGAAACAAAATGAGAACAACGAGCTTATCAGGTATAATGCTCGACTTGTTGCCCAAGGATTCTCCTAGAGACCTTTGATTGATTATAATGAGACATATTCACCTGTGATGGATATGATTACATTTCGTTTTCTCATTAACCTAGTAATCTCTAAAAGATTGGAAATGCGTCTTATGGACGTTGTGACGGCATATCTATATGGCTCATTAGACTCTGATATTTATATGAAAATTATTGAGGAATTCAAAATGCCTGAAGCATGCACTCTTTGCAATTTATTCTCAATAAAATTGCAAAGATCTTTATATGAATTAAAGCAATATGGTCGCATGTGATATCAATGGCTAAATGAGTACCTAAATAAGGAAAGATATAAGAATGATTCTATCTGCCCATGCGTGTTTATTAAGAAATCAAAAACTGAATTTGCTTTTGTAGCAGTTTATGTCAACGATATAAATTTAATTAGAACTTTAAGAAGAGTTAGCTAAAACTGCTCAGTATTTGAAAATGGAGTTTGAAGTTAAAGATTTGGGTAAAACCAAACTTTATTTTGGTCTAGAGCTTGAGCATAAAGAAAATGGAATAATCGTCTATCAATCAGCATACATTGAAAGATTGCTTAAACGCTTCAACATGGACAAAGTTCACTCATTGAGCACCCATATGGTTATAAGGTCTCTAGATCCCTAAAAGGACCCATTTCATCCTAGAGAATCTGATGAAGAGATACTTGATTCTAAAGTACCATATCTCAATACAATTGGGGTTTTGATGTACTTGGCACAATGTATGAGACCATATATCACTTTTGCGGTAAATTTATTAGCACGTTTTAGTTCTGAGCCAACTCGGAGATACTGGAATGGAATTAAACATATTTTCTGTTATCTCTGAAGAATCATAGATTTTGGGATTAAATTATTCTAAGGATTCCACTAACTTTGGTTTAGTTGGATATATTGATGTTGTATATAGATTTGATCCACATAAGGCTCGCTCTTAAAACGGGTATTTATTTTGTTATAACGGCACCGCTATTTCTTGGCGTTCTACGAAGCAATCGCTAGTAGCTACATCCTCTAACCACTCTAAGATTATTTTTTTATATGAAGCTAGAAGAGAGTGTGTTTAATTAAGATCCATTATAACGCATATTCAAAATTATTGTTGTTTGATATCGGTTACGAATTCTTCCACTATAATTTATGAAGATAATGTTGCTTGTGTTGTACAAGTTATGGGAGGATATATCAAAGGTGATAGGACCAAGTATATCTCACCGAAATTTTTTTATGCTCATGAACTCCAAGAAAGTCGACAAATTGATGTTAAATAAGTTCGATCCATAAATAATCTTACATATATTTTTACCAAATCATTGCCAACATCAACTTTTGATAAATTAGTATATGGCATTAGTATGCGGCGAGTTCATAAGATGCAAGATTGATTAGCCTTAGCAGCGGCTATATGGCTCAATTGAGGGGGAGGTATTTGAATTATGCATTGCACTCTTTTTTCTTTTTGTCCGGTTTTTTTCCCATAAGATTTGTCCGGCTTAAATTTTTTAACGAGGCAATTAATGTATCCATAAAAAGGAGAGATCATAAAATTTGTGTTTTGCACTCTTTTTCCCTTTTGTCCGGTTTTTGTTCCACTAGGTTTTTCCGGCTTAAGGTTTTTAATGAGGCAGTATCATTCGATGCACATTCATAATGAATACACTAAGTATTCAAGGGGGAGTGTTATGAAATACATGAATAAGTACATTCATAACGGTGATACATTGGAAATAAAATTCTCTCTATCCAATATATGTATCATTCGATACATTGATATTAATGATAAGTACATTCTTGTTTTCCTATAAATAGGAGTTTAATTTTTGTTGTAGACATAACGGTGATATATTGGAAATAAAATTTTCTCTTCTAACTTTTTTTACGGTCTCTGATGTCTGATTTTCTCTACTCAATCTCTCTATTATCTCTATTATATATTTGCAACACAATATTTTACTACACATAAAAAATAATGAGCCCAAGGGATTTTCTTTGTGGCAAATCATCCAAGGCCTAGAAAGAATGAGACCCTAGGCTTGGATAGCTTTAGTCAAACCCAAGAAAAAATAAGCTCAATTGGGTTCCAAAAGCCCAAAGTCCACCAATAAAATAAAAAGCCAAGCCATTCTTTCCTACCTTCTCTTTCCTCCTTCATCTTTGAGCTTTAAGTTGCCCTTTGGTCTTATCTAAGATAATTTCCACTCCAAGAACCCTTTCGAACTTTAAGTTCCGATTGAATGTCCCATGTGAACTTTTCGCTTATCTTAATTGATTAATTGGGGTTTAAGAGGAAATTAATGAAGAAATTGAGCTTGAAGATGAAACCAAATACCAAATTTTGAGTCTTGGAGATAACACTAACATTAACATGGTCGATACATGATACCTCACTTTATAATTGTATTGAAATTTTTTTGTAACCAAATGAAATGATGTGAAAAATTGCCCACTTAGTTAGGTCGACAATGATTGGATTGTCAAGTTAGTAATTTTTTATGAGAATTGTCTAGAAAAACTACATTAAATTTCAAGCAAAGGTATAGGACTAAATGGACAAAATTTAATATTTTAGGAATGAATTGACTTATGTACAATATGTTTAGGACCGATGTAATAATTTTTTCCATGGTTTATGATTTGTAAAGATCCTTGGACCCAATATTGCTCTAATATGTTAGATTGAAATTTTCCATATTGGTCATCTTTTATTTAGGGCCCAAATTAGACCTAACAATCAGGTCGAGCATTGTATGCTTTTAGTATGATTCAGCATAAGATGCTCAAATCATTTTCAAATGTTCTAATATAACTACACTAACATTTAGTAGAAAATGTGAGTGAATTTGAAATGTATAGGAAATTAATGGTAACCTAACCTCAATACAAAGAGAAACATTGGATTAATTTGTACATTCAACCCAAGAGAGAAAATATCACAAACAAGTCGCATTTTCCTCGAGGGATCATGAAAAAATTTGTCTAGATATGAATTCACCGGACTTCAATTATCTCAAAGGTTGGTTATGTTAATCTTTTATTTAAGGCCCACTTGAGACCCAACAACCGAGTCGAGCTTTGCATGCTTTTAGTATGATTTAGTACGAGATGCTCAAATTGTTTTTAAATGTTCTATTATAGCCATGCTGACATTTATCAAAACAAGTGAATAAGTTTGAAATGTAATGGCAATTAATGGTAACCTAACTTCAATACAAAAAGAAACATTGGATTATTTTGCACGTTCAACCCGAGAGAGAATATATCGTGGATAAGTTGCGTTTTCCTTTGGGGATCATGAAAAAATTTGTTTGAATTTGGATTCATTGGACTTCAATTATCTCAAAGGTTGATTGTGTTAATCTTTTATCTAGGGCCCACATTAGATGCAATAGCTCGGTCGAGCTTTGCATGCTTTCACCAATAAATATGTATAGGTTTGTAGATAGAAAGTAGCTACACCATATCACTTATTCACACCCAACTTTTTCGTGTACAATTCTTAGCATATGCTACCCTAAGCGTAATACTTGAGGGAAAAAAAAAGAAGACCAAATACCATATGTGAGTATAGGGGTATTCAAGAAGAGAAATGAAATTAGCTACAGCTTGTAGATATCGCAAACCAAACCGAGAGGTGCTTAACATACGTCATCTACTTCTCCAAATATACTAGCAATGACTAATTTCAAATATTGGCACATTATAATTGTTGCAAAAAACAAGCGATCGAACATAAAATAAATAAAACAACGAAATGAACTAGACAATAGATTTATGGGTTTCGATTGGCATGACTTATGTCCAAGGGGAGAGTAGCAAAGAGTTCTACTATAGATCGAGTGACAACGGAGGTTAAAAACTGCCTGAGTTACTCAAATGAAACTTAATAGAATTTGCAAAATTGTTAAAATCAAGTTTAGTTATGCATGAACAAGTTAATTGTTGACAGCTAAATTTTACTATTTTATTTAGGACTTTATTGCATAGAAAATTAGGGATTAATTTTAACCCCCAATAAAAATAATTTCCATTAATTGCATGGCATATAAATGTTGGAAGCATTGGCATTTTTAAAAATAGAGACCTTTTTGTAGAAAAGGAAAAAAGAAGGCAACGGCCAATAAAAACATCAAGAAGGTCTTGGCCAAAATGGTTGAAAACTATCATGACTAGCATGATCGGTTGCTATATGCTTTGATGGCTTATCAAGCTTCAATTCGTACTTTGACTGGGGTAACCCCATTCTCATTGATGCATGAAATAGAGGCCATTCTGCCCATGGAAATGGAGATTCCTTCACTGAGGGTCCTTGCTTAGGTCAAGCTTTCTGAAACCGATTGGATTCAACAAAGGTTTGAATAACTCAACATGATTCATGAAAAGATGGTAAAAGTCTTATGTTATGGACAAAGCTACTAGAGACGGGTAGCTAAGTCATTCAACCGTAAGAATTGATGGAGACACTTTGAGATCAATGATCTTGTCTTGAGGAAGGTCCTCCTATCATTCTAGATCCTCATGGGAAGTTCACCCCCAAACTACAAAGGTCCATATGTTGTAAAAAAATTACTACATAATGGAGCACTGATCCTTATAGAAATAGATGGCCAAGAATTGTCCAAGACTATAAATGTTGATGTTGTGAAGAAGTATTATTCATGAATAAAGTGAAAAGCCTTTGAGCCGTTTTTAGATTGAATCGAGCCACTTGAGGATATTTGCATCATGTATCTCATGCATACATAGCATGTTGGCATATTTGTTCATCTTATAGGTACCAAAGGATCTCCAAGGAAGACTTCATCAATCCTTAAGAGACTAACCTCGAGAAAGCAAAACTTCAAAGTTAGGGTATCTTCCTTAGAAGTTAAGAAAGGTCCAATTAGTCAAAACAATCAAGTAATGAACCCCTCTTTGGTAAACAAAATCAATTTTGCCCAAAATTTTTCAATACTTTGTTTCCAAATTCTTTCCTAGATGAATCAAGGGAACATATCTTTTGCAAAACATTTTTCATATCTTAATTCCTCACAAAGAGGAATTTAACCAATTGATGTTTTGAAAAAATCGAAATTAATTGTTAAATATGCCAAAATGCAGTGCCTAAGGTGATTTGAGGCAAGCCTTTGACCAAAAATGTCTTTACACACACTTTGAGAGAATTGAGTGAAAAGAACCATGTCTTAGGGTATAGGATTAATTCACAATGCATACTTGGATTGAAATGATAAAGGCATTTCTTTTTCAATCCTAAACACTATTGATATCCCTTGCAAGCCACCTTAAGCCAAATAAGGCAAGAACAACACTATATTGGGGCAAAACAGGAGGTTTTGGTCGAAAATTATGAAGCAAAGGATTAAGAAAGATTTTATTGCCTTCAATTACATCAATTTTGTTGTGGCAACTTCAGGTGAATTCTTATGAAAGCTCGAAACATCTGGAAGTGACAAAGAGCATTCAATTTACTACCCAAACATAATTATCATTTACTTAGCCAATTTGAGCCTTATGCGATTTTTTCGAAACCCCAAGTGATGATTATCTCCCCACATTGGGGCAAATCATGTGATTTACCAACAAAAGTGAGGATGTTGGTCACATTTGTAAAATCACTTGAGAGTTCTAGATACTCAAAAGAGAGTGTGAACTCGGGAGCATGAAAAAACAATATGCCTGGTAAAAGCAAGCTAACACCCATAAAAATTCATTGTGACAAAAACAAGATCAATTGTCATGCAAAAGACCATTCATGGAAAAACAAAAGAGATGCTTTTCAAAGCATGTGTTGTAAACAATGTCATTAGGGAAGAGAGCAAAGCCCTCATGTTTTAAAATAAAATAGTCAAAAGGACTCTCGAGAGAGATTAAATTTCAAGAGTCGTGACCTCCTAAAAGTTGTGTGATGGTAATGATGCCAAGATAATCACTTACTTTTATACCCTTTATATCTAAAAAGTTTCAAGCCTTTCAAGCCTTACCTAAACTAATATTACAATCCAAATTTGAAGTCTCTTCTGATTATGATGGTTTGAGTTGAAGCAAGAGTTTCACATATGAGCTATTACTAGAAAAGTGGAAGCAATCTTATCTTATCTTATTTTCAAGGTTTTTGACTTGTAATTTCACTGGAGATATTGATTAACTATTCTTTTCTTGGCCTCAAAATGAGTATCTTTTATGTAAGCCCATGACCAAGCCTATATTACAGTCCTTTTAAAGACCTTTTGATCAACAAGTTTGTATTCATTGTGAATGTTTCCGAAAACCTTAGACATAGGTTACATGAGATCCCTTTAGTGAGAATTGAATAGCTTTCCCACATCAAAAGTTGGGAATAGAAGCCTTTCTTGAGAGCTAATGTTAAAGACTTTTTTGATTAAGTTATTTCCAGTTTAGTATATTTGGTTTAACCCTTGGATAGTTGATCAAATTGCATTTTGTTAAAATCCTCTCCGAATGAATTTGACAATTGGTATTGTTTACCAAGACTTGTTTGTATGATTTTGCAAAATTGGCTTTTGAGCAATCTCGAAATTCTTTTTCAAAATATATGTTCCCTAGTGAAAGGGTTTTTGGTTAGCCTAAACCATACCCTTTGTCTTTGGTTTTTAGTCATCTTAAACCATGATCCTTTGTTTTAGGTTTTAAACCATAATCCTTGGTCCTTAGCTTTTGGTTAGCTTAAGCCATACCATATCCTTTGGGTTCCAAATAAACCTTAAATTATGTCCCTTAGATTCTTGGTAAACCTTAAACTTTCTCCCTTAATTTCTAAGTTATCATCATAAATCTTGACTTTAGGTTCTAGGTTATTCTTATAAACCTTAACTTTATTTTCTAGGTTACCCTTACAAATCTTGACTTTAGGTTCTAAGTTATCCTTAAATCATGTCCTTAGGTTAGTAGTCATTCTTAAACCATTCCTCTTCCTTAACAATCTCATTTCCTTCATTCCATTCCATGAGAGAGATGAAGAGAAAAAACCCAAAGCATGAGTTCAAATGCCCCAATGAACGAAGGTAAGTATCCAAGCATGTCCCTAACCAAATGTCATTTTCCTTTATTATTTTCTTTTCCTCAAAATGGAGTTGATTAAAAATTGCAGGTACTAGTTTGTCTTTGAATTGAACATCTTCGAACTCCAACTCAAAGAAGGGCAGCTATTAACACTTGATTTTTAGTCGATATGTCCAAAAAGATAAAAAAAATAAATAAATTGGGATTTAGGTTTCCAATCGCGATGAAGCTCATTTCTCAACCAAAAAGTGTCATTTTTTGTTTCTTTCATTTGTATTATCGCTTTTAAGTGGTTTCCTATTCATTTTCAAGAAAAACTCAAAAATTAAATGGTTGACTTTCAAGTTGACTTTCACTAACTAAAAAGTCAACCCTGGGGCAAAAATTGGCTTTTCACTCAAAAAGATGTTAATTAGTTTTAATTTCACTTTTGTCAAATTAATTTTTCAAAAATCCAAAGATTTGGCCAAAAAAATCAACCGTTTGAAAAAAGTCAATTAAATTGTTAACTTTTGATCAAACCTTTGACCAAAAATTTTTAAAAAAATAAAAACTCTACCAAAAACTTCGTTTTAGTGTCAATTTCTTTGTGTGTCAAAAATTTCAATAAATTCGATTAAAAACCTTGTTTTTAGAATTTTTTGGTTTTAGGTTTTAAATTGACCAAAAATAAAATTACTTTCATTTGAGCCATAATTAGGTGTAGTTCCTTTTATGACATTTAGTCTAGGAGCTATTTTTAATACTCTTGTTCATTCAATTTCAATAATTGTCATGTCAAAAGCCAATTGCCATTTTGAGAAATTCACATGAGAACTTCCTAATTTGAGAGATTTATCTCTCTTGAATGTAGGAAAATCAAGCGGTCAACCTTTAATTGAAGAAATTTAGATTGAATTATTTAAGACAATAGTTCGATTTCATGAATCTAGGTTCAATTTTAATATTAGACCTCGATTCATTTTTAGTCTAAGTTTTGTACTTTAATCCAAGGTCAAGTTAAACGCATTAGGTGATCTATATATGGGTAGTTAGTCAAATATGTCTATTGCAGTAATTGAATTCAATTTCAATTAATTTGCAATTTTGGCCATAGAATTGCAAAATTGCTACTTTAACCTTTAAGGCTTGATTTCATGTACCCATGGTTTAAGTCCATTGTTTTTCGCGACAATAACTCAATGAATTTAATAAAGAGTCCATAAATTGCATTAATGGAGTTTAATGGACTTATTTGAATCAAAATCGGATATTTTTTCCTGAAATCGTGAAATTTTTCTCTTCAATTTGGTCCTTAGGGGACCAACTTGCATAAGTTTTGAGTCAGAAGGACCACATAGACCAAAACTAGCAAGAATCAACAAGAACCAATCAAGAATAGATCCTAGAACTGGTATGAACCAGTCTGAACAGTTTGATCAGCCGTTGGCAGGGTAGGCCGGTTTAGCCTCTAGAATCTTTGCCTCATCAATTTTATCCCTATCCTTTACATTTTCACGATTTTGTGAATGAGTCCCTGAATTTTAGAAATTTGTGATTTAGCCCATAATTAGGGCTTTAAGCACAATTCTCGTTTTAGATTCTAATTTTTGCAAATCAGGCCCATTTGACCGTCCATACAATGCATCTTAAAGATGATTAGCCCTTTAAAAATTCAATCTGGCCAATAAATCAATTTTTCACCATCAAATTAAATTGATAGCTAAAATCAACTGATTTAGGACTAGTATAAACCCTCCAATTTTTCCATGGGTCTCATTTGTACAAAAAATCTCTCTCTCAAAACTCAATCTCCCTCCCTCTCTCTTCTTCTACTCTCTCTCTCTCTCTCTCTCTCTCTCTCTCCCTCTCCCTCTCCCCCCTAACCCGCCTTATGTCGATCCTTCTTGCCGTTGTCATCGGCCTTACGCTATCATTTGATCAGTCACCATCTAGCCCCCTAGTGATCCTCTCTCCCTCCTCGTTCCTTAGGTGGTCGGCATTGCTATCGGTTGCAGATTGACTGGTAAGAATCGGTGGTTTCTCTACCGTAGATGCAAATATAGGCGACTAATCCAATTTGAGCTTTAACAGGCCTGATCATCAATCCGATGATCCAGATCGATAGAGTTACCCCTATTGATCTCTCTCCAGGTCAGTTCTCAACCCTACGGTGGTTAGGAACCAACAAATCAACCACCGGAACTGTCCTAGTGGCCTGATCTCTTCCAAACATTGAAGACCGGTCCGGTTTTTAGATCGGTTATGTTTCAAACAAAAACTAGCGGTCTGATGGCCTTTCCTTGCCTATCAGTCACGCTAGCTTCCTTCGTTGGAGTATCTCCGACCTACTAGCGGTTGAAGTACCGATCAAAGGTCACTGGAACTCATTTGATGACCTCTTTTCCTACTGGCGCACAAAGGCCAGTCCAATCGGACTGGTTTTGTTCTAAATCTTCGGATTAGCGATCTAATCCTCCCTTAGGCAGTCCATGGTAGTTTGTTCATGATCCTTGGAGTGCCTATCAAGCTCCAATAATGATTGTTTCATCTGGTTGTGGATTAAAAATGGAGAAATTGCAAAAATGTTGGTTTCTAAAACTTGACTCTGATGAAGCGAGATCGGCGCATCCAATCAAGACTAGGATTTAAGTTTAGAACTATACAAAATGCTTAGATCTTATTTTGTTAAGCTTGATTGATGATTTTTTGATATTAAAGTTCATTGAGATTGAATTTGATGCTATTTGAATGTGTTTTGTGTTAATCAACAATTTTCAAGCAATATAACCTAGGTTATTGTTTGGCCTAAAAAGAGGCAATAGATGAGCTTGTTTACTCTCAATGTCTCTAGACTTAGAAAATACATTTCAAGACCTTTGATTTGATAGGTCACACGCTCAAAATGGAGACCATTTGACCCTCAAAAAACACCTCAGAAGTTGCTCAATTCTGCAGTATTTTTGGTCCATTTTTGGTTCTGTTCATGTTCTGCCTTTTGATTTTTCTATTTCCGTATTGATTTTTGTAGTATATTTTTGACAAAATTTTCTTTCAGGAGATCTGTTCTAAATTGTCTTGAGTATGTTATGTATTTTTTCTAGATTTTTTAGAGATGTTTTAGTAGGTTGAAATCACCTAAAACTAAGACTTGGTCAATCTGCCTTGCACCAATTTGAATTGCATTTTAGTGAAAATAAGCATATAGATAAGTCCATTTGGCCTCATGATCTTAATTGAACTTATGTCAATTGTATGTGCAAACATGTTAGGGTTATGCTACAATTAAAGTATTCCATAACATGCATCTGCTTTGCTATTTTCATCAAGATTTGTGTGATTGTAATTAGGCTTTAATGTTTGAACAAAAAATAATTGTTGTTATGCATTCTATATGTCAAATTTTTTATTAAATTTTTGCATGTCGTTAGGTGACCAAAATCAAGCATGTTTTGTGATGTGGAAGTTAGGTTAATGCTTTATTATGTATGCACTTTATCATGCTCATTTGGGTCTCTTAAAGGCTAAATCTCATGTTAATGTCTTCTTGAATATTAAAGTATGCATTATGAGCTTCAATATCATATGTGACTTGTCATGATTGAGCATCATTCGGTATGTGAACATTATGCCTCAATGAGGCTAGTTGTACTTTGAAATGATCAAGTATGCCATTTTAGTCTTAAGTCATCTTTCATTGTCATTGACTTGTATAACTCTTTCATAAGCCGATTTAGGGTTAGATGTTTACGTAAATCATTTGTCACATCTAATTCCTTGTCGTATGCAAATTTCATTCCGTTTGTGCATTGCATAAGTGATTTCAGGATTATTGATGCATATTTCTGTGCTGGTTTATTAACGACTAACGCACACACCTTCACAAACTTTAACTTTTGAGCACCGAATTGACGTCGATTAAATCTGAACCCTTTTAGGAAGTTGTGGGCACACTCCGATCATTCAAGTGTCGCTAGTTTTGCATAATTTACTCATCGTAAGACCCATTTTCTATTTTTTGAACTAGATTAGAATTCGGACCTAGGGGTAAATTCAGAACCCTGCTTTCACCCTTGTTTAGGTAGACTTTTGCTGTTTTTGTATCAATTTTTCCATAGGGATTCTTGAGTAAGACCCTTAACGGAGTTTGATTATCATCCTTTTATTTTCACTGTGGTGAAATTTTAGGATTTTTAGACTTCATTTGACAAGATAAATCTCAGTTGCAATGGCTAAGTGTCCAGTTGTTTTATCAATTTCTTGATACAATTGTATGCATTGTTGGATTTTTGTAAATGCATGCTTAGCTTTTCTTAGGAAACTTTTTTCACAAAAGTTGTTTCATATGATGTTATACATGCCGTGTAATTTTCTCAAACGTAGATCATCAATGGGTACCTTTTGACTTTGTTGATTTGACTTGCTTTGTCTGAAATATTTTGTTGTAGACCTTTGTTGCGATTGTTTATCTAGATTTTTAGGATGGCTTGTGCATGGAATATGGACGTTTCATCCTCACGAAACTTGTTTCAAATTATGTGATTTTCATTGTCAAAAGGTTTTCAATAAATGAATTGATTTTTCAATTGCATTTTTCTCAATCTTGATTAGAAATGCCTATTTTTGCATATCGAAATGTCTTTGGTATATTTGATGTTTCCAATGTTCAGTGTTTAGAATCTTTCAAATGTTTGATTTGACTTTGGAAAGGTTGAGGTTTGGACCGTATTAAAAATGCTTATGATGTCTGCAAGTGCATGATATGCAAGCCCTAGACTAGCCTTGGCAATTAAATGCGTTCCATGGCTAAGATATTCCTTTGTCTAAATAACTTCAAACCTTTTTGAGCTTTTGATATCGTATTGTGATTGTCATGATTTGGATTGTACTTAAAATGCCTGCAATGTCTATAAGTGCATGATATGTGAGCCCCGAACTAGCCTTGGTAATTAAATACATTTCATAATTGAGACGTCACATTGTTTTGACAACCTCAATTTTCATTATCAATGGTTTCAAACTCATATTTGAGGCATCACATGGACCACTTATGCATGAAACCATATTATTAATTAGAAACGCTTGTGTTTGTGATTGGCATGTGGTTCACTTAATTGATTGATTGGTTGAGAAATAAGGCTTAAGGGCTTACCTGTGTGTTTAATCCATGCTAATGCATATGGAATTTAGATATATATTATGCGCAATGAATGATATCGTGGGAATCCCCTAGAATATCTTTTTAGGGACTTATAAGCACTGTTAACCATGTGGGAATACAAATGGACAATAATGACTATAAGTCATAAAATGAATTGTGTAGGCATCTAGAGGGACCTACGCATGAATTGTAAAGGCTAACCTCAAGGCCCAAATCTGGCTAATTTTGAACCTTGCCTCACTTGGTCGATTATTCTTGATTTTATGTTGTGCTTTTGATTGTTTTGATGTGTATGAGTATTTCTTTACATTGTTTATACCTAGCTTAGATTTGGGTTAGGACTAGACTAGGCCCTTGGAGGTTGAAGCTCACAAAGACGTGAAGACAGTGAAGGTCAATGTCCATTTTGACTGTACTTTTGTACCATTTGTTCCCAATATATGTTTTGGGTTGCTTTATTTGTATACCTGATGAGTTGCGGGTTCTTTCCTTCTCTTTCCTTTTTTATTTATTTTTATTTAAAGTTTTAGAATCACATGATAGATTTACCGCTTTACTTGATTGTTTACATTCTTTCTTGTCCTTTAAATTCAATTACGTGCTTTCTTTTATCTTTCTTAGAGACAAAGTTGCATGAAAATAACTATCCACTCATGATCACTTAGTTTAGGTTAAGAAATATCAAAAAAGTAAAAAGAAATACATGGACACCTTAGGTAACATGACATACTATTAGGTATTGAAAGGGCGCTAATAGAAATATTAACATAACCCACGTCCCCGAACCTAGATATCTAGTTACATAAAAATCGAGGGACAACTCTTGACCTTCAATTGGGTTTTCTAGTCGACCCCAAAAACGAGGCTAATGGCAATTCTCATCTTATTTTCTAAGTTGTTTTAAACAACTAGATCATTTAATGAACCCGTCATGAGAGGGATGAACCTTAGGAAAAAGTTCATGATCATGATTTAGCGTACTTGAGATGATGAAGTTAAAAGATGAAGTGATTTCATCTTTAGTGGATGTACATCTTGAAAAGGCTATCATGGTTGAAATACCTTCAAACTCACCTTTACGTCCAGTTTCCTTTTGACCTTAAAATCATTGATTAAGACATGCCGCGATGTCGAGGTAGGGTCACGATAAATCTCCTGTCACGCGAGGTATGAGCTTGGGGAGAATCATGATTGAGTGAACTCACAAATGGTTCACCCTGAAAAGCAAGGTGATAACGCCTTTGTGGATGAGAACCATGAGAAAACTTTCATGGTCAAGTACCTCTAAACTCAATCGGTTCTTTTTCCCCCTTGAGGGAGGTCGGGTCACGACAAGGTAAATGTGTCATAATAGATAAAGTTTGAGATTTTTGTGGTTTTTTTTTATCATTTTCAGGTAGGTCATGCATTATGCCATAAAAAAAAAAAGTGATCATAACACAAAAAAGACTAAATAACAATAGTTGATCTCAGCATTCAATTTTTTTTTTATAGTTTTTTCTTCCTTTTTAATGCTTTTTACTAGAAAGGGTAAATAACACACACACAAAAAAACCCAAAAGCAATGTCCATTGTGACACAAATACAACAATTTTTTTTTTGTCAACTAAAACCCTAAATTTACTCACTCACTCTAACACAAATATCCACAACTTTAACAAACCTAGAATTATATATATGGGTCATAAATACCATCTATTTTAGCTATATCTATGATATAATTATTGCACCGGTCTTGTGTCATAGTCAACATAATTTGAAGTTTTTGTGGCATTAACCCTATTGAAAAATTATTGATATTTAGTTATCATGTCACAAATTTCGCGTATGTAGTAATTATCACATCTATGGGATTGGAATGCTCTCTATTGACTCCAACCTACAAGTATATCTCCATCCACCTACAAATTGTAAACGCACGGCATTTACATGATTTTTTTTTCGTGTGTCTTGCAGTAAGTATCTCTTCATTCATGATTTAATCTAATTTTGGAACTGTTCCAGCTCTTAATTTAAATAGGTGACCCTTTCCTCTCTCTGATCGAAATGATCACCAATACACCCCAATCCGGTCACACAACCTTTGGGTGAAGTTAAGCTGGATAAGCTCCGGATCGAAGTTGTGCTTCTTATAACTTGAATCATACTTCGCTTAGCTGCTTGGTCATAAATTTTCACCAAGAGCTAAAGAAAAAAATTGTGAAAATCTCTAAAATAGATAGTGCTGAAAAATTAAAAGAGCCATTGAGAGTATTATGATAAGTACTCTCATTTTTCATCTCCGCTTATACTAATACTTAATCTTACTGCATTTTCGTATCATATATGATATTATTTCTGTTTCAAAATTGGCATAGAATCTTGTAAGTTTGAACCTTACGTTAGTGCTTCCTGTTTCAAAGAGATAACTCGTTTCGTGGAAAAGATACTTGTTTGATTTCTTTTTATGAATAAAAATTATGGGACAAAAACTAGCACTAGTATCCTCCTTGGGGACTACCATAATTCTTTCACATAAAAAATGTTTGGTTTGAGTCGGAAATATCATCAAGTAAAATTGTGCAGGTTCAAGAATAACAAACCTATAATTGCAATCCAGATGACAGAAAAATAAACACATTAAAATACTTATTAAAGTTGTGGATTTTTCAATTGACAAATTATTAAGATTGTGACAGGTAAGGTAGGTCTCAAGGTTATTCAATCCCCTCTTTTAAAGAGGGGATAAGTACATTAGAAGTCTTAAAACTTATCATGAAAATGCAATTGAGTTCTAAAACTTAGAAAAAAGTATAATTAAATCTTAAGACTTCTCACAAAAGTGCAATTGAGTCTTAAAAATTTAAAAAAGTGTAATTAAATTTTAAAACTTATTATAATGTGCAATTGAGTTCTACAACTTTCAAAAAGTGCTATTAAATGAAGGATTTGATTTGACCAATTTGATAAGTTTTAGGATTTAATTATATTTTTTGAAAGTTTTAGGACAATTGTATTTTAATTATACTTTTTCAAAGTTTTAAGACTAAATTATACTTTGTTGACAAGTTTTAGGACTTACTATGCACTTATCCCAAAAAAAAAATTAAAATTACATTGATATATAATAGGTTGCTCTACGTTTATGGTAATTTAATTTTTTCTTTCTTTTTCATTTTTTATTTTTGATCCGTGATCTTCTTTTTTGTACTAAAGTGCGTTTCTTTCAAGATCAAAGCGGCACATCCCTCCTTTACCAAAAAAATAAAAAAGCGGCACATCCCTCAATTTCCCTTGCAAACGGATAGAAAAGTCATCCGATGTCAGTAGAATAATATTTTGTGGTCCCTCACTTTTTGATAAAGCTACTTTAATCTTAAAGTGATCCGACCAACAAAGACCATGTCAGTCTGTTGTCTTCATTTCTTTTGTGGGTGAGAGGTGACCCATTCACATGGCTAGTTCATATTCAAAACCTTCGCTCCATTCTTAACTAAAGCCACACATCCCAACCTTTTTCTAATATGAGAGAGAGATCTGGAAGTAATACGCTTCCTGACCATGGCAAACTTAGAGGCCATGTTGTTAATAGAGGCATAGCTCATATACTAATTATTTAGAAAATAGATGAGCGAATCAAATAATAATGAAATAGACAAAATGAAGGAAACAGTAAACCCGATAATGTGATTCGGTCTATGTGACCTCTGTTCATAGGGACAGTAACACATAATCCTCTATTGATTAAGTGATATAACAAATATTACAATCACACTTGAGTATTCAACCACTCTTGATGTTTTCGTAGTCCCAATTACACTCAATAACACATAGTATTTAGCCTTTATAGTTCTGAAATAATATTTCAATCTCATTAATGAATTATACAGATTCTCATCGCAAGAATTTAGTTGGCTAAATTACTCTAGTGTAAATAGATTGAATCATACATTATTTATCATAACTGTTCATAACAAAAGCAACTTTCTCCTCTTCATAGCATTCTCTTTTCTTCTGTTTATACACACAAGTTTAACAAACACATGCAAGGTGAAATTCCAAGAGAGAAATTGAGTAACTATTAACTCATTTCTTTGTAGTTTTTGTGTATATCCTAGAGATACATTTGTTTAAAATCCAAGAGTAACAATAATATAGGCCAATAATACTTTAGAGATAGTGATTGTCATCATGAATAAAAGTATCAATCTTCATTGGCAATCAAATTTTGCCTAATATTTTCATGGGATGGAGATAGTGGCTACATCAAGTGTTCAAAATCTTCACAAATAAGTCATAATAAAACTTTAAATAGATTATCTCGTCTTGGCTATAATACTTTGAAATTTATGAATAGAAGTGGTATGATATCATTTGATAATCTTAATTAGAGAAGGATGATGTAAGGAGGTGCCATGAAAGGATTTTCAATGCTTTGTCAAATCGTCTATATGAAATTTTTCAATCATACACAAATTCTAGAGACGTGTTTGCAATGCCTTGGAGACCCAATACAATATTGACAATCAAGGTACTATTGGATTTACTACTTTGAAATATTTTAAATTTATCACGATTAATGGAAAATTTGTCTCTGAGCCAGCTAGTGGTGGAACATTAAATACATGTTGCCAAATTCAAAGGCCTTATAAATGATTTTTTAAACCTCTTAATGTTGCTGTAATAATTTTAAAACTACCTTCAACTTGGAATGATTATCGAAAGAAACTTCTTCACTCAATTCAGAATCTAATTATAGATAATTTGATAAATCAAATTCTAAATGAGGAATGTTGTTGGGATTATGAGGCTAATTATATGAAAGAACTTGCAAATTAGACGCATTTTGTTAAGAATGATAAAACGAACAAATACAAAGAAAGCACCAAAACAATGACATGAAAACATTTGACTTGGTATTATTTTCATATGGATTTAAGCATAACAATGCTGATAAGTGCATTTACTCAAAATTTACCAAGGGGTATGGAGTTATAATTGCTTATACTTAGATGATATGCTAATTACTGGTATAAATATGTTTTGCATAAATGAAACTAAATGGTATCTATCTTCTCAATTTAAAATAGAAGATTTAGGAGAATTGGGTACAATTTTAGGTATCAAAGTGATTGAGCATAGTGGGGGATATATTTTAAGTCAAGGCTACTATGTGAAGAAAATTATTACAATCATGTATCAATTTAAAGAGTTAATTGTACAATATAATGTATCAATTAAATTGATGAAAATACTGCACAACCTTTAATACAATTAGTATGTGCTAGTGCAATTGGAAGTAAGATGTATGCTATGCATTGTACGACATCGTATATTGCCTTCATTATGTGTAAGTTGTCCAAAGTTACTAGTAATCCTAATACTATACATTGGAAAGCCATAAATAGAATTTTTAATTATTTAAAGAAAACAATATATTATGGTCAATTTTATGAAAGAAACCAACAATACTAGAAGGATGTTCGTATGCTAGTTGGATAACTAGCGTGATCTGATAACAAGTCCACATCTAGATGGAATTTCAGTCTTGCAAATGATGCAATCTTATGGGCATGAAAGAAGCAAATATGTACGACTCATTCAATGAATGAATATGAATTTATAGCATTATTGGGGGCTTGTAAAGAGGCTCAATGATTGTGGAATTTGCTATTGGATAAAGAGTTGTGGCCACAATTAATGGTAGCGATATATTTATATTATGATAGTGAGGCAACAATGTCCAAGGCATATATACTATAGTATATCTAGACATTGGCTTGCGACATTAGTATGTTTGACAATTAATTACCATGGAATTAGTTTAGTATTACATATTCGGACAAATAATAATTTGGCTTATCCATTCACTAAAGGACTCTTAGAGGTTTAGCTAGAAGTATTGCCATAGAAATGGATCTTAGACCAATTGATAATAGTAAAGTGTAGTGGAACCAAACTTTATAATTTCTAACGAAATCATTTAAATTCAATGGATAACAACAAACTATTGTATCTTGACGACGATTGAGTATTGGGGCACAAGGTTCGTGAAAGTTAGGAGGATTAGTGTTAAAAATAAAACACTTTCAAGGAGGTCAAGGTTTTAACAAGGTAACGCTAAGATGATAAATTAGGAACTTCGGCGTTATGAACATAAGAAGTGGTGCCACTTCTAATAAAACTCAAATGAACTTTAATTAATATTAATGAACACATGAGGGAGCACAAGGGCATTAAAGTGTTAAGGTATATGAAATTTCTAACTGAATGTATGATAAACCGACTAACAAATAGGATCATAGTTCAAAGTTTTATAAATCATTGATTTCGTTAATTGAATTGTTTATACTAAAAAACATTTGACTTTTAAAGTGAGATTCCAAAAGAAAAATTGATCCCGACTTAGGTATATATCCTAAAGGTATATATTCTAAACTTGCCAACAACAATAATAATGATTAATAATATTTTAAGAACAATGATAGTCATCATACATCAAAATATCAAAAAATTATAAACCAGCTCTCTATATTCGTAAGCAAACAGATTTTCCGAATAGGAGAAAGCCTCCCATTCTTGCAACCATCTTGAGTCCTAGGTGAAAGAAGTGCATCACCAATTTTCTTTATGTTTATTTATTTGACCAATCAGTCAAGTGGCCCACATCACAGCAACAGAGCAGGAAGACAAGAACTTCAATTATTTCCCGTGTCCAGAAGGTCCATCTCGTGCGTTGAGATAAAAACAAAAGAGAGGGAGCTCAATGCAAATCGGAGATATGCTAATTACTGGTATAAATATGTTTCGCATAAATGAAACTATAAGGTATCTATCTTCTTAGTTTAAAATAAAATATTTAGGAGAATTCAATACAATTTTAAGTATCAAAGTGATTGAGCATAGTGGGGGATATACTTTAAGTCAAGGCTACTGTGTGAAGAAAAATATTACATTCATGTATCAATTTAAAGAGTTAATTGTACAATATAATGTATCAATTAAATTGATGAAAATACTGCACAACCTTTAATACAATTAGTATGTGCTAGTGCAATTGGAAGTAAGATGTATGCTATGCATTGTACGACATCGTATATTGCCTTCATTGTGTGTAAGTTGTCCAGAGTTACTAGTAATCCTAATGCTGTACATTGGTAAGCCATAAATAGAATTCTTAATTATTTAAAGAAAACAATATATTATGGTCTATTTTATGAAAGAAACCAACAATAGTAGAAGGACGTTCATATGCTAGTTGAATAACTAGCGTGATCTGATAACAAGTCCACATATGGATGGAATTTCAGTCTTGCAAATGATGCAATCTTGTGGGCGTGAAAGAAGCAAATATGTATGACTCATTCAACAAACAAATATGAATTTATAGCATTATTGGGGGCTTGTAAAGAGGCTCAATGTTTGCGGAATTTGCTATTGGATAAAGAGTTGTGGCCACAATTAATGGTAGCCATATATTTATATGTGATAGTGAGGCAACAATGTCCAAGGCATATATACTATGGAATATCTAGACATTGGCTTGCGACATTAGTATGTTTGACAATTAATTACCGTGGAATTAGTTCAGTATTACATATTCGGACAACATTCACTAAAGGACTCTTAGAGGTTTAACTAGAAGTATTGCCATAGAAATGAATCTTAGACCAATTGATAATAATAAAGCATAGTGGAACCAAACTTTATAATTTCTAATGAAATCATTAAAATTCAATGGATAACAACAAACTATTGTATCTTGACGATGATTGAGTATTGGGGCACAAGGTTTGTGAAAGATATGAGGATTAGTGTTAAAAAAAACACTTTTAATGAGTTCAATGTTTTAACAAGATAATGCTAAGATAATAAATTAGGAACTTCATCATTATGAACATAAGAAGTGGTGCCACTTCTAATAAAACTCAAATGAACACATGAGGGAGCACAAGGGCATTAAAGTGTTAAGGTATATGAAATTTCTAACTGAATGTATGATAATTCGATTAACAAATAGGATAATAGTTCAAATTTTTATGAATCACTGATTTTGTTAATTAAATTGTTTATACTAATAAACATTTGAATCTTAAAGTGAAATTCCAAAAGAAAAATTGATCTTGACTTAGGTATATATCCTAAAGGTATATTTATTCTAAACTCGCCAACAACAGTAATAAAGGATAAATAATATTTTAAGAACAATCATCATCATCATACATCAAAATATAAAAAAATTATAAACCAGTAGCAAACACATTTCCCAAACAGGAGAAAGCCTCCCATTCTTGCAACCATCTTGAGTCCTTGGTGAAAGAAGTGCATCACCAATTTTCTTTATGTTTATTTATTTGACCAATCAGTCAAGTGGCCCACATCACAGCAACAGAGCATGAAGACAAGAACTTCAATTATTTCCCGTGTCCAGAAGGTCCATCTCGTGCGTTGAGATAAAAACAAAAGAGAGGGAGCTCAATACAGATCGGAGATATGCTAATTACTGGTATAAATATGTTTTGCATAAATGAAACTAAATGGTATCTATCTTCTCAATTTAAAATAGAAGATTTAGGAGAATTGGATACAATTTTAGGTATCAAAGTGATTGAGCATAGTGGGGGATATATTTTAAGTCAAGGCTACTATGTGAAGAAAATTATTACATTCATGTATCAATTTAAAGAGTTAATTGTACAATATAATGTATCAATTAAATTGATGGAAAATACTGCACAACCTTTAATACAATTAGTATGTGCTAGTGCAATTGGAAGTAAGATGTATGCTATGCATTGTATGACATCGTATATTGCCTTCATTATGTGTAAGTTGTCCAAAGTTACTAGTAATCCTAATACTATACATTGGAAAGCCATAAATAGAATTCTTAATTATTTAAAGAAAACAATATATTATGGTCTATTTTATGAAAGAAACCAACCATACTAGAAGGATGTTCGTATGCTAGTTGGATAACTAGCGTGATCTGATAACAAGTGGCTTGCGATATGAGTATGTTTGAGAATTAATTGCTGGAGAAAGCCTCCCATTCTTGCAACCATCTTGACTCATTGGTGAAAGAAGTGCATCACCCATTTTCTTTATGTTTATTTATTTGACCAAGCAGTCAAGTGGACCACATCACAGCAACAGAGCATGAAGACAAGAACTTCAATTATTTCCCATGTCCAGAAGGTACATCTTGTGAGTTGAGATAAAAACAAAAGAGAGGGAGCTCAATGCAGATCGGAGATTAGCAAATATCCACGCGGAAAGGAGCTCCACATGCTGCGTTAAATAAGTCAACATCGTGTGCTTGTAGTTTTCTCCTTCAAGAAACAATCCAAATCCAACATGGATTTTGCAAATCAACACCTCATCCGAGTATGTCAAAAAATACGAGTCTGATTTTCACATACAATTTTGCATTGGATTTATTTATCAACTCAAACTCGAGACATATTTTAATAGATTGGAAGGAGTAATGATATTGCATGCGCCTTAGGAAGTGAGTACTAAGTGTTCCTGAATTTAGGGGACTTGACACTTCTCGTCTTCACAGGCTTCCTCCTTTTTCATAAAGGTACTTTGATCTTAAAGTGAGCCAATCGACAAAGACCAAGTTAGTCTTGGTCGGTTTCACTTTTTTGCTGGTGAGGGGTAGCCCATCCACTTGGCTAGTTCATATTGAAAAACTCAACTAGTTCTTCTTCACTAAACCCACACACACCAAACTTCTTTCTTTCTTTCTTTCTTTCTTTCTTTCTTTCTTTCGAGAGAGAGAGAGAGAGAGAGAGAGAGAGAGAGAGAGAGAGAGAGAGGTAATAAGCTTCCTTGCTATGGCAAACTCAGAGGCCAAAAGGAGTGGTGATGCTGCACGTGCATTAGGAGGTGAGTACCAAGTGTTTCTGAGTTTTAGAGGACCTGACACTCGTTATGGATTCACAGACTTCCTCTACCATGGCTTGGTAGATGCCGGAGTCCATGTATTTAGGGACGAAGATGAACTCCGCTTTGGCAAAGAGATTGGTGGGAACCTTTTACATGCTATCAACAGCTCAATTATCTACATACCTATCTTCTCACAAACTTATGCTTCTAGTAAATGGTGCCTTCGTGAGCTTGCATACATAGTAGACAATGTATCTAAGTCAAAGGGTAAAAAGAGTATCCTTCCCATTTTTTTCAATGTGGAACCTGACGATCTTAAACTTAAGACTCAACGGTATAGAAAAGCTTTTTTGAAGCATGAGGAGGAGTTTCCTAATGAGGTGCAAGTGTGGAAAAAGGCTCTTGAAGAGGTGGATGAAATTAAGGGATGGATCGTGAAAAAAGACCAAAGGTAAGATTTTGATTCTTCTTTCTTTGTTTTAAGGAGTAACCGTTGCCCTGTCAAATGATTTCTTTTACCTTTTGCTTAATGGAAAATATTAACTACCTCCAGTTGCTGCTTTCATTCAACTTTACATGCTCTGCTTTTACGATCTTCCCTAAAGTATTCACACTGTTAGGATAAATCATATTCAAGAGCACCCATTTGCAAATATTTAAATGGGACAATATATTCAACTCCAGATTTAGCATCAATATTAATCTGGCGTCCTTGCTTATCAAAATATATAATTTACATTAGATCAAAATCGCAACCCAGAAATTTTATTTACCCTTGTGATGAGAGTATCAAGATTTACGCTTGTGATAAGAGTATTGGTTTCCATTTAATGGGAAAAGACTAAAAAAAAAAAAAAACCAGATATCCCATTTGGTGACAACTTTGTTTTATACAGTTTTGGATATTCCTCAGTAAACACCAATTAACGAAAGAAAGTAAGATTCTATGATAAAATCATGTGTAAACATTCAATAAAAGTGAGAACATCTTGAGAGCATCTGCTGTCATCCCGTGGCCTCGAGCAAAGCAGATCTCACGGAGGTCCACATCGAGGCGGGGCAACCTCAATCTGGACCAAGCTCGAGGTGACTACTACCGGCGCGGAGGCTTGTGATTGGTCTGGCCACGCCTGCGAGCAGTGGGAGAGAGAGACAGAAAAAAGGGACACATGTTGTAAGTAGAGTTGAGCAAAACGAACCCGTTTAGGGCAGGCTTGATGGCACTTGTCCAGTTCCCAATTTCAAAAAATTAGAAATGATTTTTGAACCAGTTTCCAATTACATGTATGGAACCGCCTACTCAAACCACTTGGACAGATTGATTTTTATTTTTTTATTTCATATAAATCTGTAAAATCCAAAAAGCCTTTCCCATTACCTCTTTATTTCTCAAACCCTTCCTACTTTTTCTTTTTTGCCCTTTAACACGAGGCTTGTGTTTTCAAGTTTGGCTTAACCTTTTTGAGTTCAGCCTGCTCCGAAGAATTTGGATTCCTTAACATTTGATAGCACTTCGGGGTGAGCAACAAAGACTATCCGGATTGGGAACTGCCGAACCTACTAGTTCATGTAGTTCCTGAGGGGCTTGGTTCGGTCCTTGGTTCCATAAAAATGGAACTGGTGATCTATGGTCCAGTCCTTGGTTCCAGAGATTGGATCACCCGGATCGGACTACCACTTGTTTTTTTATTTTTATTTTAATTACTTAAAAATCTTCAAAGAACAATAGCCTCTCATGCTCCCTCTTCCCTCTCAGCTCTCATGCCTTTTTCCCTCTCTCCATGGTGGATGATGGCATCCTCCAAGATCTGGAGGAGGAGGGCTTTTTCGACGAGCTCAGTGTAATGGGATTCAAGTCGAGGAGGGTGACAAGGATGAGTTGGAGTTAATTTGACCCCCCGTGGATTTGCAGGGGCCGATGGGGCAATGTAGAGGAGAGAGGAAGGAGAAGACACCACAGACATGAGGATCCATGAAGGATTGAGAGCGAGCTCGGAGTGAATTGGAGGTGTCTTCCGTCGTCTCTCTAAAATGGAGGACTCACCATGGTGGTTTTTGTGGAAGGAGGAGGGCAAGGGGGTTTGTGTAGAGAAGAGAGAGAGAAAGATGGAGATGGGACACAAGGAACTGACTTAGAGAGAGAGAGAGAACAAAAGTAAATACCTTTTTGGGGTCAGACACGCCGCTCTTAACGCTCCTTAAAAGATTTGACTGTTTCTATGGTCCGGTTCAGTATGGTTTGGTCTGATTCTTGATCTTAGGACTAATCAGTCCAATTCCTAATTCATAATTTTGGGATTGGTCCTCCCAATCCAATTCCTGGTTCCATCTTGAAACTGAACCTAACCAACAACCAATCACCCTTAATAACACTATATTTATTGTATGTGCACAACCATAAGGTGATGGTAGAGAGAGAGAGAGAGAGAGAGAGAGAGAGAGAGAGTTAAAAGGGGTATGCACATTTAATGAGAAAAATAATTGGAAGCTTATGGTTGGAAGGAAAAGTGAATGTCAAATTAATGAAGATTAGGAAAGAATGTATTCTTATTGTTCATGTTAATCGAAAGAAAGTGCTCTTCTTCAAACTAGTATTCTAGCAAAAAAGCACTTAGTGCCTATTAATACAAGGTAAAGGCAACACTTTTGCACTTTACTCCTTAATTATTTGTGAACTTACAGTTAACTCCCAAAATAAAAAGCAAATCATTGGCTGACCTTCTGTTTGTTAAGGGGTAAAATGCAATTTAATGAGAGAATATATGTTCGTAAAATTCTAAACGCAAGTGCACGTATCGAACAAGTAATATAATGATGAGATAAAGTATCGTCCCACGGAGATCGATGATTAATAAACCAATTAAATACTAAAATAGACTAATTCTAAAATTTATCTAACAAATCAAAATATAATTAAGAATGAATTAAAAACGAAATTTGTAGACTAAATGTAGTAAAATCAATCAGAAAAATATGTTAGAGCATCCGATTTCACAATAACCACTAGATATGAATTTCATATTGTTATAAATACAAGAACGATATCAAACACGTGATAGCGGAATTTCCTAATCTATTTACTATCCTATCTCTAGGTATAGCAAACCTACTCAGCTTATTAATCCACTATATCTCTATGTGAATTAAAATAAACATGAGTGCATTAAAAACTATGAATATTCCCGGTTTACAATGAGTCTTTTGGATCACCTTATCACCGAAAGCTACACAAATAACGCAGATATTTCTATCCACGTTTAATTCATGGTTATATATTATAATGAGCAATTGCATATTATCACCTCTCGTCTCAAACATGCACATCAGATCATTCAAGTGGTGGCCAGGTCACTCAAAAGTATTAAACGCAATAATAAATAACTCACATGAATGAAATCAATTGTAGAACATAAAAATCATGAAATTCACATCATCATGGTTAGGCTACATCGTAGCTCTAACAAAAGAAAATTAGAACATAGTAGAATAAGAAATATAAATATAAATATAAATCAAACCCAGCATCTTGAATCAAAGAACAAGAATTCTGTCACCACTTTTGTCTTCTCTTCAAAATACTTCAAAAGACTCTCGAACAATGGAAAACGATCCGCTCAAAAAATAAAAAACCTAGCTGCTCTCTCTTCCTATTTATAGGAAATCTAAAATATCTACTTGTAGATAACATTAGGGAACAAAATCAAGAATTTCCTAATTTGATATCCATCTTCCATCGCTGCTTTTATTTGAATTCCTAATAATTGCCCTTCTTTTCCTTATCTTCTCCATATTTCATTATTCGCATAAACAAGGAAAATTCAAATAATCAGAAGGAAATTCAAATATTTTCTCACAGATAATGCATTAATTATTGCTTAAAATAGGTAAAATAACTCTATTTTTTATAGAGTTATCAAACCCCAAACTTAACATTTTGCTAGTCCTCGAGCAAAAGTAAGACATAACACATACTCAACCTAACAACCTTCTCCATGACATCTTTCCATAATTGCTCAAATTCACAATTCAAAGAAAAACATAAATTCCATCCAAACATTGAAATCAATTTATAAGTTAAGACCAATTCTAACTATATGATCCAAGTGTGTGTGTGAGAGTCCTCATCTTTTTCAAATTATATGCAATCCAAATAAATTCACATTAACATGCAACCTCTAAAAAATTCTCAATAATTATGACCAAATCTCATAGGTTTGCTTTTCATTCATCTCTCCACTAATGTAAGCTAATTATCCAACCAAAAATCAATAGGACTTTTCTCGGGTTGTAATGTAAGGCTGGGCTAAAGGTGAGATAAAGGGAATTTTTAAGCTCAAATAACCCATCAACACGTTGATTTCGAGGATCTAATTAGAGCCAATGTCACTGTCCAATTTCACTCCTTCAAGATAATTTTTCTGCCGCCATATATCAGCATTCTTTTTTTTTTCTTTCCTTTACTCTTTCTCTTTTCTCTTTTTTTTTTTTTTTTGAATTGCTTTATGGTGGAGTTTCTCCCAAAGTCCCTCCAAATATAACATAAAAATTTCCAACCCATTGAGTATCCAAAAGGCTCACTCAATTGAAAGTTGGATAGGGAACCATAAGAGCAATTTTTTTTTTTTTGACAATACACCCCAAACAACCACTGCAATCACTTTTTTTTTCTTCTTTTTACTCCATCATTCCTCCCAAATTTCTATCAAGCTCAAATAATTTTTTTTTTTATCCCAAAAGAAAATCAACGTGTTCATAGGGCATGGGATAAAGATATAATTTGATCACGGCTAGGCTAAACATATATGGGTGCCAATGA
The DNA here is from genome assembly GCA_017140615.1 of Eucalyptus cladocalyx. NCBI lineage: Eukaryota > Viridiplantae > Streptophyta > Magnoliopsida > Myrtales > Myrtaceae > Eucalyptus > Eucalyptus cladocalyx. The sequence goes on from CM029518.1 coordinate 35,422,423, forward strand.
AAGATTGGGTAATAATTAAGGCTCAACGGGGTGACTAGGGATAAATAAATAGGGTTGGCTTGAAAGGCTCAATCGATCCAAAAACTGCCTATATCATTTTCTCAATTAGATTTAGCTTAGGATTTCGCCTCAAGAGAAAATCAAACAAATTCTAAGATTTGGGTGAAATCTAAGAAAATCACATATTTCACATGAATGTTCTCTAGATTTACACATAATTCAAAAAGTAAGGACTTTTAGTGCTCAATAAGTGGATCAACATAATTAGAATTAAGATTAACTCACACCTCAACTGCAAGTTTAAATAAAATTTAAATTTTCCTAAGAATCGCAAAAATTCACAACCAGGAAAGCAATAATGATAAAAAAAAAAAAAAATATCTAAAAATTTGTCTTCCCCCCAAACTTGAATGAAGCAAAGTGTCCTCAATGCGAAAAATAGAATAGGAAGAAGAAAACTTCCCTGGTTGTAGGATAAGTCCATAGATGATCTTGATGATTAAACTCTTGAAAGGTGCTCCCTAAAAATTAACCTGAATAAAATAGAGAAAAGTTAATCTTTTTTTTTTTTTTGCAAAACATAAACTTAAAAATAAATAAAAAAATAATTAAAATGCTTGGGTTGCCTCCCAAGAAGCGCTTGCTTTATAGTTTTCAGCCAAACTATCTCAGTTGTCGCTTATTCGAAGGATGAAGTTCAATGGTGGTCTTCTGCTTATTGTAACTACTTTCAAAGTAGAGCTTCAAAACGTTGACCATTCACCTTGAATGTGCCATTAATGTCATGCACAACTTCAACTGTTCCATATGGGAATACCTGTGTAACTGTAAAAGGACCCGAGACCATCTAGACCGCAACTTTCCGGAAAAAGTTTAAGACGAGAGTTATAGAGTAAGACTTTTTGACCAATTTTAAACTCTCTTCTAAATATGTGCTTGTCATGCCATCTTTTTGTACGCTCCTTGTACAACTTAGAATTTTCATAGGCCTCATTGCGAAATTCCTCCAGTTCATTCAGTTGCAATAATCTTTCTTCACCCGCAGATCGCATATCAAAATTCAGAAATTTCAATGCCCAATATGCTTTATGCTCTAATTCCACCGGTAAGTGACAAGCCTTTCCAAACACTAGCCTAAAAGGAGACATCCCAATTGGAGTTTTGAACGCTGTCCTATAGGCCCAAAGTGCATCATCAAGTTTTATTGACCAATCTTTCCTAGAGGCATTCACTGTTTTTTCTAAAATTCTCTTGATTTCCCTATTTGAAATCTCTACTTGACCACTAGTCCGAGGATGATAAGGGGTTGCAACCTTATGTGTGACTCCATACTTAGTCAAAAGTGCTGCAAATTGCTTGTTGTAAAAATGTGTCCCCCTATCACTTATGATTGCCTTAGGAGTGCCAAATCGGGTAAAAATATTTTTCTTCAAAAATTTCACCACAACTTTAGCATTATTTGTTGATAATGCTACAGCTTCTACCCACTTAGACACATACTCCACAGCCACTAAAATGTATAAATTTCCATATGAAGGTGTAAAGGGTCCCATGAAATCAATACCCCAAACATCAAATAATTCACACACAATAATGTTGTTTAAAGGCATCTCATTTTTTCTTGAAATATTTCCAGTTCTCTGACACCTATCACATGAAGCTACATAGGAATATGCATCTTTAAAAAGTGTAGGCCAATAAAATCCAGATTGTAAAATCTTAGCTGCAGTTTTTGTGGCACCAAAATGGCCACCTGTCTCTCCATCATGACAATGATGTAGAATGTTTGCCTTCTCTTCATCTGGAACACATCTCCTTATGATCTGATCTGCACATACTTTAAACAAGAAAGGTTCTTCCCAAAAATAATTTTTAACATCAAAAGAATTTTTTCTTCGTTGATATGATAATTCGGGAGGAAGAACATTACTAACCAAATAATTTACGAAGTCGGCGTACCAGGGAATTTTTGTGGACATGATGGAAAAAATTTTCTCATCGGGAATTCTTCCAAAATTGGTCTTACCTCTTCCTTTGAATTTGGAATTCTTGATAAATGGTCTGCAATAAGATTTTCAGTCCCCTTCTTATCTTTGATTTCCAAATCAAATTCTTGCAAAGAATAGAATCCACCGATCAACCTGGGTTTTGATTCTTTCTTTTCAAGCAGATACTTAAGAGCAAAGAGTGGTCGAATAAACTATAACTTTTGAGCCAATTAAATAAGAACGAAATTTATCAAAAGCAAATACTACCGCCAAAAGTTCCTTTTCGTTGTTGAATAATTCAATTGTGCACCTGACAAGGTTCGACTGGCATAATATATGGTTCGAAAAATTTTATTCTTCTTTTGTCCCAAAATAGCTCCTACTGCATAATTGCTAGCATCACACATCAGCTCAAAAGGTAAATCCCAATTTGGTGCTGCCATGATTGGTGCTGATATTAACTTCTCCTTTAAAGTGTTAAAAGCCCGCATGCATTCAAAGAAAAATTAAAAGGAGCATCTTTTTCCAAAAGATTAGAAAGAGGTTTAGCAATTTTTGAAAAATCTTTTATAAATCGCCTGTAAAATCCCCGCATGCCCCAAAATCCTCGACAAGTTTCACAGATGTTGGCGGAGGTAATTTTGCAATGACTTCCACTTTGGCTCGATCGACTTCTATTCCGTTTTGAGAAATTTTATGCCCGAGCACTATTCCTTCTTGCACCATAAAGTGACACTTCTCCCAATTCAAAACAAGGTTAGTCTCCTCACATCTTTGTAAGACCAAAGCCAAATTATTTAAACAAGAATCAAATGATAGGCCAAAAAGGAAAAATCATCCATGAAAATCTCAATATATTTTTCAACCATATCGTAGAAAATAGCCATCATGCATCTTTGAAAAGTAGCTGGTGCATTACAAAGACCAAAGGGCATTCTTCTAAAAGCAAAAGTACCATAGGGACAAGTGAAAGTAGTTTTCTCTTGATCTTCGGGTGCAATAGGAATCTGATTATACCCGAATATCCATCCAAAAAGGAATAAAATTCATGCCCCGCAAGTCTTTCTAACATCCGATCAATAAATGGTAAAGGAAAGTGATCTTTTCTAGTGGCGTCATTCAATTTTCTGTAATCCATACACACACGCCACCCAGTAACTGTTCTAGTTAGAATCAATTCATTGTTGTCGTTTTTCTGAACAGTCATACCACCTTTCTTTGGCACAACTTGTACAGGACTTACCCAAGAACTATCGAGATAGGATAGATGATACCGCATCAAGTAGCTTAATTACCTCAGCTTTCACTACTTCTTGCATCTTCGGGTTCAAACGCCTCTGAGGTTGGATAGTGGGTTTATATTGCTCCTCCATCAAAATTTTGTGCATGCAAATTGAAGGACTAATTCCCTTGATATCAGCTATTTTCCATCCAATTGCACATTTATGCTCTCTTAATACTCGAGCAATTTCTCCTCCATCAAATCAATGAAAAAGATATAATTACCGGTAAAGAAGAAACTCCATCTAAATAAGCATATTTCAAATGAGAAGGTAAGGGTTTGAGTTCAAGAATTGGAGGCTCTTCAATTGATGGTTTAGGCTTTGTAATGTGTTGTCCCAATTCCTCAAATTTAATTGCCTTTTGCCTTGAATATGGTGGAATTGCCTCCATGAAATTTGCGTACTCCTTTATCTCCTCATTATGAATATCTTTGTCCATTGGTTGAATCGACATGCTTCAAGTGGATCTTCAAAAATATTTTCCGAAAAACCTTATTCACCAACTTGTCAACTGTCTCAACTCTAAAACAAGAATTATCATCGAGATGGATATTTCATTGCTTTAAAAACATTAAATGAAACAAGATCATCTTGAACTCTAAGGATCAACTTCCCCGTTGTACATCAATAAGAGCTCTTCCCGTTGCTAGAAAAGGTCGACCTAAAATAAGTGGTACCTCAAAATCTTCCTCCATGTCAAGAACTATGAAATCTCGCAGAAAGATAAATTTGTCAACTTTTACCAAAACATCTTCCACAATACCTCTCGGATATTTAATTGATCGATCAGCCGGTTGAAGTGACACGTGGTTGTTTTTACCTCGCCCAATCCTAATTTCTTGAAAATAGAATAAGGCATCGATTAATACTTGCACCTAAATCACATAATGCTTTTTCAAAGTAAGAATCCCCAATAGTGCAAGGAATAGTAAAACTCCCCGGATCTTTTAATTTTGGAGGCAATTTGTTTTGTAGGATGGCTGAACACTCCTCGTTTAACTTCACAGCCTCATAATCCTCCAGTTTCCTTTTGTTTGCCAAAATCTCCTTCAAAAATTTTGCATAACTAGGCATTTGTGCTAAAGCATCCGCAAAAGGAATGTTAATGTGCAATTTTTTAAATACATCAAGAAATTTAGAAAATTGCTTATCCATTTTGTGTCCGGAGTCGCCGAGGGAATGGAATTGGCGGCACATATGGCTTTGGATTATCTGGAAAAAGTTTACTCTTACTTGTCTCCTTCGATTGTTTATTGATCACCTCTTCTTTGTCTCGATAATCTCTTCTTCTCCCACTTGTTTACCACTTCTCGGGGTAATAGCCTTTATGTTTTCAATTGGATTTTTCTCCGTGTTGCTTGGCAAAGAACCCTTTGCCTTCCCGACATCATACTTGCTAACCGACCCACTTGCATCTCCGCATTTCGATTGAAGCCTCTTGGTTTTGAAATCTCACATCCGTGCTTTTGATGAAGTTATGAGTTGTGTTAGCAAGTTTGGTGACTATGTCTTCCAAATTTGACTTTGTTTCTTCGATTGTTTGAATCCTTGTGGTCTCGTCACATTCCGATTGTTCCATGAAAAATTTGGATGATTGCGCCATCCCGGATTGTATGTGTTGGAGTAGGGATTATTTTACGACTGTTAAAATTCCCAACAAAGTTAGAATTTTCACTAGGTTGTTTGAAAGTATTACCTACCCGACACTCGTGCTAACATGTCCTCCACCACAAAAATCACATGTCAAATTGTGAATTTTCATGGCTGAAACACTCATATTATCAAGCTTTTTGTTGATTGTTTCAAATTGTGCAGCAATTGCAGCAAAAGCATCCACTTCATGAATTCCGCTAACTTTTCGCATTGGTAATCTCTCGAGGCCACCGATAACTATTGGACGCCATCTCTTCTAATAAATTGTAGGCTTCTTCTAGTGTTTTATTATTTAAAGTCCCCCCGCAGCTGCATCAATCATAGAACGAAGATTTGCACTAGAGCCATTATAAAAAGTTTGTACCGCATCCATACGGGTAGTCCGTGATGTGGGCATCTCCTAAGAAATTCTTTGAATCTTTCCCATGCTTCATATAATGATTCATTATCCATTTGCATAAAATTAGTAATATCGTTACGCATCTTTGCAGACTTTGCGAGTGGAAAGAACTTACCAAGAAATTTCTGAGCCATATCATTCCATGTAGTAATTGATCCTGCAAGAAGAGAAGAAAGCCAACTCTTAGCTTTATCTCTAAGAGAGAATGGAAATAATCTTAATTTAATAGCATCATCTGTAACTCCATTATATTTAATGGTGTCACGATTTCAAGAAAAGCATCGATATGAGCGTTTGGATCATCGCTTGGTAGCCCACCGAATTGCACCGATTGTTGAAGCATCTGAATAAGTGACGGCTTAATCTCAAAGTTGTTTGCTTGAATTGCAGGTCTTCGATACTTGATGTGGTGCCTTGAACTGTTGGCGCAGCATAATCTCTTAAAAGTCTACGTGGATTTTCATTATCACCGTCTGCCATCTTAGCGTGATTCTTCGTTCTCTTAGTCGCTTTTTGAATGTACGCTCGATTTCTGGATCAAGCTCAACAAGTTCCCCTTGTTGGCTACGTGTCATAAACCGATGTACACCCTGAAAAATAAAAACAAAACGAAAGCTAGATTAAATTTAGAATTATCTGGTATCAATATTAATTAGTATTAAACAAACGATCCCCGGCAACGGCGCCAAAAACTTGTTCGTAAAATTCTAAACGCAAGTGCACGATCGAACAAGTAATATAATGATGAGATAAAGTATCGTCCCACGGAGATCGATGATTAATAAACCAATTAAATACTAAAATAGACTAATTCTAAAATTTATCTAACAAATCAAAATATAATTAAGAATGAATTAAAAACGAAATTTGTAGACTAAATGTAGTAAAATCAATCAGAAAAATATGTTAGAGCATCCGATTTCACAATAACCACTAGATATGAATTTCATATTGTTATAAATACAAGAACGATATCAAACACGTGATAGCGGAATTTCCTAATCTATTTACTATCCTATCTCTAGGTATAGCAAACCTACTCAGCTTATTAATCCACTATATCTCTATGTGAATTAAAATAAACATGAGTGCATTAAAAACTATGAATATTCCCGGTTTACAATGAGTCTTTTGGATCACCTTATCACCGAAAGCTACACAAATAACGCAAAGATATTTCTATCCACGTTTAATTCATGGTTATATATTATAATGAGCAATTGCATATTATCACCTCTCGCCTCAAACATGCACATCAGATCATTCAAGTGGTGGCCAATCACTCAAAAGTATTAAACGCAATAATAAATAACTCACATGAATGAAATCAATTGTAGAACATAAAAATCATGAAATTCACATCATCATGGTTAGGCTACATCGTAGCTCTAACAAAAGAAAATTAGAACATAGTAGAATAAGAAATATAAATATAAATATAAATCAAACCCAAAGCATCTTGAATCAAAGAACAAGAATTCTGTCACCACTTTTGTCTTCTCTTCAAAATACTTCAAAAGACTCTTTAACAATGGAAAACGATCTGGCTCAAAAAAAAAAACCTAGCTGCTGCTCTCTTCCTATTTATAGGAAATCTAAAATATCTACTTGTAGATAACATTAGGGAACAAAATCAAGAATTTCCTAATTTGATATCCATCTTCCATCGCTGCTTTTATTTGAATTCCTAATAATTGCCCTTCTTTTCCTTATCTTCTCCATATTTCATTATTCTGCATAAACAAGGAAAATTCAAATAATCAGAAGGAAATTCAAATATTTTCTCACAGATAATGCATTAATTATTGCTTAAAATAGGTAAAATAACTCTATTTTTTATAGAGTTATCAATATAACAACAAATCAAAAAAGAAAGGAAAAAAGAAACAACGAAACATCCCATAGTTTCATTGGCTCATCCGAAAACTAGACTAGACCAATCAATCTGGTTCTAGGACTAAGTAGGCTGATTCCTGATTCTGGGTGGAAACAGATCACCCCTAATTGTGGGGGGTGCTGAACTTCGTGTGGGCATAAGCGCCGAACAATTAGACAGCGCTGACTGCTATGGACCGAGACAGGCAGCGGCTGAAGGTCAATGATGATAGGTCAAGAGAGTGGTGAGGGTAATTTTGATTATAAAAAAAAGAATTGCAATTTGATTAATAAGTTAGGACGTCAAATTCAATGTAAATGAGTTGTTAATGCACCATTTTTAAGAATTGACAATCTCTCATGCTTTTGAATTGCGTGGTCCATGGGCCCAACATACCGCTTGAGAATCTTGGATTTTTACAAGACAGTTCCAGACCAGAAAACCAAAACTTATTGGCAAACCGACAGGGCCTCTCCATTTTGTTTTTTCTATATTGACAAGGAAGTCTGACTTATCTTACTGAATATATGGAGCAAGTAAGATGTAAGCCCAAACCCAGATAAGTAGTCCAAACATAGCAATGTGACCACACATTTTGTGGACAATCAACACACGTCTTTATTACTGACCAAAAAAAAAAAAAAAACACACGTCTTTATTCCTTAATCATCAAGTTAACCCCATGGGAGTTGGGTCTCTCAATTTTCAATTTGGAAAAAACCTAAGAGTGACCCGGCTCTTTAAATACCAATTTACTTTACATAATCAGATCCATTGAAAACTTATTTGCCCAAGTTAAAGCAGGGCAAATGTTAGAATGGTTGTACAGCTTAAGCTGGGAAATAATTACAGTTTTTTTTTTTTTTTTTTTTTTTGGTCGATCGGGAAATAATTACAGGTTTGGGATTATGTATTTTTTCACCTATTATGAGTGCTTCAATTTTTTCCAGGCTTAACTATAAATGCTGAAATTTTGCTTATGCACGACATAGTAGCCACTTAACCATCATGAAAACAAATGCTATAGTATTGAGAAATTTCTGTAATCTTTATGAAAACTAAATTAGCCAATACCAATCACTTAATATATTTAGATCTCATTCATGATGTAGTTCAATCTTTTCAAATTAAGATTTTGACAAACCCACATGTGATGCGTCGGTATGAAATTAATTGAGACAACTAATGAAAGCATTTTTGTACATGGCAGCCAAGCAACAACTCTCAAATTGATTGTTGAAAGGGTTCTGGAGAAGCTGGAGATAAGACAAAAATCAGTGACTGAACATTTAGTTGGACTTGATGATCGAGTAAAAGAGTTAATAGAGTTCTTAGATGTCAACCATCATGATGTGAGGCTTATTGGAATTTATGGAATGGGCGGCATTGGTAAGACAACTATTGCCACGGTCATCTTTAATCAACAACAACCCCACTTTGGAAAGTGTTGTAGCGTCCTTGAGGATGTGCGAGAAAACTGGTCAACCACGGAGGGCATAGTCCAATTGCAAAAGAGATTAGTGTCTGACATTGTTGGTTCCGAATCTGCTGAAAAATTCAAGGATAGTGAACAAGGAATGAGGAGAATTAAAGAAATACTTTGTACAAAGAAGGTCCTTGTGGTTTTGGATGATGTTGATAATAAAGAGCAAATTAAGAAACTGATAGGGAATGGTTCATTACATTCAGGATCTAGGCTTATCATTACAACAAGAAACATGACTATTCTAGATGTAGAGGGGTTTACATGCCTAAAGTATGAGATGCTAAAGATGGATGATAGTGTTGCACTTCAGCTTTTTTGTCAACATGCCTTTGGTAGTGACATTCCTTTGAATGATTATGACGAGATTTCAAGAGAAATTATCTTAGGTATGGGAGGGCTTCCTTTGGCCGTTAAAGTAATAGGTTCATTACTTAATCAAAAAAGGAAAGCATTTTGGGAAGAGACGTTGGTTAGGTTAAGGGATTTACCTGAGAAGGAGATTATGGAGAAGTTGAGAATTAGCTATGATGATCTAGATGGAGATCAGCAACAAATTTTTCTTGACATAGCATGTTTCTTTCTCAATGAGACGAAGACTGATGTAATGCACATGTGGGATGATTGCCGATTTTATCCTGATAGATAATGATAAATTGTGGATGCATGATCAATTAAAAGACCTCGGAAGGCAAATTGTCCGTCAAGAAAGTCTAGGTGACCCTAGAAAGCGAGAGTAGGGTGTGGATTGCAGACAAAGCTCTCGAAGTCATAAGAGCAGAAGAGGTAAGTAAGAAATGTCCCATTTTTGAATAAAAGTTGTATATCTTAGGATTAATGATTCCTTTTTTGTTTAAAGTCTTTATCATTTTCTTCCTATCCATTCGTTGATAAACTTTTTCATATTATTGCAAAATTTCACTTGTAGAGGAAGGACAGGGTTCAAGCACTTGAAATAGATGGAATGTATGACTCCATAGAGATTACAAATGAAGAGTTTCGAAGGTTACAAAACCTAAGATGTCTCAAGTTACGCGAAGGAACCTATACTGGGAACTTTGCAGAGTGTCATTCAAAGTTGAGATGGCTTTCTTGGCATCCTTTGCGTTAGGGTTTCAAAGCATACGATATGTATTTGGATCATCTCGTGGTTTTTAAACTTGGCATGAATGACTTCACCAATGATTCACATGCATGGGACTTGATCAAGGTAAATTACATGTTTTAGTTCTAGTCTAAGAGTCCTAATGTGATCTATAGGATAGTTCTTAAACTTGACATGTCATGTATTTTTCACAGAGGGCACATAATTTGAAGGTTCTATCTCTTACTAAGTGTGATGGCATAATGACAATCCCAAACTTCTCTAAATGCTCGAGTTTAGAGAGGTTGACCCTTGCACGTTGCAATAGGCTACAGAGAATTGAAAGCTTCATTGGAGATCTACAGTCGTTGACTGAATTAAAGATTGAAGGATGCATGGATCTTACATATTTGCCTAAAGAAGTGGGGGATCTAAGGAATCTTAAGCGCTTCTCATTGAGGCGATGTTGTAAGTTACGAGAACTTCCAAGCTCACTTGAGAATTTAACCTCATTGATAGAGTTAGACTTATCAAATACAGGTATTGCTGAACTTCCAAACTCCATCGAACGATTAGTGAAACTTGAGTCTTTTTTTTGGAAAACATGAGGATAAGTGACTTTTCCAATTCCATTGGAAATTTAAAATCATTACGCATATTGCGTTTATCAAAAGAATTTCCTTGTTCAGAGCATCATGTTTGGCAGATACCTAGTGCTATCAACATTTTAGAAGATCTTGAAGAGCTGGATTTCTTTGGGCCTAATGAAATGAACGGCAAAATTCCTACCAAAATTGGAGAATTGTCCGAAGAATTTCCTTGTTTGGAGAATCATGTTTGGCAGTTACCTAGTGGGATTAGCAATTTGGAAAATCTTGAAGAGCTGGATCTCTCTGGGCGTGATGAAATGAATGGCGAAATTCCTGTTGGAATTGAAAAATTGTCACATTTAAGAATCCTAAACCTAGAGCGCACCCGTATTTGTGGAATACCAAGGACAATCAACATGCTTGAGAACCTCTTAACACTAAACTTAAGAGATTGTCATGTGATTCAAGAGTTGCCGGAGCTTCCTCTAAGTTTGAAAATTCTACTTCTTAGATCAAAATCATTGCTTTTGGTACCTAATCTGTCAAACCTTATTGATTTGTCAGAACTGCTATTGAGTGATGGCTCTTGTGATACATGCAAATCAAACCTAATCAGAGGATGCGACATAAGCTGGATTCAGAGGTTATCTAGACTGGAAAAGTTAGAGTTAAATCTGTTTAAAGTTCCGGCACCTCATGAGTTGGCTTCTCTTTCTCAACTGGAAGAGCTTACTTTGTCCAACTTAGAGAGAGAAACCCTTGTGCAGCTTCCATCCTCTCTGCTGAGATTGGAATTAAAATTCTTTAGCATCAGGAGGGCAGAGTTATCTCCCTCCTACTTGAGATTGGGCAGTTTGTCGACTTTAGAGTTCTATTATGGTGAAGTGGAAGATATACCACTCGATGAACTTCGACGACTAGAGAACTTAACTGTTGATAAATGTAAACTGCTTCAGCGTTTATGCATTCCATTGGAATTGGGGATGCTACGGCAAGTGTGTGTGTCATCTTGTCCAGATCTAATTGAGATACAATTTGCTGGTCTTTCGAAATCATTAGAATGCCTAAGCATTTCTATGTGCGGATCTCTGAAAAGAGTAAGTGGGATATCATACTTGAAGAAATTGGAGGATTTGGCAATCCGTAAGTGCAATGCACTCACTGACGTCAAGGACCTAAACAAGCTAGACTCTTTGAAATGGTTGGTGTTCGAAGAGTGCACGTCATTGAGAAGGTTCATTGATATATTTAGCACAAATATACCAAATGATTGCTTCATCACAATACGGGGGTGTGGTGACTTCATCAACAATTCTATTCAATTCCATCAATTATCTTTTAAGCGTTACAAGGAGGAGATTCTTCTGGCTACATCAAACAAGGTGCGATATCTTCTTTATCAATATACAGTACCATGTGTGAACGAACAGGTTGGAAAATCGGTCTGTTCTAATTACAATTTGATGCTCTAATTCGGTAAAAGTACATAAATTTTAAAAAAGTTAAATATTGTTCTGAAACTTACATGGACGATATAGGTTCTAGTCCAATAACGAGAATTTATCTGAGATGATCTTTAGTTAATTTCAAATAAATTAGTGTTCCTTCAACATAATCTTATAATTTGAGATATGGTTTTGCTTAAATTAAATATATACACAAATGAAAGTATTATAGTTGGTAATTTGTAAAATTATTTCTCATTATATAATTGAGTGTGGGATATTATGGAATAGGGTATATTTTATTTTGATGTCATAATGTTTAGCAATAATTGCTCTCTTGAACTTTGGCACTGCTATGCAAACCAGGCTTCGAAAATTTATACATTAATTCCCACCTTCGCCCCATTAAAAAACTTTGATTTATGTTGCATCCATTAGTTTTTAGAATGCAGGACTGTTAAGTGCTACTTAAAATGGACCGACTCAAACCAATAGGGGGCTGCCCTAGTGGCGGGGAGGTGGGGGATCCCCCACTCTGGGATTGGGGGTTTTATGTGGAGTCACTTTGTTACCTAGTTTTTGTAAATAGGAACTCATTATCGCATCAAATAAATAAAAAAAATGGACCGACTCATTTTTCTTGACCGAATTTTCTTATTTAATTTTACTAACCTTGCGCCATTCCCTATTTTCCTCACTTCATAATACAAGTAGTAGATGTTATTCCATTCATAACGAGCTAATCCATTTTCAATTAACATTTAACGGCGACACAAATGGAAAAAGTAATGGCTAACCCAAAATTGAGAGTTTGGGCAGTAATTTATAGCTTTTAAATTTTGCTTGCTACCATGCAGCAGTGCCAAAGTTTGGGAGGGTAATATGACAATTTCAAATTGTAGAGCATTGTACAAGGGAGCTATAGTTCCAGGGCGATTTTGAGCAACTACCTCTAATGTTTAATATAAGGGTGGATGACGACAGGTGTTAATATTTCAGATATTGAGGACTTTTTTTAATACGGAACTTTCAACAAATATCTTTACCCTTTACTTTCAGTAATAGATGATTCTTCTCCCGTTAGCATCTATATAAAACAATAATTAAAATAAACATGAGTAGACTAGGGATATGCACTGCTGTGGGAGGAGACCCTTCATTTCCCTGTACCACGCCCCTGTGTTTCAAGGGGAAGGCGTCGCAGGGATCCAGGCGGGGTTACCCAGTGAATTCCCTGTTAGGGGTCTTCCCATGTGGCCGGGCCCCCCGTGGGGGTACCATTTTTCTCGAGGGGTACCCCTCCCTCTACCCGGACTACTTCCCAGTGGTCAAGGCCTTTTAAGGACCTACCTAGGTCCGAAGTAAAATAAACATAAGTAGACTAGGGATATGCACTGTTGTGGGAGTAAAGGAAGGAATAAAATTTAAAAGTAAGCGTTATATATTAGAAATTTCTTTCCTTCTTTAGCCACAGGGCATCATCCTTTCTCAGGTGGCTGATATTTTCTGTCACACTAGTCACTTGTCTCTACTTCCTCTCTTGGTGCTGGATATTTTCGGTTCCTAAAGCAATATTTCCTTCCTTCCTCTTTTTAAGGTTCCAATTTTCCATTGTACTTTATTTACTTAGGCTGCATTTTTTTGTTCCCTTTTTAGTCACTTATCTCTACTTGCTTAGTTGGTGATGATAGTTTTGGTTCTTCAAATTTGCCAGTAAACTCATCTAATCATTCTCTAAATATCAGTTCATCCAATTGCGTTCCCAGATGAGATATTACAAGATAGATTACAAATTATAGACTTCACAAACTTCTTACGATGTCTGCCAATTCCTTTTTTAATTTGCAATCAGCATAACTAATGCAAAAATTCTATATTATACGTTAATAATAGTGACCGTGGATTATTTATTCCATTATTGCATTAATGAGAGCGTGGATAACTAATGTCAAATGATTTGATAATAGCTATAAAAAAGCGAAAAATATAAAAACCAATGTGTCGCGGCTTGAAGAAATGGATGATGAATAGGAGACAATTAATTCATGGTATATATGTTTGATATTATGATGATCTATTCCCTTTGAATTTATTAGCCTCTCAAGTATAAATAAGTAGATTGTTCGTTTTGCTTCTTTGAACTTTTCACATCAACGTATCATCAAGATGTGGGTAGAAGAGGGATTGGAATTAAAAAGAGCAATGATAAGAAGGAACAAATTAGAAAGAAGCAATGTAACGTTGTTGCATGTAATGAAAAGCTAGAAACTAGAGGTGATCAGTTCTCAAGTGAAGATATTCTAGCCCTGGAACCTTATCCTGTCAGGGTTGGTTCTAAGATTTTGATACTTAGAATCGATTTTGTAGCCTGGAATTAGCCAATTCTTTTTTTATTGGTTTGTTTTTCCTTTTTGTTTCACTGCCCAATACTAAGAAAGATGTCATTTAGCCACCACTTACAAGGAACTTTTAAGTAAAATAAAATAAATAATAAAAAGTTCAAAACACATAATATGATATATGAATTATAGAAATTCATAACTTAATCGTCCATAAAAAATTAATCAAAATTCTAACCAATTAGAAACAAAATAACAACAACCGTAATTAATCATTTGACAATAATTTTCAATTAAAATTACTATTCACTGAATGAAAAAATCAATAGAAAGTTTGACCATATATATTCATTCCATTTTAACTGATAAACTTTATTTATCAATGATAATCTCATCAATAAGACTATCCATATCTAACAAAAAGAAGAGGTTAGATACAGTATTCACTAAAAGGAATTACAAGATAAAAAGTAATATACATGAGTTATTCAGGTTCAAATCCAAGTCGGACTCTAAAATCTGGTTAGAACTGATGGTTGAAAGGTAGAACCTAAAACCGTACCTGTCAAGACTGATTTTTAGTTTTTGGAATTGGGAATAGGAGAGGTCCTTGTGTGAACCCGCCTTGAACTGGCATGGGATTCAGGCTATGATACACGGACACGTCCCACATGCCTCCGTGTCGTGTCCGACACGTGTCGGACACCTCGACACGCTCGGACACGCTCGGACACGCTCGGACACGCGGTCAATGCGTGTCGGATTTGTCGACACGCGGTCAACTTTTGTCGACACGCTTCGACACGCGTGTCCGAAAGAGAATGGAGGGCGGAGGAGAGGGAAGTAGAGATGAGGCCGCGAGCGAAGGTGAGCCCGTGACGGCGAGAGACGGCCAGAGAAAGAGGGCGAGGGCCGTGAGAAGAAACTTTAGGAGGGAGGCGCGCGTGGGGGAGGGCGGTGTCGTCGAGTGGGGCGGCGGCGGCAGCAGCAGCGGCGAGGGGGAGGAGAGGAGGAGGAGGAGTTCGCGGCGGTGTGCAGCCTCTCGGCGCACAGGGACCGCGCGTTCCGTCTTCTTTTCCGATTCCTTTTCACTGAAACTTTTTCTGGATTACTCCCTTTTCCGCTCCTTCGGCGAATGCTGGTGCGTTTCTTGATCGAGTCTTTGATGCTTTCGGAGATAGGCGTCGTGCGGCGAGGAGGAGGAGGCGAGGAGAGGAGGAGGAGAAGAAGGGGCCGCGCTGCTAGGGTTTTGAACTTTTGAGAAGGAAAATAATAAAAAAGGATGCGAGGAGGAGGAGAAGAAGGCGCCGTTCCGCGCTGCGAGGGTGTTGAAAAGAATAAAAAAAGGCTTGGCGTGTTGGACCGGAGGGGAAAGTGACAGGAGGGAGGGGGAAGTGATGGGCTGTCAGGTGGTGGGGAGGGAAAAAAAGGTGAAAAAAAGTTGGGGGCAAAGAGATGAGGGAAGTTTGGGCGTAGGGGTAGATTCAAAAAATAAAAGTAAATTTGGGGGAGGGGGAAATTCGAAAAATAAATGTAAATTTGAGATAATGAAATTTTAAAAAAAAGTGTTAGATTTATTAATATTATTAGTATAAATTTATTGTAAACTTTTTATTTATTTATTTGTAAATTTGAATTAAATTAATTAAAATTAAAAATATTTATTTAATATTTAACGTGTCGGAGCGTGTCGGAATTTTCTATTTTTTGAAAAATGACGTGTCGCGTGTCGTGTCGTGTCGTGTCGCGTGTCGTGTCGCCGTGTCTGTGCTACATAGGATTCAGGAACTAGCCTAGTTACTCACCCCAACTAGAAACAATTTATCAGTAACTTTTATGTCATTGGTGTCTATAACCACGAGCAGATATGATGAAGGGTAATTTAGAAAATATAAATAAAAAAATAGAAAAAGGGGCTTTTACCGTGCTTTTATATGTGGCTAGTAGATTAGTCCATTAAGAAGGAAAACTTACATATAAGGTTACCTACAAATAGGAATTAAAAAAAAAAAAAGAGGAAATAATACCCACTTACTCTAGCCTAGCATTAACGAACTGAAGATAACTACATTGCTTCACTAAATCTTGCATTCATGTGACATGGTACGACTTATTAAGTTCTGTTGACACCTAAATTTTGGCGATCCATTTAGTCATTTATTGCATAAAAAATTAGGGATTAATTTTATTCCTGAAAAAAATATTAATTGCATAGCATTTAGTTATAGGTGCCATTCATTTTTATTTGCATTTACTGGACCGGTGGTGAATGGGTTGTTTTTGGTTTTAAATTAATAGGCCGGGCTAGGCCCATGAAAGGATAAAATTAACCCAAGCCCGTCGTTATTTTTAATTGATTATCTTGCGAAAAATTAAGATTTGATGCGATATTATGGTTTTTGAAAATTAAAAAAATCGCATCGTAATCTTATTTTTTATTAATAGATGATGAAATCGGGGAGAATATTTTTGAGATAAGAATTTTGGGTGATGGGAGGTTATAGATTATCTTCGTATATATTGAAAAAACGAGATAAAATATTCTACGAAGATTACCTATTTTCACCTATAAAAAGCAATCGGGTATGTGGAGATGAGGGAGCTTCTTTGGAAAAAAATTCAGAAAAAAGGTCAAGAAAGAAGAGCAGAAAAAAGCTTCTGCAGAGAGAGAGAGAGAGGGTGCAGGAAAAGTAAAAGGAGAGGACGTGAGAGTGACAGGGAGAGAGAGAAAAGAATTAAAAAGAAGAGGAGAGAAACACTGTTCTTCTTCTTCAACGGATTCGCTTTCCCCCCCCCGCGCAGCACCCGCACCGCCTCGCAACCTTCAGCCCACCGAAGCTTTGCCGAAACCGGAGCCCCAAATCAGCCGCATCGCCGCGTTTGCCTCACCGCGCACGCCGACGCCGCCGGAAGCCGAAGCCAGTCGCGACCACCAGCCCGCCGCCGTCGTCCGCGTCGCCGCCACACCACGGTGACCAGCGAACCCGGTTGCTGCGCTCGCGCCAATCCACGACGACCGCTCCGCGACACCACGAGCCCGCGACACTAGTAACCCGTGAAGGCGCTACCGACTCGCGCCCCAATCCTCGCTGTTCCCGTTGCGCCACCACCGGGGTTCCTCTCGCCCACAAGCTCGCACCGCCGCCCCGGCCCGTGCTTGCTCGCACCAACCCGACGCTCCGCTGGCTCGTCTGCTGTATCTTTGCCGGCCTCGAGACCCCCTCGCGACCGACGTTGCAATCTGCAGCAATCCGAACAACAGCCTCCACCCGGCTCCTCGCCTCCACCCGAGCGACCCCGAGCCGGATCTCGGCCCCGCGTGCCCGGAGTTTCTGCGACGCCGATCTGCCTAACGCCGGCCCCGCCGTCCGCCCGACTCGAGTTTCCCTCTTTGTGTTGTTGCCGCCGCCGGTTCACCCTTGGCGAGCCTCCTTTGCCGAGTCGATTTGCTGTTTCCCTTGGAGATCCACGAGCCTTGTCTGGAAAAGAAGAAAAAACAGAAAAACAAAAGCAAAAAGAAAAAGAAAATCTGATTAGGTAGTTTTTCTTTTCTTTTATCTTTTATTTTTTTCAATATTCTGTTTTAGTGAAATTGTTCCTTTAGGGATATAATTGATATTCCAACATGAATTGGCCCTCAAATAAGAGATTGACGGTCCGATTTTCGCGCCGAAATCCGACTCGCAATCTCTTCTTAAAAATCGACAATCCAATCTCAAGCCCGAGATTCGATTCGCGATTTAATTTAAAATTGGCCAACCCGATCTCATGCGCGAGATATGGTTCGTCAATTTTAGGATATCAACCTTATTTTGTTTGATTTGCTATCGTCAAGTTGGTTGAGTCAATCTTATTTTCGTAAAAGAAAAATCCAAAAAATATTTGAATTAGGATTAGATTTGCTTTAGGATTAAAATTGCAATCTTATTTCGAATTTTTAAATAAGAAAATCAAAGAAAAATCCGAATAAGGATTAGGTTTGTTTTTGTTATCTTGCATGTTAGGATTGCAATCTTATTATGAATTTTTAAATAAAAAATCCAAAAAAAGAAAGTGCATTCATTTAGGATGTTAGTTATGTATTAGTTTTAATTTCGAAATTAATATAAAAACACAAAAAAAATCATTGTGCATATTAGATTAGAAATGCACGTTTCATTTTAAATTTAGATAATCTTTTTTAGATAAATGGCATTTTAGATTTAGATAATGTCTTAGTTTAAATTAGGATTTAATATGACTTAATCCCTAGTTTAAATCAGATAGAATCTTAATCTAGCCAAGATCATTTGAAATTTCATAAAATTTGTCTTAGGATAGATTGCATTTTAAAAATAAAATAAAAAAGTCATTTGCATGTCATATAGAATTAGATTCATGAAATGCATTTGTTAGGTTCATTTCTAATTAGAAATTGTCCGTCATTAGATTAGGTCGTTTACTAAATGTCGTGACATATAGCTCACATATTAAATTGCATGTTGCATGTCATTTTAGTTGAAATAATTTTGTACGTCATTGCATTGCATTGCACGACATTAGAATTAAGTCATTTTGGTTAATTTAAATTGCATATTTAACAATTGCATGTTCATTAAGAGATCATAGAATTTTTATTCATATGTTTAGGACAGTTGCCATGCCATATCATTTCATATTAGATTAAAAGCATTGCATTGCATATGGATTATAGTCTCGTTTAATAAGTGAAAACAAAAAGAAAGGAATTGCTTGCTAATTAGAAACCATATCTAGGGTTGTTGATGTGGATTTTAATTTAACAATGCAGATGCTTTCGTTGTTTTGAGGTAAGTTCTGCATCATTTAATTGCTTTCTTGGGTGTTAAATTAGTGATTTGCGCACATGCATGAACACTTCACATGTTAGGGAAATAGATTTAAAATCAATCCAAATTGCTTGCCAAACATTTTTCAAAAAATAAAAAGAAAGGTACCGAAAGGGCGTTAGAGAAATTTAACGTAACCAAGTCCCCGCCCTTAGTCTCTCGGTTCGTAGGAGTAAAGTAAATCTCCCGTTGCTTTACTAGGGTTTCTAATCGACCCACCAAAAATAGATTAGTGGCGACTCCAAGTTAAAATTCAATTGCATGTTAACAATTCAAACCTAAGTCGCGAATTGGTATGGGCTTGGGAGAGCCCGAGTTAGGTCTAGACTTAACAATCCATTAGCCAAACCCTAGGTGGTCCACCCTCCGAAAAATTGGTCGCGACAGCTTGGCGACTCACTGGGGACTTGAGTTAAAACTCTTAGTGGACTTAGGCCAATTTCTTTTGAGAAAATATTATTTTTGTTTGGCAGCAAGGATCCTGGTATGTCCCTAACATTTAGGTGTTAAATGTTCTTGCAGGATGGGAGGTATAAGGGGAAGTGATTGCTAACCTTTGCCTTGCAGGTTGGAGTTAGGGATGTATGATTTATTTTTTTTTTTGAAGTGTTGTTTGATTTAAATTGATGTGCATGATTTGCATAAATCACTACACTTTGCACACACAACCTGCCGGACCGGGCCGCATAGGATCATTTAGGATGGTATTGAGATGGATACCACTCCGACCGCATGCTCGCGGTACGAGTCGCCCATCTCAATCCCGAAATTCTTTCATAGTGTCAAGAATACCCACCTCGGTCCGCATGCCCGCGACCCGGGTCGGCTCTTTGACCAAGCCGGAGTCATGAGGACCCGACATAGTCCACAAGCCCGTGGCTAGTCTGATCATCCTTATGGCTCCACCTTGATAAGCCTTATAGATTAGAAATTGAGCCACTTACCATGCGCATGTCTATGTGATTGTCAATCATTGGTAAAGTAAGTTCTCTAATTTTTTGCCTTTGCAATTTACTTACTTTGTCACATTATTTTGTCGGTCCATGGCATTAGGATTGTCCCGAGCTTTGATTAATATACAATGGGGACATCGACATTCGGATTATTCTCCCTCCAAAGGAAGAGCTTAGCATTTGGTGTGACAAGTTAGATCAAAATAGCTGTCAATTCGTAGAGTCACATGTTGGTCGATTGCTTCCACTGCTGCGTATCAACATCCATGGCGGCCTAGTCCAAGCACTCGCCCACTGTTGGTGCCCTGAGACTTCTACCTTCATCTTCGGCGGTAAGCATGAACTCACTCCCACCTTGGAAGAATATAGCATCGCCATAGGGAAGTCCTTAAGAGCTGAATTGATTAGTCCACCTATCGGAATAGATCATGTTATGGTATTATCTGATTTTCTGAGAATTAAAGAGGATGATATAAGAAAGGTTTTAAAGGCACACCGTAATGCATGTCCTTTATCTTTTTTGAAAGAATGTTTTGAAAAAGGCACCTCATCTCAAATGCGTAGGATTTTCCTCTTAGCTTTCTTTGGATTTATAGTATTTCCTTACTGCAAGAATGCTATCAACCCTTTGATTGCTCAATTAGTTAGGCAAGTGTTGGAAGGAAAAAATTTTGTAAACACTGTCTTAACTGAAACTTTTCTTTCTCTCACTCGATTCAAAAGAGGTGGTGATAAGATTCTTCATTCCTCTCCTGAACTTTTACAAATCTGGTTCCTTTCTCATATAAAGGGGTTTGGTGGTTCAATGACTATACATGATGTTAGTAATTCTAATCACCCTATTATGAGATTTGAGAACAATCAAAAACATGCACCGGATTACCATTATTCTAGGTGGCTAGCTTTCATGAAAAAACCAACTCCCAAAGGTTTCCTATGGCATGCTAAATGGTTCCAAGTTCGGGTGGCGAGACTCTCGTGTGGAGGAATTGGCCCAATCCCTCTATTGGGATTCACTGGAGCATTGGAGTACTATCCGACTAGAGTGACTCGTCAGTATCAAGTCGTACAAGAGCTTCCCCCGGCGTTACAAGCGGATCCGCTCCAAGTTAGCTTCGTCGACGGAAGCCGAGGCCATGAAGATTCAATTCTCACCATCAAATCAATGTGGGACATGTGCCGTCCACAAAAACTCAAATGGCCCGAGGAGGAATTGAAGGGCAGGGAATTGAAGTACTATGCCTCGATTAAGTATATCCAACAGCACAAGATTCCCGAAGAGTTGCTTCCAAAGATACCGGAGGCACCGTTGAAGATCACCAATCAAGCGAGAATAAACGCCTCAAAAGAGTTGCTGAAAAAGCTCAAGAGGAGAATAAACGATTGCGCCGGATGGTGTCCCGAGTGTATATTGATCAAGCTAAATGAAATGCTTGAATCAATCATGCTATTTTTCAATTTTAGGAAGTTTGAGTCATTTACTTTCCTAGTTCATTTTGTTTAGGGCATATTGAATTTCTACTTTGATAGGTCTGTCAAAAAGCTCCATTGATGAATAAAGTTCTAGAATATTGCCATGGATCAACGTATCTTCACATGAGAATGCTTATTTTTGTTCATTTCTTATTTTAGGTGATAACGGATCCCTCACGTTCGCCTATCATTACGCAATCAAGAGCTAAAATGGCCGACTAAACTGAAATGCGTGATCGTGTCTCCGCTGTGGAGACTCAGCTCCAACAAGTACTCGCTTCTTTACAACTTGTGACGGATCAACTCCAATTCCTCCAAGCGAATCCAACAGCTGCCCTACTCTTCCGAAGTAGTTATCCCAAAGCAAGCAAACAAGGTTCAAACAATTTGACGATATGCCCGGGCTGGAAGATGACCTAGTCATTGTTGGAAAGGCCAAGCTTGACGGCGTTCCCAAGACAGATCGGGATGATCGTGTTGCAAAGCTGGAAGAGAAAATGAGACAGCTGCGCAGAGTCACAAAGGTCCTCCCGTTTGACCTCTCGGTCTATGAGAAGGTCAAAATGCCAAGCAAATTCAAAATGCCGAGTTTGAGAAGTATGATGGTACATCCGCCCAAAATCTCATCTGCAGATGTACCACGTGCGTATGGCCCAACACGTCAAAAATGAGCCCTCATGATCCAATCATTCCATGCGAGTTTGATGGACCCGCACTAAACCGGTACGTGATGAAGAATGTGAACTGCGTCGACACACGGAACGAAGTGGTGACGCGTTCCTCAAACAATACAAGTTCAACATGGACATCGCACCTTCCCGAGAAGACCTCGGAGCGGATGGAAAAGAAAAGGAGCGAATCATTTAAAGAATATGCTGTAAGATGGAGAAACCTGGCAGCTCAAATCACTCCTGAGCCTACCAACAAGGAGCTGATGAAGCTGTTTGTGAAGACCCTCCCATCTGAGTTTCGTAACCGAATGGCCAGTACGTACGTTGAAAGCTTCAATCAGCTTATTCCTGTGGGAGAACAAATTGAGATGGGGATAAGGGAAGGATGGTTTACTGAGTCATCTAGTAGAAGATTCACTGCCAAGAAGGAGAAGGAAATGGCTGTGGATGTGAATGTGGCTTATAGCCAAGAAAATGTCAAACGTGCCCCGGCCATCCAAATGAATCCAAGACAACCACAAACCACTGGCCGCCAATCATTTGCCCAAGCAAATAATAGAAGGCAATTTTCTCCTCTCCCTGGGTCTCCATCCCAAGTGCTGACAATCCTCCGAAAGAAAGGTTTGCTTACTAATGAACCAAAGCGTCCCAATCGCGAAAGCATTCGCGGTTATGACCCGACAAAGAAGTGTGACTACCATAACGGTGAGTTGGGGCATTCAAGCGATGAATGTTTCACCCTCAAGCACAAGATCCAAAATCTCTTAGACACAAAGGCCTTCTCATTTCAAACCGCTCGGCCAAATGTCCGAAGAATCCGCCACCGGAGCATGAGGGTACAGTGAATGCTATCCTAGAACCGAAGTTAGACGGATCAAGAACTCGAAGGTGAATGTGGCGGATGCCTACAATGGACCGGGGTGAGAGCTGGTTATTATCCAAATCAAGAGGATGTTCCCTTATCGTTGATGAAGCAAAGAATTGCCAAAATGGTGGATGACGGCATCATCGTGTATGCTGACCGTAACTGCGTGGTTTCCACCATTTCCCACATCATCATCGATTGGGAGGAGGAGCAGGCTGCTCTCGGTGATGGCAAGGAAGAAGTAGATCAGTCACTTGCAGATATGCCCCGCTAGAAGATGCAATCGATGAGGAGGTTGTGATTGAAATACCACAACCGTATGAGTATGTTAATAATAAAGCGGTGCCTTGGTCTTACGACCTAGATGTTGACCTCGTTACAAAGTCCGGTCGAACTTATGCTCAAAATAATGCTCAACTCGCAAAGTCGTCATCCGACGAAGAGGCTAAGGAATTTCTGGCCGTGATTAAAGCAAGTGAGTATAATATTGTCGATCAATTGCGAAAAATGCCGCCTGTGTTTCTTTGCTCGAGCTCATCCAAACCTCCCCTGTGCATCAAAAGTCGTTGATGAAGGTGCTAAGCGAAATTCGTGTACCCGAAACAGTTGAAGCTGATAAGCTGGAGGATTTTGTGGGATCAGTCCTTCTCAAGGACATGATTGCTTTTTCTGATGAAGAATTCCCCCTTGAGGGTAGGGGGCATAATAAAGCACTCTACATATCTGTCAAGCACAAGGTTTCTCATGTGTCCCGAGTGCTCATTGATAATGGGTCCGCCCTAAACATATGTCCATTGGCCACTCTTCACCGCCTCAAGGTAGAGACCAAAGATACATGCTGCGAAGACTTCTGTGAGAGCTTTTGATGGGACAAAAAGGAGGTAATCGGGAAATCCATCTTGACGTGCAAATAGGGCCGGTCGTCTTCAACATTCCTTTCCAGGTGTTGGATATCCCTACCGCATTCAATTTTCTGCTAGGTCGTCCATGGATACATACTGCCGGTGCAGTCCCTTCAAGTCTACATCAAGCTGTAAAATTTGTGATCGAAAGGAAGCTGGTCACTGTGTATGGTGAAGAAGACCACCGGATTTATCACGAGACGGCTATCCCTTGTGTAGAGCCGGATTCTGAGCTTGAATCAAGTTACCACTCATTTGAGTTAGTTTCTACCATACATGCTTCTCGAGGTTCATCGCCGCCCACTCCTGAGGTTTCAGATGCTACCCTCATGGTAGGAAGGGTAATGGTTAGGAATGGTTTTGTCCCTGGCAATGGGCTTGGAAGAAATGATCAGGGTATTCGAAGCCCCATTGAAGCCCCTCAGAGGTCCCGATCTGCTGGGTTAGGGTACCATGGAAGAGGTGGAGGAAATTCTGGAAGGCAAAGACAGGGAAGGCATAACTCGTTACCTGAGCAAGGGCGAGGGAGGCAAAATTTACCACCTCCAAACATTCATGAGACGTTCCCTGGTCCTCCCATTATGATGCAAGATGAAGCCGAGGTGATGGATACTCTCGGACAACCAAGTGGGAAGTTCGACTACATGGTGAAATATTCGGCTCCTCCGGCTTTTACTTTGATGCCCGCAATATAGTTCCAAGTGGATGGGATGGCATGGATGATCCGACGCCTTCAAAGACGGAAAACTCTGGCGACACCCTGGAAGGAATCTCAAGTTTGTTCGATGACCTTTCCATTGGAGCCATTGATGGAGAACCTCGGAGGAAACGGGCCCTCGCCCACAAGAGTAACCCGTTTATCACTTTTGCACATTCCCCTGCGCGGGAATTTTTGTCGCTTTCTAGGGATTTTATCGCTTTTTAGGAGTTATTATCGCTATCTAGCGATTGTTTTTCATTTTCTTCTTAGGACTTGAATTGCATTTTCCATTCAATAAATTGTAATTGATTGATGAATTTCAATGAAATTGCAAGTTTTATTTTGAGGGCATGATGAGGTACACCAAACCAGCCCGGTGATGATATCCAGCCGATAAAACAAAATCAAAATCCAAGGAGAACTCGAGGCTCGGGCTTCATCATGCTTCCTCATGTCAAAATGTTTCGAAAAATGCTTTTGCAAAAGAGTTTCAAAAAATTCACAAATAAAATAAAATATGATTTACCCCGTTTGTCTTTTTGACCTTTCTATTTCATGTTTCGGGGACGATCATATAACATGCAAATGTGTGGAAAAGGTCCAATCAAATGCAATAAGTGATGATAATGATAATCGAGAAGATTCGATCCGAGGATTCCATTGAAGATTCCATTGAGGTGCGCGAAGCCGGGAACAACATGAAAAAGCCAAGGTTTTCACATCCGAGCAGACCGTCACCATTAATTTAAGTGACATGAAGAAGCCAAGGAGGTGAAAATAGGGCGCATCTCCCCAAAGACGAGGCTAAGCGCCTAGTTCGATTCGAAAGAATATAAGGACATCTTCGCATGGACCTATGCCGACATGCCTGGGTTAGACCGGTCAATCGTGGAACATTGTTTGCCTACTAACCGGACGTGCCTCCCAAGAAGCAAAGGCTGCGGAGAACTAAGCCTGAGCTCTCGAAGAAGATAGAGGAAGAGGTGATGAAGCTTTTAAAGGTCGGATTTATTGAAGTCTCGCAATACCCTGAATGGGTAGCAAACATCGTGCTAGTGATGAAGAAGGATGGTCGAGTTCGAGTTTGTGTCGATTATCGGGATTTGAACAAGGCTAGCCCAAAAGATGACTTCCCGCTACCTCACATAGATGTCCTCGTTGATAGTACTGCCGGATTTGAACTATTCTCATTTATGGATGGTTTTTCTGGATACAATCAGATAAGGATGAGGGAGGAAGACAAAGAGAAAACTGCATTTATCACTCCGTGGGGAACCTTTCATTACAAGGTCATGCCCTTTGGACTCAAGAATGCAGGGGCAACTTACCAGCGAGCCATGGTAGCACTGTTTCATGACATGATGCATCAAGAGATTGAGGTCTATGTTGATGATATGATCGCCAAGACTCGACCTGGGAAAAGCCACATCGAAACCTTGGAAAAGTTGTTTGCTCGACTCCGTGAATTCAAGCTTCGCCTAAACCCCGCTAAATGTGTGTTCGGAGCAACATCTGGTAAATTACTTGGGTTCATTGTGAGCAGTAAAGGGATTGAGATCGACCCGGCTAAAGCTAAGGCCATATGTGAGTTGCAACCTCCATCAACAGTGAGAGAAGTTCGGAGTCTTTTGGGGAGGTTGAATTACATTGCTCGATTCATTTCCCAACTTTCGAAACCGCCAAGCCATTCTTCAAGCTCTTAAAGAAGAATGCACGAGTCAACTCAGGATGATGAGTGTCGAAAAGCATTCGACAAGTTGAAACAGTACTTGATGAATCCACCAGTTCTTGTCCCGCCATCGCCAGGGTGTCCTTTGATTCTTTACCTCACCATTCATGGCGAGTCATTGGGTGCGATGTTGGCTCAGGAAAGTCCTGTCGATAAAAAAGAACGAGCCGTTTATTACTTGAGTAAAAAATTCACTGTGTCAGAGCTAAAATATTCAAATGTGGAAAAGACTTGTGCTGCATTAGTATGGGTATTGCATAGATTGAGACAGTACACACTGCATTACCGAGACATTCCTCGAATCGAGAATGATCCTATCAAGTATTTCTTGAACCAGCTAGCTTTGGTGGGTAAGTTGGCTAAATGGCAAATTTTAATCTCGGAATTTGATGTGCAATTCATGCCACAAAAGTCGGTTAAGGGTCGAGTAATTGCCGATCTATTGGCTGAGAATCCAGAAGCCTCAAATAATGACGATCGTTCTTTGGATGACTGCATCTTGAGTGTAAATGAAGATTCATGGACAATGTTTTTTGATGGAGCTGTGAACTTGTCCGGTTCAGGTACTGGGGCAGTTTTGATATCCCCAGACGGACAGCATCACCCAGTAGCTGCGAAATTGATATTCCCATGCACTAACAATATAGCCGAGTATGAAGCTTGCATCCTTGGGCTTCAAGCTGCAATCGAGATGGGTGTAGCCAAATTAAAAGTGTTCGGGGATTCCGCGATCATACTACGGACCATAGGTGAATGGAAGACTAAGGATGCTAAGTTGCTCCCATATCATGAGTACTTAGAAGATTTGATCAAGAAATTCGATGAAGTTTCATTTGAATACTTATCGAGGTCTCACAATCAATTTGCAGATGCACTCGCAACTTTATCATCTATGTTGCAAGTCATTGACGGATTAGAAGTTGAACCATTGAAGATAGAGATTCTTCCAAGGCCGGCTTATTGTATGGTAGTGATGAAGAGTCGACGGAAAACCATGGTATTACGATATCATGAACTACATCAAAAAACAAGGGTTCCCAAGGAAGTACTCCATCGATAGGAAGTACATCATGAAGATGGCCTCAAAGTTCTTCGTTAGTGGTGAGAATTTGTATAAGAGATCTTATGATTCAATCTTGTTGCGGTGTGTGGGTGCAACTAAGGCCACTCAAATCATGCAAGAAATTCACGAAGGAGTATGCGGCCCTCATATGAATGGACACATGATGGCTAAGAAGATCATGAGATTAGGCTATTATTGGCTCACGCTAGAAGGTGACTGTATTCAGCATGTTCGAAGTTGTCATCGTTGCCAGGTTCATGGTGACAAAATAAATGTTCCTCCAACAGAGCTGCACCAATTTTCTGAGCCATGGCCCTTCTCAATGTGGGGCATTGATGTGATCGGCCCGATAAATCCTAAGGCTTCAAATGGACATCGTTTCATTTTGGTGGCGATAGATTATTTTTCCAAATGGATTGAAGTTATGTCATTTGCAAGTGTCACCTTCGCAATGTCGTGAAGTTCATCAAACGTGACATAATTGCTCGCTATGGTGTCCCCGAAACGATTATCACGACAACGGGACAAATTTGAACAACAAGCTCATTAATGAGTTGTTCAACGAGCTCAAGATCAAGCATCCGAATTCATCCCCTTATCGCCCTCAAATGAATGGGGTGTTGAAGCGGCCAATAAGAATATTAAGAAGATCTTGGCTAAGACAGCCGAGAATTATCGAGACCGGCATGACAGACTACCCTTTGACCGATGGCGTATCGGACATCGATTCGTACTTCTACCGGGGCAACTTTTTTGCTCTGGTATATGGCATGGAGGCAGTTTTGCCTGTGGAAGTGGAGATTCCTTCCCTGAGAGTATTATCACAAGTGGAGTTATCTGAGGCAGAATGGTCGCAACAAAGATTTGAGCAGTTAAACTTGATTGATGAGAAAAGACTGAAGGCCCTTTGCCATGGCCAAGCATATCAACAGAGAGTAGCCAGATCTTTCAACCGAAAGGTGCGACCGAGACGTTTTGAGGTAAATGATCTTGTTCTAAGGAAGCTGTTACCAATCTTTCCTGATCCTGGGGGGAAGTTCGCTCCAAACTACAGTGGCCCATATGTGGTAAACAAGGTACTTCATGGCGGTGCTTTGATCTTGGCAGAAATGGATGGTCGTGTGTTTTCCACTCCAGTTAATTCAGATGCTGTCAAGAAGTATTACCCATGATAGAGTTTGCCATGTCATGTGTTGAATTGCAAACATTTTATGATGAATAAATTGCCTCGGTGAATTGAATTGTTCAAATTTGTTGCAAATATTGCATTTTTCTTCCTTTATGAATTATGTGAGATAGATTGAATGTGTCAAATGGGATACTTCGGAATGACAAAAGGCAAGCCTTATTCCATACACTGTTTCATACACTAACCCCTAGTGAGTTGTGTGGAAAATTCAATGCTTATGAGGAAAAGGGTGATCTTGCAAAGGGTATGTCAACCAAGGTGAAGAGAGGCAGTTTCTTCTGCTATCCAAAACACTACAGATATATCCATTGTTCAGCCCTTTGAGCCCACACACATGAAGAGATTTTTAAATTATCCCTGTCAAGAACCGTCTCATACCGAGACAAGATTTGAAATGAATGATAGAAATTTTCTTACTCGTACTTGCATTAATCTTCGAGTATTGCTTTTACAAGTGTGACTTGTACGATAATTTAAAGTGCCTTAGGACGACGAAGAGCAGTTCTTTCTCTATCCTATACACTTTATCCATTGCATAGCCCCATTGAGCCTATGAGTTCATTTCACATTAAACCTAGTTGGTGATCATCCCCCTCACCGGGGCAAGGCAAGAAAATAAAACCAAACCACTTAAGAAGCATGATTTACAATGCTGATATAAGTGGAGACTTTGTCGAAAAAAAAAGAGAGTGCAAAAGGGGGGCATGAAAAAGCAGTGTGCCTGGTAAAAGCAAGGCCAATGCCCAAAGAAAAATCAAACACTTGATGAAGTGAGTTGTATCTCCAACAAGGTGGTACCAAAAAAAACTCAAATGTTGTGATGTTGCAATCAATGGAGTTATGATGTGAAGAAAATTTTCGACGATGGGGAGGAAAATTGTTGGAAATGTCAAGATTATCACCAACTTTGACCCCAAAAACACTTTTTGAGCCAAATGATTATTTCATTTCTCAACCCATGAACCCAACCTACGTTACGTCCCTTACAAAGTCTCTTCAGATTAGGGCACTTGAATTAACGTAAAAGTTCATACGTTTGGAAGCATCGCTTGAAGAAGTGCGAGTAAGATAATTTCTGCTTCATTTCTCATGTTTCTTGGTTTGTAAACCCCAGGATGATTATGAAATATCATTCATTTTTAATAGCCTTGACTCAAAGAGTCTCATTTGCTAAGCCGTTGATCAAGCCCGCATTACGGTCCCTCGTTAAAGACCTCTTAGATTGGTAAATTCGTACCACTTGCGAGATTACTCGGACCCTTGTTTGGCATGATGACAGTGAGATAGAGTGACTGTTAAAAATCCTGCATCAAAGGTCAGGATGAAATGGCCATTTTAATCGGGGAGTGAAAAGTCCTTTCTGATCGAAAGATCTCTCATTTGATACATCCATGACACTCATGCATTCATATTGGAATATTCTTTTTGAAATGTCTCCAATGGAAATTTGAGTGATGCAAATGTCATTATGCATGAACCCCAATTGAATTGATAAAAACTTCAGTAGATTTTGAAGTGTGCATTCCAGAATAGCCGTAATTGCTTATTTATTTGGTAAATGCATTTTTGCTCTAAATCGTGTCTCAAAGACTCAAGAGCTCTTGACATTCAGGCTTCTTTCAATAAGAGAAACCATCACGAATATTCAAGGTGCATCCTTGATTTATTTCTATTGAGGGGTGAGAGACTTCCACAAGATATCTGAATTCCAGAAGACATATCTCCAAAGAATCAGATATATCACCAGGTAAGTATATCTCTACCAAACTTTAAAATACTTGTCATTGTGCTTGACTTGGTCAAGTGTCCCTTTATATTCTCTCTCAAGTGCATCGACACTTGACTTGTTCCTTATATTGACTCGGCGTGCTGTCCCTTTATAGTCCCTCTTTTGACTCGGCGTGCTTTTTAGCCCGATGTCCCTTTATATCGACTCGGCGTGCTTTTGTAGCCCGATGTCCATTTATATTGAAAGTCCCTTTTAATCGACACTCGATGGAGTTGTCCCCCAAATATTTTTCTCCAGATTTAATCGATTAAGGCGACCGAAGAATGGTTCGGGTCCCGGTCGGATGATTGCCGCAAGGCCGGGCGATCGAAGAATGGTTCGGGTCCTAGCCAAGCAAAACCTCGTTAGGCGACCGTAGAATGGTACGGGTCCTAGACAACATTTATTGCTCTAACAGGCGACCGTAGAATGGTACGGGTCCTGGAAAAGCAATTTCCCCATTCAGGCGACCGTAGAATGGTACGGGTCCTTGACAACACCTATTCCCTATTTTAGACGACCGTAGAATGGTACGGGTCCTAGAAAGTGAATCCCCGTTTAGGCGACCGTAAAATGGTACGGGTCCTAGACAAAACCTATTTCCCTATTCAGGCGACCGTAGAATGGTACGGGTCCTGGAAGGTAAATCCCCGTTTAGGCGACCGTAGAATGGTACGGGTCCTAGACACAACCAAACACTGTCATACTAGGCGACCGTAGAATGGTACGGGTCCTAGGAAGCAGTCTCTTTGCAAAACCATGTTACTATTCTGGGCGACCGTAGAATGGTACGAGTCCTGGACATGTAACACCAACTATCTTGAATCACTCTACCCTCCTTGAAGGTAAGTCATTCCAGGTAAGTCTTTTATCATCTGCATTAGCATTTCCATGCATCATATAAAAATGGAATTCATTTTCTCGACAAAAAAATCATTCGGTGCATTTGCATGGTCAAAATTTAGATCTCAATTTGTCTTTGAAGGCAATCTCTTCGAGCTCACCTTCAAAGAGGGG
The DNA here is from genome assembly GCA_017140615.1 of Eucalyptus cladocalyx. NCBI lineage: Eukaryota > Viridiplantae > Streptophyta > Magnoliopsida > Myrtales > Myrtaceae > Eucalyptus > Eucalyptus cladocalyx. The sequence goes on from CM029518.1 coordinate 35,453,741, forward strand.
CAGCTGTTGACACCTAAATTTTGGCGATCCATTTAGTCATTTATTGCATAAAAAATTAGGGATTAATTTTATTTGAAAAAAATATTAATTGCATAGCATTTAGTTATAGGTGCCATTTATTTTATTTGCATTTATTGGACCGGTGGTGAATGGGTTGTTTTTGGTTTTAAATTAATAGGCCGGGCTAGGCCCATGAAAGGATAAAATTAACCCAAGCCCGTCGTTATTTTTAATTGATTATCTTGCGAAAAATTAAGATTTGATGCGATATTATGGTTTTTGAAAATTAAAAAAAATCGCATTGTAATCTTATTTTTTATTAATAGATGATGAAATCGGGGAGAATATTTTTGAGATAAGAATTTTGGGTGATCGGGAGGTTATAGATTATCTTCGTATATATTAACAAAAAAAAACGAGATAAAATATTCTACGAAGATTACCTATTTTCACCTATAAAAAGCAATCGGGTATGTGGAGATGAGGGAGCTTCTTTGGAAAAAAATTCAGAAAAAAGGTCAAGAAAGAAGAGCAGAAAAAAGCTTCTGCAGAGAGAGAGAGAGGGTGCAGGGAAAAGTAAAAGGAGAGGACGTGAGAGTGACGGGGGAGAGAGAAAAGAATTAAAAAGAAGAGGAGAGAAACACTGTTCTTCTTCTTCAACGGATTCGTTTCCCCCCGCGCAGCACCCGCACCGCCTCGCAACCTTCAGCCCACCGAAGCTTTGCCGAAACCGGAGCCCCAAATCAGCCGCATCGCCGCGTTTGCCTCACCGCGCACGCCGACGCCGCCTGGAAGCCGAAGCCAGTCGCGACCGCCAGCCCGCCGCCGTTCGTCCGCGTCGCCGCCACACCACAGTGACCAGCGAACCTGCCAGCTGCTGCTCGCGCCAATCCACGACGACCGCTCCTGCGACACCACGAGCCCGCGACACTAGTAACCCGTGAAGGCGCTACCGACTCGCGCCCCAATCCTCTGCTGTTCCCGTTGCGCCACCACCAGGGTTCCTCTCGCCCACAAGCTCGCACCGCCGCCCAGCCGTGCTGCTCGCACCAACCCGACGCTCCGCTGCTGCTGCTGTATCTTTGCCGGCCTCGAGACCCCCCCTCGCGACCGACGTTGCAATCTGCAGCAATCCGAACAACAGCCTCCACCCGAAGCTCCTCTGCCTCCACCCGAGCGACCCCTGAGCCGGATCTGTGCCCTGCTGCCCGGAGTTTCTGCCGACGCCGATCTGCCCAACGCCGGCCCTGCCCGTCCGGACTCGAGTTTCCCTGCTGTGTTGTTGCCGCCGCCGGTTCACCCTTGGCCAGAGCCTCCTTTGCCGAGTCGATTTGCTGTTTCCCTTGGAGATCCACGAGCCTTGTCTGGAAAAGAAGAAAAAACAGAAAAACAAAAGCAAAAAGAAAAAGAAAATCTGATTAGGTAGTTTTTCTTTTCTTTTATCTTTTATTTTTTTCAATATTCTGTTTTAGTGAAATTGTTCCTTTAGGGATATAATTGATATTCCAACATGAATTGGCCCCTCAAATAAGAGATTGACGGTCCGATTTTCGCGCCCGAAATCCGACTCGCAATCTCTTACAAAAATCGACAATCCAATCTCAAGCCCGAGATTCGATTCGCGATTTAATTTAAAATTGGCCAACCCGATCTCATGCGCGAGATATGGTTCGTCAATTTTAGGATATCAACCTTATTTTGTTTGATTTGCTATCGTCAAGTTGGTTGAGTCAATCTTATTTTCGTAAAAGAAAAATCCAAAAAATATTTGAATTAGGATTAGATTTGCTTTAGGATTAAAATTGCAATCTTATTTCGAATTTTTAAAATAAGAAAATCAAAGAAAAATCCGAATAAGGATTAGGTTTGTTTTTGTTATCTTGCATGTTAGGATTGCAATCTTATTATGAATTTTTAAATAAAAAATCCAAAAAAAAGAAAGTGCATTCATTTAGGATGTTAGTTATGTATTAGTTTTAATTTCGAAATTAATATAAAAACACAAAAAAAAATCATTGTGCATATTAGATTAGAAATGCACGTTTCATTTTAAATTTAGATAATCTTTTTTAGATAAATGGCATTTTAGATTTAGATAATGTCTTAGTTTAAATTAGGATTTAATATGACTTAATCCCTAGTTTAAATCAGATAGAATCTTAATCTAGCCAAGATCATTTGAAATTTCATAAAATTTGTCTTAGGATAGATTGCATTTTAAAAATAAAATAAAAAAGTCATTTGCATGTCATATAGAATTAGATTCATGAAATGCATTTGTTAGGTTCATTTCTAATTAGAAATTGTCCGTCATTAGATTAGGTCGTTTACTAAATGTCGCGTGACATATAGCTCACATATTAAATTGCATGTTGCATGTCATTTTAGTTGAAATAATTTTGTACGTCATTGCATTGCATTGCACGACATTAGAATTAAGTCATTTTGGTTAATTTAAATTGCATATTTAACAATTGCATGTTCATTAAGAGATCATAGAATTTTTATTCATATGTTTAGGACAGTTGCCATGCCATATCATTTCATATTAGATTAAAAGCATTGCATTGCATATGGATTATAGTCTCGTTTAATAAGTGAAAACAAAAAGAAAGGAATTGCTTGCTAATTAGAAACCATATCTAGGGTTGTTGATGTGGATTTTAATTTAACAATGCAGATGCTTTCGTTGTTTTGAGGTAAGTTCTGCATCATTTAATTGCTTTCTTGGGTGTTAAATTAGTGATTTGCACATGCATGAACACTTCACATGTTAGGGAAATAGATTTAAAATCAATCCAAATTGCTTGCCAAACATTTTTCAAAAAATAAAAAGAAAGGTACCGAAAGGGCGTTAGAGAAATTTAACGTAACCAAGTCCCCGTACCCTTAGTCTCTGGTTCGTAGGAGTAAAGTAAATCTCCCGTTGCTTTACTAGGGTTTCTAATCGACCCACCAAAAATAGATTAGTGGCGACTCCAAGTTAAAATTCAATTGCATGTTAACAATTCAAACCTAAGTCGCGAATTGGTATGGGCTTGGGAGAGCCCGAGTTAGGTCTAGACTTAACAATCCATTAGCCAAACCCTAGGTGGTCCACCCTCTGAAAAATTGGTCGCGACAAGTTCTAAATAATTTTTATATAATAAATTGCAAAAGACTATCATGCGACGGGCAGTACGACCTTCTACTTACTGTAACACTTTCACCTTCAGTTTTTTTTATTGTTAACAGGATAAACATTGCAAGATAAAATGTATTCTTAAGAGCAACCCTCGTCAAGATGTGGATAAAGCCTAAGTTGAAGTAGTAGACATGACTGTTTATGTGTATCAATAGGAACTAGTCAAGCTAAATATTAGCACTATAATATTCATAAAAGAAACGACCCCATTTCGGAGTAATTATAGCAGTATAAGAAGATGTTCCACAAATGACTTAATCTAAATTCGATTTGATGGTTAGAGAGAAAATGAGTAATTACTATCCTCAAATTAAAAGGGGAAGAAATCCCATATGGAAAGTTCTATTTTCACTGGCGTGATAATTTTGCTTGACTAATGAATTAGAAAGTGAATCTCTAATGAGATAGTACTCTTAGGTGGATAGTTTTTAACTTATTTATTTGGTATTTCATTTGAACTTACGTTGCATACTTTTTAAAAGTTCAAATTAAGTTAATAAAAGAAAAATCAAATAAGTATTACTGATATTCCACTGGGCATCCGAGTTTTTAATCCCAGACCTATATATCTAACTAAATGTTGGATTTGGAGCAATGAAATGAGGTTCTTTATGCGCCCAACAAGCGTGTTGTTTTGGCTTTCAGGTTGAACCTGTTACATCACAGGCCGAACATCCTGTCACAGTCAGATTCCACCTTGGAGCGAAGAAGTGCAACGAGGGGTTTGAGCTCATTGGTGATATAAAGGAAAAATATGTCACCCCTGATTCAGTGACATATAAGGGATTGATTGCCGCTGTGAAAGGTTACGGCTTCCGTTGGAAGAGGATTTGGTACAAGGCCCCTAGTGAAGGCCAAGAAATGTTCAAAGAGATGAAGGGTGATGAGCAAGTGAAGGAAATGGTGCAAGGAGCACCTGAAAGAGGAACGATTCGTTTGTACATCGAGGAGGCTGACAATCTTTGGGGAGGAGCAGTAGCTAATGCCAACCAATTGGACGGCGTCGGACATTTCCTGCTTTTTCTTCTTGTCCTTTTATTGTTACTCCCGCTGTTGTGGATTTTCCCGAGAAAACCGGTTTCACTCCGGAATTATCTTCGTTGATTAGCTAGAATGCGGGGTGATTTTGTTGGGATATTTGGGGGGTGGTTGGTTCAGTCTTGGTTCTCCACCCGAAGACGCTGTCTGATTTGTGTGGATTGTGCGGTGACTTTTTTTCTCCATTTATTTCTTTTGTGTCAATTTAAATAATTTATGATGAGTTTTCTTGATTGGATGAACCAGGACATGGTAAAAAATAAAAAAATATAACTTTGGAATGCCAAGTGGGTCTCTTTAGCGCCTAATATTTAATACATTGCAAACAAAGAGAAGACTCGAGTTTGTCCGTTGGATGAAAAGAGGTGTTTATTGCTTCATTATGCATAAAATTATCACCTAATTAATCCAATCACTATGGGCACGCATGATGATCATTTTGTTTGTTTTTTTTTTTTTTTATTCCTTAGAATAGGTTTAGAATAAAAATCCATTTGGTAATGTAATATCATTTTTCTATTTCTGAAATAAATTTTTACTCTAGAAATAGATTTAGAATAGAAATGAGAAGTAAAATTCTTTTGTTTTTCTATTTCTAAAATAAAAGTGACAAATAAAAACTCTCTTTATCCCTCGCTTTCACTGTTAGTCGGTTGCTTGCACACCATTGCTTGTTGCCTTTCACCAACCATCAATCACCCATTGTCCACTGCCATCTCCCACCATTACTCGGGAGGAAGAAATTTTGTTTTTTGAAATTAATTTCTATTCTAGAAATAAAAATATTATATAGTTATCAAACGCGTATTTTTGCTTGGAAACTTATTAAAAAAATTGAAATGGAAAAAATTATTTCTGGCTAGAAATTAATTTTTTGAACAAAATAGTTATTATTCACATCCTATGTGGCAACCTAACCCTCTGGGCCTCACGATCCCAAGGAATAGGTTTAAAGATAGTTTTTCAAGAGATAGTCCTCAAGGCACATCACATCAAGAACCGGGTCTTCTTTAATTTTGACCAAGAGGTCCATCAATCAAGAACGTGGATTCTCCAAAATCTATATCTCGCATGACAGCGGTTTATTTTAAGATTTTTTAGACAATCATAAAAATGTTATCTAGTAGTCACCATAAGTCTCTTTGTTGGGAATCTGCTAGGAACCCAATCAAGGGTCGAAGACTTTCCTCGATTCCCACAGAACCAAAGATTTCATGGGTTTGAAGATTTGGGTTACGCTAAATATTTCTATTGACACATTTTTGGTACCTATGAATATGGTTCTTTTCCAAAGTGGTCATGCAGTATTTTCACATTTTCGTGCAAACTTAAAACTAGATGATTGCACATGGATGATTCATTCATCTGATTCTATATATCTATCTAAATTAATAGAAAAAGAATTGAACAAGCAAATTGAAATTGCATCGTGAGAAATAAACACCCAAGACGACAAAATAAAGAAATAAGGAAGAAAAATTCTAAGTATGAATAAAGTAAATTCGCCACATGTCGGGTATTTATACAATACTAAAGAAAACCCGAAACATATATCGGGAAATAAATGGGCACAAAAACTCATGATCAATCTTTATTTAGACATCCAATCCAAAATCATTGTACCAAATAGGTCGGTTAACCATGACATTGCAGCAGAACATCCAAAATCTAGAATCAACATCTATAGTTCTTGAACCCAACATTCCAAGACCTTATAGCTGAAGCACTTGTCACTAGGGTCCATTGTGAGAAGCCTCTCGTTAGCCCACTTGAGCCTCGACGAATAGGAGTCATTGCCGAACGTGGCGGAGGCGCAGTACCGGATAAGGCCAGGCTGGCCTGGGACGCCCTCAACTCGGTGGCGAGTGTTGACGGCAGGAAGCAACTTGTGAAGGTTGCAAAAATCCGCCAAGAATGGCCACACTTGGTCTGGTGTTGGCCCTTTCAGCTCAGCAATGGCCTTGCCTTCCTATCTTGGTCTGGTTTCTTCTGCCATTGTGTGGGAGGGAGGGAGGGAGGGAGAGTCGGTCGTTGGGGTTATGGCAGATGTGGAGACATTTATCAAATAAAAGCCCAAACATGTTGTAGCTAGATTGCCTTTCTCTTGGTATACAATATATCTAGAAAATTTTTGTTAATGAAATTATGGTTTACATGACATGGATCAATATGGATAATGAGTAACTAGACTTAGGAAATTATTGACTATTTCTAGATTCTGATTGTATACAAATGCATATCAATAACTTAATGAGCGAACCTTATGTGCAACGTGATGTCCATTGACATCTTAAGTTTTGCTAGCAAATCAAGCATATGTTTTAGTATAAAATTAAACTATAGTTAAAGGAAACAAAAAAAAATATATAATCGAATAAACAAACAAACAAATAAATAAATAAAAGGAGGATGAGAAAAAATGAGACGGAATTTTCTTTGTGGCAATTCGTCCAAGGCCTGGAAAGGATGAGCCCCTCGGTCCAGATAGCTTTATGGGCCTTCGTCCAGCCCATGATCTTCCTCTCCAATTAAGGATCGACTTAGATTCGGTGTGTGATCCACCATCCATTTTCGCCACATGCTCTTTAAGTATTTAATTTGTTATGAGAAGTTAAAGAAGAACTTCATAACAGTGCCAAGGGAACGAGGACATAGATTGCCAAATGCACCAAAATTAGAGGGGAAAATCTCAAATAAAAACTTGAAGTAAAACAGTTTTTCAAAAAGGACCCTAAGTAATTGAAATCTCAAATAAAAGTCTAAAGTGGCTAGTTTAGTCTCAAACAAATATCCAAATTTCAAATTTATTCACAATCAGGTGCATTTTCGTTCAAGAACATTTTTTTTCCTATATATTTTGTTTCTTTCTTCTTTCTCCTTTCTTTTTCTTTCTTCCTTTTTTTCTTCATCTTCCTCTGGCACCTTCTTTGCTCTACATCACCTCCATCTTCATCACCATCATTAGCCCCTCTCTCTCTCTCTCTCTCTCTCTCTCTCTCTCTCTCTGTGCCATCTTGTCGTATGATTAGGACCGGCTTTTCTTCGGTGCAAGTCATTCAACCCTCTAAAAAGGGAAGCTTACAAAAATATGCCTTCTTTATCTTGATGTTTATTGCAAATTCCAGTGTAATTCAAGCATCTTCCTACAAGGCAAAAAGTGTGCCCCAAAGATGCTGGATGAGATGCCCGAACTGGTTTATGAGCACCCGGTATCTGGAGCCTTCGGTTCCGACTAATCCGGATGCGAGCACTGTCGGACTCATGATGGGGGGCTCTCCCAATATCGTCTACTCCATACACAAGGCTCGAACTTGAGACCTTGCTCAAGGGAACCCAAGCTCCTTACTACTTGGCTAGCGAACGTTGGTTATTCTGATGATTGATTACATTATTTGTGGGATTGTAAAGATCATAAAATGTGCATATTTACTCCTCCAAGATGATATACCAAGGAAATTTTTAATAGGCAATAACATCCTTGTTAGGCTATTAACATCTCACCCTCACCTTATCGTGTGGTCCTATTAGCTTTGTGGAATGGACATTTTATTGCAAATTAAGATTAAGCATTAATTAAATAGCTGCCACTTATAAAACTAAAATCAAGTGTACATATAAAATCAAGGGAAATTTCCAAATAAAGATCCAAAGTACACTCATTTTATTAAATAAAAGTCTGAAGTAGTCATATCATTTTCAAAGAACAATCGGAGGTGATTATATTTGTTTCAAATAAGGGCTAGTGATTTGGTTTGGTTTTCACATCAAGATTAGATTCCTCATCGACAAATCATCGAAACCAAGATTTCGTTTGTATGGGCAAAAAATTTTGCCCAAGCAATGGTATTTTCGATTTAAAACACAATTTAATTTAGATTAAATTAGATTTTTGTTTGAAAATTAGATTAAAATTTTACAAAAATTATTTTTTCAATATAGTTTATTTTTTTTTTTTATGAAAAACATTAAAAAAAAGATAAAATTTAAAAGACAAAATTGTCCTTGTCATGTCCTTATCAAATAGTGAGTTAAGACCCTTCTTTGAGATTGATATGACCACTTTAGGCTTTTATTTGAAATAAAGTTCACTTCATGTCATTTTTTAAGAAAATGATGGCACTTCAAATTCTTATTTGAAGCAAAATTCATTTTAAATACTTATTTGAGAAGATGATGATACTTTATGTCCTTATTTGAAATTTTCCGCAAAACCAAATTAATTTTTAAATTTGACTTAAAGCAAGTCGTGAGCTGACCCGGTGCTAGGGGTGAGCATCAGTCTAGGATCAACCCTAGACCAACCTTGGACTAGCCCAACCCTACCGGTTCTAATCTAGTTCCCAAGGAGACTAGGTCGGTCCTTGATCCTAAGATTCCTAGACCAACACTATACGGGTTGGTCATCGATCCTAGGAGTTTAGGGTCGGTCTAACCCGGACCAACCCTAACTATATATATATAATTTTTTTATAAAGAGAAAACCTTAAAATAAACGGCATCAACAACATTAAACAACTATTTAGTGAGTAGTTCAAGTAATTTTACATTATTCTTTAATAACTTAGATTTTTAATGTCTTTTACGGCATCAACAATCATAATTTATGAAGGAGGAAAATGTTTTTGTGAGAAGTCCTCATGGCGTCCAAATGGCATAAACAACTCCTTACAGCATCCTCCTCTAGTACTCATTCTCTTATGTCTTATTTGTCTTCTTAGTCTTCAATTTGCCAAAATTGAGAGAAACAATTTCTCCGCTCGCCACTCAACACTCGCCTTGCTTACTTTAGGTCACTCATGCCGCTTGCCACTCGATACTCGCTTGGCTTACTCCTCGCTCGACACTCAATGCTCACTCTATTTGACACTCACATCACTCGACCCTCACCGTTTACCTTTCTTAGCTGACCTCGCTTGTTATCGAACCTATTGGATCAATCCGGTTTTCGTTGCCATTTCAAAGGAGTACAAAAAATAAAATAAAAAATTATTAGTTGGTCTCGAGGTGACCCTAGAATCGGACTAAACCCATTGAGTTGATCCGGTCCTCAATCGCTTTTTCAAGGAGTAATAAAAATAAAATAAAAAGTTATCGATTAGTCCCGGGTTGGCCTTGGAATCAGACCGAACCCACTAGGTCGGTCGAATTCTTGGTCCCAAGCTCAATAGGGTTGGTCCTCGGTCCCAAAAATTGAGAATTAGCACTATGCGGGTTGGTCCTAGAATTAGGGGGTGGACCGGCCCAATCCGGATCATGCTCACCCCTACCCGATGCGGATGCCGATTTTGCTAATCAAGCTCTAATTTGTCAGATCTAAAGTTGCCAAATCGATTGACGTTGACCCAGTAACATGAACCCTAGCTGGCAATTTCTCCATCTGTATGTCAGATTTTCTTGCTTAAAATATTTCAGGAAAACGAACCGCAATTTCCATCGTCCAAATTAAAAATGTATATTTACTACATGTGTGAGAAACTCAAGGAGATCGAACCGGTTTTGCTTTTGTCTTTGGTGATTGAGCTGTAAACATTTAAAATGACGTACCATGAGAAGTATATTTATTATACGTGTGAGAAACCCAAGGAGATCGAACCGGTTATGCTTTTGTCTTACTTTTCATGTGTTCCAAATTCAAAAAATAAAAAAATGTGAATTGCTAGAACTTGTTGCATTGATTATTGGCAAATGGATTGAGAGATCAAGTCGTCTTATTTTTTTGTACATCACCATCAATTAATTGGATACTAGAATCTAAACCTTACGGATGCACGGGACCACTTCAAATTTACCGATCCCCACCTTTTGTATTAAAATTCATTTAAAAAAGAAGAATAAATCACTTGCAAATCACATGTATAATTTAAAATAACAGAAATACAGGACATCATGAGTTGATTCATAGATTCATTGTTGGATGATTGACATGTAAGAATAATTAAGTTACTATTTTACCTTCAAGTATACATTTCAACAATCCGAATGTGAGCATATGAAAGTTTTGTTATACGGCAAATATAACAATTATCCATATCAAAATCTATATTTTTTCTTTTCTTAAGTGAAATTATGTAATTTATTTAGTGTTATATTATTTATCGAGACTGAATTTGTATATTTAAACCGACCTGGTAGAAGTGTGCCCGTACTTTGAATGTCTTATGAATAGGTCATCATCTCCAAGCAAATTAAGTGGAGTCCAAAATTTGGTGAAGTCTAATCTTGAATTAAAGATAAAATGAAGAAAATTCAGGTTTCCTACTTTGAGTCATCAAGTCACGTAAAAACATAGAAAAACGAAATTTATCTCAATTAGTACACATCAAAGCAAACAAGAAGACTGTTTGGATATTTTCTGAGTTTTTTTTAATGAGTTCTCCATAAGATATTGTAAAATCATATTTGTAAGTTTACTTTTAGTATTAGATGAGATCAAAAACACTTGAGAGTGATTGAACAATTGTAATTCTGTAATTTGTTGGATTTATAGTGATTTTCTTTACGGATGATTCTTTCCCGAGAATATAGACATTCGAACCAAACCACGTAGATCTTCCATGTCCTTATTGTCCTTTATTGATTTCCTTGATGCTTTATTTTTCTTGCATTAGGTTTGAATTGCAACATCTATTGACTTCCATATTAAAACATTTAGTAATTACACACATCTATCAAAGTCATAATGGAAACATGAGATGGTGAACAATCAATTTCATTTACATATAGTATTTAATTGATTTCTTATGGAGCAAAAAGCCAGCTAGCTGATAAGAACTGTGGAAGTGAATTTTTATAGTGAGCACATGGATCAAAATTGCTTCGTCGTCAGGAACCTAATCAATGGATTATTAAAAAAAAAAAAAAAAGAAAAAAATTAATACAAGGAATCTGCACAAGAAAAAAGCCTTCATAATTGAGAGAATGTAATCACTAGAACGCAAATTACAATTAAGAAGAGAAGATAAGTCAAAGAAAAAGGAGATTCATGCTGAGATTGGATCTCCAAGAAGTGCAAGACACGAACCTTAAGAGATTAAACATTATCGTGTTAAAATTATTTAAAGCATGCATAATCAATCAATAAGGGGTCTCCAGTGTTCCAACGGTACCACGGGACATCAGAGGGCGGTGCCACCCCGAAGGGGTCACCGGCGATTCCTCAGTCAAAAAAAAAAAAAAAATATATATATATCAATAAGGGAGACCACTTCTTTCTCACTTCACCCACTAGCTTCTTGAATTGCACTTCCTATGTTCTTGGCCACAGCTTGGAGGTGAAAATCAAGGAAAGAACTCATATCTTGGAGCCCCCAACCCTCAACTGGATCAGACACAAAGGACCATTCAATCATGCACCCAACCATCTTACCATCCCCATCATTCATGGGCATCACTCTAATCGTGGCAACATAGGACTTGATCCCAACATTGTTGTCCAAGACCTCATAGCTGAAGCACTTCTCACTAGGGTCCATCATGAGGAGACGCTCATTGACCCACTTGAGCTTCGGCGGGTCTGAGTCATTGCCATTTGTGGTGGAGGCGACACACCGGACTAGGCCGGGCTGGCCCGGGACGCCCTCGACTCGGTGGCACTTGTCAAGTGTGGGAAGCCACTTGTGGATGTTGCAAAAGTCCGACAAGAATGGCCACACTTGGTCCGGTGTAGGCCCTTTCAGCTCAGCAGTGACCTTGCCTTCCCATCTTGGTTGGGTTTCTTCCGCCATTGAGAGAGCAGCTCAGCAGTGACCTTGCCTTCCCATCTTGGTTGGGTTTCTTCTGCCATTGAGAGAGAGAGAGAGAGAGAGAGAGAGAGGTTCCTTTTAGGGCAAAGATGGAGATATTTATTAGATAAAAGCCCAAACACGGGGCAGCTGGATTCCCTTTCTCTTGGTATAAAAAAAGCAAAAAATAAAGTACATTAGAGAATCGAGGAATTTTCTATTAATTTGATGTATCATAATAAACTACGTCGGCCTATTCATAGGTTTTATGAGAAACTATCAAATGTAACATATATCAATCAAGATATATATACTCAAATACGATATTCGTGCAATCTTGAGAGATACAAAAAATTAATAAAATATTCTAAGTATTTCTAATATAGGTAAATATCCTAATTATCACTAGCAAAAAAAAAAAAGGGATTTAGACTAGGTTCATAAGCTTCTAAATAAAATGAAATGCTCTTTTTTTTTTTTTTTAACATTCTGTGACTGAGGGAGAAGCATTCGGCCTTGTGCAGAGCCCAAGTGGCTTGACTGTACATGCGTAGATGCTTTCAAAACTGGGAATACTCAGCAGTGCAGAAAAGTCTAATTGTAAATCTCAGATAAGATTTTAAAATATGCTTTGAGTGATTAATTAACCTTTCTCTGATTAACCAGTTTTAGGTCACCCTCTATCATTTGAGTTGTTTACCTTTTTTACCAATTTTTCTATTGAGTTAACACTTCTGTTTGTCTTGCTTGTTTTTTTTTTAAATTTACCATCTCATTTTAGAAACGACCAATCTCAATGAGAGAGTGATTACCAACATTTCTCTGATTAAATAACCAACTAATTTTGCATTACCAACATTTCTTTTAGTTAACCATCAATGTTTTTTTTTTCTTTTTTTGAATTACCAACTTCTCTTTCTCCCTAACCAAAAAAAAAAAAAAAAAAAAGGACTCTCTAAACATTGATCAACCTTTTTTACCTTTCTTATCAATGCCTTAAATTAACCGATTATTTTATGAATTTACTAACCTTTTTTGTGCGACTCACTAAATTTTCTCCGATTAAATTATCAACTATTTTTGCATCACCAACTCTCATTTGAGTTGCTCACTAGTATTAATTCATTATTTTGAAAACTTACCAACGTTTCTATTTGGTTCATCACTTTTAAATTACCAGTTCGTCAAGGTTGAAGAAATCCTGCAGAAGCCGCCACATCCGGTTAGAACTACTGCCTCTCTTCATCAATTAGCATTTTAGTAGCTGTTGAACCACATTGAAATACTGAAGGCATTTCTCGTCCGTGCGCGAAGAGACATATTTTGTAGTTGTTGACTTTGAACCACATTGAAACATTCTGAAGGCATTTCTGGTGGTCCATTTCTTGTCCATGCGCGAAGAGATATATTTTTGTTGTTGTCAACTTTCTCTCTCTTCGGCCCCTTACACATAAGTCCTAAAATTAGATTCCGCCCCAAAAAAATTCGGGCATGGGTCGGGCCCATGGGCCTAACGGCCCTAAGACAAACGGCATGGTCCATTGACCAGTCCTAGTGAGGAGGGCCGCCATCTCCTAAACTGCAGCTGCCCATCTACTTCTCTTGCGTTGGATTTTTCTTCGGCATGATTACACGGATGGTTCTTAAATTTTGGCATGATATGTAATGCCGTTCCTAAATTTCTTTATTTGCTCAATTCAATCCCTAAATTTTAACCCAATGAGTAATGTCATTTCTGCACTTTTTAATGGTTCCTGAATTATTTCATAAATGTTCAATCAAGTCTCCAAACTATATGAAAATATCTATTATTATCTTTTTATTAAATCCATATATAATAATCCACCTCGTTCAAAGAAAAGGTGGATAATAATTTTTTTTAAATTGAACAAATTAAAAGAATTATTACATTTTAATTTAAGTTGAATATCCCTATATGCATAACCCACTTGATAGAAGTACTCGATTGCAGTGACCTTGGCGTCATCAGGGCATTGCGAAGGATGTTGAGTGCTCGCTAGCCCCAAGTGACAATCCAACGGCCATCGCCACTTTCGCTTAAGCACACACGCACACAAAGAGAGGGAATAAACTGGCGATGCCTCATCTAGCATCCCCACACATCTCTCTTAGCTACGAAACCAACATGATTCTATGTTCCTGTCTCTTTCAAATTCCTACTTTGTAACCATTGAAGTTTCCTTCTCACATGGGAACGGGACGGTAAGGGTTTGAATTCCCACATTCTCAGGGGTTGGAGTGGGAACGATTTAGTTTTAGGTGTGAGTTTCGACTCTCATGACCTACAATGAGGTAAAACAAAAGTCTTAAGAGCGAGTGATAAAATATGAATAGAGCAGGATTGAAAAAAAAATTCCTAATTTGTAAATATCAATACTTTGTAATTTAATTTTTCTTATCTTTACATTCTTCTTTCTTACTTTGTTTTTAAATTTATTAAACTCATGTGTGACGCCATGTTGGTATTTAATAATGACTTAACGGTCATGTCCATATTTCTGTCTCTTTATTCAGGAAGGACCACCTCAAATAAAAAAGTATATAGTGTAGGGATCTAATTGTATAAAAAAAGTTTGAGGGACCGGATTGAATGATTTGCAATAGTCATCTTCATCATTTCGCAATGTTAACAAAGCAAGGGTCGCTTTTCTTTGTTGGGACCATAGCTTTAGCGTGCGGAATTGCATCATCAAGCTCTGCTTATATATCAAATTTTGTTTGCCCAATGTCAGATTTCATTTGTCATTTTTGTCCATGACGAGACGAGTGGCCTCAAGTGCATGGTCGTTGATTTTACCTATTAGACGTTGATCTCATTATAGATTATCCTACTTATCTAGTGAAAAGTCTTGTATTATTTTGATCTCTTCAACTCTTTGGTAACCAGAAAATAGATAGAGCCTAAATTACTAAAATCTACATTTTGATATTAAATTATATTTCCAGTTTGAACTCCATGCAAAACTTGACATGCCCACATTTTGGATGTCCTCTTAGTGGGACTTTATCTTCGAGCAATATAATGGAATCCAAATTTGTGGAGTCTAATCTTGGATTAAAGATAAAAATGAATAAAATCAAGGTTTCTCAGTCTTAATTAAAAATCACATGAGAACACTCGGTTATTGAACATTATGAAAAATAAGAGAAGTGTTAAGGTTTTCTTTTAGTAAGTGAGTTCTTTATGCGAAATTGCGTGATAACAATTGTGTGTTTGTCTTGAGTGTAATCTTGGCTGAGAAAACTCGATAATTGAGCAATTGTAACTTCAAATTCATATTGAATTTCTTGTGACTAGCTCTTTCCATGGTAAGGTACACTTATTGTATCCTTCATCAGGTTCGTGTATTTAGTAAAGTACACACATCTAACAAAATCATTATGAGAATAGGAGCAACTTGAGTTGGTTAAGGATTACTAAATAGATTGACTTATGAAGGAGCAAAAGCCACCCTAGCTGATCAGGACTGTGAAACTTCATGCTTACTGTGAGCACATGGGATCAAAATCGCTTCATCAGGTTCGTGTAAGATTTTTCAAAAAGGAAGAAGTAGCCATCTCTATACCTATTAACCTAATCAATAGGGAAAATTACCAAAATAGTCCTTAACCTATTGCAACTTTTCCAGTTCAGTTCTAAAACTTTTTTTTTTTTTGGCTAATTTAGTTCTAAATCTTTTGTATTTGTGACAACTCATCCATCCCGACAATTATGATCGGCTGATATTGATGTGGACACTGGCTGATGCTAATGTGTCAATTTTTTAATATCTTTTCGATTTTTTTATGTTTTATTTCTCTTTTTATTTTTAAATTTTCTCTTTTCTTCTTCCTTTGGCCGGTCTAGGGACTAGTTTAAGGCTAGGGCCAGTGAGGTTGATTTTTCAATTACTTTTATTTTTTATTTCTCCTTTATTTTTAATTTTTCTCTTTTAAAATTCCTCTAGCCGATCCAACAACTAGTCAAAGCCTAGGGTTGGTGAGATTGACCTCACTGGCACTAGTGAGGGTGAGCCTCGGCCAACTTTGGCAAGGACTTACCATCGCAAGCGAGGGTCACTGGGCGTGGGCGAGGGTGAGCCTTGCCATTCGCCAGCCTTCCCAAATCTGGCAAGTGTGAGCCTCAACCACCCCTAGTGAGGATCGCTAGGCAAGGTCGAGCTCACCTAGTGCCATGATGGCAAGGGTGAGGGCTAGCCTCGCTATCACAAGTGAAGGCTGGGTGAGGCTCGCCCTTACCAAATTTGGGTGAGAGCAAACCTTGCCATGGCTAGGCAAGCTCGACCTCGCCCAACCATGGCAAGGCTCATGCTTGCCCTCACCAAATTAGTGCCATGACGACAAGGGTGAGCGACGCTAGGTGAACTCAATCTGGCGCACCGACCCTCGCTTGTGACGGTGAGCCTTGGCCACCCCATTAACATCAAGGGTGATCGAGGCTCGCCTTCACCAGTGTTGGTGAGCCTCCCTAGTTGCTAGCGAGGTCAACCTCGCTAGCCTTAGCCCACAGGAAGAAGAAAAGATAAATTTTTGTTTTTGTTTTTTTTTTTTCTTTTTGAGAGAGAGAGGGAGAGAGTAGAAGAATCGACACATTAGCATTAATCAGCCAAAAGAAAAAAGAGGAAGAAGAAGGTTTGAAACTGAATTGGAAAAATGGCAAAAGATTTAGAATTATTTTGGTAATTTTCCCAATTCAATGTATTATAAAAGAAAAATAAATCAACATATGGAAAATTCACAAGTAATAATCCTGCATAATTAATTGAAAAAATCTAATAATTAATTCTCAAATTAAAAGTCAGAAAGGAAGATAAAGTAAATAAAAAGGCAATGCATGCTGAGGTTAGATCTTCAATAAGTAAATCATGCTGAAATTAGATCTCCAAGAAATGTAAAGCACGATCATTAGAGATCAAACCTGATCTTATTGAAATCATTTAAAGCATACATAATCTATCAACAAGAGAGATCACATCTTTCTCCCTTCAACCACTAGCTTCTTGGATTGCACTTTCTATCTTCTTGGCCATAGATTGGAGGGCAAAATCCATTAAAGAGCTCAAATCTTGCAGCCCCCAACACTCAGTTGGATTAGAAACAAAAGACCACTCAATCATGCACCCACGCATCTTGCCATCCCCATCATTCGTGGGCATCACTCTAACTGTGCCAACATAGTTCTTGAACCCCATGTTGTTGTCCAAGACCTCATAGCTGAAGCACTTCTTGCTAGGGTCCATCATGAGGAGCCTTTCGTTGGCCCACTTGAGCTTCGACGGGTCTGAATCGTCGCTTAACGCAGTGGAGGCACAGTATCGGATGAGGCCAGGCTGACCCTGGACGCCCTCGACTCGGTAGCACGTATCAACGGTGGGAAGCACCTTGTGAACGTTGCAAAAATCCGCCAAGAATGGCCACACTTGGTCTGGTGTTGGCCCTTTCAGTTCAGCTGTGAACTTGCCTTCCCATTTTGGTTGGGTTTCTTCTGCCATTGATTGATGAGAGAGAGAGAGAGAGAGAGAGAGAGAGAGAGAGAGAGAGAGAGAGAGAGAGAGAGAGAGAGATATGTTCCGTTTAGGGCAAAGATGGAGATATTTATTAGATAAAAGCCCAAGCACGGGGTAGCTGGATTCCCTTTCTCTTGGTATAAAAAAAGTAAAAAAATAAAGTAGATTAGAGTATTGAGGCATTTTCTATTAATTTGATGTATCGTAATAAACTACATCGGCCTATTCATAGGTTTTATGAGAAACTGTCAAAGGTAACATATATTAATCAAGATATATATAATCAAATGAGATATTCATGCAATCTTGAAAGATACAAAAAATTAATAAAATATTCTAAGTATTTCTAATATAGGTAAACATCCTAATTATCACTAGCAAAAAAAAAAAAAAAAAGATTTAGACCAGGTTCATAAGCTTCTAAATAAAATGAAATGCTCTTTTTTATACACTTTGTGACTAAGGGAGAAGCATTCGGCCTTGTGCAGAGCCCAAGTGGCTTGACTATCCATGCGTAGATGCTTTCAAAACTGGGAATACTCTGCAGTGTAGAAAAATCTAATCGTAAATCTCAAATAAGATTTTAAAATATGCGTTGAGTGATTAACCAACCTTTCTCTGATTAACCACTTTTAGGTCAACCTCTATCATTTGAGTTGTTTATCTTTTTCTCCAATTTTTCTATTGAGTTAACACTTCTGTTTGTCTTTCTTGCTTTTTTTTTTTTTTTTGAAATTTTACCATCTCTTTTTGAAAACGACCAATCTCAATTAGAGAGTGATTACCAACATTTCTCTGACTAAATAACCAACTAATTTTGCATTACCAACATTTCTTTGAGTTAATCATCATTGTTTGATTTTCTTCTTTTTTTTGAATTACCAACTTCTCTTTCTCCAAAAAAAAAAAAGGACTCTCTAAACGTTGATCAACTTTATTTACCTTTTTTTTTTTAATAATCAATGCCGTTAATTTACCAATTATTTTATAAATTTACTAACTTTTTTTGTGCGACTCACTAAATTTGCTCCAATTAAAATATTAACTACTTTTGCATCACCAACTCTCCTTTGAGTTGCTCACCAATATTAATTCATTATTTTGAAAACTTACCAACGTTTCTATTTGGTTCATCGCTTTTAAATTACCACTTCGTCAAGGTTGAAGAAATCCTGCAGAAGCCGCCACCTCCGGTTAGAACTACTGCCTCCCTTCATCAATTAGCATTGTAGCAGTAGTTAAACCACATTGAAATACCGAAAGCATTTCTTGTCCGTGCGCGAGGAGACATATTTTTGTTGTTGTTGACTTTCCCTCTCTTTGGCCCCTTACACATAAGTCCAAAAATTAGATTCCGCCCCAAAAAAAATTCGGGCCTGGGTCGGGCCCATGGGCCTAACGGCCCTAAGACAAACGGCACGGTCCATTGACCAGTCCTAGTGAGGAGGGCCGCCTTCTACTTCTCTTGCGTTGGATTTTTCTTCGGCATGATTACACGGATGGTTTTTAAATTTTGGCCTGATATGTAACGCCGTTCCTAAATTTCTTTATTTGCTCAATTCAATCCCCAAATTTTAATCCAATGAGCAATGTCATTTTTGCACTTTTTAATGATTCCTAAATTATTTCATAAATGTTCAATCAAGTCTCCAAACTATATGAAAATATCTATTATTATCTTTTTATAAAATCCAGATATAATAATCCACCTCATTAAAAGAAAAGGTGGATAATATTTTTTTTTTCGAAATTGAACAAATCAAAAGAATTATTACATTTTAATTTAAGTTGAATCTCCCTATATGCATAACCCACTTGATAGAAGTACTCGATTGCGATGACCTTGGCGTCATCAGGGCATTGCAAAGGATGTTGAGTGCTCGCTAGCCCCAGGTAGGGGTGTCAATGATTCGGTCGGTTCGGTTTTTTGAAAACCGAACTGAACCGAACCGTTAGAAAATTTTCCGAACCGAACGAATTGAACCGAACCAAAATGAACCGAAATTTCTTTGGTTCGGTTTTTTCGTTTTTTTCTTTTTTTTTTTTTTTTTTTTTTTTTTGTTCATCCACCGACTTGGAAACAGAATCCCCCATCTCCACTATGCTCTATTTTATGTCTTGATCTTGGAACGTTATGTAATCCATCAAATTGTTAGTATGAAATACTAATTTCTGACCAAAAAAAATAATATAAATTCAATATGTCAACAAAACTTGTACAGTGAACATTTCTCTTCTTATTGCGTACATACAATGATAGATACACGTATAAGAAAGATAGCACAGTTTAAAGCAGGGGCCTTAGTCAATACTCTTCTCTACACATTAAATTTGGCAAGCAAACTCTCCATACAGTAACATTGTACAAACCGAAATCCACTATGATTAGAAATCACACAAATGAAGACCTCCAATATGTTCTCCACTCAAACCTTGCCCTAAATGCGCAGAACCTGTGGGCTTCAAGCATTAACAGATGCAACTCATGCCAGGGAAGGGCTTCTTGAACTCAACCAATTCAAAATACGCACACCGCATGTTGCAGCAGAATCTCATATCTTCTCCTTTTCTCCTTCCTGATGCTTTGCAACACTACAAGAGAGCACTATGACAATAACACCAACAACCACGAAACATCCTCTGCTTTTTGAAGTACCAATTCAGATGAGGATTCTCCATAAAGGAAGCAATACCTAATTCCCTCATAACATATATTTCACAGAATGCCTACAAAACCACACACAGACAAACCAAACTCAATGTACCAATAATTCAAAACAACTAAACCAAAAAAGAAAACAATGGGAACACCCAATTTGGATGCTCATTGTCCACCTCTTCCAACTCAAAGGAAGCAACTTCATGCCCCAAACCTGTCACAAAATAAATTGGGACCAGCTGAAAGAGAAAACCCAAATTTTCTTCTTGCATATAAAAGAGGTCAAGCCACGACATCCTCAAACCACCCAATTAACTAAACTAATATCGCTGCGCTCAAGGCAAACGTAAATCGGGGACACACCATGCCAATCATGCCGTGCCGATGGCATTTGAAAAAAATCAACTTCTGGATCAGAATAAACACAAACCCACTTGCCCAAAATCTCCACTTTCACCAGTACGCCATCCCACTAGAGTGATTTCAATCAGAAAACAACCCCCCCCCCCATTGACATAGTAGAGCGGCGTCATGAGGAAAAAAGGGTCAATCTCCAAAGCGCCGTTGCTCGACCCAGCATAGCACACAGCTCCACAAGTCGCCGCTGCCAACGAAGAAGGAGAAGAAGAAGAGAAAAGGGCGTGGCGGAACAACCGGTCCCTCAATCGGTTGCCGTCCTTGTCGCCGTTGTCGTCGCCGTCCCTGCCGCCATCGTCGTCCCCATCGCCGTCGCAGCCACAGTTGCCGTCACCATCAACGGCGCCATCGCACCTTCAAGACGAGAGGAGACGGGAGAGGATTAGAAATAGGGTTAGCCCTTTGCTGGTTTGGTTAATGGTTTTATTTTTCGGTTTATTGGTTTGGTTCGATTCGGTTAACCGATAAAAATCGAACCGAACTAAAAAATTTCAGTTTTTAATGAAAACTAAACCAAAAAAACTCTGTTTGGTTCAGTTCGGTTCGGTTACTGACACCCCTAATCCCGGGTGACAATCCAATGTCCATCGCCACTTTCACTTAAGCACACATGCACACAAAGAGAGGGAAAGAGAGAGAATAAACTGGTGATGCGTCATCTAGCATCCCCACACATCTCTCTTAGCTGCAAAACCAACATGATTCTATGTTCCTGTCTTTTTCAAATTCCTACTTTGTAACCATTGAAGTTTCCTTCTCACATGGGAACGAGAATGCAAGGGTTTGAATTCCCACATTCTCAGGAGGGTTTGGAGTGGGAACGATTTAGTTTTAGGTATGAGTTTCGACTTTCACGCCCTACAATAAGATAAAGCAAAAGTTTGAAAATGAGTGATAGAATATGAGTAAAGTAGGATCGACAAAAAAAGAAAATTCCTAATTTGTAAATATCAATACTCTGTAATTTAATTTTTCTTATCTTTAGATTCTTCTTTCTTACTTTGTTTTGAAATGTACTAAACTCATGTATGACGCCATGTTGGTATTTAATAATGACTTAACGGTCATGTCCGTATTTCTGTCTCTTTATTTAGAAAGGACCACCTCAAATAAAAAAGTATATAGTGTAGGGATCTAATTGTATAAAAAAAAGTTTTGAGGGACCGGATTGAATAATTTGCAATAGTTCAGATACTTCCGGTATCGTTATCATCATCTTCATCATTTCGCAATGTTAACAAAGCAAGGGTCGCTTTTCTTTGTTGGGACCATAGCTTTAGCGTGCGGAATTGCGTCATTAAGCTCCGCTTATATATCAAATTTTGTTTGCCCAATGTCAGATTTCATTTGTCATTTTTGTCCGTGACGAGACGAGTGGCCTCAAGTGCACGGTCGTTGATTTTATCTATCGGACGTTGATCTCATTATAGATTATCCTACTTATCTAGCGAAAAGTCTTGTATTATTTTGATCTCTTCAACTCTTTGGTAACCAGAAAATTAGTAATTTAGGCTCTATCTATTTTGATGGAAAGTACTTTCCAAGAAAATATTTTCTTTATATTTTAGCATTTGGTTTTCTTAAGAAAATGAGTCAACAAAAAAAGTATTCATAATTAACAAAAAAACCTATACTTAAATTTAAGAAAATGATTTCCTCTTTAAACATTTGAAAATCATTTTCCAAAATAGCACTAGATATCAATATTTAGACTCAAAATCTATACTTAAGCACCAAAAATCCAATGTTGGTTCGTACACGTCCCCGGCATTCGGGTTTGGTTCCATCAAGACTAGGCTTGTGAATGCATGTGCCTAGGTCACATTGGTGCCTGTGCCTGGGTTTATCGATACTAGGCCTAAAGCCCTAGTGCCCAAGCCCAAGTCTATAAGGACCACATATAGGATCCTCGTATTCGAGCTCGGATCTCCAACACTCCAGCCCGAGTCCACAAAGGTTGCACTTGGTTCCCTAATGCTCAAGCTCTAGTCCTCGGCACTCAGACTAAGGTCCACGGAGACTGTGCTTGGGTTCTCAGCTCACGAGCTAAGGTCCTTAGTGCCCAAGCTAGGCTTTATCAAGCCAAGGCCTAGGACCCTAGTACCCGAGTCAAATTTTCATTGCTAAATTTGAAAATATTTTTCTAGTTTAATTTCAAATTTCAGTCAAACATCGAAAAATATTATCATTTTCCTGAAAATGACTTCTTGGAAAATAGTTTCTAGAAATATCCCATTATTTGCGAAATAAATGGAGTTTTAAATTCAAGTTGATTTGATTAGAAGAGAACATTAAATCTCTCTAGTTAATTCCAGCATAAGCAAATCGAGAGATGCTTAATTCCAAACTAATGATATTATTACACGTGAGAATAGCACAATTTAACAGGCTTTTCCTGTTCGACCAAAGAAAGAAAAAAAAGGTTTTTCCCGTGAATATTAGTAGAGTTTTTATCAGATCCATTATCAGTGTAAAAATTGTTTTACCCTTTCACCATTAGACAATTGGCATGTGGAAGAATTTTGTTTCTTCAACTAGAGATGTCTATAGTTCGATGGTGATTGTACAAAAATTTGTTACACTGGTAGTAGATAAAACAATTATCCATACTAAAATCTACATTAACATTTTTTTTTCTTTTCCTAAGTAAAATTAAGCTTCATATTTGATATTAAATTATATTTCCGGTTTAACCCCATGCGAAACTTGACATGCCCATATTTTGGATGTCCTTTTAGGGTATGTTTGTTTCACGGAAAACATAATGTTTTTGGAAAATGTTTTCCGGGAAACTATTTTTTAGGAAAATGGTTAGTTTTCCTTTGTTTGGTGATACATGACTGAAAATATTTTCTGGTGTTTGCATTTCAAAAATGATTGAAGGTGTAGAAGATGCCGACGAAGAGGAAGAGAAGGGAGCGAAGCCAATAGGAGTGCATGAGGGGCTAGGGTTGGAGGATGTGGCGATGACAAAAGGGAGGGGGCGAAAGAGAAGGAGAGAGGGGAGGAGGAGTTAGGGTTTACGTTCATAGGCAAAGAAAAAAAAGAAAATATATAATAATAACAAATTCAATTTTATAATTATAAATTTTTTTAATAATAAATTTTTCATTAAGCAAGGACCTTAAAACATTTTGGAAAACGTTTTCCGGTTCTTTCAAAGGGGAAATTGTTTTCCTGAATTTAAGTTTTGGAAGGAAAACATTTTCCATTGACTTATTTTCCTAAATAAACCAAACGCTGGAAAATGAGGAAAACGTTTTCCCGAAATTGTTTTTTTCAAAACAAACACACACTTAGTGGGACTTTATCTTCGAGCGATATAATGGAATCCAAATTTGTGGAGTCTAAT
Organism: Eucalyptus cladocalyx; assembly: GCA_017140615.1. Classification (NCBI taxonomy): domain Eukaryota; kingdom Viridiplantae; phylum Streptophyta; class Magnoliopsida; order Myrtales; family Myrtaceae; genus Eucalyptus; species Eucalyptus cladocalyx. Next base: position 35,477,640 of record CM029518.1, read on the forward strand.
CTTGGATTAAAGATAAAAATGAATAAAATCAAGGTTTCTCAGTCTTAATTAAAAGTCACATGAGAACACTCGGTTATTGAACATTATGAAAAATAAGAGAAGTGTTAAGGTTTTCTTTTAGTAAGTGAGTTCTTTATACGAAATAGCGCAATAACACTTGTGTGTTTGTCTTGAGTGTAATCTTCGGCTGAGAAAACTTGATAATTGAGCAATTGTAACTTCAAATTCATAGTGAATTTCTTGTGACTAGCTCTTTCAATGGTAAGGTACCCACATATGATCTGAATCACTTAAATCTAGAGTATCCTTATTGTACGTTGTTCATTTCCCTGTAATTTTTCTTTCACATTAAATTTTAATTGTAAGATCAGGTAACTTCCATGTTATTAGACAATATTTAGTAAAGTACACACATCTAACAAAATCATTATGAGAATTGGAGCAACTTGAGCTGGTTAAGGATTAATAAATAGATTGACTTATGAAGGAGCAAAAGCCACCCTAGCTAATCGGACTGTGAAACTTCATGCTTCATTGTGAGCACATGGGATCAAAATCGCTTCATCATGTTCGTGTAAGATTTTTGAAAAGGAAGAAGTAGCCATCTCTATACCTATTAACCTAATCAATAGGAAAATTACCAAAATAGTCCTAAACCTATTATAATTTTTCAAGTTCAGTCCTAAAACTTTTTTTTTTTTGGCTAATTAAGTTCTAAATCTTTTGTATTTGTGACAACTCATCCATCTCGGCAAGTTTGATTAGCCGATATTGATGTGGACACTAGCCGACGTTAATGTGTCGATTTTTTTAATATCTTTTCGATTTTTTTATGTTTTATGTTTCTTTTTATTTTTAAATTTTCTCTTTTCTTCTTCCGTTGGCCGGTTTAGGGACTAGTCTGAGGCTAGGGCCGATGAGGTTGATTTTTCAATTCTTTTATTTTTATTTCTCTTTTTATTTTAAATTTTCTCTTTTAAAATTCCTCTAGCTGATCCAACAACCGGTCAAAGCCTAGGGTTGGTGAGATTGACCTCACCGACACTAGTGAGGGTGAGCCTCGGCCAACTTTGGCAAGGACTTACCATAGCAAGCGAGGGTCATTGGGGGAGGGCGAGGGTGAGCCTTGCCATTTGCCAGCCTTGCCCCAAATTTGGCAAGTGTGAGCCTCAACCACCCCTAGCAAGGGTCACTAGGCAAGGTTGAGCTCGCCTAGTGCCATGATGGCAAGGGTGAAGGCTAGCCTCACTATCACGGGCAAAGGTTGGGCGAGGCTCGCCCTTACCAAAATTGGGTGAGAGCAAGCCTCACCATGGCTCGGCAAGCTCGACCTCGCCCAACCATGGCAAGGCTCATGCTTGCCCTCACCAAATTAGCGCCATGACGATGAGGGTGAGCGATGCTAGGTGAACTCAATCTGGCGCACCAACCCTCGCTTGTGACAATGAGCCTTGGCCACCCCCATTAACATCATGGGTGATCGAGGCTTGCCTTCACTAGTGTTGGCGAGCCTCCCCAGTTGCTAGCGAGGTCAACCTCGCTAGCCTTAGCCCACAGGAAGAAGAAAAGATAAAATTTTGTTTTGTTTTGTTTTGTTTTGTTTTTTTTTTTCTCTTTTTGAGAGAGAGAGAGTAGAAGAATTGACCATTAGCGTCAATTGGCCAAAATTGGCTAGATGGGCTAAATTGACACAAATATAAAAGGTTAAAATTTGAGTTGGAAAAAAAGAAGAAGAAGAAGAAGAAGAAGGAGGAAGAAGGTTTGAAATTGAATTGGAAAAATGGCAAAAGATTTAGAATTATTTTGGTAATTTTCCCAATTCAATGTATTATAAAGAAAAATAAATCAACATATGGAAAATTCACAAGTAATAATCCTGCATAATTAATTGAAAAAATATAATAATTAATTCTCAAATTAAAAGTCAGAAAGGAAGATAAAGTAAAGAAAAAGGCAATCCATGCTGAGGTTAGATCTTCAAGAAGTAAATCATGCTGGAATTAGATCTCCAAGAAATGCAAAGCATGATCTTTAGAGATCAAACCTGATCTTATTGAAATCATTTAAAGTATACATAATCTATCGACAAGAAGATTACATCTTTCTCCCTTCAACCACTAGCTTCTTGGATTGCATTTTCTATCTTCTTGGCCATAGATTGGACGGAAATATCAATTAAAGAGCTCAAATCTTGGAGCCCCCAACCCTCAACTGGATTAGACACAAAAGACCACTCAATCATGCACCCACGCATCTTGCCATCCTCATCATTCATGGGCATCACTCTAACTGTGGCAACATAGTTCTTGAACCCCATGTTGTTGTCCAAGATCTCGTAGCTGAAGCACTTCTTGCTAGGGTCCATCATGAGGAGCCTTTCGTTGGCCCACTTGAGCTTCGACGGGTCTGAATCGTCGCCTAACGCGGTGGAGGTACAGTACCGGATGAGGCCAGGCTGACCCTGGACGCCCTCGATTCGGCAGCACGTATCAACGGCGGGAAACACCTTGTGAACGTTGCAAAAATCCGCCAAGAATGGCCACACTTGGTCTGCTTTTGGCCCTTTCAGTTCAGCTGTGGCCTTGCCTTCCCATCTTGGTTGGGTTTCTTCTGCCATTGATTGATGAGAGAGAGAGAGAGAGAGAGAGAGAGAGAGAGAGAGAGAGAGAGAGTCGTTGGTTTATGGCAAAGACGGAGACATTTATCAGCCCAAACATGTAAAAGCTAGATTCCAAGTCTTGTGTCTTAAAAAATTATAATTCATGTCACGTGGAATAAGATGGTTTAAGTGAGTAACTAGATATAGGAAGCTGTCTATCATTTCTAGATCCTAGCTGTTTGCACGTCAATAGCTTAATATCTATCATGAATAGCCGAGTCTTGTCTTTTTCTAAGTGACTATTGCTAGAAGCTATTTCATGTTATATAGAAAACAACAATTCAATGAGCAAATCCTCTCCACATAGCTACATTTTTGCATTATTTGGAAACTCTTGGGAGATGGGCCGCGGTAGAATCTGCTTTGCTAACTAATATATTCTTTTTACTCATTAGTAGAAGCTTATGGGCAGCATGATGTCATTCTCCATTGACTTAAGAGCCTACTATATTATTAATTAGGGACATAAGTGAATCATATCTCGAAGTAAGCACTAATAATCTAAGTAGAATTATTTCAGTCGCCTAAAATTAACAAACCTGATGAAAAAATTGATCACACAACTTTACTAATTTTAAGATTGATTGTGCTTCCACTTCAAATTTGAGAACCTCTCATGCTCTCGTGCACTTACGCATGACAACACAAGCACTACCGATCGATGAACACTGCGCATCTTTTACATTGATAATAGCCTTTTATTACAAGGAGGTGTCTGAAGGAAAAACAGGACAAAAGGGAGTTGCATCACAGCAATGAAAGGCCCAAAACATTTATAAAGCAGGATACGCAAAATCAAGGACTACGGTTATCGGCCAATTTAATTCCCAAACGAATCCTCCATTTTCTTAGCCATGCCTTGTAAGCCCGCCTCATATACTATCCTCACCAAATCCTCCAACGCCCACCCTTCCACCGGATCAACGGCGAACGACCACTTGAGCTTGCACCCTCCTTCACCTTCTCCGTCGCTAGGGATGACCCGGACCGTGGACAGGAATGAAGTGAACCCGATGCTATTGTCCACCATGTCGTAGCTTAAGTTTCGTCCGATCGGATCTATACTGACCAATTACTCATTGGCCCAGTTGACGGGGGTGGTTCTCACTAGCATCGTTAGTCCACAGTATCGCATGCAATCGGGCACGCCATTCTCGCCGTGCATGCCATGGCAATCAGGTAGGCCTGAAAGCCATCTGTGGAGGTTGAAGAAGTCGTGAAGAGTGGCCATATTTGGTCTACATTGGCCTTTGTGACTCTAGCAGAGACCTTACTTGTGACCTAATTGGGACTTTATTTGATTCTTGCTTCGGCACCCTTCTTTTATGCCAACATACACATGAGAGGAGAGTTAATAAGAGAGCTTACATTTATAGACTCTTGGGGATTGTACAACAATCTCCAAGTGGCAATTAATTATGGGTTGGGAAACTACTCTCATCATGACATAATAATAGGTACAACAAGATATTTAATAAATTACAACTCTTAGTCATGACATAATGAAAAACAACGTTTTCGTATCTTTTACCAACTATTATTTTCCTTTCTTATCTAGCCTTAAATTTACCAATTATTTAATGAAATTACAAACCTTTTTTTTTTGTGTGGTTTACGAACTTTTCTCTGATTAAATTATCAACTAATTTTGAATTGCCAACACTTACCAACTCTATTTATTTCTTTCTTTGTTAAACTTATCAACTTTTTTATTTGGTTTATCACTTTTAAATTACCACTTGTGAACAATGAAGAAACCACGTAGAAGCGGTTATACCTGGTCAGGACTGCTGCCTCTCACTTGGCCACCAACCTTGCCTTCCCATTTTTTTCTCTGCTCCCTGGCCATAGAATAGAAATCCACGGTTCATCAATTAGCATTTTAGCATTATTTGAACAACATTGAAATACTGAATGCATCAGTTCTCAGGTTACGAGAAGGCATATGTCGGATTGTCATGGGAATCAAAGTGTCGGACTACGCGCTTCTTAGGTTGACTTCAGTTGGTCAGTTTGGAGGAGCGGTCGCCGCAGGGGCTCTTGAACATGTTGAAACAGTGACAGCACTTCTTGTCAGGGCGTGAAGAGGCATATTCTGAATGTGGCATGGGAATCATTTAAGCTCTCTCTCTCTCTCTCTCTCTCTCTCTCCCCACGGGGCAAGCCCATTTTACATGGACCAAACAATTAGATTCAACTCAAAAAAAAGTTCGGGCCTGGATTGGGCCAATGGGGGCCATGGGCCTAACCCGGCCTAGGCCTAACGGCCGTGCCTGGCACCGCCCTGAGACGAATGGCACGGCCGGTTGCACAGTCCTAGTGAGGAGGGCCGCTGCCTCCTCAACTGCAGGCTGCAGCTACCCCTCACCTTCCGTTTGCGTTTGGTTTTTTCTTTTGTTCTCCTTTTAGGAAGTTTCATATTTCTATTTTTTTTTTTAAAAAATTAAGCAATTTTTATATTTTGGTTTCCATGTAAGAAGCCATGTGAGGTAACACATCAGCATTTACGGCTACACCAACATCTCCATTTATATTTTTAACAGCAAGACCGATTGAACAAAATGTTGTATAGTTTAGGGACCAAATTACTAAAAAGAAGAAAATGGTGGAGGGGCGTGATTGAACATTTTGAAAAAGGTCAAGGACATCTTGTGCCTTAAAAAAAAAAAAGATTGATAGCTGAAAGAAAAATAAATTTATGTAGTAACTCAAATGAGAATTGGTAATCCATAATTAGTTGATAACTTAATAAAATAAAAATTGACAACTCCTAATTAAAGATGGTAATTACTGAAAAATTGGTAAATTCAAGGTGTTCCTAAGATATGGAAATAAAAATTTTGCAAATGACATAAAATGTTGTGTCAAATAAATATCAATAAGTAACTCAAATGAAAGTTATAATCCACTACTATGTGGTAATCTAATAGTAGAAAAATTAATAAGTTGTGTTAATTTTGTTTTGTAATCCCTAGAAAGAGTTAGTAAATGTAAGCAGTTGCTAACCAAGGCAAATACATGTTGGTAACTCAATAAAGAAGTTGATAAGATATAAAATAACATGTAAGTGTTAGTAAATAACACAAATGAGAGTCGATAACTTAATTTAATTATAGTTGGCAAATTTCTCTAATTTAGATTGGTAATTTTATGTAAAAGCAAGTAAAACTGAACCATTAGTAAGTGACGTAAATAAAAGTTGGTAAGTTAGTGCTAAAATTGCTAATTTGCAAACTATAAAAATGTTAGTAATATCTTTAAAATGTTTGTGAGTAACCAATAAACTTTCTGGAAATTAAGAAAAAAAAAAAAAACTGTCAGATGTTATATTATCAACAGCATAAGTACCGCCAACCTTTATCGGATTTCACTTAACTAAATCAAAAAATGCAAAATAAAATCAGTTGGAGAGATGAGTGAATAAACTATTATTTTTTAAAAAGCCCATTTTTTTGTTTTCCTTTAAAGCATTCAGGACGTCAACCGAACTAACGGCATTTTGCCCTCCTTCGCGCCCAAAATAACGGTTGAAATGGAGTCGAGGGGACTTGGGCTCGCTCTCACAGGCTCACACCTGCGCACTTCGTCTTCTCTTTGCTAAAGAAAGCAAGAAAAACCTCGGCCAAAAAGAAGACTGAATCATCCGATTCAGAAGAGATAAATTTCTCATCATGCAGTTGTTCATTGGAAGGACAAGACTGTGAAGAAGAAGAAGAAGAAAAAGGTAAAGAAGAAGAAGGCAGCTTCTGAATGATCGATACTATTCTATAGACAAGATAGCCATGGATGAGTTCATTACTCAGGTAAGTCACATAGGAATTCAGGGACTTGAAGATGAGAGCCTAGCAACTCTCCTCCAATTCCAGAGGAGGTGCGTGATTTTTCTCGAAAATGTTTGGATATTTCTGTTAAATATAAAGGAGCTGATGGAGAAGAACGGAAACGGCACGTGTTAGAAAGCAATAAACAAAAGGAAGCAGAGGACTTGGCAATACAGCAAACTACAAGAAATAATAATCAACGGTAGAGATTTTATAAGAAAGACCAGCATGGATCGACATCAATGAAGGAGATGCTCAAAATAGAGAATGACATGGATCGCCAAGTCATGTAAAACCAACACGTGTGATACAAGATGTAATCGGTTAGGTATATTCTGTTAAGAAGTTGCTGTATTCTGTTTCTCCTTGTAACCGAGTTTTGTTAGTTCTTCATTGAATGTACTTTCTCACTTTTATATAAGAAGCAAAGAGGAAGATAGAGAGAGAATTAAAAAGAGGGAAAACAGCATCTTCTACGAATGCTCAGCATTTTCTGTATCAGAGGAAAAGCTTCGAAGAATGATCAATGGCAGAGGATCCTGATGCAGAAGCTAACAAGTGAGATAGAACAGAGGAGGTAGAACAGAGAATCTATACTCTTTACTATTTCAAATACATTGTATTACAATGATACAATTTACATAATGGGATACAAGTTGCTTCCAGAATCAATCATTCTATCTTAGATTGAGTTCTTCATTTCATCTGCTTCTGCTCATCCTCGTATTGCCATCTAGTTCTTCATCTTCACAATTTCATTTTTTTTTTGGTTTGACTGAATCTGTTTGTGTGTTTTCCGCAAGTTAGATGGATAAAGAAAAGGAAATGGCCCGTGAAGTCATCTTCGGTAGTTTGAACATTTCAGGTTGTTCTTGTTTTTTTCTTTATGACTGAATGAGAAACTCAATTCGAAAGAGAAAAATAAAGGGAAAACGTTCATCTAATTTGGATTAATACCTAAAACCCCTATTGGCAGAAAGCAGTATGTTAGTGGATAATCTTCGAGGAAGTTTCTGGCCATTTTCAAGGAAATTACTGCTCTGATGTAATTATCACAGATTAACACTTTAGGTCATCAACTACTTTTGCCCTGTTTGAGAATTCATGCATCCCCCGAAGACTGTGTTACCAATCTTTATTTGTAAAATTTTTTAGTTAAGTGCAGTTATGTCGATTATTTCGCCATATGCAAGCTTCAAATACATCATTCTGAAAGTTTTACAGTCTCAGGTCCAGATTGATGATTCTCCAATTTACAGAATAGAAAGACAACCGGGTAAGGGAGCTAGTGGGCTAGTATGTGCCGGTCGACCCATTGGTCCTTCAACTTTGAGTGGTCAAACTGGCTTACATGCAGAGGAGCTATGGCCTTGAAGCTCTAACTCATTTTTCAGTTTTGTAAAGTCAATTTATGCTTTGCTGCTTAGATAATCAGTACAACACTCTCTAGGTAGCAGTAAAGTTTCAGCAGAAACATCCCAGCGAAGCTGACATTCCTCATGAGTGGAAAGTTTATGAGTGAGTCACTAAAAACGTTTCCATGGTCGTTTTTTTTTTACACTGGATTCTAGCAAATGAAATTGTATCAGTTATACAAATCTCACATCCACTTTCTACTGCATGTTGTGCAGTGATCTGGGTGAAAATCATAGCAAACCACTGCCATGGGTTCATTACAGGGGGCAACAAGGTGACTATGCCATCCTGGTATGTGCAATTCCCTTCGAAAAATGATTTCGCATTTTTCTCAGATGCTTTAAGTCTTCAATGATCTGCCTCGCATATGCAGGTCATGGATTTGCTTGGACCGAGTTCACGAGTTCAGTTGGTCAATAACCGCCCATTGTATGTGTAACATCCCGGGTCCCACTTGTGTTAGCCAGAGAGATGACCTGAGTCACTAGCATGCATGCTCCCTTTCCTTTTCCGCGGCCATTTGCCTTGGCATGGATTTCAGGTTTTGCTTTGCTTAAAACCAGGAATATGATTTTCAACCTTACAGATGAATATGCCTTCTTAGTCAATGCAGCTGTTTCAGGCGGACAATATGCCTATGCTTGTATGCAGGAGAAAGATGGCCACTCCTTTGGAAGCTCTTTGTCACTCTTGCCCTCCGCCTTTCCTGCAATCTGCCGAGTTTGCAGTAAATCTGAGATTTGACGAAAATCCAAACTGTGCAAGATATATTTCTCTGTTCCGTGGGATAATTGATCAAAACCCATACATTTGGCCTGCGAATGCTGATGCTGCTCGTGAGGTGCCATCTTATTCCTCTAAATATGTGTCTTTTGCAGTTTCTCCAGAAGCAAGATGTTTGTTAAATTCTCTGATTGGAACTCGTTCTCTATGTGAGCCATATCTTTCTCTTTGTTTTGACATGCATTTGTCAGTCAAATGAAGGTGGCGTGCCAACAAAGAGCTTACTAACATGAGGGGGGTTGATGAGATTACAATGGATAAGCATTTTCCACGAACATCCACACATGAGGCAAAGGTTAGGACTTAAAGTGACCTACCCCTCACAGTTCCTTCTTTTTCAGTACCTTGAGTTTACTTTCAGATCATCGCACCTCAATTATTGACTTTAATTGTCCTGTGGACGATAAAGATGAAGTGTTCATCATCCCATCCACCCCTTTCTCTGTGAAGGATTTGCTACAATGGGGACAATGTGAACCTACCTTTATTCATCGAGGAGGCACATGCAGATGGAATGCATGTTAGCAGTGTGGCTTCCCGCTTCAATTTGTGGCCCGTGGTTATGGATTCTGGCACTAGCTTCACTGCTCAAGTTCAGACTATTTCGCCCGAGTTTCTTCCCCAGGTTGCATCTGAGCTGCCCTAAATTGGACTTTCATCATATACTGTAGGTCCCCATAGTCCCACGTCACTATTCTTCTAACAAATTGCATCAATGAACAGAGGTACTCGACCTAAAAGGAACCAACAATACATCTAGCCCAATCAATGGGATTCCCAATTGGGCGTGACTTGACTGCTTGATTTTGTTGGTGAAGAACTGGATTAGGAGACAGTGGGCAAGGAATTACCACATCACTGCAATCACTGGAGCAGATAATGGTAGCACATTAGTTGCAATGTCCAAGGGTTAGTCAGTGAATAATGCTTTAATCTCTATTTCCAGCAACAGCTGTTGTACCTCATCTATTATATAATCTCTTCTTGATTTTACTAAATTCAGGACCTCAAAACTTTCGCCAATCTTATCGCGTCACCAATACAATCCCTCATGGCCACTGTGGGAAGTAAGTGGGTAGTCATCATGTCCTCTGCCACCGGATTCGTCCACCAGGTTTTCCATTCTTTTGTGGTTCCTTTTTATGCTCCTTTCCAAGATTTATCCTTTGAAGTGTCTAGAACTGGAAAAAATTGATCTGATTTGGTTTCTTGCGCTGAACTTTAAGGTTGTAGAGCTAGATTTTCAGTACCCTTGCGAGGCAATTCATGAAAGGTGGAAGCAAGGCTACTTCATCACTTCAGTTGCAGCTACTCCAGATCAGGTAGCTTTCATCTTCAGCATTCCAGGAGAAGTACCAGTTAGAGGACCCCAAGAGGCAGCCCAGGCTTCACATTTTCCTGAAACAGTAGCGGCGGTGATTATTTTTGCTCATTTTACAAGCATCTAACTTGTGGTTGCATTTGCTTTGATTCTATGAGATTCATATGGTTCTGATTCCCATCTTTTGCAGGAGAGTTGGCCTAGGAATTACTATATGTCCCTTCTTTGCTACAGCAGACCTGCCTCGTGAACCACCAAATATGGTGTGTGTGCATTTACTGGTGTCTTCACGAGTCGTTGACGTGCTTAACATGCAGTTTTTTGCCAATTATATCCCGACTTATGGGAAGCAAGGGTTAACAAGCCACTGATCGATCATGTACTGATATGAACCCACTTCCCCTGGCACTGAATAGAATTGAAACTGACCAATTCTTGTTTTACTTGTGTGCATGTTTGCGTTAAAGTTTCGCACATTTGTGATGCTTTTGAAACGTTTTAAGAATAATAGTAGGCCACAATCCGGTATAGTAGACCACAATCCGGTAATGAGAATGATGCAATCTGTAACTAGGTTCTTTCTCTTCAGTGAGAACGCTCTGCTGATTTGTTACCTTAGTACTAGTTGAGACTAGTGTTACATGACGCAATCTGCATGTAATCTGATAGAATGAACAACATGCTATATCGCAAAACTTGGACTATAATTACAAGCCAAGTTGATCGGAGTCTCAGAGAACGGGGTTGTTATAGTCCTTATCCAGATCTTAAAAGTTTATGATAAGATGTGAACTTAAGGAACCGTCCCAAACGTGAACACTATCTTGAGAGATATCAGAAGTTGATTGCCACAATCATCGGGACTCGATCAGGCTTGTTGATCTCGTTTGATCGGGGCTTTTAGAAACCACTCCAGCCAAAGGACAATAACAAACTCATAACTTTAGTGAAGACATCGATTTCATAAGAGAGGCTGACCTAGGATATGTCTCCCCTCATCTATAATCTCCAAGAAATGCAAAGCACTACCATTGGAGATCAAAACTGATCATATTGAAATAATTTAAAGCATACATAATCTATCAACAAGAGAGATCACGTCATTCTCCCTTCACTCACTAGCTTCTTGAATTGCACTTTCTATCTTCTTGGCCATATATTGGAGGCAAAAATCAAGGTAAGAACTCAGATCTTGGAGCCCCCAACCCTCGATTGGATCAGACACAAAAGACCACTCAATAGTGCACCCACCCATCTTACCTTCTCCATCACTCACGGGCATCACTCTAAATGTGGCAACATAGTTCTTGAACCCCATATTGTTGTCCAAGATCTCATAGCTGAAGCACTTCTCGCCAGGGTCCATCATCAGGAGCCTCTCGTTGGCCCACTTAAGCTTCGACGGTTCTGAATCATCGCCTGACACGGTGGAGGCGCAGTATCGAATGAGGCCAGGCTGGCCCTGGATGCCCTCGACTCGGTAGCACGTATCAATGTTGGGAAACACCTTGTGGAGGTTGCAAAAATCCGCCAAGAATGGCCACACCTGGTCTGGTTTTGGCCCTTTCAGCTCAGCCATGGCCTTGCCTTCCCATCTTGGTTGGGTTTCTTCCGCCATAGGGAGAGAGAGAGAGAGTGTTGTTGGGTTTATGCCTTTATGGCAAAGATGGAGACATTTATCAGATAAAAGCCCAAACACGTGGAAACTAGATTCCCACTGTCTTAATAAATTATTATTCATGTCACATGGAATAAGATGGTTAAAGTGAGTAACTTGATTTAGGAAACTGTCTGTCATTTCTTGATCCTAGCTGTTTACATGTCAATATCTTAATATTTACGATGAATAGCCGAGTCGTATCTTTTTCTAAGTTACTATTGCTAGAAGCTATTTCATGTTACACAGAAAACAACAATTCAATGAGCAAACCCATTCCTGATAGCTACAATTTCGTATTATTGGAAACTCTTGGGACATGGGAGGCCGCGGTAGAATCTGCTTTGCATTATTCTTTTTACTTATTAGTGGAAGCTTATGTACAGCATGATGTCATTGTCCATTGACTTAACGGCGTACCATATTATTACTTGGGAACATAAATTAATAATATCTTGGAGGAAGCACTTATCTCTGATTCCATCGACGAAGCTAATCTCGTGATTAAAAAAATTGGATGAGTCCGTTTCATCGTATGATGAGATGTTCAATTAGAAGCACAATCAAACAAAGGGAAAATTTTATAAAAATGATGCCATGTCCCGAATCCAATGTAAAGTCAGTGAAGAAACACAAACAAATATGGGGCGCAAAACCAGGTCGATTTCAAATTCCCACGAGTTCGTGCACGGGTGAAGTCTTTAGTTTATTGTCAGGATTAACTTCATTTTGTCACTTAAATCGAAATTTGCAGATTAAAATATTTGTAAACGGCATCCAGCGTCCACCGGGGGAGGTTTCCCCCTGGTCCTTTCATTTTCTTGAACCACGCCCGCGTGTTTCAGCAGGGAAGGCTTCACAGGGATCCAGGCTGGTTCCCTACCCCCGTAAGGGGGGTGTGGACGGGAGAACCAACGGGGCCGGTATATTTTTATCAAGACCCCGAACTCGGGCCTCTACCTAGACTTTCCTAGTGGTCAGAGCCTTTTAAGGATCGGGATTCTCTCTATTTACTGATATTTTTCCATCATCGATTGCTTCACCACACAATCGAGCTAGGTTTTAGCTTTGTCCTCCCAATGTTTGCTTATTGTTTCGATTTGGTTATTAGGAAATGGATTTTGAAGTCCCGTTCTTCTTTTTTCCAATTTAAGATCATAAAATAAGAGTGTTCTTTGATGGCTACGAGGAGACCCGGCGAGAGGGCCGGCAGTAGGTAGTGGTGACCGTAGTTGATGGATGCTCGTCCATGGTGGCCGGCAACAGGCAGTGATGGTGACTCTGTTCAAGCTGACGAGCGAGGCGACTGGAACAAGGTCATGTAAAGTATTTCAATCAGGCGGGCAGATCAAAATATATGATTGCGCAATTTTGATTAAATTTAGAATTTGATTGTATTTCTACGGATGAGAAGTTTTCATGCACTTACTCGTGAGGGTACAAGCAATTTTTTATGCACTTATACGGAAGGACGAACACGACCAGTTCACGAACATCGCACGTCTCTTACATTATGACTGCCTTTAATTACAGCGACAGGCGTGAAGAAAAAACAGGGTAAAGAGGAGAGAAAAGAGTTGGCATCCTCCATCTTCTTAGCCATAATGGAAGGCCCAAGACCTATCACTATAGAAACCAAACAAAGTCAAAATTGTCAGCTAGTTTAATTCCCAAGTGAATCCTGTTGACTGGGTCCAACTTAATGCGGGGCCAGCTAGCATAAAAAAATAAAAAATTCTCACATAATAATTTTCTTGTTCTCCCATTCTAGATAGATGACATGTTGATTGTTGAGCATATATTAAGAAAATCAAGAGCATAAAAGTTGAGTTGAGTAAAGCTTTTACAATAAAGGACCTAGGCCCAGCCAAGCAAATCCTTGGCATAAGACTTACTCGTGATTAGAAGAATAAAAATTTTTGGTTATCTTAAGAGAGATATATTGAAAAAGTGTTTGAAAGATTCAATATAAGCACATGTAAACTTGTAAGTACTTCACTTACATGAGTATCCTACAAGTGAGAAAGAGAGAAGAAATGAAGAAAATTCATTATGCATCGGCAGTAGGTAGTTCGATGTATGTTATGGTTTGTACAAGACTATGGATTTTATGGTATATTAGGGGTACTTCTAGATTTTACTTGTGTTATAGAAATGTGAAACCTGAGTTGAGTAGTTACTCAAATGCGGTATTAATTCTCGAAAACCCACATTGAGTTATATGATAACCTTCTCAAGGGGAGCTATTTCATGACAATTAAGATTGTAAAAATGTGTTGTTTTGTCTACAACGAAAGCTGAGTATAATGCTATCACCAAAGGTGGTAAAGAACTTTTGTGGTTGTAGAAATTCCTACAAGAGCTAGGCTTGAAGCAAGGGAAGTTTATTATGTATTGTGATAATATGAGTGTTATCTATCTCAGCAAGAATTATGTGTTGCATTCAAGATTGAAACATAGTGATGTGAAATATCATTGGATCCAAGAAAAGTTAGAAAATAAGCTCTTCTTATTTGAGAAAGTCCACACTAAAGATAATGGAGGCATTGCCTATGGTAAAATTTGACTCTTTTTGAAACAAAGCGGGTATGATAGAACTTCCCATATAAGATGGAGGGGGAGATTTGTTGGTTAGCTCCATCTTCATGTGGGGCCCGGCTAGCATAAAACAAAAGAAAAAAAAGGAGGAAAAGTCAAAAAGCAAAGAAAAGAACAAAAAAAAAAAAGCAAGACGGTTGCTTCGTGCAAGTGAGCAAGGGAAGAGAAAGAAAATTGAGTGCCCACTTGCAAGAGCACCAAGAAATAAGGGAGAAAGAATAAGAAGATAGCTAAGATTTTGTGGTCCCAATTTGAAGGCCATACGTTGACAAAATTGGCTCAAATTCGAATATGTTGTTTGTGAGATTGAGGGTAATGATTTGATTGGTTTTATTCATTAAGAATCTCCTCCAAATTCTTTAATTGCGATTAGAGTTTTCTTACTCTGAATTTGTCAATCCACCTTTGTGGTAAAAAAAATATTGTTGTAATGTTGATGTTAAGCCTCTAATGTGTGACTAGAGAAGAATACTTTAGGTATCATACTATTCTTAGTGATTAGTGGAAGTTTTTAGGCAGTCCATGATTTTTTCTGCTTTGGGTTTCCATGTTAAATACTTGGTGTTATTGTTAGCTCTTCTTATCAATTCAGCGTTATATTACTTATTATGAGGTTATATCGGCTGGTTGTTATTAGGGCTAAATTGATTTTGGTCGGTTTAGTTTTGGGAAGAAATTGATACAGGATTGAGTTTAGTTTTTAGTGAATTGTGACCCACCTCTCCCCCAACAAATCCTCCATCTTACTAGCCATGCATTGTAACCCCACCTCATATTTCCTCACCAAATCGGCAAATCCTCCAAAGCCCACCCTTCCACCATATCAGATCGGAGCATCGCGATGGGTGCTCCAGTCCCATCCGTCTGCTGATATCTTTCTATCATCGATGGGTCCACCACGCTATTGATAGGTTATGGCTTTGTGCTCTCGACTGTTCACTTACCGGTTTGATTTGATTAAAGGAAAAGGGTTTTGAAGAAGTTCGATTCCTCTTTTCCCAGCTCAAGACCTTCAAAATTGGAGTTTGCTTTGATGACTACGATGCGACTTGATGAGAGGGCCGATGCAGGTATTGGCGGCCGTAGTGGACGGAGGCCCATCTATGGCGTCTAGCACCGTCGACAGTCGATGATGGCGACAGAGAAACGATTGAAATAAGCCACGCAAATACGATGTTTCAGTCTCCTACAATCGTCGTAAGAAATTTTGATTGCCTGAACCTCGAATGCAATTGCACTTGTCAGAGCTTTCAAGGCTGTGTGGTCCACTTTACCGATGAAAAATACGAGCACGACCGGACCACAAACACCGCACTCCTCCCTTACATGAATAATTGCCTTCACATGAAAACGACGCGCCTGAAGAAAAAGCAAGCTAGCAAAGACTTTGCGTCAGATCACAGAGATGGAATCCTCCATCTTCCTGCCCATGCCTTGCAACCCCACCTCATATTTCCTCACCAAATCTTCCAGCACCAACCCTTCCACCGGGTCTACGGTGAATGACCATTCGATCGTGCACCCGCCTTCGCCGTCTCCGTCACCAGGGATGACTCTGACTGTCGACGCGTATGAAGTGAACCCGTTGTTAGAGTCGACCATCTCGTAGTTTAAGCTTCGTCCGTGCGGATCTACACCGACGAGTCGCTCCTTGGACCACTTGATGGGGCGATTCTCGCCGGGGTCACTTGTGCCCCCGGACGAAATGGAGAAGCCGGCGCAGTATCGCACGCAACCGGGCTCGCCGTTCTTGCCGTGGATGCCACAGCAATCGGATAGGCCTGGGAACCATTTGTGGAGATTGAAGAAATCCACGAAGAGTGGCCAGATCTGGTCTGCACTGGCCTTTGCGACTCTGGTAGAGACCTTCCCTTCCCACTTGTGACCTGATTGGGACTCCGTTTGATCCATGTTTTGGTGCTTCTTTTTTATGCCAAAACATGCTTGAAGAGAGTAAATACACGGCTTAAATATACACACAGATATATATTTTATTCATAGCAATATAATTAATAAAATTTCGAATGAGCTGGAGTAGGAAGGGAAAGCACATCTGGCATTGGCTGATCTCATTAGGGCAACTATTTTAATGTTGGACCGAAATCGAGTAATAAATTATTCAACCAAGAAACCTACAGGGTGCTTTGTCGTGGCTGTCGACGTAAGGAGCAGAGGGCTCAGTTGTCTAGCTCAATTTACGTATTGGTTGTAATCTCTTTTAAGAAAGTTGTCTTCACCGAAAATTAACTTTATGGTGTTAGACTTTTTATTAATTTATTTGGGTGAGTGCAAGAGGGTACAAAATGTTTTTGATAAATTTAAAAAAACAAAACTCTGCACTAGGTGAGGTTGTGGACGTATTCTAAAATTATATTGTTCGACACTTAAGAGCCCAATTGAGAGGGGCATCTTTCACTTGCCAGTGTGTTTCCTCGCATTTCTTTGAGAGCATACCAGGTTGTATTCTATGTAGCACCGACACGAACGCGTGACACGGGACACAACACGACACATCGACACGTTATTTAAAAAAAATAGAGAATTTCGATATATTCCGACACGTTATATATTAAATATATTTTTATATATAAATGCAAAAATAAATAAATAATAATAAAAAGAGCATAGAATTAATTTACACTAAAAATATAAATCCAACATTTGTTAATATCATTCATTGTTTTAATTTGACATATATTGAACGAGAAATTCAAAAATTGCAAACATGAAAGAGTAAATTTGAAGGAACATGTCATGTTTTTTTTTTTTTTTATACTTATCAAAGATTAGTGAGATTTCTTATAGTCCTAGACAGAGTTCGGAGTTCATGATATAGACTAACTTGGAGCTCCTCTGCAAAAAAAAAAAAGTTCGAGAAAAATGAAACCAGGACAAGAACTCTTGAGGTATGACCAAAAGAAAAGGAAACCACTAAATTGGCTACGGAAAATGTGTGAGATAACTCACAAGCCAATAACATAAACAAAAAGAGATAACTCGCAAGTGATGCTTGCGAGAGACGGAAATAAGCAAAAAAATTATAACTTTTAAGTATGTGGGGGCAATGGAACGACGCCGACGAGATGAGAGGTGTTCTAACCATCATCACTCATGGGAAGATCATAACTTATAAGTGAGAAACTTGAGACTAAGAATTTTCTTCTTTCCCTTTTATTTTTGTTATTTTCATTATTTTTTCATATATTTACATTTTAACCCCTTGAGTATTGAAAATTTTTAAAATTGACCACATACATGTCGGAATTTCGGACTCGCGTGTCAGAGCGTGTTGGGAAGAGTTGACCACGTGTTCGACACTCCGACATGGTCAACAAGTTGTCGGAAAATCCAAGATAAGACCTACAATTAGCTCTCCCTTGTTAAGAGAAACTCATATTAAGAACAAAAAATTAATTGAAAGTCATATTTGCTTTTCCTAAAAAAAAAAAAAAAAAAAACAACAACAACAACAACAAGATAAGACCTATAGTTAGCTTTCCCTTGTTTCTAGCTAGTAAGCATGGGATTTACCTTGTAGCTTTTTGCGTGTTTTGTTTTGTGAACAAGTGTTGGGAGTGTGGATGGGGAAACGTTTCTAGGTGTTATGGAGATTCTTTCTAGTAGGAGATCGATGCTAACTAGATCACCACATCAATGATTTCGAACAAAATTGAACATATGGATTACATTAAAATACTATCAAAAGATTTAGGATTAAATCGGCTAAATTGAAATGTTTATAACTAAATCGGCCATCATATAATAGGTTTAGTATTTTTTTTATATGACTTTTTACAGAATTTGCATTTGGTGATGACAAGAGAATTAAACATATGATTTGAGAGGACTGACATAGAATAGTCATTTGTTCAATAGGATAAAACAAATGATTGCATCTAATTCTCCACATTTGATGATGAGATTCTCCACATTTGATGATGACAAGAGAATTAAACAAATAGCTCAAGACAAGTAAACAAATGAGTGTCTTTTGTCCAAGAGGTCCAACGGAAGGGATGAGTACTTCACTCCTCTACCTAAGGAGAGGGAGGACTCTCTCTTGAAGAGAAGACCTCCCATTGGTCTACAAATATGTTGCTCAACTTGCATCCTTGCAGCAAGTTTTACTATGGACAAGGAAGGAAGATAGTAATCATATGATTCGAGAGGACTGACATAGAATAGTCATTTGTTCAATAGGATAAAACAAATGATTGCATTCGATTCTCCGCATTTGATGATGACAAGAGAATTAAACAAATAGCTCAAGACAAGTAAACAAATGAGTGTCTTTTGACCAAGAGGTCCAACAGAAAGGACGAGTACTTCACTCCTCTACCTAAGGAGAGGGAGGACTCTCCCCTGAAGAGAAGACCTCACATTGGTCTACAAATATGTTTGCTCAACTTGCAACCTCACAGCAAGTTTTACTATGGACAAGGAAGGAAGAGAGCAATCACTCAAAACTCATAGGTTAATGGCAAACAACATTCCAGCCAATCATTGTAGTCTGAGGTAAGCACTAGAGTCAAGCCACAACATCTCTTCACTGTTGTAGTCCAGCCTCCAATATATTGGAGGACTACAAGTAAAATCATGTAGTCTCGATTTCCTTTCCTAAAAAGGAACTTCCTATCTTCGATCATTTCCCTCGTGTGTGTTCCATTACTCGAACACCGTTTTGTCTCCTCAGCATAGATTAGGTGAACTTGTCCTTTTCAATGTTGCATTTGGAAACCATTGCCCCATTTTTGTTTACTTCATTAGTTGGTTAATGGGTTTATTCTCAATTCTCATTGTTTGAGCTTTTGTACTGGTTGTCTAATAAGTAATCTGCTAATTTTAATTTCAAGCAATGGAATAGAGCACGTGGCTCAAATTGCTGCAGAATACAATCAACAACTTGATTCCTTGGTGGAAGCCTTGCTTCAACTCATCAAGGATTGGCACGGCTATTCAAGTCTAGCCAACATTACCGGTGCACCTATCATTATGCTTATTTGTGTAGCAATCAAGATTGTTCGGCAAAAATTACTCTCCGAGATGGGAAGGCAGGATATGGACACAAGGTTCCAAATTATGTATGATCTAATTGCTCTAGCTCTCGGATGTGTTGCGTGCAGTCTGTTGATGTACATTCTGCTTGATGAAATACCTTGGTTGATTGACTTTCCTTGGGTCCTATTGTTACTAATCCTATTTGCATTCATCATGAATCAAAGGATTAATTAGTGAACGGTGATAGTTTCCGATTTTCTAATAAGGTGATGTGTATTTTATATGAATTGGTTTTTCCTTTGTAACCTTCCAACACTGGCTCGGACATGAACTTCATGGTGTATTTTTATCTTGAAAACAATGATAGTTTCCGATTATTTTTATCTAATAAGGCAATTATTTTTTCAGGCTAGAGAGGAAATAATTTAGAGTATATTGGCAACAATCACATTATCCTCATTCACTATTCTTACATTTTTACTTAGCAATTTCTATGCAACAAAATTTAAGCTAAATCAACTAATCGATAGCTCACAAGTTCTAAGTGGAGCAAGATGGACGCTTGATTCATGGTAGATTTTTTTGCGGGTGACTCTCTCTGAGGAGTACGTGTTGAAACTCCAACCGAACCACATTAATCTTTGATGTTCTTGTTGTTCTTTATTGATTTCTTTGATATCTTCTTCTTTTTGTATTAGGTTTGAATGGCAAGATCTATTAACTTTTGTATTATTTCACAATGTTTAGTAATTACAAACTTTTAACAAATTCATTATGGAAACGTGTGATAGTGAACAATTCATTTGATTTACATATATTAACAAATTGGCTTCTGAAGAAGCAAAAAGCCAGCTTAGCTGATAAGGACTTCGTAAGTAAATTCTTGCAATGAGCACATGGATCAAAATCGCATAATCAGGTTTCTACAACTTTTTAGAGAAGGGGGGAAAGCGGGGGACCTCTATACTTGTAACCTATACAATGGATTATTAAAAGCAAAAAAGAAGAAAAAGTCAATATACAAAAACTTCACAAGTTCATGCTGAGATTGAAGCTCCAGGAAATGCAAAACACAACCTTAGAGATTAAACAGAGTCATACCACAAGTATTTAAAGCATGCATAATTAATCAAAAAGAGAGCACATCTTTCTGCCTTCACCCACAAGCTTCTTGAATTGCACTTTCTATCTTCTTGGCCACATATTGGCAGCAAAAATCAAAGTAAGACCTCATATCTTGGAGCCCCCACCACTCAATTGGATCAGCCACAAAGCACCACTCAATTGTGCACCCAACCATTGTTATAGATGAAGCCAAATTTTTTTTTAGGGGCTTTTTTGTCTTTTCTATCAGATTTGCTTTTAGGTTAAAAGTGATACATTTATATTAGCGATGGCAAGACGTTAGCCGTCAAGACGCTGAAAAAGAAAATAGAGAGACAAGAAAAAGAGAGAAGAAAAAAATGAGTTTTTTTTTCTTTATGAGAGTTCTCAATCTCTTTGTGCCCTGATCTTGACAGAAGATCATCATTGTATTCCAACTTTTTCTAAAGTCTAGTGGATTCATAAAGTGCCTCTACGCGGAGACGTAGCCTAGGTTTGGGTGAACTTTGTTAACAAATTTTCTGGCGTGTTTGATTATGTTCTTTTATTATTATATTCTACCTGGTGAATTGTTTGTAAGCGTTAATTTTTTGGAATTAACGTGCGATTTCGTAACAACTGGTATCAGAGCCTGGGTTGACTAATTGAGAATATCGATGGTTTTTCAGTGACGTTCAATTGAAAGAAAATGGTATGGCAGAAGATAAAATTAGAATCGATAAGTTCGATGGGCAGGATTTCGGATGGTGGAAACTGCAAATCGAGGATTATCTTTATCAAAAAGATTTCTATGCAGCAATTGAGGGTTGGAAACCTGAGATGGCAGAAGTGGATCCGATAGCATAAGCCAGATGGAAAATTCTTAATCGAAAGGCATTAGGTGCAATTCATCTAGGGTTGACGAAAAAGACGAGATACCACATCGCGAAAGCAAAAACTGCAAAAGAAGCCATGGATATTCTAAAGAATATTTATGAGAAGCCATCCACATCAAATCAGATATTTTTGCTAAAGAAACTGGTTAATATGAAGTTATCTAATAGAGTTTCTATGATAGAACATATTAATAGTTTCACGCAAGTCACGGGTTAATTGGAATCCGCAGGCATAAATTTAGATAAGAAGCTTCAAGCTTTATTATTTTTATGTTCTCTTCCAGAAAGCTACAATACTGCAATGCAGGGAATTTTGAGCACCATGAAGGATGATTTAACTCTTGATGATGCTGTGAGTAGTATCATGGATGAAGAGATGCGAAAGAAAGTCTCAGGTGGAGATAACTTTTCTGCATCTATATCTTCAATGGCACTCGCAGTAGAGTACCGTGGAAGAAGTAAAAGTAGAGGAAAATTCAGCGGGTGTGGCAGATCACAATCAAAGGGTAAGAGACAAGTTGCAAAAGATGAGTGTTGATTTTGTCACAAAATTGAACACCAGAGGTTTCAGTGTGAAGCCTACAAAAAGAAGCAGCAAGATGAGAATCAAGAAGTTAATGTGATTAGTAATAAATCTTTGTTAGATAATTTGTGTTTGTCTGCAAGGTTTGACTTGACGATAGATAAATGGTTTATTGATTCTGGTGCTTCTTTTCATTGCACCTCGCAAAAAGACATATTTGATGATTATGCCAGCAGAGATTTCGGACAAGTGATGGTGGGAAACGGCCACATGTGTCCCATTGTTGGGAAAGGAACTGTGACTGTGAACATCTCAGGTGGAGGACGTCTAGTTTTGCGTGAAACTAGGCATATTCTAGAATTAAAGAAAATCTGATTTCAACCAGTAAACTTGACCAAGAATGTTTGATAATAACTTTTGGATGCGGAGAGTGGAAGATAACTTTAGGGGTAAAAGTAGTAGCAAAGGGAAAGCGTACAGTACACTTTACCTTCTCCAAGGAAACAATATCAGTGATATGGTTGCAACTACAATGGCTACAGGTAATTTGTCTACTCCTTCGCATTATCGTTTAGGATATCTTGGTGAAAAATATGTAAATCAGTTACACTTGAGGAAATTACTTCTAGATTTGCAAAAAGTTGAGTTAGATTTTTGTGAGAGTTGCATTTATGAAAAACAGAAAATTGTTAATTTTCAATTGAATGGGCGACAAAATAAAGGCCAAAAGCTAGAGTTGGTCCATACTGATGTATGGGGACCTACTTAGGAACTCTCTTATGCGGTAAGTGATATTTTGGCACATTCATTGATAATGCAAAAAGGAAGACTTGGGTCTATGCTCTTAGAAAAAAATCAGAAGTATTCGGGATATTCAGAATGTGGAAAACCATGGTAGAAAAAGAGACAGGTTATCAGATTAAAGCTCTAAAGTCTAATGATTGTGGTGAATACACGAATAAGGAATTTGCAGAATATTTGAGTTGAGAAGGCATACACGGGTTAAAAACTGTTCCTAGAACTCCTCAAGAGAACGGTGTAGCTGAAAGGATGAACATGACTATTCTAGAATGTGCAAGATGCATGAGGCTACACGCGAGTGTCTCGCTACACTTATGGGCTGCCACAGTTGATGCAGTTGTTTATCTTATCAACAAAAGTCCATTTAGTGCGTTGGATGGAGAAATACCACAAGAACGATGGTCAGGTAAAAAGATTAATTATTCACATCTAAAAGTGTTTGGTTATATTGCATATGCTTTAACTGATAAGGAAGATAGGAAAAAACTTGATGTTAAGTCCCAGATGTGCATCATTATTGGATACGGTGGTGACGAGTATGACTATAGGCTTTGGGATTATGAGAATAATAAAGTCATCCGCAGTCGGAATGTGGTATTCCATGAAGAAAATATGTACAAGGATCATTAGACAAAGCATGAGAAGGTAGTAGAACCTAAATATGTTGAATTAGACACAAGACCCATGAAGATGTTTTTAGTAGATCAAAGTGCACTTGAAGTATAGGTTCAAGATGAGCATATTATCAATGAAGAGGTAGTTCAAGAGGAACTCAGTGATTCGGAGCAAACTAACGACCCTGAAGTACCTGTCTTGAGAAGGTCTACACGTGTGAGAAAGCCAAATGTAATTTTTGATCCATAAGCTAATATTGTTCTGAGTCATGTCTTATATATAGATTCAGGGGAACCGAAGACTTATGATGAGGCAAATGTAGACACGTCTCACTTGCGGTGGGAGTGTGCTATGAAAGACGAGATGAGCTCGTTACTGCAAAATAAAACTTGGGAGTTGACCAAGTTGCCCACAAGTAAAAAAAATGTTATTAAACAAATAGGTGTACACGATTAAGAATGAAGCAGATTGTAGTATAAGATACAAAACAAGACTTGTAGTCAAGGGCTTTTCTATAAAATAAAATAAAAAAGGGATCGATTACTTCGAGATATTTTCACCAGTAGTGAAAATGACATTAATTAGAGTTCTGCTGAGTATAGTTGCAGTTGAGGATCTTCATCTTGAGCAGTTAGAAGTAAAAATAGCGTTTTTACACGGTGACTTAGATAAAGAACTATACATGGCACAACCTAAAGGTTTTGAAGTCAAAGGTAAGGAGCACATGGTATGTCGATTGAAGAAAAATTTGTATGGCTTGAAATAAGCTCCATGGCAATGGTATCTAAAATTTGATAGTTTCATGAAAGAAAAAGGATTTGCAAACTGTGAGTCTGATCATTGTGTTTATTTTCGTAAGTATGATAATGGTGACATTGTGTATCTCACTTTATATGTGGATGACATGCTGGTAGCTAGTTCCAATATAAAGATAATCGTAGAAGTGAAGAAGATGTTATCATCACAATTTGCTATGAAAGACTTAGGAGATGCCAAGAATATTTTAGGTATGAAAATCATCAAGGACAAGAAAAATAAGAAATTATGATTGTCGCAATAAGACTATATGAACAAGGTGTTAAAGAGATTTAACATTGACAAGGCAAAATCGGTTGCAACTCCTCTAGCAAGCCACTTCAGACTTTCTAAGGATATGTGTCCAAGCACTCATGCTTTAAAAGATGAGATGGCAGTAGTTCAATATGCATCAACAGTGGGGAGTTTGTTGTATGCCATGATGAGCACGAGACCAAACATTACACATGTAGTAGGAATTGTGTGTCGATATATGCAGAATCTAGGCAGAGAGCATTGGAATGCAATAAAATAGATATTGAGATATCTAGCAAGTATTTCCAATTACTCACTTTGTTATGGTGATACATCTCTAGAGTTGTAAGGTTATGTAGATGCAGATCATTCGGGTGATAAAGATAGTGGTAAGAGTACCACTGGATATGTCTTTACAATTGCAGGTACAGCAGTGAGTTGGATATCTCAACTATAAAAAGTAGTGGCTTTATCGACAACATAGACAAAATACGTGACGATCACAGAAGCCTTCAAAGAAATCATATGGTTACAAGATTACATGGAGGAGCTACATCGAAAACACCAGTCAGTACACTATGAAGTGATGGTCAAAGTGCAATGTACTTAGCAAAGAATGCAGCTTATCATTCAAGGACTAAACATATCAAAAATCATTATCACTTTATCAAATCAGCATTGAAAGATAATGAGTTAAAGTTACAGAAGATTGATGACTCAAAGAATCCAGTTGACATGTTGACCAAGGTAGTAGACAGAGAGAATCATATTTTCTGTACTACTATCATTACTATTACTCCATGTTGATTGATGGGGAGTATCACAGAGGCACAAGTTTTTTAATTACTATTTTTTGAAGAACATGGATGCAAAGTTGCTTGGTGCTTGAGTATGTTTGTCTTCAAATGAGAGATTGTTATAAATGAAGCAAAATATTTTTTAGGGGCTTTTTTGTCTTTTCTATCAAATTTGCTTTTAGGTTAAAAGTAATACATTTATATTAGCGATAGCAAGACGCTAGCCGTCAAGATGATGAAAAAGAAAATAGAGATACAAAAAAAAAAAAGAATTTTTTCTTTATGAGGATTCCCAATCTCTCTTTGTCATGATCTTGAGAGAAAATTATCGTTGTATTCCAACTTTTTCTGAAATTTAGTGGATTCGTAGAATGCCTCTATGTGGAGACGTAGCCCAGATTTGGATGAACTTCGTTAACAAATTTTCTGACGTGTTCTTCTATTTTTGTTCTTTTATTATTATATTTTATCTGGGGAATTATTTGCAAGTGTTATTTTTTTGGAATCAACGTGCGATTTTGTAACAACCATCTTATTATCCTCATCATTCACGGGAATCAATCTAATTGTGGCAACATAGGACTTGATCCCAATATTGCTGTACATGACCTAATAGCTAAAGCACTTTTCACTACGGTCCATCATGAGGAGCCACTCAGTGACCCACTTGATCTTTGACAGGTCTGAATCGTTGCCGGATGTGGTGGAGGCAACGTATCGAATGAGACCAGGCTGGCCTGGGACGCCCTTAACTTGGTGGCAAGTGTCAATGGAGGGAAGCAACTTGTGGATATTACAAAAATCCACCAAGAATGGCCACGCTTGGTTTGGTGTTGGTCCTTTCAGCTCAGTAGTGAGCTTGGCTTCCCATCTTGGTTAGGTTTCTTCTGCCATTGAGATTGAGATTGGGTTTATGGCAAAGATGGAGACATTTATTAGATAAAGCCCAAACATGTGGTGCTAAATTCCCCTTCTCTTTGTATACAATTCATTTTAGATATTCATGCTTTGAAAATTATAATTTGTCCCCCATTGAGTTAGATGGTTAAAGTGAGTAAGGGTTGTTTGGTAAAATCTATTTTTGTTTCGTGGAATAAAATTTTTTGTTATTTTGTTTTGGGAAACAAAAAAAGAATAGAAACGTGTTTGGTAAAAATTTTGTTCCCAGGAACAAAAAATCCATATTTTGTTCTCAGGAATAGATTTAGAACAGAAATAAAAAATAGAAAAAATAGCTTATTTTTCCCGGGAACAATTTCTAAAATCAATTTGTTCTTTTATTTTTTCTTCTCTTTTCTTCTTCTCTTTATTTTCTTCTTCTTCTTCCTATTGGCCGATCGCCAGCCTTGGTCATAGCCAGCGCTTGCGCCGGCGACCAACCAGATGAGGGCTGGCAACCTCGCCGAAGTGTTGTCGGCCCCCGAAGACACCAAGCCACGGCAAGGGTTGGCCTCACTAGGCTAGGGTGAGGCTGACCTCTCGTCGGCCGGTGCAAGGCTCAAGGTGAGGTCAACCTCGCACCGCCTGGGCGAGGTCGAGCCTCATGGTGGCTTGGCAAGGCTCCAATGAGCTCGCCGAACCTCGCCCAACCAGTCGCCGACTGTCGGCCGCCGCTGTGGTTGGCAACCGGCCATAAAGGAGGAAGAAGGAAAAAAAAAGTAAAAATATAATAAAAATATTTAAAAATTAAAAGAACCAACAAAATTATACTATTTTATCAAACGCATTTCTACCAAGCGTGCTCTTATACTCAAAAATTGTTCCTAAGAACAAAAAAAAAAAAAAACGCCATTTATCATCAAAAATTGTTTCATGGAATAGAATAATTACCAAACGCACCCTAACTAAATTTAGGAAATTGTTGTTCGAATCTATTCTGGCGGCATACACATACATGTCAAAGTCAATAACTTAATAGCTATCATGAAATTTCTATTTATCCACTGGCGGTCTCTAGCATGTTTCCCAACTATTATATTAGCCGAGTATTTTCATCTTTTTTTCTCAATAACTATTTTACAAGTTATACCGTTTTCCATAGAAGAAAACAATTCAATTACTAACATTTTCATCATGCTTACAACTTTGCATACATGGTTTTATAATTATTTGGAAACTCGAGGGACTTGGGAGACTATGGTAATATTTTCTTTGCTGACTAATTAATTATTTTCATCATAAGTGGAAGCTTCCATGTAATATGAGGGAAAATTATCCAAAAAGTCTTAAATTTATCCATTTCAATTTGGCAAAATTAGTTCTAAACCATTTTTAAAAATTGTCAATGTGGTCTAACTAGCCAATTTTGGTAAGAAAGTTGCAACCGATGTGGCACAGCTAACACTGAGAGGAAATTTTAGGGGTTTGCCAACCACCGCTGAGGCTCGACAACCCCCGCCATCCATTCGGCAAGGGTCTCTGAGCCCTCACTACCCAATGGGTGAGGACTCGCACGGCTGCCACCCTTGCACATGACCAGCGAGGGCTGCGAGCCTGCATCTAGTTAGCCACATGCTAGCAAGTGAACCCTTGCCTAATGGTCGAGGGGTCTTGGCTGGCCTTTAACAATTAAAAAAAATTAAAAAAAAAATTAATGAAAAATTCCAGAAATTTTTCAAGTCCATGGTATCAATTTTTTTACCTAAAAGATTAGTCAGATAGACTAATTTGACAAAAATGTTAAAAATTAAATTGATTAAATTGAAATATTTTGAATTTTACAAATAATTTTTCCTATTGTGGGATTGAAAGTCAAACTCACTTGAAATACAGATAAATAATTGGGACAATTCAATTTGGAAATAATATCGGACGTACTTTTCAACTTCGAATGGGTTTTGGACAGGAAGAGGTGGAGGATGATCAGATCGGAGCATCGCGATGGGTGCTCCAGTCCCATCCATCTGCTGATATCTTTCTATCATCGATGGGTCCACCACGCTATTGATAGGTTTTGGCTTTGTGCTCTCGACTGTTCACTTACCGGTTTGATTTGATTAAAGGAAAAGGGTTTTGAAGAAGTTCGATTCCTGTTTTCCCAGCTCAAGACCTTCAAAATTGGAGTTTGCTTTGATGACTACGATGCGACTTGATGAGAGGGCCGATGCAGGTATTGGCGGCCGTAGTGGACGGAGGCCCATCTATGGCGTCTAGCACCGTCGACGGTCGATGATGGCGACAGAGAAACGATTGAAATAAGCCACGCAAATACGATGTTTCAGTCTCCTACAATCGTCGTAAGAAATTTTGATTGCCTGAACCTCGAATGCAATTGCACTTGTCAGAGCTTTCAAGGCTGTGTGGTCCACTTTACCGATGAAAAATACGAGCACGACCGGACCACAAACACCGCACTCCTCCCTTACATGAATAATTGCCTTCACATGAAAACGACGCGCCTGAAGAAAAAGCAAAGCTAGCAAAGACTTTGCGTCAGATCACAGAGATGGAATCCTCCATCTTCCTGCCCATGCCTTGCAACCCCACCTCATATTTCCTCACCAAATCTTCCAGCACCAACCCTTCCACCGGGTCTACGGTGAATGACCATTCGATCGTGCACCCGCCTTCGCCGTCTCCGTCACCAGGGATGACTCTGACTGTCGACGCGTATGAAGTGAACCCGTTGTTAGAGTCGACCATCTCGTAGTTTAAGCTTCGTCCGTGCGGATCTACACCGACGAGTCGCTCCTTGGACCACTTGATGGGGCGATTCTCGCCGGGGTCACTTGTGCCCCCGGACGAAATGGAGAAGCCGGCGCAGTATCGCACGCAACCGGGCTCGCCGTTCTTGCCGTGGATGCCACAGCAATCGGATAGGCCTGGGAACCATTTGTGGAGATTGAAGAAATCCACGAAGAGTGGCCAGATCTGGTCTGCACTGGCCTTTGCGACTCTGGTAGAGACCTTCCCTTCCCACTTGTGACCTGATTGGGACTCCATTTGATCCATGTTTTGGTGCTCCTTTTTATGCCAAAACATGCATGAAGAGAGTAAATACACGGCTTATTTATACACACAGATATATATTTTATTCATAGCAAGATAATTAATAAAATTTCGAATGAGCAGGAGTCGGTAGGGAAAGCACATTTGGCATTGACTGATCTCTCTAGGGCAACTATTTTAATGTTCGACCGAAATCGAGTAATAAATTATTCAACCAAGAAACCTACAGGGTGCTTTGTCGTGGCTGTCGACGTAAGGAGTAGGGGGGCTCAGTTGTCTAGCTCAATTTACGTATTGGTTGTAACATCTCTTTCAAGAAAGTTGTCTTCACCGAAAATTAACTTTATGGTGTTAGACTTTTTATTTATTTATTTGGGTGAGTACGAGATGGTACAAAATGTTTTTGATAAATTAGACGAGGGAAACGAACATGAAAATAATAATGTTATGTTTTCAACAGGAGAATTTTTATTTTTCCGTGTAATTTTCTAAAGAGGTTGGAAATATAAAAATATTGGTAAAAAAAGTCCACGAAGGACCTCGTATCTTGGACAGCCCAATCCTCGACAGGATCAGCCACAAAAGACCACTCAATCATGCACCCAACCATCTTACCATCCCCATCATTCATGGGCATCACTTTAATTGTGGCAACATAGGACTTGAGCCCAATATTATTGTCCAAGACCTCATAGCTGAAACACTTCTCACTAGGGTCCATCATGAGGAGCCGCTCATGGCCCACGGGATCTTCAACAGGTCTAAGTCGTCGCTGATCGTGGTGGAGGCCATTTACCGCTCATGGCCCACGGGCCAGGTTGATGCCCTCGACTCGGTGGCATGTGTCGAGGTGGGGAAGCAACTTGTGTAGGTTGCAAAAGTCCTCCAAGAGTGGCCACACTTCGTTTGGCGTTAGCTCTTTCAGCTGATCTTGCCTTTCCATCTTGGTTGGGTTTCTTCTGTCATTGAGAGAGAGAGAGAGAGAGAGTTGTTGGGTTTATTGCAAAGATGGAGGCATATATTAGATGAAACCCAAACATAAGGCAGCTAGATTCCCTTTTCTCTTGGTGTACAATCAAACAAAGGAAAAAAGGAGTGAGACAAAGTTTTTAAAGCTTCTAAATAAAATGAATGAGTACGATTCTAAGATCATTACGATTAATCAAGTCAAGCAGAAACACAAAGTTGAAGTGGGAGATAACTTTTTCTTACATTCCGTGACCGTGAGCGAGAAGCATTTGGCTTTGTGCAGAGCCTAAGTGGCCTGGTAGTCCATGCATAGATGTTTTCAGAATTGTGAATACTCAGTGGTGAAAGAAAGTCAAATCATAAATGTTAAAAATTAAAAGGATAATATTACGAAGAACCTCAAAATGATATATGTGACAAGTTTATCATCAATCTAATCTGGTATACATTGCGATAAATTTATCATTCACTAGTTTTCGATAATTAAATTTCTAAGTTAGATGACACATAACTGTTGACAAGTATAACATCTCTTTGATCGAAGGAGTATTGAAGAAGTTTTCAGTTTCTCTTAACATTATTGCGAAAAGAGTAATCCCTAATTTGATTGGTGATGAGGGACTTCTAGCATTGGAGACATGTCTCTCATTGATTCAATCACTCAAGTTTTTTCCCAACCATTAATGAAGTCTTTCTTTATAATAGAGAGTTTCTTCCAAAACCCCACACAACATTAAGGGAGCCATTGCCAAAAAACCTGAGCTAATGATAGAGGGAGTTCTAACCATGTTAACCATATTCTTTTGAAATAGCAATAAAAGTGTTTACACTAGTATCCAAAAATACATCTTTTAGTTCAAATTTCAAGTTTTATTTTCCACTTGTCACATGTGTACCAATTTTGTTTTTTCTTGGTATTAGTCAAATTTAACAAAAGTTAAATTTTTTACATATATATCAGTTTAAGGTTTTTGTGATTAGAAATTTAATTCTTGATAAATTTATCACATGTGTATTAGTTTTGGGTTTTTTAAGATAAAAAAATTTAGTTTATAGTAAATTTATCATAGGTGTACATGCTAGTTTAGGGTTTTTCATAGTATTAACCTAATATTAAAACATTAAAAAGTAAAAATCACTATAGCTAGACTAAATCTCGTGCCATTTATTTGTCAATGCAAACTTATAGTTTTTCATCTTTAACAGTAAAGTTGAGTGTGGGGAATGACGAAATTAAAAAACTAAATTTACACTTCTTCCTTTAAGTAATACTTTAGAAATAATTATGAAAGTGCAGTCAAATCATAAATCTTATATTTAATGTAATCTAGGACTTCTTTCGGCTCCATTCAATGTAAACAATGGAAATACTAATATGATAATTCTAATTAATTTTCTGTGATACGTGATGCTGATGTGGTATTTATTTAGTGTTACAATAGAAAGAAGTTGAAAAAAAAAAACAAGTGAGATAAAACAATAAACCAAATTTGGAAAAAAAAAAAATAGGAGTCAAGTGAGGAGGCATGCCAACGCAGCGAAAGAATGATAAAAGCTTTTTGCCAAAAAATAAAATAAAAGGATTTTCTTGTAGGAACAATCAAAACTTGCAGATTGAAATATCTTTAAAAGGGTTTTGAAGGAGAAAAGGTGGAGTAAAATGGGACCATCACGATGAGTGCTCCCATCAATCAGTCGAGTTCTCTCTATCTACTGATATCTTTCCATCATGGATGGATGGCTTCACCACATAATCAATAGGTTTTAGCTTTCTGCTTTCAAATGTTTGATTTTGTTTTGATCTGATTAAAGGAAAGGGAATTTGAAGAAGTTCCATTCTTCTTTTTTCCATTTTAAGATGATAAACCTAAGAGTGTCCTTTGATGAATGCGAGAAGATTCGATGAGAGGCGCGGATGCAAGTGGTGGTGGCTGCATCAGTCACGGTGGATGCGGAGGCCAGCGCACCGGGTGGTGGTGATGACCCTCCTCAAGGAAGAGGGGAAAAGAAAGAAGAAAAGCAAAATAATGAATAATAAAAATAAAATAAAATTGATTTGCAAATTTATTGTTGGAAGATTGCTATGTGAAAGAATTTGGTTACATTTTTACCTTCAAGTATGCATGTCAATAATCCGATTGTGAGTGTGTAAAAGTTCTGTTGTACTAGTCGTGGATCTAAAAATTAGCCCAATTAAAATCTATGATTTTTTTTATTACTTTCCTATAAAAAGTTAAGCACCTTATTTAGTGCTAATCTATGCCTTGAATTTAAGCCTGTAGATGCAACTCCCTGGTAGAAGTATTGGCTGTATTTTGAATGTCCTCCGATTGGAACATTATCTCCGAGCAAATTTAGTGGAGTCCGAAACTTGATTAAGCTTGATCTTACATTAAATATAAAACGAAGAAAATCCAAATTTCCCTGTATGAGTAGTCAATTCGTAGAAGAACATAAACAATATTTTTCTCGATTCGTACACATTAGAGCAAACGATCAAAGTGCTAAGGTTCTCTCTATATGACTTTTTTGAGAGAGTTTTTTGTAAGAGATTATGAGATAAAAATTGCTGGTTTGTTTTCATTGTTATATGAATTGGACTAAGAAACACTTGAGAATGATTGAACAATTGAGCAAGTGTAATGTTGTAAATCTCCTGATTCATAATGGATTTTTTCGTGGGTGACTCTCTTTAGGGAGTACATACTGATTTCAGATTAAACCATATAAATTACTATTGTCCTTTTTTTTTTTTTTTTTTTTTGGTCTTTGGAGAAGCAGGCGTGCACGACAAACCGTCAGAACCCAGGGTGACACTTAAGTAGGAGGACCCACCACCCCCTGAGTCACATTTAATACACCCTAACGCCTCCCCTGGGTTTTGAACCCTTCACATCTTTGTTGAGAATCAGCAGAGTCTTATCCAGTGAAGCCACCGTGGCCGGTGGTTCCTTATTGATTTTTTTGATATTTTCTTTTTGTTACATTAGGTTTGAATTGCAAGATCAATTAACTTCCATTAACAAATGGAAGAAAGTCATTATGGAAATTGGAGCAACATGAGATGGTGAACAACTAATTTGATTTACTTATACTAGTAAATTGGCTTCTGAAGGAGCAAAAAGCTAGCTTAGCTGATACGGACAGTGAAAGTCAATTCTTATAATGAGCACATGGGATCAAAATCGCTTCATCAGGCTGGCATAAGATTTTTGGAAAAGGGGGGACTAGCTACATCTATACTTATAACCTAACGTATATATTAAAAAAAGAAAAAATTCAGCATATAGAAATTTCGCAAGAGGTGACCCTACACAATTAATTGAAAACATTTAACCATCAATACACATATCAAAAGTCAGGGAAAAAAAAAAGATGAAGCGAAGAAAAAGGAAATCCATGCTGAGATTAGATTTCCAAGAAATTCAAGACATGACCTTAAGATATCAAACACAATCTTACTGAAATTATTAAAAGCATGCGTAGTCAATCAACCGGAGGAATCGCATCTTTCTCAATTCACCCACTAGTTTCTTGAATTGCACTTTCTATCTTCTTGGCCATAGATTGGAGGCAAAAATCAAAGAAAGACTTCATATCTTGGACCCCCCAAGCCTCAACAGGATCAGTCACAAAAGACCACTCAATCATGCACCCGACCATCTTACCATCCCCATCATTCATGGGCATCACTCTAATTGTGGCAACGTAGGACCTGAATCCAAGATTGTTGTCCAATACCTCATAGCTGAAGCACTTGTCACCAGGGTCCATTGTGAGGAGGCGCTCGTTGGCCCACTTGATCTTTGACGAGTCTGAGTCATCGCCGAACGTGGTGGAGGCGACATACCGGACAAGGCCCGGCTGGCCGAGGACTCCCTCAACTTGGTGGCACGTGTCGAGGGTGGGAAGCAACTTGTGAAGGTTGCAGAAGTCCGCCAAGAATGGCCACACTTGGTCAGGCGTTGGCCCTTTAAGCTCAGCAGTGAGCTTGCCTTCCCATCTTGGCTGGGTTTCTTCCGCCATTGAGAGAGAGAGAGAGAGAGAGAGAGAGAGAGAGAGTTGTTAGGTTTATGGCAAAGAGGAGATACTTATTAGATGAAAGCCCAAACATTGGGCAGCTAGATTCCCTTTCTCTAGATTCCTTTCTCTTGTGGTAACTATGTTCCCTTTTTCTTGTTATACAATCAGAACGAACAAAAAAGGAATGAGACAAAGTTTATAAAGCTTTCCAAATAAAAATGAATGTGTACAATGTTATCGTAAACTCAGTCCACTGTGTTCAGAATATTATTGCATGATAAGAAACCCAAGATTGGTTCTAACGTTTTCTCCAATTCTTATAAAAATCAAAGCACAATCAAAATATTCGCATAAATAGCCATTCAAGATTGATTCAATATGTCCATCGGTAGTCACAACTTTGTTGTCCATATTTATTGCTTGAGATTCTTTCTCAAGTTTATATATACAATTCTAATATGTCGTTGTTTTCTGCAAATTATTCACTGCCGCCGCCCTCCTTCTCTTTTCTCGCATTCTCTACTCACTAACAGTAGTCCCCATTTCTTTCTAGTTAAGCAGACACATCGTTGCTTTTTCTTCTGTATATTTTGTGACCGGACGAGAAGCATTTGGCTTCTTGCAGGTAAATAAGGAGCTTCCTCAAGTAAAAGGCTAATTTCTGGTCAAGACTCGAAATTTAAAAAATAAAAATAGATAGGCCAAAAAAATTTCACATGATTTTCAACGGCCTAATCGCCCGTGCGCAGATGTTTCCAGAACTGGGAATACTCATCGGTCAATAAAAGTCAAATCTTAAAAGTTAAATTTATTAGAAGGTCAAAGGTAGAAGTCCCTCTAGATCGATTAAATTCCTCTTTAATTCTATAATATGTGGCAATGTCTGGAATTAGGTAAGGTCAGTAAAGAAAAACAAACAGAGATGGGGCGCGAAATCATGTCAATTTTAAATTCACACGAGTTTGCGTATCACTGAAACCTTTAGATTATTCTTTAGCTAAAACCTATTAATTAGTGTAATCAAGTACTTCTATTAGCTCCGTTCAATATAAGTAACAGAAATACTATGTGATACTTTTTGCTATTTTTCTATTACACATATTGTTAATGTGTTGTCCACTTAGTGCCATGTTAGAAAAGAAGCTGAAAAATAAAAATAAAAAGCAAAAGGCCAAATTCGAAAAAAATAAATTAATTAAGGGGAAAGAATTTTAAGGAAGAAGGGAAAAATTAGGGAAAAATTCAAAGGAAAAAGATAATTATTTTTTTTTTTGAAATTTAGGATCCAGCCTGACACACCTTATAGATACTCATAACTGCCGCAAGCCTGACAGGCTAACGGAGACCACCGACTATACTTGGAGGGAGGCTAACACAAGACCCCACCCATCATGGCCCCCCACTTAAAACGTGTTAGCAATGCGGAGATTCAAACTCATTCCCTCGACGCTGAAGTAGTAGAGCCCAACCAATGCAGTTGCCCATTGATGGGTTAAAGAGAAAAAGATGTTCATATGGCATGAATCAAAACTTGCAGATTGAAATCTATCATCTGAATTATCTCTCTCTCTGCTGATATCTTTCCATCGTCGATAGTTTCAACACATAATCACCTAGTTTCAACACATAATCATCGGGTTTTAGCTTTCTGCCTTCAAAATGTTTGCCTTTTGTTTTGATCTGATTAGAAGAGAAGGATTTTGAAGAAGTTCCATTCTTCTTCTTTTTCATTTTAAGATGATAAAGTAAGAGTGTCCATCGATGACTACGAGGAGACTCGATGAGAGGGCCGACGCAGGTCGAGGTAGCTGCATTAACCATAGTGGATGCAGGCCCGTCTATAGTGGCTAGGGCGGTGATGGCGACTTTGTTCAAGGAAGTGGGAAAAAGAAAAAGAAGAAGAAAAATGATAATATAGAACAAAATAATTTATGTACCGTTTTATGGATTCATATTAGAGAGAAGCGACTAAAACATTGTATGTAAGATTTTTCAGTTATCTAAAATTAACGAACCTAATAAAAATTTGATTTGATCGCACAATTATACTAAAATTTTAAGGTTGATTGCACTTTTACTCCAAATTTTAGAATCTCTTGTACACTTATGCATGACAACACAAGCATCATCTATCGATGAACACTGCGCATCTTTTACATTGATAATAGTCTTTTATTACAAGGACGTGTGTGGAGTTAAAAAAGGACAAGAGGGAGTTGCATCACAGCAATGAAAGGCCCAAAACAATTATAAAGCAGGACATGTAAAATCAAGGACTACGGTTATCGGCCAATTTTAATTCCCAAACGAATCCTCCATTTTCTTAGCCATGCCTCGTAAGCCCGCCTAATACTACCCTCGCCAAATCCTCCAACGCCCACCCTTCCACCGGATAAACGGCGAACGACCACTTGAGCTTGCACCCTCCTTCACCTTCTCCATAGCTAGGGATGACCCTGACCGTGGACAAGAATGAAGTGAACCCAATGATATTGTCCACCATGTCGTAGCTTAAATTTCGTCCGATCGGATCTATACTGACCAATTACTCATTGGCCCAATTGACGGGGGTGGTTCTCGCCGGCATCGTTAGTCCACAGTATCGCATGCAACCGGGCATGCCGTTCTCGCCGTGCATGCCATGGCAATTAGATAGGCCTAGAAGCCATTTGTGGAGGTTGAAGAAGTCCATGAAGAGTGGCCATGTCTGGTCTACATTGGCCTTTGTGACTCTAGCAGAGACCTTGCCTTCCCACATGTGACCTAATTGGGACTCCATTTGATTCTTGCTTTGGCACTCTTCTTTTATGCCGACAGATCCATGAGAGGAGAGTTAATAAGAGAGTTAATGGGGATTGTACAACAATCTCCAAGTGGCAATTAATTGTGGGTTGGGAAATTACTCAGTCATGACATAATGACGAGTACAATAAGATATTTAATAAATTACAACTCTCAATCATGACATAATGAAAAACAGTGCTTTCATATTTAATAAATTACAACTCTTTTACCAACTATTATTTTCTTTTTTATGACAATTATTAAATTTAAACAACGAACTTTTTCGATTAAATTATCTAATTTTTTACTCTCCTTCATATGACAACTAGTGTTATTTTCTTAGGTTGACTTACGGTTTTTATTTGGAGGAGGGGTCGCTATAGGAGCACATGAACATGTTCAAACTGTTACATCATTTCTTGTCCGTTTTTGAAGAGGCATATTATGGATGTGGCATGGGAACCATTTAAGCTCTCTCTCTTTCCGCGCCAAGCCCGTTCCACATGGACCAAAAAATTAGATTCGACTTTAAAATAAAAAAAAAAAAACAATTGGGCCTAGGTTGGGCCATTGGGCCCATGGGCCTAACCCGACCTTGGCTTTACGGCCGTGCCTGGCACCGCCCGGCTGGTTGCACGGTCCTGGTGAGGAGGACCGCTGCCTCCTCAACTGCAGCTACCCCTCACCTTCCATTGCGTTTGGTTTTTTCTTTTGTTCTCTTTTTAGGATGTTTCATATTTCTATTTTTTACAAAATTTTAAAGCGATTGTTTATATTTTGGTTTCCATGTAAGATGCCACATAAGGTAACATGTCGACATTTAACGGCTACACCGACATCTTCATTTATAATTTTAACAGCAGGACCAATCGAACAAATATATTGTATAGTTGAGGGACCAAATTGCAAAAAAGAAGAAAAGGGTGGAGGGGTGTGATTGAACATTTTGAAAAAAAGTCAAGGACATCTCCTGCCTTTATTCCTAAAAGATTTTAAAAAAAAAACAGTTGATAGTTGAAAAAAAAAAAAAACTTATGAAATAACTCAAATGAGAGTTGGTAACCCAAAATTAGTTGATAACTAAATAAAATAATAATTGACAACTCCTAATTAAAGATGGTAGTTTCTGAAAAATTGAAAAATTCAAGGTGTTCCTAAGATATGCAAATAAAAATTTGCAAATGACATAAAATGTTTGAAAGTTTAAAAATGTCAAATAAATATCAAAAAGCAACTCAAATGAAAGTTATTGATCCACTACCATGTGGTAATCTAATGGGAGAAACATTAATAAGTCATGTTAATTTAGTTTTGTGATCCCTAGAAAAAGTTAGTAAATGCAAGCAGTTGCTGACCAAGGTAAATACATATTGGTAACTCAATAAAGAAGTTGATAAGATATAAATAACATTTAAGTGTTAGTAAATAACTCAAATGAGAGGCGGTAACTTAATATGACTATAGTTGGCAAATTACTCTAATTTAGGTTGGTAATTTTATATAAAAATTAGTAAATCTGAACCATTAGTAAGTTATGTAAATGAAAGTTTGTAAGTTAGTGCCAAAATTGCTAATTTGCAAACTATAAAAATGTTAGTCATATCTTAAAAAGGTTTGTAAGTTACCAATAAACTATCTGGAAATAAATAAAAAAAAGAACTATCAGTTGTTATATTATCAACCGAACAAACGGCATTTTGCCCTCCTTCGCGCCCAAAAATAACGGTTGAAATGGAGTCAAAAGGACTCGGCCTCGCTCTCACATGCTCACCTTGCCCACTTCATCTTCTCTTTGCCAAAGAAACCAAGAACGACTTCAGCCGAAAGGAAGACTGAATCATCCGATTCAGAAGAGATAAGTTTCTCAGCTTTCCAGTTCCAAGAAAATCCCAACACACACATCTTGCAGTTGTTCATTGGAAGGACAAGACTAGGAAGAAGAAGAAGAAGGTGAAGAAGAATAAAGCGGCTTCCGAATGATCGATACTATTTTATAAACAAGAGATAGCGATGGATGAGTTTATTACTCAGGTAAGTTACATAGGAATTCAGGGACTCGAAGATGAGGGCCACAGCAACTTTCCTCCAATTCCAGAGGAGGTGCGTGATTTTTCCCAAAATGTTTAGATATTTCGTTCTTTTGGTTTGACTAAATCTTGTTGCATGTTTTCCGTGATTTTGATAGATAAAGAAAAGGAAATGACCAGCGAAGTCATCTTTGGTAGTTTGAACATTTCGGGTTGTTCTTGTTTTTTTTCTTTATGACTGAATGAGAAACTCAATTCAAAAGAGAAAAGAAAAGGGAAACGTTCATCTAATTTGGATTGATAGCTATAACCCCAATTGGCGGAATGCAGTATGTTAGTGGATAATCTTCAAGGGAGTTTCTGGCTATTTTCGAGGAAATTACTGCTCTGATGTAATTATCACAGATTAACACTTCAGGTCATCAACTACTTTTCCCCTGTTTGAGAATTCATGCATCCCCAAAGACTCTGTTACTGATCTATAGCTGTAAAAAAACTTTTCGTTAAGTGCAGTTATGTCGATTATTTTGCCATATGCATGCGTCGAGTACACCATTCTGAAAGTTTTACTGTCTCAGGTCCAGATTGATGATTCTCCAATATACAGAATAGAAAGACAACTGGGTAAGGGAGCTACTGGGCTAGTATGTGTGGGTCGACCAATCGGTCCTTCAACTTCCGGTGGTCAAACTGGTTTACATGCAGAGGAGGTACTGCCTTGAATCTCTAACTCACTTTTCAGTTTTGTAAAGTCAATTTATGCTTTACTGCTTAGATAATCAGTACAACACTATCTAGGTAGCAGTAAAGTTTCAGCGGAAACATCCCAGCAAAGCCGACGTTCCTCATGAGTGGAAAGTTTATGAGTGAGTCACTAAAAATGTCTCCACGTTCGTTTTGTTTACATTTGATTCTAGCAAATGAACTTGTATCAGTTATACAAATCTCACATCCACCTTTTACTGCATGTTGTGCAGTGATCTGGGTGAAAATCATGGCGTACCACTGCCACGGGTGCATTATAGGGGGGAAAAAGGTGGCTATGACATCCTGGTATGTGCAATTCCCTTCGAAAAATGATTACAAATTTTTCTCAGATGCTTTAAATCTTCGATGATCTGCCTCACATATGCAGGTCATGGATTTGCTTGGACCAAGTTTACAAGTTCAGTTGGTCAATAACCGTCCATCGTATGTTCCCTTGTGAAGTGCTTACTCTATGATTTCTCTTTTAAATTTGAATGTTGTATCGTGTTATGCGTCTTTGAAATATTGACTCTTACCTTTTCTATTATCTCAGCATGCCATTGGCGTCAGTTGCTTGTGTTGCGGTTGAGGCAATCTCTATTCTTGAGAAGCTGCACTCTAGAGGGTAATGGATGGCGGTCGTCCGATCTTGCTTCTGCTTTTCAATGTCTATCAGGGTTCCCTCTATCGAAGTATAGAGTCAATTTCAAAAACCAGAGTCTTTTCTTGGCAGGTACATACATGGGGACGTAAAACCTGACAACTTTTTGCTCGGTCCTCCAGGAACACCTGATGAGAGAAAATTGTTCCTGATTGACCTTGGATTAGGTTATCTGCAGTTGCATATACAGGTCTATATCGTAAGAAACAGAAATTAGAATACAATCTGTCTCATTGTTGTTTCATCATTCGCAGCTGTGAGATGGCGAGATCGTTCTAGCAGTTCGCATATTAGGTACCATCAATATCCAAACCATTTCAGGTGGGTCTAAGTGGTTTTTATCATCTTCGCACACAATGCCCTGTCCAATGAACCTCCGCTCACACATACAACAAATTAACTATTTGCTGCAGAGGAACGCCTCATTTCGCGAGCGTGCATGCTCATCTTGGTAGAGCAATTAGCCGAAGAGATGACCTGGAGTCCCTGGCATACGTGCTCCCTTTCCTTTTCCGCGGCCATTTGCCTTGGCACGGATTTCAGGTTTTGATGTGCTTAAAACCAGGAAGATGATTTTCAACCTTACAGATGAATATGCCTTCTTAATTACTGCAGCTGTTTCAGGTGGACAATACGCCTATGCTTATATGCAGGAGAAAGATGGGCACTCCTTTGGAAGCTCTTTGTCACTCTTGTCCTCTGCCTTTCCTGCAATTCGCTGAGTTTGCAGTAAATTTGACATTTGATGAAAATCCAAACTATGCAAGATATATTTCTCTTTTCCATGGGCTAATTGATCAAAACCCATACGTTTGGCCTGTGAATGCTGGTGCTGCTCGTGAGGTACCACCTTATTGCTCTAAATATGTGTCTTTTGCAGTTTCTCCAGAAACAAGATGTTTGTTAAATTCTGTGATCGGACCTCTTTCTCTATGTGAGCAATGTCTTTCTCTTTGTTTTGACATGCATTTGCCAGTCGAAAGGCGACATGCTACCAAAGAGCTCACCAGCACGAAGGGGGTTGTGGAGATCACGATGGATAAGCATTTTCCACACACATCCACCCATGAGGCAATCGTGAGGGATTAGACTTACGACTAACAGTTCCTTCTTTTTCCGCACCTTGAGTTTGTTTTCAGATCACTATGCCTTGACTGTTGACTCTAATTGTCCTATGGAAGATAAAGATGGAGTGTTCATCATCTTATCCGCCTCTTTTTCTGGGTAGGACTTTCCACAATTTGGACAATGCGAGACTAACTTCGTGCATTTTGACGGCATATGCGGATGGAATGTATGTTAGCAGTGCGGCTTCATGCTTGAATTTGTGGGCCGTGGTAATGGATTCTCGCACTGGCTTCACTCCTCAAGTTCATACTATTTCTCCCAGGTTTCTTCCCCAGGTTGCATTCGAGCTGCCTTTAATTGCACTTTCATCATGTACTGTAGCTCCCCGTAGTTCCACGTCGCTATTCTTTTAACAGATTGCATCAATTAAAAGAGGAATTCAACCTAAAAGAAACCAACAATACATCATGCCCAATCGATGGGATTCCCAGTTGGATGTGACTGGACTGCTTATTTTTTGTTAATGAAGGACTGGATTAGGAGACTGTGGATGAGCAACTACCACATCACTGCAATCGCCGGAGCAGATAATGGTAGCACATTAGTTGTAATGTCCAAGGGTTAGTCAGTGAACGATGCTTTAATCTCTAATTCCAGCAACAGTTGTTGTACCTCATCGATTATATGAGCTCTTCTTCATTTTACTGAATTCAGGGCCTCAAAACGTTCAGCAATATTATCGCATCGCCGATACATTCCCTTACGGGTGGATTAAGAAAAAATGGGCACTTGGTATTTATGTCACAGCCATGGCCACTGCAGGAAATAACTGGGTAGTCATCATGTCCTCTGCCGCTGGATTTGTCCACCAGGTTCTCCATCCTTCTGTGGTTCCATTTTTTCTCCTTTCCCTGATTTCTCTTTCGAAGTGTCTAGAGCTGGAAAAATCAATCTGATTTGGTTTTTTGCGCTGAAATTTAAGGTTGTAGAGCTAGATTTTCAGTACCCATCCGAGGCAATTCAAAAAAGGTGGAATCAAGGCTACTTCATCACTTCGGTTGCAGCTACTACAGATCAGGTAGCCGTTGTCTTCAGCATTCCAGAAGAAGTAAGAGGATCCCAAGAGGCATTCCTGACTCCACATTTTCCGGATAGAGTAGCCGCGGTGATTATTTAGGCCATTTTACAAGCATCTAACTTTTGGTTGCATTTGCTCTGATTCTATGAGATTCATATGGTCTGTTTCTCATCTTATGCAGGAGAGTCGGCATAGGAATTACTACGTGTCCCATCTTTGCTACAGCAGAATTGTTTCATGAACCACCAAGTATGGTGCATGCAATTACTGGCATCTTCACCGGTGATTGCAGCGCTTAACACGCATTCTTGCCATTTATTTCCCGACTTTAGGGGAAGCAAGGTTTAACAAGCCGCTGATCAATCATGTACAGCTATGAACCCACTTCCCCTGGTACTGTATAGAATTGAATACTGACCAATTCTTGTTTTCCTTGTATGCATGTCTGCGTTAAAGTTTTGCCCATTGTAGGCCGAAATCCGGTAACGAGAACGATGCAATCTGTGTCTAGGTTCTTTTTCTCCATTGAGAACGCCCTGCTGATCAATTAC
Organism: Eucalyptus cladocalyx; assembly: GCA_017140615.1. NCBI lineage: Eukaryota > Viridiplantae > Streptophyta > Magnoliopsida > Myrtales > Myrtaceae > Eucalyptus > Eucalyptus cladocalyx. The sequence goes on from CM029518.1 coordinate 35,520,514, forward strand.
CTCGGAACTAGTTGAGACTTGCGTTACATAAAGCAATCTGCATGTAATCTGATAGAAAGAATCACATGCCATATGGAAAAATTTGGACTATAATTACAAGCCAAGTCGATACGAGTCTCAGAGAACGTGTTTATTAGAGTCCTTATCCGGATCTTAAAATCTTATGATTTAAGATCTGAACCTTAAGGAACTATCCCGAGCTTAAATAGGATCTTGAGAGATATCCAAAGTTGATTGCTACCGCCGCTGGGACTCGACCTGGCTTGTTGATCTCTTTTGATTGGGGGTAAAAGTTGGTAAATCTGAGACATCAGTAAGTTATGTAAACAAAAAATGGTCAGTTACTACCAAAATTGCTAATTTGCAAACTATAGAAAGGTTGGTAATTATATAAAAATATTGTTAAGCTATCAATGAGTTACTTGGAGAAAAAAATAATTCGCCTATCATCAATTATCAACAGCTTTTTGCAAGTACCATCAACATTTATTGAAATTCACCGCCATGGCGACTTCGGAACGAATAGAATTCAACGACGAAGCATGAAATCACTGAACCAAAATCAAAGGATGCAGAACAAAACCAGTGGGAGGGATGAATGAATAAACTATGCTTCTTGAAATAGCCCACCGTTTTCTTTTTTTTTTTCTTTTTTCTTTTTTTTGTTTCTTTGGTGTTTTTCAAGCATTTAGGACGTCAACCGAATTAACGGTATTTTGCCCTCCTTCGCGCCCAAAAATAACGGTTGAAGCGTGGCCAAAAGGACTCGGCCTCGCTCTCACAGGCTCACTACTGCCCACTTCATCTTCTCTCTGCAAAGAAACCAAGAACAACTTCAACCGAAAAGAAGACTGAATCATCCGATTCAGAAGAACGAAACTTCTCAGCTTTTCAGTTCTAAGAAAATCCCACACGCACATCTCGCGGTTGTTCATTGGAAGGACAAGACTGCAGGAGAAGAAGAAGAAGAAAGCAGCTTCCGAATGGTCGATACTATTTTATAGACAAGATAGCCATGGATGAGGTCATTGCTCAGGTAAGTCGCCTAGGATATCTGGGACTGGAAGATGAAAGCGAAAGCGACTCTCCTCCAATTCCAGAGGAGGTACGTGATTTTTCTTGAAAATATTTTTATATAATTACCATTTTATAGACAAGATAGAGATGGATGATTTCATTGCTCAGGTAAGTCGCATAGGATATCTGGGACTGGAAGATGAGAGCGAAAGCGACTCTCCTCCAATTCCAGAGGAGGTACGTGATTTTTCTTGAAAATAGTTCTATATAATTACCATTTTATAGACAAGATAGCCATGGATGATTTCATTGCTCAGGTAAGTCGCATTGGATATCTGGGACTGGTAAGTCGCATAGGATATCTGGGACTGGAAGATGAGAGCGAAAGCGACTCTCCTCCAATTCCAGAGGAGGTACGTGATTTTTCTTGAAAATATTTGGATATCTTGTTTTTCGGTTTGACTGAATCTTTTCTGTGTGTTTTCTGCAATTTCGATGGACAAAGAAAAGGAAATGGCCGTGAAAGTCGTCTTCAATACTATGCACATTTCAGATTGTTCTTGTTTTCTTCTTTATGACTGCATGAGAAGCTCAATTCGAAAGGGAAAAGAAAAGGGAAAACGTTCATCTAATTTGGATTGAGAGCTAAAACCCCAGTTGGCAGAATGCAGTATGTTAGTGGCTAATCTTCAAGGGAGTTTCTCGCTATTTTTCAGGAAATTAATGCTCTGATGTAATTATCACAGATCAACACTTTATGTCATCAACTACATTAGCCCAATTTGAGAATTTATGCATCCCCTCAAGACTGTGTTACCGATTTACAGTTGTAATAATTTTAAGTTGGGTTGATGATTTCGCCATATGAAAGCTTCAAATATATCTTTAAATCTGTACTACATACTGAAAGCTTTACCGTCTCAGGTCCAGATTGAAGATTCTCCGATTTACAGAATAGAAAGACAACTGGGTAAGGGAGGTAATGGGCTGGTATGTGCCGGTCGGCCCATCGGTTCTTCAACTTCGAGTGGTCAAACTGGTCCACATGCAGCGGACGGTCCTTCAACTTCGAGTGGTCAAACTGGTCCACATGCAGCGGAGGTACGGCCTCAAAGCTCTAATTCATTTTTCATTTTTGTAAACTCAATACTTGCTTTGGAGCTTAGATAATCAGTAAAACACTATCTAGGTAGCAGTAAAGTTTCAGCAGAAAGATCCCAGTGGAATCGAAGCCGACATTCCCCGTGAGTGGAAAGTTTACGAGTGAGTCACTAAGAATGTTTCCATATTCGTTTTGTTTACATTGGGTTATACAAATCTCACATCCATTTTAACTGCACGTTGTGCAGTGATCTGGGCGAAAATCACGGCATACCACTGCCAAGGGTGCTTTACAGGGGGCAACAAGGTGACTATAACATCCTGGTATGCGCAATTCCCTGTGAAAAATGACTTCACAGTTTTCTCAGATGCTTATGCTTTTGATAATCTGCGTCGCATATGCAGGTCATGGATTTGCTTGGACCTAGCTTACAGGTCCGGTTGATCGATAACCATCCATCGTATGTTCCCTCGTGAAGTGCGAACTCTATGGTTTCTTTTTGAAATTTGAATGTCGTATCGTGTTATGTGTCTTTGTAATATTAGCTCTTTATCTTTTCCATTATTTCAGCATGCCATTGGCGGCAGTTGCTTGTGTTGCTGTCGAGGCGATCTCTATTCTTGAGAAGCTGCACTCTGGAGGGTAATGGATGGTGGTCTTCCAATTTCGTTTCTGCTTTTCAATGTTTACCAGGGTTCCCTTTATCGGAGTATAGACTTGATTTCAAAAACCAGAGTCTTTTCTTGGCAGGTACATTCATGGGGACGTAAAACCTGACAACTTTTTGCTCGGTCCTCCAGGAACTCCTGATGAGAGAAAATTGTTCCTGATTGACCTTGGATTAGGTCATCTGCCAGTTGCATACACAGATTTATATCCTAGGAAACAGATATTAAAACACGATCTGTCTCATTGTTGTTTCATTATTTACAGCTGTGAGATGGCGATGTCATTCGACAGGTTTGCATGTTAGGTACCATCAATGTCCGGACTATTTCAGGTGGGTTCATGTGGTTTTTATCATCTTTACACACAATCCCTGTCCAATGACCCGCCGCTCACAAATATACAAAATTAACTATTTGCTGTAGAGGAACCCCTCTTTTTGCAAGTGTGCATGCTCATCTCGGTCGAACGAGTAGCCGAAGAGATGACCTGGAGTCACTGGCATACATGCTTGCTTTCCTTATCAGCGGTCAATTGCCTTGGCATAGATTGCAGGTTTTAATGTGCTTAAAACCAGAGACGATGATTTTCAACCGTACAGATGAATCTGCCTTTTTAATCACTGGCTGTTTTAGGCAGAGGATATGCTAATATGCAAGAAAAAGATGGCCACTCCTTTGGAAGCTCTATGTCACTCTTGTCCTCCACCTTTCCTGCAATTTGCCAAGTTTGCAGTAAATTTGAGTTTCGATGAAGATCCAAACTATGCAAGATATATTTCTCTTTTCCGTGGGATGATTGGTCAAAACCCATACGTTTGGCCAGTGAATGCTGATGCTGCTCGAGAGGTACCATCTTATTGCTCTAAATAAGTGCCTTTGCAGTTTCTCGAGATGCAAGATGTTTGTTAATAATTCGTTCTCTATGTGAGCCATATCTTTCTCTTTGTTTCGACATGCATTTGTCAGTCAAATGAGGGCGACACGCCACCGAAGAGCTCCCTAACACGAGGGGGGTTGATGAGATTACAATGGATAAGCATTTTCCAAGAACATCCACCCATGAGGCAAAGGTTAGGACTTAAGAGTGACTTACCCCTCACAGTTCCTTCTTTTTTCGTACCTTGAGTATATTTTCAGATCATTGCACCTCGATTATTGACTTCAATTGTCCTGTGGACGATAAAGATGAAGTGTTCATCATCTCATCCACCCCTTTCTTTGTAAAGGATTCGCTACAATGTGGACAATATGAACCTACCTCTATTCATTGAGGAGGCACGTGCAGATGGAATGTATGTTAGCAGTGTGGCTTCCCGCTTCAATTTGTGGGCCGTGGTTACGGATTCTGGCACTGGCTTCACTGATCAAGTTCATACTGTTTCACCCGACTTTCTACCCCAGGTTGCATTCGAGCTGCCTTAAATTGGACTTTCATCATGTACTGTAGGTCCCCTTAGTCCCATGTCACTATTCTTTCAAAAGATTGCACCAATAAAAAGAGGCATTCGGCCTAAAAGGAACCAACAATACATCAAGCCCAATCAATGGGATTCCCAATTGGGCGTGACTTGACTGCTTAATTTTGTTGTTGTAGAACTGGATTAGGGAACAGTGGGCAAGAAATTACCACATCACTGCAATCGCCGGAGCAGATAATGGTAGCACATTAGTTGTAATGTCCAAGGGTTAGCCAGTGAATGATGCTTTAATCTCTATTTCCAGCAAAAGCTGTTGTACCTCATCGATTATGTGAGCTCCTCTTCATTTTACTGAATTCAGGGCCTCAAAACTGTCAGCAATCTTATCACGTTGCCAATACATTCCCTTACGGGTGGATTAAGAGGAAATGGGCACGTGGTACTTATGTCACAGCCATGGCCACTGTGGGAGGTAACTGGGTAGTCATCATGTCCTCTGCCACCGGATTTGTCCACCAGGTTTTCCATTCTTCTGTGGTTCCTTTTTATACTCCTTTCCAAGATTTATCTTTTGAAGTCTAGAACTGGAAAATTTTTTATCTGATTTGGTTTCTTGCACTGAACTTCAAGGTTGTAGAGATAGATTTTCAATACCCGTATGAGGGAATTGATGAAAGGTGGAAGCAAGGCTACATCATCACTTCAGTTGCAGCTACTCCAGATCAGGTAGCTTTTGTCTTCAGCATTCCAGAAGAAGAACCAGTTAGAGGACCCCAAGAGGCAGCCCAGACTTCACATTTTCCTGAAACAGTAGTGGCGGTGATTATTTTTGGTCATTTTACAAGCATCTAACTTTTGGTTGCATTTGCTCTGATTCTATGAGATTCATATGGTTCTGATTCTCATCTTTTGCAGGAGAGTTGGCCTAGGAATTACTACTTGTCCCTTCTTTGCTACAGCAAACCTGTTTCGTGAACCACCAAGCATGGTGTGTGCATTTACTGGCGTCTTCACGAGTCATTGATGCACATAACATGCATCTTTTGCCATATATATCCCGACTTCTGGGAAGCAAGGATTAACAAGCCACTGATCGATCATGTACAGATATGAACCCACTTCCCCTGGCACTGTATAGAATTGAAACTGACCAATCCTTGTTTTACTTGTATGCATGTTTGCGTTAAAGTTTCGCACATTCGTGAAGCTTTTGAAACGTTTTAAGAATAATGGTAGACCACAATCTGGTAATGAGAATGATGCAATCTGTATCTAGGTTCTTTCTCTCCACTGAGAACGCTCTGCTGATTTGTTACCTTAGAATTAGTTGAGAATAGTGTTACATGACACAATTTACATGTAATCTGATAGAATGAATGACATGCTACACGGCAAAATTTGGACTATAATTACAAGCCATGTTGATAGGAGTCTCAGAGAACGGGGTTGTTAAAGTTCTTATCCAGATCTCAAAACTTCATGATAAGATCTGAACTTAAGGAACTGTCCTGAGGTTAAACAGGATCTTGAGAGATATCAGGAGTTGATTGCTACAATCATCGGGACTCAATCAGGCTGGTTGATCTCATTTGATTTGCGGTTTTAGAAACCACTCCAGCCAAAGGACCATAACATAACTCATAACTTTAGTAAAGAGATCGATTTCATAAGAGAGGCTGGCCTTGGATTTGTCTTCCCTCATCTATCAATGCACAAATGCAACTGGACAAAAATACATAAATTTCCCAGAAGACCAGTTGAACTTCTGATTATTTTTTCTGCTATTTATCAAAACTAGGAAGGAAAAATAAGCCAACCAGATTTTAGTATTGGTGATCACTACAGATTGCAGAGCGTCCGTGAATTTCACCATGGACCAAATGAAAGACCGCCCACTGTGGGGACTCAAACTTCTTAGCAGTGAGATTTGAAACTTGATCAAATTTATATAGAAGTACCACATGTCAAGTCTATCATAGGTAAAAGACGATCAATTCATGTAAAAGTAGGTCGGTAAAAGTTAATTGATAATCTATTTTAAGCAATCAAGTTTTGAACGTTTCTCGTGATCCTATACAAGATCAGGATAGTTTGTCAAGTTTTAGACATCTGATTTGTGATCTGGGTTGTATCTTAATAACCGTGTTCTCAAGGGTCTTAGTGAGGAAGAACATTAGTAGGGGACAATGTCATTCTATTGCCAGGCTCTCTGGGAATTATTATATCGGAAAAGCTTCAAAAACATCATGAATATTGGGGATCTCCTGCACGTATGCATATATAAGGAAAAAAAAAATCCGGTTACTGTTCAATGCCTCACATGATTGATCAGTGGCTTCATCCTAAAAAATTGGGGAAAATTAGATGGCAAAAGATGCACGTAAAATGTGACAGGTAACTCATGAAAACACCGGTAATGTGCAGTGGCGGCGGTGCTCGGTAGCTCATGAAATAGTTCAGCAGCAACAAAGAAAAAAAATACAGTAATACATAGCCCACCCTTCCTGCAAAATGATGAGAGAAGTCAGAAGCCTGGAGAATCAAAGTGAGTTCAACCTAAGCTAGATGCTTGTAAAATGGCTGAATACAATCACCACTACGTAGGTATCGGGAAAAGATGGGTTTGGGCCCGCCTGAGTAGGGGGCCTCTTGCCGGTAATTCCCCAGGAATGCTGAAAAAAAGGCTACCTGATTCAGAGTAACGCTACCAGGATGAGGTCCGATACTTTTGGCTCCACTTCTCACCTCTCATGAATACCTTCATTAGGGGCAATAGTCTAGCTCTACAACCCTGAAGTTTAGAGCGACGAAACGAAACCAATCAGGACATGAATCTTCGAGTAAAGCGGTGTGCGATTTCTAACGCATGTTGCTGTCGTCTGCAGTGGCTAACATGTGATCATTGCACCGCACACATGGAGTTCGTGTTGACCAGATACAGTATAGATGTCCACTTGCCGTGATGGCTCGACTCCAACTTCAGGATGTGGAGTCAGATACGAAGACTAGTCATTTGTCAAATGATCAAGCTTTTGTGGAGACATTCCTGGACAAGACCATCTCTCTTCTTACTGTACTCTTGCAATTGACCTATCTTCCTTGCAATGAAGGTTACAACTTTGAAAATGGATATTTAACTATTTGATCATTTTGTTTTGTACATGTTCAAAATAAATAAATAAATGAAAAATAACAATTGTCAATCTAATTTTTTATATTATACGACTTTGCTAAAATATGTCTCAAGCTTGAACCCAGAAGCAAAATTCGAGTACGAAATAAAAAAATATGAAGTGCAGCTACTACTTGTTGTCGCAAGTCCAAATTTTGGTCAGCAAAGCAATAAAAGGGAATTCATAAGCAATCGTAATAGAGGGATATTGGCTTAAGAAATGAGGATGACTTTGTGTAACTTACCCTATAAATTATCATACGCAATCAGAGGTCAACCGAAATAACGGCATTTTGCTTTCCTTCGCGCCAAAACTGACACCCTCAACCTCGCACCGCCCACTCATTCTCTTCAAGAACCCCGATCGTTTTCTCAAACAGAAAGAGAAAAAGAAGAAACAAGATTGAAGGTAAGTATTCTGCTTGATCTTCCCTCTCTCTTCAAAAGAAGATCTCCTCAATTTCAAAGCTCGGTTGAGACCAGTGGGGACTTCGCGGTTCAGAACCATCAAGATTGGATTAAAGCTGGGAGGGTAGATATGAACCAGTTTAGCTGTGGAAGTTGTAAAGGCGATGAGGGCCATCAAGATGAGAACCAAAGCAACGCTCCTCCAATCCCAGAACAGGTATTTGCATTGGAGAAAGAGTAAAAATTGCAAGTCGAATCCCATGTTGATTAGTTTGCAAAGTTTTGGCCGTCCTTGACTTCTGGGTTTGAGAAATTCATTCCCATGAAGCAGTCAGTGTCTTTCTTGTTTTGATGTTGATTCAGCAAACTTAAACAGAGCAGAAGGAAAACATGACCAAGATTTTGGTGGGTCATCCTTGGCTATTCTTTCAGCCAAAGAGGAAGATTTCATCTAATTCAGATTGCTAACTAGGATCCCATGCAAGTTCCATAAATTTTCTGTCATCGGCTATTTTTTATCCATTCAAAAACTCCGTGCATCAGAGTGTCGGATCATAAATTACTGGCAGTCGTAATGAAAACAGTTCATCCATTCACCATGCAATTCGAAATATGTACTGAAAATTTGATCTTCTCAGGTTCAGATCGATGATTCCCCAGTTTACAGAATAGAAAGACAACTGGGAATGGGAGGTTTCGGGCAAGTTTACATCGGTCAAGCCATCAGTCCAACTTCAAGTGATCAAACTCGTGCACAAAAAGCAGAGGCATGGCTCCGAGCTCTAGTTTTATCATTTTCAGATATTTTGTTACATTGGCACCGACAGTTTACATCATTTGACGTGGCACTATCTAGGTGGCCATAAAATTCGAGCATAAAGACAGCAAAGGATGTGAAGGTGGCATCCCTAATGAGTGGAAAGTTTATGAGTGAGTACTTTAGAATTATTGCGTGCTAGATTTGGCTTATATCTTGCTCTTGCATGTATAATTGGATAAAGGTGTTGAATTTCGCATCTGCGTTCTGCATATTGCACAGTGATCTGGGGGAGGGTCACGGGATACCACTGCCACTAGTACATTACAAGGGGCAACAAGGAGACTATTATGTCATGGTATGTCCATTCCCTTCAACTCGGATTTTGTACTATTAGAATGCAAAGTTTTCAATGATCTTCTTCGGATATGCAGATCATGGATTTGCTTGGACCTAGTTTACAAGCCCCTTTGGTCAACAACGTCCCAACGTATGTTTCCTTGTAAAGTTAACAGCTTTTAAAGTGTCTGCTCTTGAGGCTCTCTTAAACAATCTCTAATTCTTTTTCAGCTTCTGATGTTAGCTTTTTCCTTGGTACTACAGCCTTCCATTAGAAGCAATTGCATGTATTGCCATTGAAGCTATATCTATACTTGAGAAGCTGCACTCTAGAGGGTAATAGATTACTAGCTTCCAGTCGCATGTTTGTTAGCATTTTCTCTATCAGTTGGTCAAATCAGTTTTCCGGTAGGCCAGACTATCAGAAACATATGCCAGTTCCGACCTTTTGCGATGTTTCTCATGTATGCTTCTTTTCCGGGCAGGTATATCCATGGTGACATAAAACCAGGTAACTTTTTGCTTGGTCCTCCAGGAACTCGTGAAGAGAAAACATTGTTTCTGACTGACCTTGGATTAGGTACCTGCCGATTGCATGAATACTTATATGCTAGAAATTAGTGATTGCAAAGGAGAAATGCACATGTCTCATCATTTATTCATGACCTTGCAGCTACAAGATGGCAAGATCCCTCCACTGGTTCACACGTTAAGTACAACCAAACTCCAGGAAATTTCAGGTTCGGTCAAAATGATGTTAAACATCTTCACGTGCACATACCACATGCCCTACCTTTTTAATCACAGTTCCGTGCACCGGAAAAAAAAAAATTACTGCAGAGGAACAATTCTATTTGCAAGTGTGCACACTCAACTTGGCAGAACAAGTAGCAGAAGAAACGACCTAGAGTCTCTGGTTTACATGCTCATTTATCTTATCCGCGGCCATTTGCCTTGGCAAGGACATCAGGTTTCATTCCCTATACCTGGAGAAGATTTCTTGAACCATAAACCTGTATTGGTCTTTTGATCGCCACAGTTCTCTCAGGGGAGGATACGTCTTTCCCTGTTTGCAAGCAAAAGAGGGCCACTCCTCCAGACACACTGTGCGACACTTGTCCTGAGCCTTACCTGCAGTTCACGACATTTGTGCTTAGTCTGAAATTCGATGAAGAACCAAACTACGCTAGATACATTTCTCTCTTCCATGGGATCATTGGTCAAAATCCATATGTTTGGCCCGTGCACACTGATGTCGCTCAGGAGGTAGTATCCCGTTCTAGTAAAAAAGCAATAGATGTTAATGAAATTTCTCATTCAAGCTCTCCTCTAATTGAGCCATGTCTTCCTCTTTCATGTGATACGCACGTATCAGGTACCATGGAAGCCAGTGCAGTTAAATGACGATGACGAGCCATCAAAGAAACTAACACAATGGATAAGCGTTTATGATGTGCATCCACCCATGAAGCAAAGGTGTGAACTTGCATTTCAGATTTATTTAGTTTTTCTGGGGTACCTTGAGTTCATTGATGACCTTCCTCTTTCTTGCAGATACTGCTCTAATTTGGATTATGTCGACCTGATCTTCCATATTGAGAAGGGACATGCTGAGGGAATGTACATTACCAGTGTGACTTACAGTTTTCGCTCTAAGTCATGGGCCTTAATAATGGATGATAGCACCCGCTACACTGCTCAGAATTATGCTTTTTCATGCGGCTCTCTTCACAAGGTTCTGTTTGAGCGGCTTTGCTTTGGACTTTCATATATAGTAGATCCCAATAGTTGCGCGTTACGATTCTGATAATACATAACTGGAAGAAATTTTGTTTTAGATCCATTAGGAACATGGATACATCAACCTCTTATGGAAGGATTCTCAATTAGGACTGTCTTGACTGCTTATTTCCTTATTTGAAGGAATGGATTGAGAAACAATGGTCGGAGAACTTCTACATCACTGCAGTGGCTGGAGCAGATGACGACAGATTTCTAGTTGTAATGTCCAAGGGTCAGTCCATGAATGGCTGTTTCACCGGTTTTCTTGATGAACACACAGGGACCTGGAATATTCGGCAGTCTTGTTGTGTTTTTGAAATATTTCCTTTCAAATGGGTCAAGAAGAAGTGGGCAGAAGGTCTTTACGTCACCACCATTGCCACTTCCGGAAGCCAGTGGGCAGTAGTTTCAACCAAAGGAACCAGATTTACCGACCAGGTTCTTCTTTCTTCTCCTTTTCTACTATTACCCAATTACTTTCCATTTCAAGAATTTCCTTTGAAGTGTCTGGAACCAGAGGATTGCTCTGATTCAGTTTCTTGTGCAAAACTTTTAAGGCCATAGAGCTAGACTTTCAGTATCCAGCCGAAGGCATTCGTGAAAGGTTGAAGCAGGGCTATCATATCACTTCGGTCGCAGCCAATCTGGATGAGGTTGCTTTTATCTTCAGTATTCCTGGAGGAGTAGCGGCAAACGCAAGTGTAAACCAAGAGATGCTTCAGACTTCCAATTTTCCTAATGATAGTGAGATCAAGGTGACTAGTCTGGCCCTTTTACCAGCATCTATTTGGCTGTATAACCTGTGCTTCACCAAAGCACTTGTTCTCATTTCTGCAGGAGAAGTGGGCAAGGAATTACTATATTTCTTCTCTTTGCTGCGGTTGAACCATTGCTTCGGCTACCAAGTATAAGCGCAATCAAGGATGTCTCAGTGAGTGACATGACCACTCCAGATGCGTCTTTTGCCATCTATTGGCCAATTCTTAGGAAGCAGGTTAAACAAGTCACTGATCAATCTAGTACAAAGTTGAATAATAGCCACTTCCTCTAATACCGAATGGAATTCATTGTAACCATACTTTTGTGCAGGAAAATTTTTGTATTAGTTCTGAAACTTTCAAGCTTAACACTTGGTAAATTTTGCCAGGTGATAACCAACTTTTCTCCGAGAGATGCAACATTTCTTGACAAAATTTTCAGTAGCCATTAGGACTTGATATTGTCGATTGTTGGCCTTGTACAATTTGATCTTCAGAAACCAGACCAGCCAAGGAACCATGACAGAATTCGTAACTTCAGTGAAAACATCAACTTTGAACCAGAGGTTGACCTAGGGTTGACCTTTATATATGCATAAATGCAACTAGACAAATTCCTGAATTTCCCCAAATGCAGTCTAGCTCTCTTTTGCCTTTGCACTTGAGGGCCAATTTCCATCTGGCCCAAGAAACATCTGATTTGATTCGTCCTCAATAGCCATGAGAGATGATCATCTTTCCCGCCCGTACAGAGTAGGACATGCCAAGCCAAATCATTTTTCAGCCAATACGGTGATCACAACAAGGGGGAAAAAAATAAACAAATAAATAAAATAAACAAAGTCATCCGGCTCAGTGTTGGTGATCATTTCAAGTGATACATTAAACTATCAGGAGAGGAGAAATTTAGGAACATTAGCGTTGGATGGATCTGTCGTCAAGGAGGTATACACAGAGAGGAACGACCCCTTCTCTGAATACCAAGCAAATTGCAGACAGATAGGATCTGAGTGCTCGGTTTTGCATCTGCTTGTCTGCTACAGTAGTTGTTTAAGCTTAATCAGCAAAAATATGTTAAAAATAGAGATAGATGACCCGAGATGGTCACCTTCCGACAAACAATAGTTATCAGTTTAGGGCTGGCTCTTAGTTCAAAGCAATAATGTTGCAAGATGCGGTCCAGACACAGCATTGGTAAGCTAATCTGCAAGGGAGAACAATTTTGTTTTCGGGGCCGTATCACGCTGCCATGCACATATAGACCTCAAGATTCAGCTGCACTGACCGTGAATTTTGATCATAATTATTATAGCTACACCATGATGGATGAACATGTTACCGTCCTCTGCTATGGACAGTGCATTGCTATGGACTTTCGTGTGAAGTTCGCCTTTGACCAGATACACCATAAATTTCCACTTGCTGTGGAGGCTATAATGGTTCGTTCCTGCACAAGACCATTTCTCTTGCTACTTTACCATTGCAATTATCCCATCTTCTTTGCAATGAAGGTTAAAACTTTGCTTTGCTTGACAATATAAATAAGATAAAAAATAAAATAAAAACATAGGAGAAACCAACACCATTGCTTCATTGTTGACACCTAAATCTTAAAGTCAAGCCCATTATTTTTTTAATGTGGCCGAAAATAAACTCACAAGAATTATGAGAGTCAAGCCGATAATTGAATTAGGCATAGGCTCGTTGCTGCTGCCTTGCATCGCTCCAGCACTGGTGATGGTCACACAGCAACTGCGGCGAGTGTTCCTAGTCGCGGTGCTACTCCAGTTCAACGTGTCCGCTTGAGTGACCTGCACCCTCCTCGCGCCGCCTGTGGCGAGTGTTCCTAGTTGCTGTGCTACTCCAGTTCAACGTGTCCACTGGAGTGACCTGCACCCTCCTCGTGCTGCCTCCAGTCGATCCCGACGGTGCTACAACTACTGTACCAACAATATGCGGCGTCGGAATATCAGCGAAAGCGAGCTCCTTATGGCCCCCACACCGAATCCTGCCCTTATAAGTTTTTCCTTGCAGATTCCTAGACGACGTTGCTATCCGACACTCCCTGAATCTTTGTGAGTACTGATTCACCGGGCGACTTTGTCTATGACCAGCAACGAATCATCGGCGTTCCTACGGTCCAACACCTTGTCACCGCGACCGCCAGTCGAACCTCCAGCAAAGAACTCGGTCTTCACGTCCCCAAGCAGAAATACCGGCGAACGTTCTTTACGTAGCTCCGTCGTCTCGTGTCGGTCACCACTTTCCATTTGGAAGAATTCTAATGAAGTCCCATTCTTTCTTATTGAACTGAGAGGGAGGAAACAGCTCAGCCAAAGTAACCACCCACCATCGTATTCAACACCAGGGTCCAAGAGGTTTACTTATCATCTCTCTGAGACACCTCAGTAAGCTTCGCCATTGAAGTTTCACGGCCAAGACACCCAAATCACAAATTGGATTATTTCCTAATTTGCAATGCACAAATAATCGATGATTTAATTTCTTAGATTTGAGATGGAATTATGGATTGCACGGGAAAGTGATTATTTGATTTTTAAGGTTTAAGATGAAGTTGTTGATTTGATCTGCTTCCATATTCAAATTGAGTGGATAGTTATTGCTATCTTTTAGCTTATCTTTGATGATTGAGTGTTTATCTTTTTATTTGTTTCCTTATCTAACAATTTAAAAAAAAAAAAAAAAATTGCTTGTTAGATTAGAATAGATTTTTTTTTTTATATAACAGTGCACATAGATAGATTTTTATTCTGTAAATTAGATTGCATGCTAAAGATAATATCTATCTAGTTGGGATAATTATTTGATAAGAATAAGATTTAATCTAAATTATTTCCTATGTTTAATTGAATAATATATCACTTTAGATAGTAATTGTGAATAGAAAATAACAAAAAATATTATGTGCAGATCATAGAGGATTAGATGTTATAAATTCCATGTCATTGCCTTGTCAATATCTATACCATATCATATATTCCAGGCCATCAATGCCATGTCATTTGAGGATTGCACGTTTATGTCATTTAATTAGAATTGCATGTCGTGTTAGAATTAGGTCAAGTCGCATGTCTATAGTACATCATCTATGTTCACCTAGATTAGAATAGTATATAATTATTTTTCATAAAAAAAAAATCCCCAAAAAGGATTAGTTAAGATTGCATAAACATTTAAATAGAATGTTTAGGCTAGATATTCATTTTCAATTAACATTGTTGCTTCGAGGTAAGTAAATTTCTTCTCTACTCTAGCAATTTATTTACTGTTTTTTATTTATTAAGTGTTAATTTCATTAATTGCGCACCCATGTAATCACTCCCTGCATATTAGTAGATAAGGTTAAAATCAATCAAAGTTACCTAATAGAACTTTTTCTTCTAAAATAAAAAAGAAAGTATCGAAAGAGTATTGGAATAATCTAGCATAACCAAGTTTTCAATACATTTAATTTTTGGTTTGTAGAGGTAAAATATTCTCCCACACTTTACATGATTTCTAATCACTCCTTGCATGTTAGTGGATAAGGCTAAGCGTAGGCTAAGTGCGGGATAATACTTTATTTCTACGATGTGCCCGCCGGTGGACTCGTGGTGGTGGCCAGCGGTGCCTTGCGATGTGCCCACCGGTGGTGCTCGGCTAAGTGGGCTTATCGTGGTGATTACTCACGGCAAGACTAACCGTGTTGGTGTCTTGGCCAAGGACTGCTCAAGGTGGCATTCAGCTCAGCTGGATAGTCGCGGATCAACCTGCAAAACAGAGACAACGACAACGACCGTACAAAGATGCAACGGGGACGGCTGAAGCGACGCTGGCTGGATGGGGACGAGGGTGCCAACGGGCAGGGAGCTCTCTGTCACGCAAGAACAGTGACAATGGACATCTTGAGAGAGGGTGGCAGCTTCGTCACGTGGCTGAAGACAATGCTACGGCATTGTTGGGGCAAAGGCAACAAGGTAGGATGTCACCGGTGGATCAGCAAGCAGCAGCAGCAGCAGCTCCAGCTCTCGCAGTTTGTGATGCAGGCAGCAAGGAGCAGGTTACGGTGGCTGGCATCGTCTTGGTGCAAGGCAACGACAAGTTTGTCGTCACAGCCATGAAATCAGCAGTGCATCGCGGGCGGAGCACCTGGAGATCAAACAGCATAAAATTTCAAACAGGAGGCATAGTACTGTTATTCTCCGAGGAGACTATTAGCTTCACTTTAATTGCCAAGGTATCAAATGAAAAAACAGCCTTGTCAAGAGAGTACTGTTACGCTCACCATCCCACAATCGACTTTTTAGCTAATAGCTGTTCATTGAGTCTTCATGGCTCAAAAGATAATGTTCACAAGCCAATTAAAGAAACAGATAACTGTTTGCAATAAAGCCTATATATCAGATGATAAAATGAGGATGGTGATAAGTGAATGTATCCGAGAAGAAGAATTATCTTCCCAAGGCAACTTGGCCAGATGACTGAGCTCTTACCATGCCCCATCTTCTGTTGACTTGGCCTTAAAACTCCAATTCTGATTAGTCTGCCATCTTTTGCCCCGCTGCTACTGAAGCAGCAACACAAATAAGGCACATCTATCTACAAGATCATGCCATTACCAGTCAACTTTCAAAACTGCTACATCAGTGTAATCACTAGCAAGCCAAGAGGGAAAATCTCAAACTGGGGTCCAAGGTATGGGCTTGAGAGATAACTAGATCCCGCCCGCATGCACGCTGCACACGCACAGACTGCAGAGTGCTTCTAGCCTTTGTTGCTTTTGTGCAAGATAGGCATTACAGTTTCTCCCAAATCAATTCACATGAACATACACAGAAAGAAACCCATTAGTCTATTCCAAAATAGCAAAAGTTGGAAGTTTCTTCACTTAACACTTCCCCAATTGATCTACATTTTCAGCCAAAACTTGATGGAACATAAATTATTTAGAGGGTATCCTCGGAAGCCGCTAAAAGCAGAGACAAAACCCATTTCCGGCTTAAATATGCAGATGCTTCCTTCATCTTTGGCGCTTACAAGTAAAAAGACTAAATTAACCTTCGTTCCAATTTTTGCGCTAAATTGTATAACCGGTCATTTTAGCGAGGACGCCCTCGTGTATATTCCCTTTCGGTTATCATAAGCATTCAAGGGTCAACCGGAATAACGGCATTTTGCCTATCTCCGCTTTCAAAAGTTCGTTCTTGGCTCCCCAAAAACTAACAAACTCTTCTCGCACTGCCCGCTCATTCTCTTCAAGAACCCGAATCATCTTTTTTCCAGAGAATAAGAAACAAGAACTGGGAGGACTAAAACTCTGCTTGATCGTGCACGTCTCCTCAAAAGAAGATCTCCTCTACATCAACTCAGGCCCACACTGGTGGAGACGAGGCGGTTCAGAACCAGTCGAGATTGGATTAAAGCTGGGAAGGGTAGATATGGATCGGTCTAGAAGTCGACGTCGTCGAGGCGACCCTCCTCAAATCCCAGAACAGGTACTTGCGTTGTTCTTGGAAATGGGTGGTCTAGTAGAGGAAGTATAAAGATGCAAGCCGAAAGCCATGTTCAATAGTTCGCAAATCTTGGGCTGTTCTTGCTTCTAGATTTGAGAAGTTCAATTCCAAGGAACAATCGGTGCCGTTCTTGCTTTTGCGTTGGTTCAGCAAAAATTAAACAGAGCTAAATGACGAAGAATTTGGTGGGTCATTTTTGGCCATTTTATCGGCCGAAGAGAGAAAAGTGGAAATTTCCATCTATTACAGATTTATATAACTAAGATGCCCATGAAAGTTCTGTCAGCGACTATTTTGCTCCATTTGAGAACTTCATGCATTACAATATCAGATTACTTGTTACCGACAGTTGCAAAGCTTTTAGGTACGGTGCAATTTGTTCAGTAATTCACTATGCAAGTTCCAAATATGTACTGAAAATTCGATTATCTCAGGTTCAGATTGATGATTCTCCAGTGTACAGAATAGAAAGAAAACTGGGAAAGGGAAGCTTCGGGCAAGTTTATGTCGGTCGAGCCATCAGTCCTTCAATTCCATATGATCAAACTGGTGTGGAAGCAGCAGAAGTATGGCTCTCATTTTATCCTTTTCAGATAATTCGTTACATCGGCCCCATTACTTTACATGATTTAACGCATCGCTATCTAGGTGGCCATAAAGTTCAAGCATAAAGACAGCAAAGGATGTGAAGGCGGCACCCCTCATGAGTGGAAAGTTTATGAGTGAGTCCTCAGAATTATTGCATGTTAGATTTCACCATATCTTGCTCTTGCATGTAAAATTAAATTAGGGTGTTGAATTTCACATCTGTGTTCTGTATATTGCACAGTGATCTGGGTGAAAGTCACGGCATACCACTGCCACGATTACATTACAAGGGGCAACAAGGTGACTATTATGTCATGGTATGTGCATTCCCTTCGACTTGGATTTTGCACTACTAGAATGCAAAGTTTTCAATGATCTTCTTCGAATATGCAGGTCATGGATTTGCTTGGACCTAGTTTACAAGCCACTTTGGACGACGATAGACCAACGTATATTTCCCCATAAAGTTATCAGCTTTTACAGTGTCTGCTCTTCAGGTTTTCTTAAACAATTTCTGATTCTTTTGTCAGCTTCTGATTTTAGCTCTTTCCTTGCTACTACAGCCTTCCATTAGATGCAATTGCATGTATTGCTGTTGAAGCTATCGCTATACTTGAGAAGCTGCACTCTAGAGGGTAATAGCTGACTAGCTTCCAATCGCATGTTTGTTCGAATTTTCTTTATCGAAAGGTCAACTTGAAGTTTTGGTAGGCCAGACTATCGGAAATATATGCCAGGTCCGACTTTTTGTGATGTTTCTCATGTATGCTTCTTTCCTGTGCAGGTACATCCATGGTGACATAAAACCAGGTAACTTTTTGCTTGGTCCTCCAGGAACTCCTGAAAAGAAAAAATTGTTTCTGACTGACCTTGGATTAGGTAACTACCAAATGCATTAATACTTTTATGGCCCAGATATTAGTGATTGAAAAAGGAGAAAGGCACATGTCTCATGGTTTAGTCATGACATTGCAGCTACAAGATGGCAAGACGCCTCCACTGGTTCACACATTAAGTACAACCAAACTCCACATGATTTCAGGTTCAGTCAAAATAATGTCAACATCTTCATATGCACAGACCACGCGGCCTACTTGTATAATTACTGTCCCATGCAATGCAAAAAATTTGCAGCAGGGGAACAATTCCTTTTGCTAGTGTACACACTCAGCTTGGTAGAACAAGTAGCAGAAGAAATGACCTAGAGTCTCTGGTTTACATGCTCATTTATCTCATCCATGGTCGTTTGCCCTGGCAAAGTCATCAGGTTGCATTCCCTACATTCAGTGAAGATTTCTTGAACCATACATCTGTATCAGTCTTTTCATCGCCACAGTTTTTCCAGGGAGGAGATAAAGCTTTCCCTGTTTGCAAGCAAAAGATGGCCACTTCTCCAAACGCCCTGTGTTTTTTATGTCCTAAGCCTTACCAGCAGTTCACCACGTTTGTGCTTCAACTGAAATTCGATGAAGATCCAAACTATGCTGGGTACATTTCTCTCTTCCATGGGATCGTTCGTGAAAATCCATATGTTTGGCCTGTGCACATCGATGTTACTCATGAGGTAATAGACGTTAATGAAATTTCTCATTTGAGCTCGCACTCTAATTGAGCCAGGTCTTTCTCTTTCATTTGATATGCACATATCAGGTACCACATAAGCGAGCACGGTTAAATGATGACAGTGAGCCACCACAGTTTATACGGACGGGGTTGAAAGTAACACAATGGATAATCGTTTACCGTGTGCATCCACCCATGAAACAAAGGTAAGGACTTGCATTTCAGATTTATTTATTTTTCTCTGTGGTACCTTAAGTTTATTGATGATCTTCCTCCTCTTCCTTGCAGATATTTCTATAATTTGGACGATGCCGACCTCAAATCACACTTTGAGAAGGGAGATGAGGAGGGAATGTATGTCACCAATGTGGCTTACTGTTCTAACACAAATTCATGGACCGTCATAATGGATGATAGCACCGGCTACACTGATCAATGGCTTGCTGGTTTTTCACAACGCACTCCTCCCAAGGTTTTATTTGTGCGGCTTTACATTGGACTTTCATCTATATTAGACCCATTAAGAACATACATACATCAACCTCTTTGGGATTCTCAATTAGGACTGTCTTGACTGCTTATTTCCTTATTTGAAGGAATGGATTGAGAAACAATGGTCGGAGAACTTCTACATCACTGCAGTGGCTGGAGCAGATAAGGGCGGATTTTTACTTATAATGTCCAAGGGTCGGTCCGTGAATGCTTAATTTCTATTTTGATGACTCCTTAGTAATGTCATCCTCGACCATTCACCAGTTTTTCTTGATATGCACATAGGGACCCATATCACTCGGCAGGATTTTCATGTTGCTAATACATTCCCTTTCGAGTGGATCAAGAAGAAGTGGGCAGAAGGTTTTCATGTCACCGCCTTGGCCACTTCCAGGAGCCGGTGGGCAGTAGTTCTGTCTAGTGGAACCAGATTTACCGACCAGGTTATTCTTTCTTCTTCCCCTTCTCTGAGACTACCCGATTACTCCTCATTTAATGATTTTCCTTTTAAGTGTCTGGAACCGGAAGATTTTGCTCTGATCCGGTTTCTTGCACTAAACTTTCTAAGGCTGTAGAGCTAGACTTTCAGTATCCTGAGGAAGGCGTTCATGAAAGGGCGAAGCAGGGCTATTATATCACTTCGGTTGCGGCCACTCCGGATGAGGTTGCTATTATATTTAGTAAATCAGAGGGACTACCAGCGACTGCAAGTGTGGAGCAAGAGACGCTTCTGACTTACGGTTTTCCTGTAGATTTTCGGATCCAGGTGATTAGTTTGGCCTTTACCAGCGTCTATTTGGTTGCATTTGCTCTGCTTCACCAAGCACTTGTTCTCATCTTCTGCAGGAGAAGCAGGCAAGGAATTACTACATTTCTTCTCTTTGCTTCGGTCTAACCCTTGCTTAAGCTACCAAGTACATGTGCAACCAAGACTTTCTTAGCAAGCGACACGACCACTCTGCATGTGTTTTTTGTCTTCTATTGCAGATTCTGTTGGAAGCAACTTCAACAAGTCTTGTCTAATGCTGCAAGAAATTGATTGAAACCTCTGTGTCAACTTTTGGGGAAGAAGTTTTTCGTATTGATTCTGAAACTTTTCAAGCTTTAAAAAAGAAAAGTAGGCCTACAGTTGGTAAATTTTTCCAGGAGGTAACCAACTTTTCTTCATGGCAGGCAACAGTACACAACAATGTTTGCATAACAATATTTGCAGTATGCTTTGGGACTCGATTGTATGGATTGTCGCTCTTGCATGATTGGAATTTCAGAAACCAGACTAGGCGAACAATCTCAACATAATTCGTAACTTCAGCGAAAATGTTGACTTTGTACCAGAGGTTGACCTCACAATGACCTTACACATGCATAAATGCAACTGGATAAACGTTCCTGATTTTCCAAGATAAGTACAGTATCTTTTTTATACTAAACTATGATCACAGCAAGGGAGAAAAGAAAAAGGTCAACTGGCTTATAGTGTCAGTGATCATTTCAAGCGATATGTTGAACTATCAGCGGGGGGAGAAATTTAGGAAATTCAGGGTTGGAAGGAGCTGGCATATGAGAGAGAGAGAGGAACGACTTCTCTCTGGATATCAAGCAATTGCAGAAAAAAGTGAGGATCTGAATGCTCGAATTTGTATCTGCTTGTTCACTCCATTGTGTCATTTAAGCTTAAACAGCAAAAAAAGCAGCATAGAGAGTGATAACCCGAGATAGTTGCTTTCCGCCAAGCAACAGTCATCAGTTGAGGTCTGCTCTTAGTTCAGAGCAATAATGTCGCGAGATGCAGTCAAGACAAAAGTTGGTGAGCATAATCTGCAAGGGGACCAATTTCATTTCTCGGGGCCATACCGTTCTGCCATGTATATTGTCCTAAAAAATTTGGCTGCATAGACTGCAAATTACGATCATAGTTTTTACAACCATCCTGCAATGAATGAACATTTTACCATCGTCTGCTATGGCCGTGGTGCATGCTATGGACTTTCACATGATCATCGCTCTGCTTGCTTGAAGTTTCGCCTTTGACTAGATATGGTGTAGATGTCCGCTTGCTGTGGGGTCTCAACTCCAGCGTCAGTTTTTAGAGCCAAGACGCGAAAACTACTCAAGTTTGCTGAATGATCAAGCGGTTTGAGAGACATTCCTTGACAAGACCATCTCTCGTTACTTTACCATTGCTATTATCCTATCTTCTTTGCAACGAAGGTTGAAACTTCGAAAAAGAAAGGATATTTGACCATAGTATGTTACATTAAGCATTTTGCATCGCATAGTTTAATTTAAGAAAAGAAAAAATAACAATTGTCATCCTTAATTTTTGACATTATACTGCTTTGTGCGCTATATTTGAAACTAATATTTTAGGGTGGTAAATGGTGATTTCAAAAGAAAAACCATAATTGTTACTAATATACAGTGCAACGCAAATTGGTAGCCCTAATTCAGGGCGCAAACCAGTAATTTTAGTAAATAGAGGGTGAAAAATGACACTAGCATAAAACATGAGGATGCCCTAATGTAATGTCCCAATGAACCATCAAAAGCAATCACCCGTCAACCGAAACAACGGCATTTCTGCTTATCTTCGCGCCAAAGAACTAGCAGACTCACCTCGCGCTGCCAACTTGTTTACTTCAAGAACCCACATCATCTTTCCAAGAAAAGAAGTAACATTGAATGGAACAATTCTGCTTGATCGTGCCTTTCTCTTCAAAAGAATCTCCTCTATACCAGAGCTCGGTTGAGACCGATGGGGATGACTGGTTCGGAACGAGCAAGATTAGATTAAAAGCTTGGGAGGGCAAATATGGATCCGTCTAGAAGTCGAAGTCGGGGAGCAGAGGAGGGGCTTCAAGATGAGATCCGAAGCAACACTTCTCCCATCCCAGAACGGGTACTTGCATTGTTCTCGAAAAGGGGTGGTCTAATGGAGGCTAGAATGAAAAAATGCGAGTCGAATCCGATGTTCAATAGTTCACAAATTTTGGGTCGTCCTTGCTCTTGTTAAAGGATCAAGACCGTCCATAACAGAGGATCAAGGTTGTCAACATTGTCAGCTCAGTATACTACACCAAGGTGAATGGCCTTACTCCACTACATCAGAAGATAGCCACAGAAGATCCTCAACAAGTAATAGACAGAGATCATCAGAAGTCTATCGTGAAAAGAATGAGCCGAAGACGTGGATAACTAGTTCTATTAACGGTGGAGATTAATCAAAAACCGAAGATATGGATTGACGAGGATTGCCAAGTATCTGAACTTGCTGCTCTGTTATACTTAGCTGTAAAAGTCTGTTTGTTAGTTTCTGGAGTCGTTAGTTCGGTTTTAGTTGGTTATTAGTTTTGGTACTTCCATTAGTATATAATGAAAGAATTGAGCTCGAGAGAAGTATGATGGAAAGAAGAGAGTCAGAGAGGATAGAGCAGAGAAGTTCGTCTATTGATCAATTGTATTCTTTCATTTCACTTTGTACAAAGAACTTGGATACAATGGAATGAGATACAGATTCGTCTTGTTCAAGATCCCTTGTTCAGTATTATTGAGTTTATCCTTTATCTCCATCATCATCATTCTTCATCTTCATCCTTTGCATCGTTGAATCCACAAAATTCTCATGGTATCGAGCAGGAGTTTTTCGAGCATCGAATGAAGAAATCTGTCCGAATCGTTCGGGCATTAAGTCGAAGATATGATCGAACAATGAAGATCTCTGGATCAAGGTAAGCACGAAAGAACTCATAGCATTATTGGTGTCATCTTTGTCAAGCTAAAAGTTCGTAGTAATGGCAATAAGAACTCCAAAGTACCCTTTCCCGATACATGTGAATATCACAAACTTTGTCACAATCAAGCTTGCCGAGGACAACTTCCTGTTGTGGCAAGTTCAAATCCAAAGGTTTTTGAAAAGTCGGGATCTGTTTGGTTTTGTTAATGGAGATATCACTTCACCTCCTCGAATAATACAAATAGAGGATGAAGGTTGCGAAACGAGATCTTATCAATCCAGATTACACTTTGATTGGACTAGAACAGATCGTTGATTTCATCATGGATCTCTGAGCTATAATGAAAACATCCGAGCCGATAATTGGATTAGAAACATCATCGAAGTATGGCAAACTCTTCGAAAAGATTCACACGAAGTCAATTGCTAGAGAGTTCGAACTAAGGGGAAACTTCAATCATGCCAAAAACATGAACAAACTCTTGTCGTTTATCTCGAGAGAACATAAATCCATATGTAATCGTTGAATGCAATAGGCAAACCGGTGGATGAAATAACCAAAATGTTTGGTGTATTGGAAGGTTTAGGGCACGAGTATGAAAACTTTCGAACTACCATATATTGTTTAAAGCCTCGGCTTTGAGTATGATGAGGTAATTGCTCAATTAGAAAGGTTTGAATCAAGACTCAAGACCTTTTCTCGAAATCAATTCAATCCGAATTTGGCCTTCTTTGGACAAAAACAGTTTCAGGAACAATCTAAAGATGTCACAGATGAAGACTACATCTCTCAGGTTTCTGGATTTATATCTCAGAGAGGAGGTTACATAGGTGGTCGAAGCTATGGTCGAGGCAGAGCTGGTGTTTATGGCAGAACTGGAAACAATAGGGGTCGTGGCTTTGAAAGATATCGGAATTACGAACGAGATATCTCAAATTCAGGACAAGGAAATCAACATCCCGATCAGAAAAATGTTACCCCTATAACAAATCAAGGGTTTAGACCCTACACCACTTACTCACAAAGATATCGAATGTCAATACTTACCCATCTCGTGAACTCGAGTAAGAATTTGCGGGAAAAAGAAACAAGTGGCACTCGAATAGAATGTCGATATGTAAAAGATCTGGACATGATGCTCTTTCGCTGCTGGTATAGGTTTGACAATTCTTATCAAGCAGAAGATATTCCAGCAGCTTTAGTAGCAATACAAGTTGAGGACTCAACAGGAAGTGAGTGGTATCCTGACTCTGGAGCTACAGCTCACATCAGTGCCAATCCTGGTATGCTCCATACTCTTTCTAAATATCAAGGAAATGATACTGTTATGGTAGGCAATGGATCATGTTTACCGTAACTCACATTGGCAACACTTGGCTGAAAACAAAGAATAGTACATTACCTCTTAATAATGTTCTAATTGTCCCAGAGATAAAGAAGAATCTTCTTTCAGTATCTAAACTCACAGACGACTACCCTTGTTCCTTTATCTTTGATAAAACTGGTGTTTATGTAAAGGACAACATTACCAACACAATGGTGAAGCTCGGAAGGAAAACCGAGGACTTTATCAAGCTAATTCACAAACTACGAGGCCTTCTTTACTCAGCGGCAAAAGATAGTCGATGAAGACACATGGCACCAGCGTTTAGCTCACACAAATGCTCAAGTAGTTAAGCATTTGCAACAAAGCTTATACAATTTAGTCTATCATCTAAGACCTGTTTGCGTAGCTGTCAACTAGCTAAAAGTACAGCTTTATCATTTCCTTTATCGACTCTATATCAAATTTTCCATTAGAAAGAATTCATTGTGACATTTGGGGACCATCACCGTCGATTCTCGTTCAAAAGTTTAGATACTATGTGATCTTTGTTGACAATTTCTCTCGATATTGCGGCTATATCCTATGAAGTTCAAGTCTCGAGTTCTATGACATATTTGTTCAATTCCAGAAGTTAGTTGAAAGACAAGTATAATCACCAGATTAAAATCTTCCGAGTGACGGAGGAGGAGAGTTCGTAAGCAACTTGATTTCAAAGTTATACGAGACATCATGGAATTAGACAGCTTATATCATGTCCTCACACACCAGAACAGAATGGGGTTTCTGAACGGAAGCATAGACATATTGTTGAACTGGGATTAGCTATGCTATATCACTCAAAAGTTCCACTAACTTTTTGGGTAGATGCATTTGTGACAGCTAATTACATCATAAACATACTTCCCACACCAAAGTTGAAGATGGACACACCCTATAACAAACTCCATAATAGACAGCCAAGGTATGATCATCCGAGGGTGTTTGGTGTGCATGCTATCCGTGCCTACGACCATATGCAAGTCATAAACTTGATCCTCGATCTCTTCCTTGCATCTTTTTGGGTTATAGCAACCAACACAAAGGGTATCGATGTTTGCTTCCAACTAATAATCGTGTGTATATCGGCGAGGCATGTTGTCTTTGATGAGCATTCTTATCCATTTATAAAGAAGCTCGCCAATGGATATGGACAGTATACAAACACGTACAAACGGTGGATTGAAGGATTACAAATCCTCGAACCCTCAAGAACCAAGTCAACATATAATGGTTCCTTACATCGTCGCTTAAAGATCGATTCATCCTGATCTACATGATTGCTATAATCCTACTCTATATCACAGACAACAGTCTCAGACAATTTCCTCAAGAACTATGCAGAATGAGGAAATAACAGATGAACAATCTCACAGGACTTCAATAGAACCTGTGCCAACAGATCTGCCTACTTCTCAGGAACAACATACTACCAGTACATTGATCAGTTCTTCATCCTCACATAATGATCTTCCAGCTGAAAGCAACTCTAATGAAGGGAACTGCAATTCCAATACCACTATGTCCTCGTCTCAAGTTAATCCCAATAATCATCATATGCGAGACCCGACTAAAGTCCGGGATTCGAAAACCAAATCCGAAGTATGCTTATTCATTTGTCTATCAAGTTCCTATGGAACCACGATCTGTCAAATCAGCCTTAGCTAATGAAGCATGGTACGGGGCTATGACGGGGAAGAAATGGATGCTCTTGATCAAAACCAAACATGGACTTTGATTCCAAGAACGACGAGATGAATGTAATTGGTCTGTAAGTGGGTATATAAGACCAAACTCACACCGGATGGAGGACTTGATAGACTTAAAGCTCGTCTAGTTGCCAAGGGCTTTCACCAAGAAGAAGGACTTGACTTCACCGAGACCTTGATCCGGTTGTGAAACACACAACAATTCGAATAGTACTATCTCTTGCCATGATAAAGCACGGCCAATACACCAACTTGATGTCAAGAATGCTTTTCTTCATGGAGACTTGAACGAGACCGTACACATGGAACAGCCACCGGCTTTATTAATCATCAAAAGCCAAATCATGTATGTCTACTTCACAAGTCCCTATATGGTCTTCGACAAGCACCAAGAGCTTGGTTCGATAAATTCAGCAAATTCGTCCTTGAAAGTGGTTTCTTCGTAGCACCAGATCCATCATTGTTTGTTCTACATACGAGACTCACATACGGATTCTGTTGCTTCTATATGTTGATGATATCATCTTGATCGTAGTTCACCACATCTCCTCACTTCCCTCATTCGAAACTTAGTCTCCATTTTCATATGAAGGACCTTGGGTATCTTCACTATTTTTTGGGCATTGAGGCCAAACGAACCTCACAGAATCTCTTTTTGTGTCAAACAAAATATGCCACGACTTGCTGAAACGAGCTCATATGGCTGATTGTAAACCAATCTCCACGCCCTTACCTCTTCGATCAATTTCCATAGCTGGTACTGCAAATCAGCTCACAGATCCTATCGAATACAGAAGCCTAGTTGGTGCTCTTCAATACTTAACCATTACTCGACCAGACTGGCTTTTGCTACTAATCTTCTCTGTCAAAAGATGCAACAGCCTACTGAAGAAGATTTTCATCAACTAAAAAGAGTCCTTAGATATGTCAAAGGTACTATGCATCTTGGAATCTATCTTCATGCCCAAAGTTCAATAAATCTCTATGGATTTTCTGATGCAGATTGGGTAGGTTGTCCCACTACACGACGTTCCACAACAGGATTTTGCACATTCCTTGGTTCTAATCTACTCTCTTGGTACGCAAGAAACAACCTACGGTTTCCGTGTCCTCTCAAGCAGAGTATCGTGCACTTGCTTCCACAACCGCTGAACTAACCTCGGATATCGTTTGTGCTACGAGATATTGGCATTTCTCTTCAATCTCCTACATTCATATCTTTGTGACAATAAATCAGCAATTTCTCTCACAGCCAATCCAAAGATTACACGCTCGAACCAAGCATATTGAAGTTGATTTTCACTTCGTCCGAGAGAAAGTCTCCTCTGGTTCCATTCGTGTTCGTATATCTCTACTCATCTTCAAGTAGCTGATATATTCACTAAGTCACTATCACGATCGTCTCATCTTAATCTCCGAACCAAATTGGGAATGGGGACATTTACCCTTCCCAATTTGAGGGGGAATGTTAAAGGATCAAGACCGTCCATAACAGAGGATCAAGGTTGTCAACATTGTCAGCTCAGTATACTACACCAAGGTGAATGGCCTTACTCCACTACATCGAAGATAGCCACGAAGATCCTCAACAAGTAATAGACAGAGATCACCAGAAGTCCATCATGAAGAGAATGAGCCGAAGACAAGGATAACTAGTCCTATCAACGGTGGAGATTAATCAAATATCGAAGACATGGATTGATGTGGATTGCCAAGTATCTGAACTTGCTGCTCTGTTATACTCAGCTGTAAAAAGTCTGTTCATTAGTTTTTGGAGTCAGTTAGTTAGGTTTTGGTTGGTTATTAGTTTTGGTACTTCTATTAGTATATAACAAGAGAACTGAGCTCGAGAGAAGTATGATGGAAAGAAGAGAGTCAGAGAGGATAGAGCAGAGAAGTTCGTCTATTGATCAATTGTATTCTTTCATTTCACTTTGTACAAAGAACTTGGATACAATGGAATGAGATACAGATTCGTCTTGTTCAAGATCCCTTGTTCAGTATTATTGAGTTTATCCTTTATCTCCATCATCATCATTCTTCATCTTCATCCTTTGCATCGTTGAATCCACAAAATTCTCAGCTCTTCGGTTTGAGAAATTCATTCCGGAGGAGTAATCAGTGTCGTTCTTGTTCTTGAGTTGATTCAGCAAAATTAAACAGAGCAAATGGGTCAAACATGACAAAGATTTTGGTGGGTCATCTTCGGCTATTTTATCTGCCAAAGAGAAAATGGGGAAATTTTCACTTAAACCAGGTTGATTACTCAAATACCCATGCAAATTCCATAAATTCAGTTTCTGTCATGAGCTTCTTTTGCTCCATTTGACAACTCCATGGATCGCTATATCATATGTCAGCAACCTTTGTAAAGCTTTTAGGTACAATGCAATCGGTTCACTGATTCATCTTGCAACTTCCAAATATCTACTGAAAATTTGATTGTCTTGGGTTCAGATCGATGATTCTCCAGTTTACAGAGTAGAAAGAGAACTGGGAAAGGAAGGTTTCAGGCATGTTCATGTCGGTCAAGCTGTCAGTCCTTCGAGTGATCAAACAGGTGTGGAAGAAGCAGAGGTACGGCTTTAAGCAACAACTTTTTTCAATTAATGCATTACATTTGCACCATACTCTACATGATTTAATGCGCCACTATTCAGGTGGCCTTAAAATTCGAGCATAAAGGCAACGAAGGATGTGAAGGTGGCATCCCTAATGAGTGGAAAGTTTATGAGTTAGTCCTTCAGAATAATTGCACTACCGATTTTGCCATGTGGTGATCTTGCATGTGAAATTGGATTTGCGCATTGAACTTCACATCTGAGTTCTGCTTATTGTGCAGTGATCTCAGTGAAAGTCATGGCATAGTGCTGCCACGAGTACATTACAATGGGCAGCAAGGTGACTATTATGTCATGGTATGTGCATTTCTTTGGACTCGTATTCTGTAATTCTACAATGCAACTTCCCAACGTATATTTCCCCGTTAACAAATTTTGCAGTGTCTACTCTTCAAGTTCTGTTAAACAATCCCCAATTCTCTTTCAGCTTCTAATGTTTTCTCTTTCCTTACTAGTTCAGCCGGCCATTGGAAGCAATTGCATGTATTGCCATTGAAGCAATCTCTAAACTTGAGAAGCTGCACTCTAGAGGATAATAGCTGACTAGCTTCTAATCGCACCTTCTTTAGCGTCTTCTCTATCGAGCAGTCACTTAAGGTTTTGCTAGACCAGAGTATCAGAAATATATGCCAGGTTCAGCATTTGTAATGTTTCTCATTTACGCTTCTTTGCCTGGAAGGTACATCCACAGTGACATAAAACCAAGTAGCTTTTTGCTTGGTCCTCCAAGAACTCCTGAAGAGAAAAGATTATTTCTGACTGATCTTGGATAGGTATCTGGCAATTGCATGTGTACTTTTATGCCCTAGAAATTAGTGATTATGAAGGAGAAATGCACATGTCTCATTGTTTATTCATGACCTTGCAGCTACGAGATGGCCAGATCCCTCCACTGGTTTGCACATTAAGTACAACCAAACTCCAGATGATTTCAGGTTCATTTAAAATTATTAGCATCTTTATATGTGGTTCTAACTGTGTAATTACTGTTCCGTGCACCAAAAATAAATATCGATACAGAGGAACAACTCGATATGCAAGTGTGTACGCTCAACTTGGTAGAACAAGTAGCAAAAGAAATGACCTTGAGTCTCTGATTTACATGCTCGTTTATCTTATCTGCGGTCATTTGCCTTGGCAACGACATCAGGTTTCATTCCCTATACCCACAGAAGAGTACTTGAACAAAACACCTGTATCGATCTTTTGATCACCACAGTTCTTTCAGGGAGTTGATACGACTCTTGTTTGCAAGCAAAAGATGGCCTCTCCTCCAGACACCCTGTGCAACATTTGTCCTGAGCCTTACCTGCAGTTCACCACATTTGTGCTTTAATCTGAAATTCAATGAAGAACCAAACTATGCTAGGTACATTTCTCTCTTCCATGGGATCATTGGTGAAAATCCACACGTTTGGCCCGTGCACACCGATGTTGCTCAGGAGGTAGTATCCTATTCCTATAAAAAGCAATAGATGTTTACAAAATGTCTGATTCAAGCTTATCATCTGATCGAGCCATATTTAAGCAAGCGCAGTTAAATGATCATGGCAAGCCATCAAAGGAAATTCGGATGGGGTTGAAATTAACACAATGGATAAGCGTTTACCATGTGCATCCACCCTTGAAGCAGAAGTGAGGACTTGCATTTCAGAATTTTTTAATATTTGGTACCTTCAATTCATTTATGACCTTCCTCTTTCTTGCAGATTTTTCCCTAATTTGGATGATGTCGACCTGCTCGTACGCATACAGAAGGAACAGGCAGAGGGACTTTATATTACCAGTGTGGCTTACAGTCCTCCCTCTAAGTCATGGGCCCTTAACAATGGATGATAGCAGCGGCTACACTGCTCAGATTTATGCCTTTGCACATGGCTCTCTCCCCGAGGTTCTATGTGAGTGGCTTTACTTTGGACTTCAATGCATGGTAGATCCGAATCGTTGCATGTTAAATCCTGATGATACATAACCAGGAAGAATTTTTTTATTAGACCTATCAGGACAGTCTTTAATGCTTATTTCCTTCTTTGAAGAAGTGGATTAGGGAATATTGGTCGAAGAACTATTACATCACTGCAGTGGCTGGAGCAGATGGCAGCAGGGTTTTAGCTGTAATGTCCAAGGGTCGGTCCGTGAATGCTAAATTTCTATTTCAATGGCTACTTGATAACGTTAAACTTCACCCTCTGACTAATTTTTCTTGATATAGACGTAGGGATCAAGAGTGTTCAGAAGTCTTATCATGTTACTAGTACTTTTTGTTTCGAGTTGATCAAGAAGAAGTGGGCAGGAGGTTTTCATGTCGCTGCCATGGCCACTTCCGGGAGTTGGTGGATTGTAGTTTTGTCCAAAGGAACCAGATTTATTAACCAGGTTCTTCTTTCTTTCTCGTTTTCTGAGACTACCCAATTACTCCTCCCTTCAAGATTTTCCTTTGAAGTGTCTGGAACCAGAAGATTTGGCTCTGATTCGGTTTCTTGCACTAAACTTTAAAGGCCGTCAAGCTACATTTCCAGTATCCAGCCAAAGGCATTCACGAAAGGTCCAAGCAGGGCTATTATATCACTCCGGATGAGGTTGCTTTTATCTTTAGCAATATAGGAGTGCCAGCAACTGCAAATGCAGAGCAAGAGACGCTTCAGACTTCCACTTCCCCAGATGATTTTTGATCAAGGTGACCAGTTCGGCCCCTTTACCAGCATCTATTTGGTTGCATTAGCTTTGCTCCACCAAGCACTTGTTCTCAACTTCTGCAGGAGAAGTGGGCAAGGAATTACTATATTTATTCTCTTTGCCATGGTCGAACCATTGCTTAAGCTAGCAAATATACACGCAATCAAGGACACCTTTGCAAATGACACAAACACCCTGCATGCCTTTTTTGCCGTCGATTGCCCATTTCTTAGGAAGCACCTTCAACAAGTCACTGATCAAGCCAGTATAGAATTGCAGAATGGCCACTGCGTCTGATTCCGTATGGAATTAATTGGATCCTCTTTGTCACATTCTTCTGCAGGAAAGTTCTAGTATTGATTCTGAAACCTTTTAAGCTTACCAACAACAACAGAGAAAGAATTAGGCCTCCATTTGGTAAATTTTGCCAAGAGGTAACCAACTTCCATACACAAGACGCAACGCTTCTCAACAAAAATTTCAGTACACGTTAGGACTCGACGTTCTGGATTGTGGGTCTTGCGTGGTTGGAGTTTCGGAAACCAGACCAGTCAGAGAATCACGGCTTAATTCATAATTTCAGCGGAGACATCAACTTTTTACCATAGGTTGACCTTATATATGCATAAACATAACTGGACAAAAGTTCCATGAATTTCACAGAGAAGTTCTGCATCAGTTCTCTACTAACACTTGATCACAACAAGGGAGAGAAACAAAAGGGTCGACCAGCTTAGTTTTGGTGATCATTTTCAAGTGATGCACTAAACTATCAGTGGGAGGAGAAATTTAGTAGCATCAGGGTTGGAACGAACTGTCATCAGCAAAGCGGATATGCAGGGGAATGACCCCTGCTCTGTATACAAGGCAGTTGCAGATGAAGTAAGGATCTGGGTGCTCGATTCTGCATCCGCTTGTTAGCAGACAAAGAAAGGATCAGCAAAAATCTGTTGAAAATAGAGATAAACCAAGATGGTCACTTCCTGAGAAACAATAGTTATCTTAACCTTCAGGACTGTAGAGTCAAATAAAAAAAACTACTCGGTTTGTTGAACCATCAGGCGGTTTGGGAGACATTCCTGTAGTGAAGGTTAAAAACTTCAAGGATGGATATTTAACTCTACGTTTACATCAAGCATTTTATATTGCGTAAATTTTAACTTAAGGGCAAAAACCGATTGCGATTTCTACCGTTTCACATTATACCACTTGGCACTCACTAAATCTAAAACTACCACTTTACATCTTGCCAGGATCTTTACCAGTGACAGCCGTGGAAGAGTTTAGATTAAGGTCGTCCATGGCGTCTGCATGCTCATGACCTCGAGGTCATCCCCAAGTGCGTATGAGCTTAGATAGGAGCATTTTAGGGAGGGAAATGGCAGTTCCTGGTTAGAGCCTTGATAGCTGCCAATGTCGTGCAATGCAAATTGGCTGCAAAGCTCAGGGTAAACCGGAAATTTTCAGTAATAGAGGGTGAACAATGACATTAGCGTAAGAAACGAGGATGCCCTGTATTTTCTCAATAAATTATAATCAGACGTCAACCGAAATAACGGCATTTTGCATGTCTTCCCTTTCAAAAGTCCTTTCTTCGCGCCAAAACTCACGGACTCACCTGGCCCTGCCCCATTCTCTTCAAGAACCCGAATCCTTTTTCTTTTTTCTTTTTTCTTTTTCCAGAAAAATAAAGAAACGAGGCTGAAAGAAAGAATTTCTGCTTGATCGTCCCTTTCTCTTCAAAAGATGATCTCCTTGATATCAAAGCTCGGTCTGAGACAGGCAGAGATGATGCAGTTCAGAAGGAGCAAGATTGGATTGAAGTCTTGGGAGGGTAGATATGGATCCGTCCAGAGGTCGAAGAAGCAGGCTTCAAGATGAGAACCGAAACAACACTCCTCCAATCGCAGAATGGGTACCTTGCATGGTTCTTGGAAATGGGTGGTTTAATGGAGAAAGATGCAAGTCAAATCCCATGTTCAATAGTTTGCGAATTTCGGGCCATTCTTGCTTTTTGGTTTGAGAAGTTCATTTCCAAGGAGCAATCAGTGTCTTTCTTGTTTTTTATGTTGGTTCAGAACAATTAAACAGAGCAAAAGGGTCAAACATGACAAAGGTTTTTGTGGTCATCTTTGGCTATTTTATCGGCCAAAGAGAAGGGGGATTTTCCTCTAATTCAGATTGATAACTAGAATCCCCATGCGAGTCCTGTTAATTTTCTGTCATCGACTGCTTCTGCTCCATTTGAGAACTCCATGCATCACAGTATCAGATTATAAGTTACCGACACTTGTAACGCTTGTAGATACAATGCAAACGGTTCGGGGATTCACCATGCAAGATCCAAATACGTACTGAAAATTTGATTGTTTCAGGTTCAGATCAATGGTTCTCCAGTTTACAGAATAGAAAGAAACTGGCAAAGGGAGGTTTCGGGCAAGTTTATGTTGGTCGAGCCATCAGTCCTTCAAGTGATCGCACTGGCGTGGAAGCAGCAGGGTATGGCTTTGAGGTCTAATTTTATCATTTTCAGACTATATGTTACATTTGTGCCGTTACTTGATTTAATGCGACCCTATCCAGGTGGCCATAAAATTCGAGCATGAAGA
Source organism: Eucalyptus cladocalyx (assembly GCA_017140615.1). Classification (NCBI taxonomy): domain Eukaryota; kingdom Viridiplantae; phylum Streptophyta; class Magnoliopsida; order Myrtales; family Myrtaceae; genus Eucalyptus; species Eucalyptus cladocalyx. The sequence goes on from CM029518.1 coordinate 35,554,803, forward strand.
CAGCAAAGGATGTGAAGGGAGCATCCCTAATGAGTGGAAAGTTAGGATTATTGCATGTTAGATTTGGCTATATCATGCTCTTGCATGTGAAACTGAGCTAGGGTGTTGAACTTTGCATCTGTGTTCTGCATTTTGCAGAGCGATCTGGGTAAGGGTCACAGCATACTACTGCCACAAGGACATTACGAGGGGCGACAAGGTGACTATTATGTCATGGTATGTGCATTCCCTTCAACTCGGATCTTGTGCCACTAGAATGCAGAGTTTTTCCATGATCTTCTTCGTATATGCAGGTCATGGATTTGCTTGGACCTAGTTAAAAGCCCCTTTGGTCAACAACTTCCCGATGTGTGCTTCCTTGTGAAGTTAACGACAGCTTTAACAGTGTTTGCCCTTCAGGTTTTCTTGAACAATTCTCTACTTCTCTTTCAGCTTCTGATATTAGCTTTTTCTTTGCTACTTCAGCCTTCCATCGGAAGCAATTGCATGCATTGCCTTTGAAGCAATATCCATACTCAAGGAGCTGCACTGTATAGGGTAATGGATGACTAGCTTCCAATCACATGTTTTAAAAGTTTTCTTCATCAGTGGGCCAGATCAGTTTTTTGGTAGGCCAGAACAACGGAAATATATGCCAGGTCTGACTTTTTGTGATGTTTCTCATGTATGCTTCTTTCCCGTGCAGGTACATCCATGGTGACATAAAACCAGAAAACTTTTAGCTTGGTCCTCCAGGTAGAGGTGGCAAATGGGTGGGTTGGGTCGGGTATGGGTCGGGTCGAAAATGGGTCGACCCATATTCGACCCATTTAACCCGTTTTGACCCATATTCTTGTAATGTAAATATAATGACCCATACTCGACCCGACCCATACCCGACCCATACCCAACCCGACCCATATTGCTAAAACTTACTAATATTCTAAAAAAAAAAAAAAAAACCGCACTCACTTTAAGCTATATGCTAATTGGATAAAAACCTCAAATTAAATTAAACATAGTAAATAAAATAAAAATTGTTAAAAAACCTATAAATTGAAATATTTATGAAGAATTGGACTATACACATGCTTCTCTTATATTGAAGTCAAATTATTTACTCACAAATGAGTTCATCATCTTGATTAAGATATGAAGCTAACATTTCTAGCCTTTTGAGTAAGAAATTCGTATGGTGACCATACAAAGGAATGATTCTTCAGCACTGCAGAAAGATAACTTCAATGTTTCCCCTCAATAAGACAGCTCCAAGACACAATTCTCAGCAACTCTACCAAGAACCAAATTATCTACCAAATAATAGATTACCCCAAAACATAAGAGGCTTCAAATGCGATCGTTAAGACATTCCACATTCAAAACCAAGCAATCGATTGAAGTAGCACCTACTATGTGCTTTTCAGCTTGTATGAGCTTGTCCATGACAAACCGAGGACTCCCGATTCGCCAAGGCTGGCAAGACGAACTGGACTCACCACCACTCCCACATTGTTGCTCCCCTTGGTTGGCTCCTCAAACAGCACAATCGCCGCTGCTTTATCCACCTTCAATTACAACAAAAAACTAAACCAGCAAAGAATCTCCTCTTGGGGAATCTCCTTAGTGGTTGCTTGACAGACCGAGACCCGCAAAATAAGGGGGAATACGTCATAAACAAAGTGGGAGGGAAAACACGCCTTGGTAAAAAATGAATGGTTGGCCACATAAGAGAAAAAAGAGTAAGCCGGCTTCAAAGAGTGCAGCAAAAGACTTGGTTCAAAGGCAAATTCAGGCAAGAACAAGAGACATCATCTTGAAGATTGTCACAGACGGACAATCCATAAACCATAGGCTAAGATCCAAACAGCAACATAAAAATCTCCAACTCAACCGAGTGACAAATATGACATTGAACAACATCAATGCAGGAAATGAAAGATTGCCAAGAGAACCCAAAAAATAAAGATAAAGCTCTGAAAAACAAACTCAATCTGATTATATGACTATGAAACAGTAAATTCATTGCAGTCGAAGCTTCCCTTCACATGGCTACTAAAATAGATAGATTAACATGATATTTTCACCTGGAAAACACCATGCCGAAGATTATGGATAACTACTCAATTCTTCCACAAGCAACAACCACTACGATTTATTATTTCAAGAGATAAACAAGGAACTTCGCCACTGTCCAATCACAAGTCTCTTGAATATAGCAATGATATTTAGAATGTTGATCTTCAAAAATAACCAGAACTACTCAGAAAGTATCACTGCTAATTTAGGAAATTCCACCTTTAAATGACGGTCGATATGAGTCAAAGCTCTATTTGTTCATGGACAAGTACATCTCAGGAATTGACTCGGTAACAAAACTAACATAGATTGTGGCTTTAAGGTACCGATGACTAACCTTTGAATTTTGAAATAGCTTGCCAATCAATGATATCAATATCAACAATGGCAACAGCAATACAAAAACACCCAGAGGGCAACCACGGAGACGCCTCAAGGGGCACCGCAACCGGAAACAGAATTTCAGAAACCAAATAACATCTCGCCTATGGGAACTACCGGATTACCATCCGCAATTATTGCCTGCGTTAGAATAGCAAACAAAAAAAAATTAATGCACGCTTGTTGAGTCATGATGATAAAAAAAAAAAAAAAAATAACCAGCTACGCACACGCCTGAAAACGCCTCATTTTGTCTCAATGATCGGTCGCTACATCTTCTTGATGAGCAACGATTCGGGATACCCACATCGACACGAACCAAATGCCGCTTAATTCCAACATCCCCGAGACGAGAGGGTAGTACAAAGAGCGAATAGAAAGTCCCCCACCCGCACCAACGGAAAGGGAGAAAAAAAAAGGGTTACCGATTGGTAGGCGGATTCGAGAGGGTGAGATCCGACGATCTCGCTCCTGACGCCATGGAGGCCGAACCACAGGGTGTCGGCCTGGACACCTCCGATTTCGTGGGTGAGCCGCGAAGGCGAGCGGCGGAGGTGGGTGACGAAGCTCGTCGACCTTCGAGGGAGCGGCGGAGGCGAGCCTCAGAGGGGGTGGCAGAGGCGACTCGGAGGTGAGCTGCGGCGGTGAGTGGCGGAGGCAGCTCGGAGGCGCTCGGAGGCGAGCGGCCTCGGTGAGTGGCGGAGGCGGCTCGGAGGCGCTCGAGGCGAGCGGCGGAGGTGGGTTGAAGACTTGAAGGTGAAGGACTGAAGGTCGAAGACGAAGAGGAAGACTCGACGTTTTCTGGTTTTAAAATGGGTCGAAAATGGGTCAGAGAGTGTGACCCATTTTCAACCCATATAAAATTGAACTAAAAATGGGTCGAACGTGGGTTAATAGTTGTAATGGGCTATTAACCCATATTCGACCCATATATGAAAAATATGGGTGCAAAATGGGTTCATGACCCATTTTGCCACCTCTACCTCCAGGACTACTGAAGAGCACATTGTTTCTGACTGAGCTTGGATTAGGTACCTGCCAATTGCATGAATACTTTCATGGCCTAGGAATTAGTGATTGCGAAGGAGAAATGCAAATGTCTCATCGTTTATTCATGATCTTGCAGCTACAAGATGGCAAGATCCCTCCCCTGTTTCACACATTAAGTACGACCAAACTCGGGATGATGTCAGGTTTAGTCAAAATGATGTTAACATCTTCATACACGTGCCCTACCTGTGTAATTACTGTCTCATGCACCAAAAGAAAATTTTTGCAGAGGAAAAATTCAATTTGCAAGTGTGCACACTTAACTCAGAAGAACAAGCAGCAGAAGAAAGGGCCTAGAACCTCTAATTTACATGCTCGTGTATCTTATTCACAGCCATTTGCCTTGGCGAAGATATCAGCTTTCTCTCCCTATACCCAGAGAAGATTTCTTGAACCATAAACCTGCATCGGTCTTTAAAACGCCACTGTTTTTTTTTCATGGAGAGGATGAGGCTTTCCTCATTTGCAAGCAAAAGATGGCCACTCTTCCGCACACACTGTGCAACACTTGTCCCTACCCCTACCTGAAGTTGACCGCATTTGTTCTTAATCTGAAATTCGACGAAGAACCGAACTATGCTAGATACATTTCTCTCTTCCATGGGACCATTGGCGAAAGTCCATATGTGTGACCGGTGCACACTGATGTTGCTCAGGTCGTAGTATCCTATTCCTATAAAAAGCAATAGATGTTGATGAAGTTTCTGATTTTTAGTTCATCTTCTACCTGAGCCATGTCTTTCTCTTTCATGTGATACGCACATATGAGGTACCACGAAAGCAAGCATGGTTAAAAGATGACGATGAGCCATCAATGAGAACACGGATGGGTTTAAAACTAACAAATTGGATAAGCATTTACGATATGCATCCCCCCAAGAAGCAAAGGTAAGGACATGCAATTCGGATTATTTATTCCAGGGTACGTTGAGTTTATTGATAATCTTCCTCTTCCTTGCAGATGTTTCTCTAATTTGGACGATGATGACCTGCTCTTACGCATTGAGATGGGACATGCCGAGGGAATGTATGTCACCAGTGCGGCTTAACAGTTCTCGCTCTAAGACATGGGCCATAATAATGAATGATAGCACCGGCTACACTGATCAGATTTCCGCTTTTTCACACGACTCTTCCCAAGGTTCTATATGAGCGGCTTAGTTTGGAATTTCAAGCATAGCAGATCCCAATGGTTGCCTGTTACAAAATACATACCAGGAAGAACTTCTGTATTTGACTATTAGGAGCATAGGTACATCAACCTCGTACTGTGGGATTCTCGATTAGGACTGTCTTCACTGCTTGTTTCCTTATTTGAAGGAGTGGATTAGGAAACAATGGTCGAAGAATTACTACATTACTGAAGTGGCTGGAGCAGATGACGGCAGATGTTTAGTTGTAATATCCAAAGGTCGGTCCTTGACTGCCTAATTTCTAATTTGATGACTCCTGAGTAAAGCTATACTTCACCATTTACCATTTTTATAGATATATGAATAGGGCCGCAGAAGGTTCGGCAGTCTGATAGGTTTACCAACATATTTCCTTTCAAGTGGATCAATAAGAAGCGGGCAAATATTTTAACGACATCGCCATGGCCACTTCAGGGACCCAGTGGGCAGAAGTTACGTCCAACGGACCCAGATTTACTGACCAGGTTCTTCTTCCTCCTCCTTCCTGGGACTACCCAATTACTCCTCATAGCAAGATTTTCCTTTGAAGTGTCTGGAACAGGAAGATTTTGCTCTGATTCTGTTTCTTGCGCTAAACTTTTGAGGCCGTGGAATTTGACTTGCGGTATCCAGCCAAAGATATTCATGAAAGGACGAAGCAGGGCTATCATAACACTTCGGTAGCTGCCAATCCGAATGAGGTTGCTTTTATCTTTAGTATTCCAGAACGAGTGCCCGCAACAAGTGTAGAGCAAGAGACACTTTGGACTTTCAATTTTCCTGGTGATAGGAAAATCAAGGTGATTACTTCGGCCCTTTTACCAGCATCTATTTGGTTGCCTCCATATTTGCATGGATTTAGAAGTGAGCCGATTTAATACGAAGAAACAAGAACAGTATAGACATATTTAGGCCCGTCCATCCAAATCCTTACTTGATTTCAGAGCAAAACCTGTCTTGAGTTCAACATTTCCTGATGCGGGTGTCTTTCACGGAAGCTTAGGTGAGGCTATTGGGGGCATTATTTAGGGTGCGTTTTCCCATGCCCTAGGCCAATGTAAATACGGTTTGGCAAATTTTGTGTAGCGTTTTGAAGAGAAGCAATTGCATTTCCAAAAACTTTTAAAGTGCTTTAGCTCAAGGCTGGTCTAAAGATGCTTTAAGCTTTGAGCTTTAAGCATTTCTGAAATGCAAATATAAATTTTTTTCCTTCCAACTCTGTCCTCACTCAATTTTCAAAATTGTGAAAATGTCTCCGCCTCATGCAACGTCACCGCGAAGATTTAGGTTGCCAATAAGGCTAGATCTAGCTGCGAGTGAGTCAGTCTAGCTCCGATCAACCTTGCCTGAAGTTGCTTGACCTCAGCTGTCATCACGTCATCACCTGGGTTGTGGCAATCTAGGTGACGGTTGTTTCGGTCATATGACGATAATGCCTGAGGTTGCAGAACCTAGTTGATGCCGCCGGAGGTTGCGCGACCCCCAAGCTATGCTTAAGGTCCCGCGCGCTTAGGCAAGCTGGCCAGCAATCGATTTGGCTCGCCTACAATAGAGTTACACCGACAAATGGTTTGGGAACCATTTATAAAATAAATAAATAAACGCAAAATTACTTTACAAAATGTAGTTTTTTCCAAACGACATTTGAGCTAAAGTTGCTTCTCGATGTGATTTTAAATTACATTTTACGAAATACTATTTTTATTTTAGAAGAACTCTTTCATCTAAGGCTCCGTTTGTTTCGCAAAAAATATTTTCTAGTGTTTGTTTCGCTTAGGAAAATAAGTCAATGTTTTCCTAGTCAACAAAACAAATTTTCCAACTAAAACTTAAATTCAAGAAAATAATTTCCTTATTCAAAAATCGAAAATCATTTTGCAGAAACTCTTCTCTTGAGCATGGGAACGCTAATGCTCCCAAGCCCTTGGTAGTAGGGCTAGATCTCCAACACTCGAGCTTGGTCCATCTAGGCTACGCTTGAACAATTTTTACAAATTTAAAAAGGGTAACTAATAATATTTTCTTTTATTTCTTTTTTCTCTTTTTTTCTTCCTTCGCAGTTGCCGAGAGAAGGCCAGCGAGCTTGAGCCTCGCCAACTTGGAGCGAGGCTGCACCTCACTAAATTTGGCGCTAGCGAGGCTTGACCTTGCCAAATCCCAACGAGGGCGAACCTCAAGCGACACTCAACCTCAACCTCATCGGAATCAATGCTCAACACTCTACCTCGACCTCACCGGTCTTGACACTCGACCTCACCAAGCTGGACATTTGACCTTGACCTCAACACTCGACAAGCTCAATGCTCAACCTCAACCTCAACCTCGCTGAGCTCAACACTTGATCTCAACCTTAAACTCACCGAGATCGGACAAGACTTGAGCCCGCCGGCCTCGGGCGAGCTTGAGCTCCCCAAATGTGGCGAGTTGGAGCCTCGCCTGAGGTCAGCCCTCACTTGGAGCCTATCACCGAGGCCTGGCAATTAGCAGAGGAAGAAAGAGAAAAAAAAAAGAAAAAAAAAATTAATAATTTAAAATATAATTTTTTTTTAAATTACAAAAATTGTTCACATCGGCTCCAATCGTCGTCGGCGGTGCCACGTAATATAGTTAGTATCCACATCAGTAATTTTCAATCAAACGATGACACAGAAAATTGAACGAGATTTTCTTTACCAAACGAAGGAAAATATTTGTCCGTTTCAGTGTCTTAGTTAAATATCGGAAAATATTGTTATTTTCTTAAAAAATGAGTTAATGGAAAAAAATTTCATACCAAAACTTAAAATGAAGAAAATAATTTTTCCTTTGAAAGAATCGGAAAATATTTTTCAAAGTATATTCATAGTCTTAGGGTCCTTAGTTGATGAATATTCTTATAAAAATAATTTTTTTTAAAAATCAAAATTTTAGTTATTTTTAATTTTAAAAAAACTATTATTTTTCTTTCTTTTCCTTTCTCCTTCTTCCTCCAATAGTCGCATGCCTCGGCGATGGCCGACAGCCCAACAACCGACCGTGATGCGGGCCGATGAGCTCGAGGCTTGGGCAATTAAAGCAAGCCCAAGCTAGCCGAGACTTGCTAGATCCACACAAGCTCATAGCTCCATCGATCCTAGTGAGCTTAAGGCTTGCCCAAGGCCAGCAAGCTTGAACTTGCATGTAGCCTTCGCTAGCCAATCACGACAAAGGACTAGGGAAAAAGAAATTGAAAGAAAATAAAAAATAAAAAAATAACTAAAAATTCAATTTTAAAAAATGAAAAATGAAAAATGAAATAAAAAGAGAAAAAATAATTACAAATTCGATTTTTTTTTGCCTAAAATAAATTCATGACATTGAAATCATTTTTCAATGAGATCCAAACATTAGAAAATATTTTCAATCATATATTACCAAACAAAGGAAAGTTAACCGTATTCTTGGAAAATGCTTTACAAGAAATGATTTTTCTTTATTATTGAATTTTTTTGCGAAACAAACGCACCTTTAAAGTTTTTCGTATATTTTGAAAGGCTTTCTCCCGTGTTTCCAAACCCTTTCTCTTTAAGGGTGCGTTTGTGACTCTTGCCTTTCCAAGATGGCAGGTTTATGAGCTACTCTAACTTCTAATGGCTTCTCTCATCCCCACAAACAGCATCATTAGCTAACATGCGGGATCAATTGCCTAGAGTACATCTTACACTCTCGGACATTTTCTTCAGTGTTGAAACTAGATGGTTGAATCTTGCAATGCAATAATTTGACAGTCTTACCAGAGGCTTTAAATTGTTCACGCTTACAAACTATAACTTGGGTCATTATGCATTTGCAGGTTGCCTGACACTAAACATTAAACCGCGAAACATGCTTATTATGAATTTAACTGTCACAAATCCAGCCGAAAACAATTTAAACACAATTCACAAAATTCCTCGTATCTCGTATTGACACCTATCTTTTCGCAGCTTGCTTCCCAGCAAGCACCGACACTTGCCACCTATGTGGAGGATTAAGAATCACAGAGTGCAGAATTAAGTATCAGAAAGGAGCATACCACTTGCCACCAATGTGGTAAATTACGCTTACATCAACACAGTAAATTCTAATTAGGCCTAGTTTATTGGCTAATTGGGGTCACAGTACACGTCAAAACATTCCTTCAAGTAATTCAATTCCCCAAAAAGGAACTTGCTAAAAAGTGCTTTAGGGACACATTCTAATATAATGCTTGTCCTCGTGACATGCACAATCAATATTTTTGCTCATTTAGGTATCGAAGTCCATCATGACATCAAATATTTTCCATTTATTAATGCCATAATTTTATGTGTCCAACCTAATAATTTTGATTCCAAAACCTTTAGTGATATATGAAGAAAATCATAATATTGTAAAGGTATAGGTCAAAAACTTATTAGTGTTAGATCAATTTATATACTTGTGAAAAATAAGATCATGAGACAAAATAGTGGTTATGCATAAAAAAAAAAAAAAAATGGAGTTAATCACAAAATGGAAATTATAATTACAGGGGTAATTTAAAAACTGAAAGTAAAACAAATTACACTTTTGGCCTAAATATGTAGATGAAATGTGAGATTGTGAAAAAAAAAAATTTCTCTATCCTATTTTAACTCTCAATTGACTCTCAGACTTTTGCTCTATTTTTTGATAGGATATGGAATTTAAAAACCATACCTAAAGCTAAATGTCCAAATCCCAACCCTTCTTAAGAAGATGGGGATTCAAACCCCTCACATTTCCCTTCCAACGTGGGAGGGGATAGCCATTGAAGCAAACTCGAATGGTTTAAATAATAAAATGGTGGTTATGAATGGAAAAAAAATGGGCAGTTACTCTAGTATATAGAAATTGTACTTGTCGAGGTGATTTCGTGTAGCAATAAATGACACTTTCAACCTAGATATATGGATGTCCTAAAAATATTCTTCATGATTCATGTGCCTCTTTATATGCATGCTTTCTTTTCTAGCACAGAAGCACATCTCCCTGTAATGAGTAGCTGAAAGCAAGTTGTATTGTCAAAAAAATATTTTGTGGACGTGTGGGTTTAATTTTTGGAGAGATTCATCGAGTGTAATTCCCATATATCATCTAACTAAGAACTCGATTATCATTTTCCCCCTCGAGAATTTGATAGATTACCAATATTATTTTAACTTGAGTGTGAGGTAAAAAAAAAGTCAAGAACAAAATGAGAGATGTAAATCCCTATTGTGAATCACATTCAATCTTACCCCATTAAGTATAATAAATTTAAGAAATGATAGAAACTTCAAAGATATCACATTTAATATTGGAACTTTGAAAACGGTGACACTTTTATTTTGTTCTCGTTACCAAGCTACATTTCTGAACTCACTATGTAAACTGCATAACTTCTATGGCTATGTTTGGTCGTTTTAATGAACTGATGTTTGATATTAGCATTTGATTGAAGTGAAAATCCCATAAATTTTCTCATTTTCAATTTTGCGTATGAAGGATGATAGATCTTGCCATGCACCATACCAGGTCAAGAAATTACTTAAATATGGAAAAAACGAGGGAGTAGAGTATAAAATCAATATCACCGATGTTAGCCGGTGCTCTCAATTTGTAGAGATGACTATGCTAGATGATTTTAAGAACAGCCAAATAGATTGATCCATCAAGTGATATATCAGATTGCAAATAGACCTTTAACCGAATAGGTCATAGCAATATATTAAGAAAATTTTAACACACGCATAGTATTCCAATTTAACAAATCGATCTAACTATAACTTTTATTATTTTTCTAAAAAGTAATATCATTCATCGATCATCTAAAGAGCTGTAGAAGATGGCATTATTTGTTGGAGAAACGGGAGGACCGAGTTACACTCAATCCTAGCCTTTCCTGGAGTCAGAGTACAGCATAGAACAAAACGCAAACATATTTCCAAAATCTTTATCGCTCGACTGGCTATCGAAATTATGTGCCTGTTCTTATGCAATGCCCCCAGGTCATTACAATAGAAATGAACGCAAGCTTAACAACAGTTGTTTCTAGGGAGGAAGTTAAACAAGCCGCTTTCCAGCTTGGAGCCAACAAAGCCCCAGGACCGGATGGTTTCAATGGGCTATTCTATCATAACCACTGGGATATCATTCAAGAGGACATATATACATCAGTTAACAATTTTTTTCAGTTCAGGAGTTATGCCCTCTACTTTCAATAGAACTCTCATTACTCTCATCCCGAAGGTTCCACACCCGGAAAGGTTAGAACAGTATCGACCCATTAGTCTATGCAATTTCATATACAAAATCATTTCAAATGTGTTGGCAAACCGTTTAAAGCAGTGGCTCCCAGGATTAATTTCAACATAACAGAGCGCTTATGTCACAGGTAGACAGATCCAAGACAATATTTTGGTTGTGCAGGAGGTTCTGCATCATTTAAAAATTAGAAAACAAAAGAAACATTTTCAGGCGGTTTTAAAATTAGACATGCAGAAGGCTTATGATCGGGTTGAGTGGGATTTTTTAGAGGACTATCTTAAACGACTGGGGTTCCATGATCAATGGGTTAGGTGGGTGATGCAATGTGTCACCATAGCAACATTCAGCGTTAAATTTAATGGAGAATCATTGGAATACTTCCATCCTACAAGGGGTTTAAGACAGGGGGATCCACTATCTCCATATTTGTTCATCCTCTTAGCCAACCTGTTATCTACTCTCATGCACCAAGCTGTCCACTCTGGCACTCTCAAAGGAATTAAACTGAATAGGTACTGCCCTACCCTTTCCCATTTATTTTTCGCGGACGATGCCATATTTTTCTTGAATGGAAGCACCCTAGAAAGCCAAAATCTAGCCAATATTTTACAACAGTACTGTGTTGCCATGTGCCAATCTATAAACAGAAACAAATCTGGTCTATTTTGTAGTAGGGGCTGTCCCTTTATTTTGCAACAAAACCTCGCAGCAGAGTTAAGAGTTCCTGTTATATATAAGATAGGCAAGTATTTGGGTATTCCATATGATTGGGGTGTGTCCAAGAAAGATATGTTCGCTTGGATTTTGGGTCATGTCAACGCCAAACTTGAAGGCTGGAAAGAGCACTTTATTTCTAAAGGGGGAAAGGAAATGTTGTTAAAAATGGTAGTGCAGGCACTCCCACAATACACAATGTCCATATTCAAACTTCCTGTTTCCCTATGTAAGTCTATTGAGCGGAAAATCGCCAAATTCTGGTGGCAAACTAGCAGCACTACATCTGGTATACATTGGAGGGCATGGGATTTACTCAAAGAAAGGAAGCTAGAAGGAGGCCTCGGCTTTCGAGATTTACTAACCTTCAATAGAGCCCTCTTAGGGAAGCAAGCATGGAGACTTTTCCAAAACCCATCCTCATTATGGGGTAGACTTTTTAAAGGCCTATATTACCATTCTAGCAGCTTTTGGCAAGCAAGGAATGGGACTAATTCCTCTTGGGGATGGAAAAGCTTACTGTTAGGTCGAGATGCTATCATTTCTAAGCTACAGTGGTCTGTTGGTGACGGACAGCAAATCAAAATCCGAGAGGATAAATGGCTCACAAGTGGAATCATCGATGGACCAGCGCCTAGAGAAGAATCAAAACTGGTTACTGGTTTTATAGTCCCAAATGAGCACATTTGGAATATCCCTCTTCTACGATACAATTTTGACTAGCACATAGTTGAGGAGATTATCAATATCCCATTAAGTCATGCTCCTACATCAGACCATCTCATCTACATAGGCACACAAACAAGTCAATATTCAGTTAAATTTGCCTACCACATCCTCAAACAATCAGGCCACCCAAAAAACAGCAATCTAGCCTCATCCTCTTATCAGCCATTAGCCTATCTCTGGCGACATATCTGGAATCTAAAGACTCCCCCTAGGATTCAAGTTTTTATACGGTCATTATGTCATAATGCTCTCCCTACAAAAGCTAACCTCTTCCGAAGACACATCATACATGAATCAGTATGTTAGTTCTATTCTATGCACACACCTGAAACTATTGAACATATTCTTTTACTTTGCCCATGGACTAAGAAGATCTGGTCTCACTCTAGAGTACAAATTGATCATTTAGCTTACAGGAGAAATCAAATAGATGCGTGGCTTGAGAATGTTTTTGAAAATCGGTCAGGCTTACCTTCCAAGGAGATCATTGCATCCATCCTCTGGTAGCTATGGAAGGCGCAGAACCATCTCACTTTTCGGCATCAACAGACCACTCCTGACCAGCTGGTAGATGTGGCGCTTGCTGAAGCAAAGCTATACAGCAGCTCGGTGCAGCAATCAACTAGAGCAGGAAATGCTCTGCTCAACCCTAACCAAGTTTGGACTCCACCGGATCGGGGCAACTTCAAGGCCAATATAGATGTGGCGCTTGCTGAAGCAATCGTGTGTGTCCTCAAGGACTGGTGTTTTGATCGACGGATTCACTTGCACAGTTCGTGCGTCTTCCCCCTGCAATGTGAGATCCAAGCCCTTATTTCCACTCTCACTTATTTGCTAGAACAGGGAAAGGAAGAAGCTCACCTCATCATCGAGTTTGACTATTTGACTCTTGTGGAGATCTTCAACGATCGCCATTTGTCACCATGGGAGTTCCAAGCACTTTTTGCAGACGTTTCAGCATTGCATCCCTCTTTCCCCCACCTGCGTATTCAACATTGCCGAAGAGAAGCCAATGCTGCAGCTGATTGGGCCGCTAAGGCCCAAGCCCGTATTTCACTTTCACCTTCTTGGTCTACATCTCCTCCTCCAGAGTTAATGACTTTACTATGTATCGACGCCCTTTCTATGGGTTGTAACTTTCGTCCTCCTTGAATGAAAAGCATCATCGTTTCAGACCCAAAAAAAAGAGTACATCATAGATGGAGGGCTAAGCAGAGACTCATGGGCTAACTTGCAACCACTTACATTGATGATAACTGGGAGATACAGGTCCTTTTTCGAGGTTGCTGGCAAGATTTGGCCATTGCTTAAATTTTGACCTGAGGCACTAAAGGGCCAAACGCTCTAAGTTGGGGATTTTAGTTGGGAATATACTCTATTTTGACCACTGGTAAAAATAATGAAAATTTTGTCTCTATTTTGTGAAGGATTGTACTAGACACAACCACTAGCTTGGATTAATAAGTTCCTACAACATTAGAAAGCAAGCATCGGCTTTCTAGACAATTCCACAACCATGTTGATAGAACGATAGGAATATCATGGTAGGAATATCATGGTACCCCCATCAACATTGACCCACTTAGGGGCATGCTCCTCACCGGAAGGCACATTTCTTATCCAAACATTGGAAGGAGCTCACTCTTGGCCATAACGAGTGTTCACTCCACCCTAAGAAGGATGCACTTGGTCTCAAAGGAATGTGCACTTTGACATGAAGGAGAGCATGTATTATTTTGAGAAGCATTAGGGGTGTGCAACCAAATTGTATCTACCCAAGAATTGGACCAAACCACCCAAAAATGAAGTTGGGGAACTGATTCCCATTGTAATCGGTCCAATAAGAAGTTCCAAATTTTTTGATCTAGTTTAGGAACAGGTTTCAAGTGAATACCTATTCAGAAACAAGTTCCGAGTGAATACCCACTCAAGAACGAGACTAGACCGCCCCATTTTGGAACCAATTTTATAAGTTAAAAATTCAAAATCTTATTCTTTTTCTTCTAAATTATAACCTCAGCACTCATTTGTCATTTGTCTTTTCTCATAACTCCTCTCTAGTCTTTCATGTTCCCCTAAATTTTGATGAATGAATGGGGAATAGAGTTTTATAATTTATATTTTATGTTATATATTTAAAATTTTTATTATTTATAATTGTAAATGACTATGTATTCATATTATGAATTATTGTTTTTTTTTTTTTTGCAGATTAAGATTTCTATTATTCATATTTTACTTTAAATTGTTTCATTACTCATAATCTCATGATTTTGCTATAAAAATGAACCACAAAAATGAAAATGAAAAAAACAAATACAATAGGTTCTCAAGTAGACCCTAAAACCAAACCACAAAAACAGAGTAAATATTAGGATCCAAAAACTTGAAACCGATTATAATATAATAGGTTTCAAAACCTAAAACTCATTCGCCCTGTAATCAATCGTCCCTAAAAAAACATGCAATTCATCGTAAAAAGTGAGCAATCGCTTGTGAGGAGGGTGCACTTCACCCTGACTTCACCCTAAAGAGCATGCACATTATTTAGAATAGGACTGCATCTCAGCAGGAATTTTATTTTTTCCATGAACAAGTATCCCTTGACACCCTAGCTGGTTCAAGAAATGGGGGCCAGACAACAACAAGAGGTACCGTGCGAAGGAGAAGAAGAAAGTACAAGATGACAAGATTGAAGGTAAAAGAGTAGAAAGTATTGTACGAAGTCAAAGCACTTTTTCCCGTCATTGAAGCATATGTCCAGGCAACGACATTGTTGAGCTGAGACAATTCATGGTCCATTAGTTGTGCCAAGATCAACGTGGAGAACCTTTGTAAATTCCTCAAGGAGCCACATCCCTTATCCATTGTACGCTCATTTTATCTTAACTAGTGAAATGTACGTGCATTGCATATGTTAAGACAATATATGTTTTTGGCGATGTACATAAATCAAATTTGATTAAACATGAGTTGAGGATTCTTTATTTGACTCTTAAGTGTTATTGAATAAGGAAAATTATGCGACTTTTAAGAGAATCATCGATAATCAGGAATTGTTCTCCTATAATTAATTAAATTCCCTAAAAAAGAAAAAAAAACAACTTAAGTAATATATATGCACGCCATACTGCAATTGTAACGACGTATATCTTATTGTAATTTCAACATGAAATCGTCATATTGAAAAAAGTTAGAAATGTTCTTAATCAACTATCAAAAATTCCTTCTTTTTTTTTTTAATGATTCAATTGTCCATCAACCCTCTTGTCTCTAAAAGGGTTTCTTGATGACGAGATGTCCCTAAACATTATTTCTCACCGGTGAGCTTTCGAACTAGTAGCCTAGGACTCTATTAAAGGTGCGGCTCGATTGAAGAAAGTTCGACCAGAGTTCCAAAAGCGTCTGTACTCTCTCTCTCTCTCTCTCTCTAAAACGCGGACGAGGAAAGCTCCCTCAGCGTCGTCCCCAGCCGCTGCACTTCACCGTCGCACGTCGCCTGATTCCCGTCCATAGCTGGTCCTTCCACCGGCTGTTTGTTTTTTATTTTTTCTTTTGCGCTCACCGGCGACTTCTCAAGCTCCTTCCCTATCAATCATATCAAGCCGTTTTGCATCCATTCAACTTTTGGCCGCTTGGCCTGAGACAAACACTCTTGAAGAAGGGATGACTGACACCAGGACAGGCGTGGTGCAGAAACAAAATATAATAACAATAACAACAATAAAGAAAAGAAAAGAGTGATGTCAACAATTAAGCAGGTGGGGTGAAATTGCTTTCTGCAGAGGGCGGTATTACTTCAACTGCAGCTCTGTCCTCTCCGTCATTTAGACTTCATACATTTGAACGCCAATATATTAAAAAAGGATACGGAAAGATCTGTTTCGCGTTCCAAAAGGGAGATGGATGGCCCGTTGCAACGGAGGCTTGGGTGCGGCGACCCACCATTTTTGTACGACGAAGCCTCACCCTTGCATATTTTCCTTTTCACCGCCCCGGGCAGGAGCCGACACGTTTGGTTGGTACGCGTGCGCACAAGCATGTATATTTACATTTCGGGTCCCAAATCTGTAAAAATTATTACAACAAATATTCTTAAAAAGCAACATTTTAATTCGGTAACACAAATGGTTTCAATGGATGGTAAAGTTATACTTACCCATGTAATCCAAATTTTAGTCATTGTGCATGTATAAATATAGTAGCCTCGCAGTGGAAGCCTCTTTTTTTATTTTTTTTGGGGGGGGTGGGGGTGACTGTGCACATAATAGAAATTCTGGTTAAAAGAGTGTATATTCCATATGTAGCGTTGACATTCAATTTCTATACTAAAAACACTCTATACTAAAAACAGGTAATACAGGATAAAGTTATAAGATAATACCGAACGAAAGAAATTTAAAATAAAATAAAATAAGAAAAGAAAAAACTACCCCCGCGCACGCACTCGCACAAACATGTCCATGCACCGTTGCGGAGGATGAAGAGGTTGCCTTGTTCATCATCCACTTTGTTTCTTTATGTAAACCGTCTACAGCTCATCTCTACTTCCTCATTCTTATTATGGCTTGATGGGCAAAAATTTTATTTACAAATGGAATGAGAAAAAGGAAAACAGAATTGACTATCTATGGAATGTTGTAAAGCAATCAATGGAGAAAAAAACACCAGCAACACCGATCTACCTGTAAAGGCTATATTTCCATAGTTACCCAGAAAGTGATACACAAATGGATGCAGAGTGTAGAATCAAGAATCGGAAAGAAGCATACCACTTGTCACCAATGTGGTAAATTAAGAATTGCAGAGTGCAGAATTAAGTATCGGAAGGGAGCATACCACTTGTCACCAATGCGGTAAATTACATTTACACCAACACAGTAAATTCCAATTAGGCCTAGTTAATTGGCTAATTGGGGTCACAGTACACTGTGAAGCATTCCTTCGAAAAATTCAATTTGCCAAAAAGGAGTTTGCTAAAAAGTGCTTTAGGGGCACGTTCTAATACCCAAGAGCATAAGATTGTTTCCACGGGAAAGCATAGATCCTTGTAAAATATATATGATCGTGTTCAGGCTAATTTCTGGTGAAGCGTCTTCAATCGCCAAAACCCTTTGACCTTCTGTAGACATGATTTCTTATCAAGTCAAAGCATTGAAGCTAGAGAGCATGGTAGGTGGGAAAAGCTCTCAAAACTCAATTCTTATGTTGAATGCAGCATGAGCTTTAACCAGCCAAAGCAATTTATTGGGATAATCAATTATCTCAGAGATTTTGTTCCAAATATCGCAAGACTGCTGATTCCACTACAATCAATGCTAAAGAAGCCCCACCTTGGGGAAAATCTCAAACTAAAGCAAGCACTATCATGCAAACTCTTCCTCCATTACAAATCCCATCAAGAGGAAAGAGAATTCTTCAAACTGATGCCAGTGCTAAATACTAAACAGCCATCTTGTTTGAAGAAATTGATGGTAAAAGAAACATGTATACTTACAAAAGCGGGAAATTTTCTCAGGTTGAAATACATTATCATTTCACTTTCAAAGAAATCTTAACGGTGAAAAATGGAAATAAAAAATTCGAATTCCATCTCATCGGCCATCACTTCCTGATAGAATTGACATGACATCATTTCCCCAAATGACCAAGTTCAAACAGAAGCAGATTACATATTCTCAACTACTTCGATAGACTGAATGGTTTTCAAAATACTCTTTTAAAACCAAACACATTACTGAGAAAAAGAACGTGCTTGCTAACTCTGGTCAAGACCAAAGGCACTGGCAGAAATCAACATGAACATCATGAGGCATGATTTCCATACTTTTCACCATAATGAAAAGTATAAAATCGAAAGAATACGAGATTGGCCAAGCTGGTAATACCCCAAAGAGATTGTTGAACAAATCTAGAATGATTTAATCATTTATCCTTTTCAACGTGTACATCATGAGGCATGTCACGCCCCGAACCCCGAGACACGTGAAACAACCCGCCGTGGTCGTGAAAATGCGACATTCCCAGGTAGTGTCGCCGACCCCAATTTAAAATTTTTAATGCGCAAGCGGAACGTACTAAGAAAACCCCTTACAAAAGCATACGGGATAGGAACAGCAGGAACATCAATTCAAAATCAAACAACATACTTTCATACATCATCATCATTACAAGGTTTACGAACATCAACAGGATCCAGAGACTATGCACCAAAAATGGGTCAGAGTTCATGTGCATCAAAAA
Organism: Eucalyptus cladocalyx; assembly: GCA_017140615.1. NCBI lineage: Eukaryota > Viridiplantae > Streptophyta > Magnoliopsida > Myrtales > Myrtaceae > Eucalyptus > Eucalyptus cladocalyx. Next base: position 35,573,393 of record CM029518.1, read on the forward strand.
TGGGTCAGCCTACATAACATGGATCAGCCCACCAAAAAGAGGAACAGTCCTACTAGTACTAATCGGACTCGCTCGGCGATCCTACTTCCTCCACCACTGACAACGCTGGATCCGGAGATGATGGGTCATCCACCCTACCATCAGGAATGTCAGCTACACCCTCACCCAGGATAGCATCCATCACGGCCAGCGGGATATCAAAGCTGTCAAGTGGGCCAATCCTAAAGCCATTGGCCCCAAAACGGAACCAAGCCCTATACCTATGGGGTACCCTAACATCTTCAGTCTCCTGGATCCATACAGTAGTCCTGATTAACTCGTAGACCCAATGGCTCCCATGATCAGGGAAGGTGTGCACCTGCTCAATAATCTGCACTGGGATGCCATTCTTCTCTGGGGGTCCCGCCATCTACGATCCTGTAATATTTTCCCCAAACTGGGATGAGACTTTGTCTCAACAAGTTCACCCCTCCTAAACCCCTATTAGAAAGTAAATACGCCCCAAAGTAGCTTAGCCACGACATCAAGAAGACTTACCTCGTCATAGCCCCCATCTGCAGGTTAGCACAGTTTATATAATTCAACCACGTGACATTTTAATAACTCAACAACGAAGGCACAATCACATCATCGTAACAATTCAACCACTTGGATCGTCTCAGCGATCAATCGGCTCGGCCGATTACATGTCATTCTAGCAATTCAATTACTGCTACCCATCTCGTCCTAATAGGAAAAATTCAATAACTAGTGGCAATCACGGCCCCATAGGTGGTAATTCACGACTCATGTAATCTAATAGGTGGTAATTCACGGCCTCATCGTGCACGACCTTTAATAAGTGGTAATTCACGGCCTCTCAAGTACAACCTTTAATATGTGGTAATTCACGGCCTCATCGACCTCTAATAGGTGGACCTCTAATAGGTGGTAATTCACGGACCAACCGCCCCTCAATTTCCACATTTAGGATTTTGTAAAGAATCATCATAAATCGAAATCACATTCAATTCACCACAACTAATCATCAATTTCAAATTCTACAAGCACAGCAACGATCGGCACGAAATTCTGAGCAACTAGGGTCAAAATAAATTTTTCGAGTTTTTTTTTTTTTATAAATAATATTTTAATGAATTTCGGAATAAGATATATTATTAAATAATCCAACAATTTCGAAGCATTTCTTTAAATCATAAATAAACTCCTTTAAGTCACATCAAGGTTTATTTTAAAATAAACATACTTAACCATTAAACTAAACACACTTTACCTTAATTAATCCCCTTAATATAATCCATAACTAATTAAGCCAATCTATCCACCTAATCTCAATCAACTTAAGCTAAACATACTTAAGGCATCATTAACTCGCTAATTGCGGATTAGTGAGGTAAACTCACCGGAATCACTTTCCGACGAGTCTCCGGCGAAGAGCACGACGACACCGACGACAAACCTACACGGATCAAGACCAAATGAGCACTAAAAGGAGACCAAAACGAGCTCGGAAGGGACTAGATCTTGCTGGTTTTTCCAGCACTAACCGAGCTTGAGAGATGGTGGAACGGCGGTTGAACGGTCGGGGAAACGGCGGAGGAGAACCAGCGACAGCTCGTGCAACGACCGGCGGAGGCTTGAGCGGGCGGTTGGCGGCGACGGGAGCTTCGGCGGACGGTGACTAGTAGCGGACGAAGAGGCGACGGTGCGACGGGGACACGACGAGCGCGCGCGAGGCTTTGCACGCGGATGAGAGTGGCGGCGCGTGACGGCGTGCGCGGCGGCGAATGGCGGCGACCGGCGTGCGGTGGCGACGGTCTAGCGCGAAGGCGGACGGAAGGGGGGCGGTTTCCGCTGGGTTCTCTCCTTTGTTTTCCCTCCCAATCTCTCTCCTCTCAAGCTTAAAGATGATGGAGACAAGGGGGAGGTGACATCCCCACTTTTGGTGAGCCAATTGGCTTGTGACACTTGTCAAGCTCTCCTTGAATTTGGCCTCCACCATGACATCACCTGCTGATGTCATTCTCCACTAATTCAAATCCTCCATAACATCTTCCAATAGGTTCACTTTCATTTTCCGCCGGGGTCCAAGTTCTTGTACATTCAATTACTTGAATTTCCATCAATTCTCTTCTAATTTAGTCCAAATTAAAGTCCACAAAAATTATCCCATGATCCTAATAAGATGTGTGACATGACCGAGCTTCCGACTTCTAAATTCAATCTCAAATTTTTCGGTTGAATTCAATCGGGTGCGATTTCAGTGCGCCTAATCCACTGAGTGGCTTTTAGGGAAATTTTCTTGCATCCGACCCGAGGGTGATCAGTCCCCAAGTCTGACGCGGTAAAATTTCTTAATCACCTCACTCAATAGACTAGTTCCCTCGTGAGGGGCCAACTCTAAGAGACGAACTATATGCACAATTGAATTGCCCGACTCAATTGACTAAAAATGAAATTGAGAAAAATCGGGATGTCACAACTCTTCTCCTCTTATAAAATTTCGTCCTTGAAATTTAGACCATCACAATTTGCTCAAAAAGGTGGGGGTACAATTCTCTCATCGATTCTTTAGTCTCCCAAGTTGCTCCTTCAGTGCCATGGTGCTGACATACCACTTTGACCATTGGGATGGTCCTGGTGCGCAGAACTTGCTCTTAGCGATCCATAATTTGAACTGGCCTTTCAACGTATCACACTTTGTCATCCACGTCTAATTCCTCGAAATTTAGAACGTGAGTTGGGTCAGGTTCATACTTCCTCAACATCGACACGTGAAAGACGTCGTGCACTTGTGACAACTTTGGCGGTAGTGCAAGACGATACGCCAGAGCCCCTATTCTTTCCAAAATCTCAAAGGGACCTACATACCTCGGACTCAGTTTTCCCTTTTTTCCAAAGCGGGAAGTACCCCTCACCGGTGACACCTTCAAGAAGACGTGCTCACCAACTTGGAATTCTAATGGCCTTCGACGCTTATCGGCATAACTTTTCTGACGGCTTTGAGGAGTTTTCAATCTATTTCTGATAACTGCAACTGCCTCTACTGACTGCTGAACCAACTCTGGACCTGCGATCTTTCTTTCTCCAACCTCATCCCAACACACTAGCGTTCTGCATGCTTTGCCATACAATGCTTCAAAAGGAGCCATTTGAATACTCTGCTGATAACTGTTGTTGTAGGCGAACTCAACCAGATGAAGCTGTTCCTCCTAACTTCATTTGAAGTCCAAGACACAAGCTCGCAGCATGTCCTCAAGAGTCTGAATTGTCCTCTCAGACTGGCCATCAGTCTGTGGGTGATAGGCCGTATTGTACTGCAGCTTTGTTCCTAAAGCAGCTTGCAAGCTCTTCCAAAAAGCGGCGATGAACCTCGGGTCTCTGTCCGAAGTGATTGTAACTGGCACTCCATGCATACGAACCACTTGACGTACATATAGATCTGTAAGTCTATCCAAACTCAAGTCTCTTCGAACTGCAATGAAGTGAGCCGACTTTGTCAATCTGTCGACTACTACCCAAATCGAATCGTTCCCTCTCTGGCTCCTCGGTAATCCCGTCACGAAGTCCATCGTGATATGCTCCCATTTCCACTCTGGGATCTCAAGGGGTCACAAAAGTCCTCCCGGTTTGCAATGCTGAGCTTTCACCTGCTGACACGTCAAACACTTGGCGACATGCTTAGCGATATCCGCCTTCATGCCACACCACCAGTAGTGTTGACGCAGATTCTGATACATTTTGGTACTACTATGATGAATGCTGTAACTGCTACGATGCGCTTCTGACAGAATTTCTTCTCTAAGCTCCACATCGTCAGGTACAACCAATCGTCCTTGGAACCTCAATGTTCCATCCTCAGAAATCTGAAAGTCAGCCTTCCTTTTCTTTGCATCCTCTTGTAGGATTTTTTGAACATCTGAATCCGTCTATTGAAGCGTTCTGATTCTGACCTACACTTCCAGTTCAATTCTAAGGGTGGCCACAAGGTTCGAAAGGTGGCCTACCTCAAACTTGAAATCTGAATCTCGCGCTCTCTCAATTAGGCCCCATTTCTTAAGTACCATCTGAGCAACTGAAGACTTCCTACTCAGTGCATCAGCGACCTTATTCGCCTTTCCTGGGTGGTACAAAATCTCGCAGTCATAGTCCTTTAAGAATTCCATCCATCTTCGCTGTCTCATATTCAACTCCTTCTGAGAGAATATGTATTTGAGACTCTGATGGTTAGTGAAGATCTGAAATCTTTCTCAACACAAATAATGCCTCCAAATCTTCAGGGCAAAGATGATTGCTGCAAGTTCCAAGTCATGCGTCGGATAATTCAACTCGTGAGGTCTCAACTGACGGGACGCATATGCAACAACCCTACCATACTGCATCAACACACAACCTAACCCCTTAAATGATGCATCACTGTAGATCTCAAACCCTCCCGAACCGGATGGAATAGTAAGCACCGGTGCGGTAGTTAGCTTATGCTTAAGCTCTTGGAAACTACCATCGCACTTGTCCGTCCACACAAATTCATCTTCTTTCTTTAGAAGTCTCGTCATTGGCGATGCTAACCTTGAAAACCCTTCTACAAACCGTCTGTAATACCCTGCTAAACCTAGAAAGCTTCTGATTTCCGTCACTGTCGTCGGTCTCAGCCAGTTGATCACTGCCTCAATCTTTGCAGGGTCCACTCAGATTCCTTCTCCAGAGATGACATGACCTAGGAACTTAGCGTACAACTCGTGATCTCTCAAAGTCTGAAGCACTATCCTTAAGTGCTTTCCATGATCCTCAGAGTCCCTTGAATACACCAGGATGTCGTCGATGAAGACAATTACGAACTGATCTAAATACTCTTTGAACACCCGATTCATCAAGTCCATGAAAGCAGCCGGGGCGTTTGTCAACCCAAATGGCATCACAGTAAACTCATAATGGCCGTATCGAGTGCGAAACGCCGACTTCGGGATATCTTCCTTCTTGATTCTTAGCTGATGATACCCCGTCCTCAAGTCGATCTTAGAAAATATCAACGCTCCTTGAAGTTGATCAAACAAATCATCAATCCTTGGCAATGGATACTTGTTCTTAATTGTCACCTGGTTGAGCTGTCGGTAATCGATGCACAAGCGTAATGAACCATCTTTCTTCTTCACAAACAATACCGGTGCTCCCCAAGGTGATGCACTTGGATGAATAAATCCTTTATCCAACAACTCTTGCATTTGCACATTTAGTTCCTTAAGCTCTGACAAGGCCATTCGGTAAGGAGCTTTAGAGATCGGCTTTGTCCCGGGGGCTAATTCGATTACAAACTCTATCTCTCTCTCTGGCGGTAAACCCGGTAATTCTTTCGAAAACACGTCTGGGAACTCTCGTACCACTGCGATATCTTCAATCTTTAACTCCTCTTCGTCGTGTCTACGACGTTGCTAGGTAACCTTGGCAACCCTTGCCTAACAAGCTGGTTGCTTCGAGCGATGAGATTAAGGAAACCGAGGGCCCTCCTCGACTCCCAATAAATTCGAAGCTCTCACCTCCTAACGGGTTAAACTGAATCGTCTTGCGATAGCAGTCCATTTTAGCTTGTTGCTTGGTGAGCCAATCCATGCCAATTATCACATCAAAATCAAACATGGCTAGGACTATCAGTTCTATCCTCCCCTCTCGCTCACCAATCACTAACTTGCAACCAAGGCAACCTACCGTAGCTAACACTTTATCTTTCAACGGAGTAGATATACTAATCACAAACTCCAACAATTCAGGAATTAATTCTACCAATTTAACAAATCCTTCAGCTATAAATGAATGCGAAGCTCTAGGATCAAACAAAGCATAAGCAGGTCGGTCGTTCAACAAGACCATACCTGTGACCACATTAGGCGCATCCTCCGCCTGTCCTCTGGTGAGCGCATAAGTCCTTCCCTGAGCTGGAGGTCGGTTCGATCCACCCGGTGGCATGATCTGTGGTGTGAATCCTCTGTTCTGGCCCAGTGGTGGTGGCGGTGGCAACTGAGGTTGCCTCGCAAGTCTCCTGAGACACTCCCTAACACGGTGACCCTGTTGGCCACACTCGAAGCAGGCACCCGTCCTAAGAGGGCACGGGGCTGAGCCATGTCGCCTCCCACACAGGCGACATGCTTCATTGTAGCTCGATGACGACTTCCCCACTCCACCCTTCTTGTTGGGTGGAACAAGGTACCTTCCTCCAGGCATCGGCCTCTTCCCAAACCGATTATCACTTCTGTTTGAATTAAACCGCGACCCAGATGCGGCCGCTCTCTCATTCTGATCTTTCTCAATCAGCTGGGCCCGCTTGTAGAGGTCTTTGTACTCCTTCAGATCTAGTGGCACCAACAAGCTCCTCACCTCAGGTCGGAACCCATCTCTAAACCTTTGAGCTCGGTCTGATGGTCGTTGAACCAATTCAGGGGCATATTGCAACAGTTCGGCAAACTTCACTTCATACTGATCAACTGACATGGCACCTTGACGAAGGCGCTGAAACTCCGCCATTTTAACCTCTTTAGCACAATCAGAAAAGTACTTCTCATTGAAAACCTCAAGAAAGGTATTCCACTCTAGATACACACCTTCAGGGAACACTATCCTTCTGTTAGTCTTCCACCATGTAGCAGCGATCCCTCTCAACTGATAGGCTGCCAAGACGACCTTTTCTGCTTCCGTGCACAACAGTAACTCGAAGGCATTTTCTAACTCCAGGATCCATAGGGCTGCGATTTCGAGGTCTCATGTCCCCATGAACGTTGGCGGATTCAACCTCAGGAAATGCTGCAACAACTTCTGTCTAGGCCTCCCAGCGGCCACATCCTCAGGTGGGATTTCCTCGGCTTCCTCTTCTGGTTCAACAACCGGTGCGGCGGCAGCTGCGGCGGCCGTAGCGGTGGCATTGGCGGCATTCAACGCGGTGGTGATGGCAGCGGCTTGCTGATCCATCTTGTCTCCCATCGCCTTAAGCATCTGCATGATCCCAATAAATCTCGGATCCTCTAGGGCTAATGTACCATCTGGCGGCAAAGCTACACCACATGCACTGGCCTCAGCCTGTGCTCTTCCCAAGGCATTTTGGGCACCGACTCTCATCGACGGCCCACCCCGAAACACGGGGCCTACTGCTCTCTTCCTAGCAGCTCTTGGCACTCGGTCACTCATGCTACAGGCTCAATATAGATGCCTATTGGCGAATTCCAATACTATATTAGAATTTGAGTAACCTTTCAATCAAGCTAACAAACAACTAACAATCACTTGCATTAGAATATGAAAAGTTCTTCCTACTAACTATCCCGTGACTCATCGCCCTTATCACTCCATACACAAACCACGCTCTGATACCACTTAAACAAGGTTGTCATGCCCCGAACCCCGAGACACGTGAAACAACCCGCCGTGGTCGTGAAAATGCGACATTCCCAGGTAGTGTCGCCGACCCCAATTTAAAATTTTTAATGCGCAAGTGGAACGTACTAAGAAAACCCCTTACAAAAGCATACGTGATAGGAACAACATGAACATCAATTCAAAATCAAACAACATACTTTCATACATCATCATCATTACAAGGTTTACAAACATCAACAAGATCCAGAGACTATGCACCAAAAATGGGTCAGAGTTTATGTGCATCAAAAAGGGGTCAGCCTATATAACATGGATCAGCCCACCAAAAAGAGGAACAGTCCTACTAGTACTAATCTGACTCGCTCGGCGATCCTACTTCCTCCACCACTGACAACGCTGGGTCCGGAGACGATAGGTCATCCACCCTACCATCAGGAAGGTCAGCTACACCCTCACCCAGGATAGCATCCATCACGGCCAGCGGGATATCAAAGCTGTCAAGTGGGCCAATCCTAAAGCCATTGGCCCCAAAACGGAACCAAGCCCTATACCTATGGGGTACCCTAATATCTTCAGTCTCCTGGATCCATACAGCAGTCCTGATTAACTCGTAGACCCAATGGCTCCCATGATCGGGAAGGTGTGCACTGCTCAATAATCTGCACGGGATGCCATTCTTCTCTGGGGGTCCCGCCATCTACGGTCCTGTAATATTTTCCCCAAACTGGGATGAGACTTTGTCTCAACAAGTTCACCCCTCCTAAACCCCTATTAGAAAGTAAATACGCTCCAAAGTAGCTTAGCCACGACATCAAGAAGACTTACCTCGTCATAGCCCCCATCTGCAGGTTAGCACAGTTTATATAATTCAACCACGTGACATTTTAATAACTCAACAACGAAGGCACAATCACATCATCGTAACAATTCAATCACTTGGATCGTCTTAGCGATCAATCGGCTCGGCCGATTACATGTCATTATAGCAATTCAATTACTGCTACCCATCTCGTCCTGATAGGAAAAATTCAATAACTAGTGGCAATCACGGCCCCACTCGGCACGACCTGTAATCAGGTGGTAATTCACGGCCTCATCAGGCACGACCTCTAATAGGTGGTAATTCACGGCCTCATCAGGCACGACCTCTAATATGTGGTAATTCACGGCCTCATCAAGCACGACCTCTAATAGGTGGTAATTTACAGCCAACCGCCCCTCAATTTCCACATTTAGGATTTTGTAAAGAATCCTCATAAATCGAAATCACATTCAATTCACCACAACCAATAATCAATTTCAAATTCTACAAGCATAGCAACGATCGGCACGAAATTCTGAGCAACTAGGGTCAAAATAAATTTTTCGACTTTTTTTTTTATAAATAATATTTTAATGAATTTCGAAATAAGATATATTATTAAATAATCCAAAAATTTCGAAGCATTTCTTTAAATCATAAATAAACTCCTTTAAGTCACATCAAGGTTTATTTTAAAATAAACATACTTAACCATTAAACTAAACACACTTTACCTTAATTAATCCCCTTAATATAATCCATAACTAATTAAGCCAATCTATCCACCTAATCTCAATCAACTTAAGCTAAACATACTTAAGGCATCATTAACTCGAATCACGGATTAGTGAGGTAAACTCACCGGAATCACTTTCCGACGAGTCTCCGGCGAAGAGCACGACGACGCCGACGACAAATCTACACGGATCAAGACCAAATGAGCACTAAAAGGAGACCAAAACAAGCTCGGAAGGGACTAGATCTTGCTGGTTTTTCCAGCACTAACCGAGCTTGAGAGATGGTGGAACAACGGTTGAACGGTCGGGGAAACGGCAGAGGAGAACCGGCGACAGCTCGTGCAACAACCGGTGGAGGCTTGAGCGGGCGGTTGGCGGCGAAGGGAGCTTCGGCGGAAGGTGACCAGCAGCGGACGAAGAGGCGACGGTGCGATGGGGACACGACGAGCGTGCGCGAGGCTTCTCACGCGGACGAGCGGCGATGGCGACGGCGTGCGACGGCGAAGGCGACGACGAAGGCGAGCGGTGGCGACGGTCTAGCGGCGAAGGCGGACGGAAGGGGGGGCGGTTTCCGCTGGTTTTTCTCCTTTGTTTTCCCTCCCAATCTCTCTCCTCTCAAGCTTGAAGATGATGGAGACAAGGGGGAGGTGACATCCCCACTTTTGGTGAGCCAATTGGCTTGTGACACTTGTCAAGCTCTCCTTGAATTTGGCCTCCACCATGACATCACCTACTGATGTCATTCTCCACTAATTCAAATCCTCCATAACATCTTCCAATAGGTTCACTTTCATTTTCCGGGGTCCAAGTTCTTGTACATTCAATTACTTGAATTTCCATCAATTCTCTTCTAATTTAGTCCAAATTAAAGTCCACAAAAATTATCCCATGATCCTAATAAGATGTGTGACATGACCAAGCTTCCGACTTCTAAATTCAATCTCAAATTTTTCGGTTGAATTCAATCTGGTGCGATTTTAGCGCGCCTAATCCACTGAGTGGCTTTTAGGGAAATTTTTTTGCATCCGACCCGAGGGTGATCAGTCCCCAAGTCTGACGCGGTAAAATTCCTTAATCACCTCACTCAATAGACTAGTTCCCTCGTGAGTGGCCAACTCTGAGAGACGAACTATATGCACAATTGAATTGCCCGACTCAATTGACTGAAAATGAAATTGAGAAAAATCGGGATGTCACAATGCATGCTTTTCATACTTTTAACCATAATGAAAAATATAAAATTGAAAGAATACATGATTGGCCAAGTTAGCAATACCCCTAGGAGATTATTGAACAAATCCAGAATGACAGTCTCACTGAAATCTGGAAAGCCTTATGTGGCAATGCCACACAAATCTATTCAGACTCCATGGAAGTTCAATCCTTTATCAATTTTAACATGTACATCATGAGGCATGTTTTTCATACTTTTCACCATAATGAAAAGTATAAGATCCAAAAAATACAAGATTGGCCAAGTTAGTAATACCCTTAGGAAATTATTGAACAAATCCAGAATGACAGTCTCACTGAAATATGGAAAACCTTATGTGGCAATGCCACACAAATCTATTCAAACTCCATAGAAGTTCAATTCTTTATTCTTTTCAACATGTACATCATGAGGCATGCTTTCCATACTTTTCACCACAATGAAAAGTATAAGATCAAAAGAATACGAGATTGGCCAAGTTAACAATACCCCGAGAAGATTATTGAACAAATCTAGAATGATAGTCTCACTGAAATTTGGAAAACCTTATGTGGCAATGCCACACAAATCTATTCAAACTCCATAGAAGTTCAATTCTTTATTCTTTTCAACATGTACATCATGAGGCATGCTTTCAATACTTTTTCACCACAATGAAAAGTATAAGATCAAAAGAATACGAGATTGGCCAAGTTAACAATACCCCGAGAAGATTATTGAACAAATCTAGAATGATAGTCTCACTGAAATTTGGAAAACCTTATGTGGCAATGCCACACAAATCTATTTAGAATCCATGAAGATTCAATCATTTATCCTTTTGGATTAAACTCCGGCTATCCATTCATACGCCCTCTAATCTGGAAGGAAGATGACTTCCTTGATCAACTCCGATGGTTATTGTGGTACTTAACCAATAAATACTTAATAGCTATCGAAATTCCAACCAAAAGGTTCATTGCCAACTTAACTAGGATATTTGGGCTCAAACGAAATTCTGAAAAGGAAAGCGACGGAAACCTTTTGGCTTTCCTCAATTGGTTTTATCCTCCTACTCACTGGAAGCACCTTCTACAGTAAGAACTAAGAACTGTTCAACCAAATCTAGAGATCCATATTGTTTTGTTCTTTAAATGACCATGGGCTTTTGTAAAAAACAATGGCATCATTACCAGTGCTCCACAAAGTATAGGAACTACATCCTATAAACCTCAACCGCACCTTAAGGAAGCTCGAATTTACAAATCTTTTCTAGATTATGTTGGTTACTGTAAACACCAATACCAAAACTCTAAAGAGTTTTATGCCAGGAGAACAAAACCATCCCTGAAGACATATGAAATTATAATGTACCCACTGTATGTGATCATTATAGCCTTGCACCAAAAGCCAAAAAAAAAAAAAAAAAAACTCGAAGAATTCAAACATGCAAGGACAACCCCATCACATGAGCAAGAAATGATAGACACGGATGATCTTACACAATCATCATAATATCCCTATGCCCCCAATGGGGGCCCCTCTCTCTCAAGACCCCTATGATCAAGGATCTCTATCCTTATCCCTAGGGATGGACACATCTTATTATGCTGAACCATCAAATTGACCTTAGCCAAACTTGCCTGCCAACACTTCAAAATCTTCCGGGACTCATGAAAAAGTATCTTCATCAAATGATGCAAACATGTGGAATACTCGAAACTCCTCTGACATTCGACTTGCAGAACTTGAACAAAAATACGATGAACATTTTATGGTAGAAATGCATAGTTCTAATGACTCAAACTATGACTACAATACCCGTGATGGAAGAGATCGCTAACTGTAGCAAATCACTGTAACAAGTTACTATAATTATAGGCTAGGGAAATCATTGTTCATTGTCACTGTTCATATTGCCGAGAATAATTCCTGATCAGATTTTCTAGAACCCCTGTCTATTTAGGACCCATGAGCTTGGTCCTTGTTTACTTATGACCTCTTAATGCCTATAAAAGGCAAGGAGGATGTAATGTGTTGGGTAGAGTCCCTTGAAGTAAAGTGAGTGTTTTGTTAAAATTCTCAAAGTCTTTCCAAACACTTCTTCTTCTCCCGCCTAGTAGAATCCTCTGAGAAATGCAGCTCAGATAGTTAGAAATGTTACCATCCTAGCATCTTTGAGTATCTCTAAACTCTGAACTAAAAGTCTAAGTAGTTTTCTACTAAAAGGCTGTCCTTAAAGGGCTTGAACAAGAGGTTTACCTATCGAGGGAATGCATACTTGCAGAAAACTGACTCCGCCTTCTCTAGTTTTAAGCCTAGGTCCATCCATGGTCCCCTAAGGATGGCCATAAGGTCCTGAATGGATTGACCATAAGTCATTGGCCATGGGATCGATCGGTTCGATCGGTAAGGCATCAAGGATCAATTATGGTTCGATCGACTGACCGGTTACAAATTGGTCGAGATGTTTGTTGTGAATTATTCACCAACCATACCAATGGGATAGGATCACCAGCTCATAAGATGATCTTTTGATCATGAAGATTGATCATGGGATGATTTTGGATCATCGGATGGTCATGGGTTAATTCAACCAATTGTAGTGCCCAGTCGCAGGTAATTCTGCCCGATTATGCATTGATACATGGATGATCCAACTTGATCAAATGTGATCGCATGCGGACCAAAAATACATCATTTCCTATTTAATTCTTAGTGATCAAAAAGAAATCTTGAATTGGTGATGTTCGATCATGGAATGGTAATGCACCGGCCACGAACCATACGGATGGATGTGTCGACCGAAATGAGCTCAATGATAGACTCGAGTATTTCATCATTAATTCTAAGGTCCATGAGTGCCCTGGCTTAGTGCTAGGCCATAGGTAGCCTTAGGATTGGCCTGGATTGACCGAATGACTGAAGGACCAAGGACCGCCATTAGGCCAACCAACCGTCCAAAGAAACAGTTTGGGCGAGCACGGGGCGTGATGACCAAATCTCGGGTTTATTGCGAATGGTCATTAGGGGATGTACACAAAAAGCTCTTGCCCGCTTCCCGTTGCACTTCCAATGGCCTATTTCCCATGATTGTCATATTCTTTGGGAATGGACAAAATAGAACATTCTAGAATATCCTAAGTTCTTCTTGAAGAAAGATGACTTGGCACTTTGGATAGATATTTCTAAATTTGGTAATGATTACCAAAGATTCGTCTTGGGAATTAAGTAAGGGACTTTTTGACAAATGGACCAATCAATAGAAGACATATAGAAGATTCTAGAACGCCTCATTAAATGTAAGGATGAGTCATCCCACTTAAGTGTCCTTTGAAGATTTGATAATGATGGCTCAAGATTTTCCTTGGGGAAGAATCAAATGACTCAAGTGCTTAAGTGGACCAATAAAAATAGAACTTGGTGGAATATTCTAGAATGCCAAAACTTAGAAAGCAAGTTCTTGAATTTAGGCATGTGGTAAATATCCAAACCCCATAATTAACTAAATCTAAGCATTTAATGAGAATGGTAAATCATTGGCTTAGGTGTCCATGAAAGATATGGTCATCATTACCATACGATTTTCCTTAGTAAACAAGCAGGCCAAGCCATGATGGCATTGTATAAATGGTCTAACAGGAATAAAACAAATAAGCCTTCAATCATTACATTAGGCCATTAGGTGTGCCACATTTAAAAATAGACATGACACCTTATAACTTAGGCTCACCACCTTAATGTCATAGTCATGCCACTCCGAAAAATATGATTGGGTCATTTGGATGAGTAATGGTGAGGTTGGTGTCTATAAATAGGGGAGGCTCACATTCATTTCCACCACTTTACACCCTTTGCCATTCACGCCTATCCTCCTACCCCTTCTCTTCTCTCTCGACCTCGCATCCTCAACCCACCAAGCTATCTAGGTCGGTTCTTAAGTTTGCCGAGGTAAGTAAGATTCATCTTTCTCCTCTTGGAATATAGATTTCGTTGTTGAGGTTAGCATAATGCTCACCCGTCAAGCCGTGGATGGTGTGTGATGTCATTTGTTTAGTTTTACTTGCAATTGTGTTTGGTCATGTGCTTGTGTCATGTACGTTCGGAAATGAAGCCAAGGTTCACTCAAATTGAGTTCATCGCAAGGCAAGGCTGTCTAAACCATAAGGCCTAGAATCGATATAAATTGTGTACCGATTCCGAATCTCGCTTGGTACGAGGATTGCCTAAGGCCGCAAGGTCCTTGATCGGTACGAGAATCACCCAAACCCACGAGATCTTGGTAAGGGACAAAAGGGTGCCAATTTTAGGGTTCGGTTTGGTGTAGAGACCTTCTGCTTGATGTTGAATCAAACCAAGAGCTGATGATCATTCACAGTACGTGGTATGTTCACATCGAGTCGAACCAAGGTCCTTCAAGCTTAGGATCTTCACCTAAGCGAGGTGCACCTAGCCTCAAGGTCACAGATCAGCATTGAAGTGTGTCGTTTCCAAGCCTTGTCCAGTGCGAGCATCGATGCTAAGTGATCGGTTCAAGTTACGGACCAAGGATCATTCCAAGCATGTCTATTAGAGTAGTGCAAGAACTCATGGCACACACGATCGAATGAGTACGCCTTCGAGCCATGTATGTGTTGACTAAGAGAAAAGATAAGAACTGGCTTGTGTGATATACGTCGTCATATAATGTTGGCGATGATGCCTCATTCATTGAACGAAATGCCTTGATTGAGCTAGGAAGTTCCTGAAAGTATGGGATGCCTGACTTGATGGCTGGATGCCCTAGTTAAGCTAGGAAACCCTTCAAAGTATGGGATGCCTGACTTGATGGCCAAATGCCCTAGTTGAGTTAGGAAGCCCTTGAAAGTATGGAATGTTTGACTTGAAGCAGGATGCCCAGCCTATAGTTGGAAGCCCCTGAAAGTATGGGAATAATCATTTATACAATTAATGAACTTATTGAACATGTTACTATGTGATTTTGATAAGTTTGTTTGGTGAAAGTGGATCACATACAGATAATTGAGATGTGGCAATAGACTTACAATTGATCTACCATCGACACTGTTTGTGAGTATTGTACTTGCTAGGGTTTAATGATGGTATGATTTTCTAGTAGAGCACTAGGAATTTTACTTATTGAGTTTCTCCAAAACTCACTCTATTATCTTTCAATCTTGTAGGCATGGAAGTCTCATGTTAATATTGAGAGCTGCAATCATGCTAGAGGAGATGGGAGTTTCCTTGACTTATATGGAAAACTTGTAGTGTGATGCAAAAGGAAAAGAGAGCCCTTAGAGAAAGGGTTTATAAAAGTCTTATTATAATATAAATCAGTGTATTTTATGTGATGTATGTCCCAATCTTCTAGCTATTGTTTGTCTGGGAAGTTACTTGTTCACGTTTTCGCATGTGCATGATAACAAGATAAAAGGAATCGGGACGGCGACGAGCCTAGGACATCGCAAAAATAACCCTCACCGCTCATGACCTTAGGGATGAAGTCGGGGTCATGACAATTTATCTTTTAGATTTTCTTTCTTTGTTAGATTTGTATTTTTATTTTGAAGTTATGTGTATCTTTTTCATTTGAAATAATTTTTAATACCAACCAAAGAAAAATGTGCGGACAAAGGTCTCTTCATTATATCTGTCTTCTATGTATATGGTTTTCCATCGTCAGATGTGTACTTCTGTTCTGATAATTCAGTCTCTTTCACAACAATGGAGTACTAATTCTCCATATTCTGGTCCATTTCCTGCAAATGCTCCATCATGGTGCCAAAGCCCCTTTGATCCTAAAGGCCATTTAAGGTGATTTCTTGAGATTCTGATCTTCGTTCTTTTTTCTCATTTTAGGACCTGCTCATGGGCAAGAGGGGAGGGACTAGTATGGGTAAGGAAAGACGGAAGATGATAGGAAGTCTGATATCAAGCTATTGCCACTCTGGAAGGACACCCACGATCGTGGAATATAGATTTTATTGTTTTGTGGAAGACATGATATTTTTAAAAAATGTTATTCAGATGTGAATTTTTTAGAAAAATAATCATATTTTTTTAGTGTTTGATTAAAACTTAAAAATAAATAGGAAAATATTCTCCGTCGTTTGGAAAGGAGAATAACTTTTTTAAAATAGAATACTAGTAACTTGGGCATGGGTAACCAAAGAATCGAGTATGGGCACTGAGGTATCGAGTCCAGCTTCTGTGAACTAGGTCTACAGGTTGGGCCCAAGCCTAGGTCCATTGAGGCCAAGCACCGGACTCCATGCCTGTGTTTCGCCACATCCCAGCTCGAGTCCATCAGGGAGAGCGCGGAAAATTATCAGGGTCCCAAGCCTGACAACATTATAGAAATTTTTCAGAAAAAATCATTTAAAGATTATTCAAATTAACAACCTTGATTACTAATCTGATGTTCAAATTAACGGTAAAGTTAGGCGTGATTTTGCTTTAAAAAATCACCGTTGAATGAATAATACGTGGTGTTCAAAGTTAATAATGTGATTCTTTTACCATATTACAAGTGAATTTAATAAAAGTAGATCGACTAATCGATTTATCGAAAAAAGAAAAATTACGCAAAAATCCCCCACACCTTAGCCTGTAGCCAATTCGCAAAGTTGATAATCCGCCATGGATGCTCAAATCGAGCTCGCTCACATACTCTGGACTTCTCTTCTTCACTCGGTCTCTCATGGCGCGCCCGATTTATCTGGACACCGAGCCTCTTCTCCCCGAATCTACTTTGCATTGTGGTTCATTTGCGGTTCACACAGAAAATATGAGTTTTGTCCAGTAAGGTAAGAGAACTGCAGTTTTCTCCAAATTTCAGGGCTTTTCTCTGTACATAATTAATAGTTCGCTATCAATTTATTTTTTATATAGGATTTTACAATGGGGATTTACAACAGTGACTTTGAAGCCAAAGGGGAATAGATCTGACTTTGAAGGCTTTTTGTTTTTTTTTTTTTTACTTTATTTCGCTGCAACTTCTTAACGAATTTAATCAAGAAGAAAATGTTGCAATGGACAAACATGAAGAAGACTGAAACGAGAGAAACGTCATTTGATAATAATAAATAACAGCCAAATATCCATCATTCGGTATATTTAAAGAGGGAAATGAGCATGCTGAAGGCAGCAGGAAGATCATTCATATCTGTTAGTTTGATAGGGTGAGAAAATGTAAGGTTAGTGGGCGTTACAAAGGCTTTATGTACGAGGGATGATGCTTCTTTCTTGGTTTCCTGTTATGCTCTCCAATGCAGATGGCTATCCTATTTACGGTCCCCCGGTGACTGACAGGTAGAAGAAAGTCTTCTCCAAGAGCTTCAGCGTGGGCTCTTCTTTTATTAAAAACTTTAACTCAATGGACTTGACTTATTAATGTATTAGAATCAAAGGTATATATGCCCCAACAATATATAAAAGAAAGGAAATAATCTGATAAGGAAATTAGCTATTCTAGAAAATAATGAGATACCAAATAATATGCCCGATATCTTCTCTAAGAATATTATCTGATAGGGAATCATTTAATATCCCTAAATATACTTCAACAAGAAAACAAAAAAATGGAAAAGAAAATAATATTGAACAGGGAGGCAAAGAGGGTTTCATTTGTTGTAGCTGAGCGCAGAATATACGGTCTGAATTATGGTGAGCGCGAAGAGGAGGACGGCGGCGATGAGAGACAATATAACCCAAGGATTCCTGAAGTAGGTGTGGATAAGATTAGCCCTCCACTTGTGCCTCCTCTTCTTGCAGTACTCTCTGACCCTGTTGATCACGTCTCGAAGACTGCTGTTGGTGTCGAGAATCACACAGTTGGCCAGAGAGTTGAACAGCTTGGCTACCGCCTCATCGCTCTCCATCTGATTCTCGATGATGCCCTTGGCTTGGAGCAGTGTGACGTCCTGCCCTTTATCAATGATGTTGTCCATGAGGCAGATGTAGGACGTGACCTCATTCCCGGCCCCGACATGGAAGTGCTCGAATGCAATAAGGTTGAGGTATGCAGACTCGGTGGTGTCGTCCACTTTGATCGAGGGGAGCCTCAGGACTCCGCTGTCAAAGGAGACGTCCTTGAGGCTGCTGGTCCCGCTCTTCCTTAATCGGATCCCATGCTCGTGGAGCTTGGTGGCCGACCAGGTCGTCTCCCCGCACAGCTCGGGTGGGACCTCATTGGACTTGACCTTCTTTTTCTCGGGCTTCTCCTTTTGGAACAGCAGGCTCTTTCTATAGACGTCCAGGACGTGTAGGCATTTGCCAATGTCGTTGCTGAGCGTGCCGGAGGGGTCGAAGAAGTTGAGGATGAGACTGTTGATGAATTCGTCACCCTGCGTCGTTGGAGTATAAAGTCAGTGCCCTGATACGAGATTGTCTTCGTATGATTACTACTTGCATAAGAGGTGTAGAAAGAAGTTTCCGATAGATCTAATAATGAAATTGTTGGTTGGTCTCGAATCGGTCTCACGGATCCCACGTGGAGTCCATCTGAAATCACTGAGATGTACTGTTAGGTTAGCATAGAATCGCTGGTTGCGAGCATACAATAACCTCTCTTAAAATCGAGTGAAATCTAAGAAACTAGCCTTCTCGCCGTCCCCCTCGACGGTGACCAGCCGATCCAGCACTAGCATTGGTAGCTGATTCTCCAGCATCAGCATGTCCCGCTCTATGTAAGGCATTATGTGGAGCTTCCCATGGTCGCTGAAGATGGGGTCGTTGACCGCATAGCCGTCCACCTGTGTCTCAGTCCTCAGGATCTCGAGCATGAAGCAGCCGTCAGTGATCATCACCTTCAGGAACTGGCCCGCCGCTCCCTCGCTGCTGCCCACCTTCCACGTTGGGTCCATTGCATCGTAGCTTTCCTCAAGGGCCTGCGCCACCTCCCTCAGGGAATCGAGGAAGGGCTCGAGGTGCTTCCCGGACCGCTTGAGGAAGCGGCAGAGCGCGCGGTGCTTGTGTTCCTCCATGGGGAGTAGGTGCTCCTCACCGTGGTGGTAAGGGCCGAAGGAGACAACCTGCGGCTGGTAGGCCTTGCGGTTGAGGTCAGCAATGCAGGAGCAGACCTTGTAGATGGATCGCTTCCCCCAGTACTGTTGCTGGTCAGAAGGCGGGAGCTCGCGGTCGAGGCTTTCATTGACCTGGACGATCCAGTCTGTCTCATTCGGGCCCGGAGGAGGCATGGTTCCGCCAGTTCCACAGGTTTCACAAGTTTGCGTTCCGGAGCGTTTCATGTTCTTGTTTTTTCTTAAGCTGAAGAGAGTGAGAGGAGGTGAACTTACAGGGAAGAGTGTTTTGGGAAGAGTACTTTATGTGCACCAGGTAAAAGACAAAAAGTGTTGAGGTAGTGTCCATTAGGGGTGAGCGGTTCCTAGTTCCGGTTCGGTTCCGTTTGGAACCTCGAACTTACCCTCGGGTACAGGTTCCTCATATTTTGAAACCTGAAACTTACCCATCAAAACCAAGAACTTGAAACTTAGTACAAGTTCTAGGGTCGGTTCCAAGTTCTAACATGTTCTTTTTATTTTTCTTTTTCAGATTTTTTTTTTTGGTTGATTTTTCATTTTCAGATGTGAAAAGCTCTTTTAGGCTTACTGGATTAGAACATGGCGACAACATGCATCATCAAGCACTATTCAAAAAACTCTAGGTTGATACCCGCAAGGTTATGAATTAATTGAAGCTTCATTAATTAATTCATAACCTTATGGGTATGGGTGGTGGTGGTTCGGTGGCCAAAAGGTGGTGGTGAGTAGGGCATGGGGCGGCGGTGTGATGGTGGGTGAAGCAGCAGCCAGCAAGAGGAAGGAAGAAGAAGGAGAAGAAGAGAAGAAGGGGGGTTTCGGCCGAGAGAGAGGGAAAGATAAGACAAAAGAGAGAGAAGAAAAGAAAAAGTTGAAGGGGGCAGGAAATGACGTGAGGAAAAAGGGGGAAAAGAAAGAGAGAGGGAAAAATAAAGGGGAAGGGGGGAAGAATTGGCAAAAGGGGAAGTGACGTGCGCTAGGTTCCGGTTTAAACTTTTGACCGGTTCCCGTTCCAAGTGATATTGCTAGTACGAGTACCTAGAGGGGGGTGAATAGGTATATAAAAGATTTTTCTTGATGATTGCACAATACTTAGACAGTTAAAGGATTTGCAACAATTAATAATCAATCATAAGACTGAGTAAATGAAAGAGAGAATTGAACACGCGGTTTTATAGTGGTTCGGCTTGATTCAAGCCTACGTCCACTCTTCTGCACTGACAACCTATTGGCTGGATTCCACTATGAACAAAGAGATGTTACAGTGTTGATCTTCCTTGATTTCTAGGTGTAGATGATCTACTACACTCGCTCAAGGTAACAAGTATAAACACTCTCTGTGTATACAATTTCGTTCAAACCGTATCAACTAATATTCAAGGTTCTTGAGACTGGAATTTTTCTATTGATCACACTCTCTTAAAAACAACTAGAACGTCTTCCTTTTATACTCCTTTATGCCATCATAGCCGTTGGCACTTACCAAAGGAATTCCTCCAATCTACCCGTTGGACGGAATCAATCAAGAAGATCATTCGAGCTATTTAAGGAATCGACGATAGCCCATCAATCGTTCGCCCATACAATCGGGATCTTGGTTTCCAAGAATAGAACATTCCAAGAATATTTCGTCGACCATCGGATCTTCAATCGATCTAGATACGAATACAAGAATCCGTTATTTTTATCCAACCAAGGAATCTACTCCAGAGGATAGGATCGAATCCTCAACCATATATTTCGGCTCTGGATTTCCTTCGTCACTGGATTAGAAAGACTGTCAGTGAGAATAGTCTTGAGTCTTGAGTCTGGTGATCATAAAGTCTTCAGACTTTAAACTATCGGTTTGCAAATATCAAGACTAGACTGATAGAAACGTTTTGTCATCTTCAAAATATTCTGGAAAGATTTCTCCAACAATCTCCCTTTTTGATTGTGACAAAACTTTCTTGTAAATTTGAACAACTTTGACCCGCAAAAACATTTCTCAAGCAATATGGCTAACTCATAAAGATTAATAAAACAACCAGACTCTGCATCCACAAAAAATTGGTTAGTCTTTCACGAGTAATACCATATAACAACACTTGATATAAATGCAACCAGTCAAGCATCTAAATACACAGCCAATTCAGTCAAATTTAAATTCACACCCAAGTTCACTCAAAAACAAACATAACCACAAAACAAATTTAAAGTCAAAGTTTAAAAGTTGTTAGTTGTTGGTTCAAATTGGTTCTCCCCCTTTTTGTCATCATTAAAAAGGATGAGAAATGAGTCAGGTCTACTTGGGAATGCGTACGATCAGGAAATCTCCTATAGACTGGACTATGCCTTCTAGCCTCTTCAAGTCTTCCCTTAGTTGAGCTACCTCCTCTCCTTTAGCATTGGCTTGAAGTTGTAGAGCGAGGTCTTTCATTTTGTCCTCCGGGTAATCTGAAGATTCTTGTCCAGCTTTCTTCATGGTTTGAATTTCACAGTCCATAGCATAAATTTGACCCTTCATTTCCGTAAGAACATCAAGAATACGACGAAAATCTGCAGAATTGTCCGTCTCGTGTACTTGCATTTGCTTTATCGATGGAGTGAATGCGACGATGGTGCTTCGTATAATCTTGCAGATTTGGTGTTGACGTATCGTGTCCTTCTTCGTGCAATTGAGAAGCCCGAAACTCTTCGGGTCTGCTGGAGATTGTCTTAGACATTCACTATCGGCAAGCATGAGATATGGACCTTCCTTGCTCGCCAACTCCCCCCGTCTCTAGGACATCAAAAGGGGAAGAGTGATGATCATGCTCTTCTCGTATCTTGATTTCCTTTTTCTCCAGATTCAGCCGCAGACTTTTCTTTTTCTCCTTCTCTTTCTTCTTCAGCTTCTTTCTCCTTCTCTTTCTCGCTCTTCTTCTTTCTCGTTCTTGGCTTGCTCCTCTTCTTCTCTCTCGTTTCTTCTGAACTTCTATTGGTTGAGGCACAGAACGTCTGGTTCTTGTCAATGCATGGATAGTGGGATCTTCATCCTCTAGGATGAGAGTTCTTTTCTTCTTTTTCGATGGGGCTCCAATGGCCTCCTTTCCTTTTCTCTTTGAAGCAGACGGAACTGGAGACTTAACTCTGAATTTCTCCATTGCCTTGGAAAGTTCTTGAAGACGCATCTTCGTTAACATCTTCAAACCTATCACCATCTTATCGCATGGTCGAACACAAAATGTATGTGGCGGTTCAATATTCATGTGTCGAAGATCTTGGTCACCGCACTGGATAAGGAAATTGTCCATTGTCTTTCAACATTGCTCGTACATGTGGAAGAAAATGGTGTGAGGGAGAGAGAACTTCCGTCCCGAGTTGATCGCGAACATCAATTTTGCTTCGAATTAGACACGGCAGTCTTTGATGTAGAATTCGGTCCGAGACAGTTGATCACAATTTTATGAAGCACGATGTTGATGGCATTCATCCTTGAGTAGGTAATTTTTTTCTCTCGTATCCCTATCTTTGACAAGCTCCGAGAAGTACGAGCGGTTGAGACTTTGATTGGATGATAACGTCCTCGTTCAACTCCAACTATATCCGCCATCATGTCCACATCTACCACGTAGACTTGGTCTCGAACACTGAATGAAATTCTATTCGCATCTAAAAAGCTGAGATTCAAATAGAAATATGCGGTCAGTTGTGCATAACCGTCCGTGGTGTCGGAGCAAAATTTCTCAAGTTGAAGTAAATTGAACTTTTCTCTTAAGTTCATGTTGATGGCATCCAAGAAGTCAAAATCGACACTTCTAAGGTTTATCACCCCTCTTTTCAACAGTCTGAAATACACATTCTCCTGATCCTTTGATTTGAACAAATCCATCCGATTTCCTTTCACCTTTGCTGCCACACCCATTCTAGGTTTGAATTCAAGGAACATTCTGTCATCATCGTTCCCTTCAATCGATTTTGTCCGGTACACGAGGATCACTTGGAATATTCGCAAGTGCGTCCTTCCGCCTTTCCTTTCGGAGCAACTCCCAATTCCTCCATTTTCCGCAGAAAAAGATACTCATTCCCATAATTTTTGTCCTTAAAGAATTCATCTATATAGTTCAATGGAGTACCGGTGCTTTTCAACGCACGATAAAGCTTATAGATAAATGAGGGTTTTGGACTCTTACAGGTGGTCGGGTCCTCGATTATCTCTTCCTCCAGATGTTGACTTGCACCTTGTGGGGTAGAAGGCGATGAATGACATGGATGAGAATGAATCGGGCTTTGTCGCTGACTTGATAAGTCTTCCTCCTCGGTGAGATCGAAATGTGTCGGTCCCTTCTCCATTTTTTGTGGTCCCCTGCTTGCGATTCTTGATGATTTCCTCGAAGAAGACATCTGTATTTGTCATTTGGAAGATTCCTTCACTTGCTTTCCCAAGAAAAGATGACCACTTTCTCGAAGATGAATAAGAAGTAAAAACAGGATCGGGAGGAGAGTGCCTTTTAGGGTTTTGAAGATTGGGAAAAAGAAAAACTGTATATATATAACTCAGTTTTGAAAAGGGAAGTTCAATCGGCACGAGGAAAGTGTACGAACACTTCTTTTTAAAATCAATAACTGCCAAAATTAATCCTTTTGAAAAGACAAGTGTACGGAGACTACAAAATAATCGAACGAAAGTTCATACCTTTTCGAGTTTAGATAAAATAGCAACTTACGTCTATTGCCATCAATGTCTCGAGTCTCGAGGATTTAGAGTCCGAGAGATTAGAATCGAGAGTTGGTGAGTCTCTAGACTTTAACTTCTTCAAGCGTCAAAATGTTGAGTCCGGAACGGATAAAGTCGAATTGATTTTTCTCCAAAGGCTTTGTGAATATATCCGCTAGTTGACTCTTTGAATCAACAAATTGAATCGAGATTTCTCCATTTTGAATATGATCTCTAATGAAGTGATGTCGAATCTCTATATGCTTTGCTCTTGAATGAAGAATTGGATTCTTAGTGAGATTGATTGCGCTGGTGTTGTCACATCTAATCTCTGTGCATGAGTCTTCAATTCCAAAGTCTTGTAGCTGTTGTTTTATCCATAGAATTTGCGAACAGCAACTTCCAAGAGCTACAAACTCAGCTTATGTTGTTGAGAGAGCCACAAGTGCTTTGTTTTCTTGAAAACCAAGACACCGTCCCGTTTCCAAGCAAAGTTGACAAGTTCCGGAAGTGCTCTTTCTATCGACCCCCGCAACCGGCCAGATTCAAGGTCTCGAGTATCCTATAAGATTAAAGTCTCCTTCTTAGGATACCAAAGACCAATGCTTGAAGATGAGGCAACGTATTTGATAATACGTTTCAAAGACCGAGATGAGATTCTCTAGGATCTGATTGAAACCTAGCACAGATGCAAACACTCAACAAAATGTCAAGTCTAGAAGCGGTAAGATAAAGAAGTGATCCGATGATACTCCTGTACAGCTTTTAATCAACTTTCTTCCCTTCTTCATCTTTGTCTATCTTCAAAGAACATGACATTAGTATGTCGGTCTTTTTGCACTTTTCCAGTCCAAACCTTTTGACAAGATCATTAGCATATTTTTCTTGATAAATAAAAGTTCATTCCTTCAATCGTTTTATTTGAAGACCAAGAAAGAACGTTAATTCTCCCATCATACTCATTTCAAACTCATCTTGCATAGACTTTGAAAATTTCTTGCACAGACTTTCATTAGAGGATCCAAAAATAATATCGTCCACATATATTTGAACAAGTAAAAGGCTTTTGTTTTCCTTTTTGATAAATAAGGTAGTATCTACTTTACCTTTGACAAAACCATTCTGTATTAAAAACTTACTTAGTCTGTCGTACCAAGCTCGAGGTGCTTGCTTTAAACCATACAAGGCCTTTTTCAGTCTAAAGACCGAGTCTGGCTTCTTTGGGTCTTCAAACCCAGGTGGTTGTTCCACATAAACTTCCTCATGGATAAATCCATTTAGGAACGCACTTTTGACGTACCTGAAATTTTTATAACAAGCAAACGCAAGTAATAGTCGAATAGCTTCTAACCTTGCTACTGGTGCGTAAGTCTCGTCATAGTCTATTCCTTCTTCTTGCGTATATCCTTTGGCCACGAGTCTTGCTTTGTTTCGTACGACTTTTCCTTTCTCATTCATCTTGTTCCTGAATACCCATTTGGCTCCAATAACAGTTTTACCTTTTGGTTTAGATGTCAATTCCCAGACATCATTGATGTTGAACTATCTGAGTTCTTCTTGCATAACTTCGATCCAACTTTCATCAGATAAAGCTTCTTCTATGCTCTTTGGTTCGATTTCAGAAATGAGAGCCACAACACTAGATTCTTCATGCCTTTTTGATCTGGTGCGGATTCCTTCATTGATTTCGCCGATAATGAGATCTTTGGGATGACGGACTTATGCTTCCGATTCTTGGTTGATTTCCTGGCCGATGATCTCTTGCTTTATTTGAATCTTCATGAACATCTTGATGCTGGACTTCCAAAGTCTGAGATGCTTCTTGAGTTGTTAGCCTTGGAAGGTCTGGAGCAGGTTCAGACTCTTCATACTGAGTCTAACTGGATTCATCTTGCATTGAGTCTTGGAATTTGACATTCGTTGACTCCTCCACAGACTGACTCTTCTTGTTATAGACTCTGTAGGCTTTGCTTGATGTAGAATATCCAAGGAAGATGCCTTCATCTGATCTTTCTTCAAACTTACCAACTTGATCATTTGCATTTTTCAAAATAAAGCATTTGCAACCGAACACATGAAAGTATGAAACAATAGGCATCTTACCTTTGTACAATTCATAGGGGTTTTCTCTAGAATAGGTCTTAGGAAGACTCTATTGATGATATAGCATGCTGTTGAAACAGCTTTCCCCAAAATCGTGAAGAAATCTTACTTTCAATTAAAAGAGTTCTAGCCATTTCTTGAAGAGATCTATTATTTCTTTCCACTACTCCATTTTGCTCTGAAGTATATGGCGAAGAGAACACATGATTAAATCCATATTTATCACAAAATTTTGTAAAATCTTGTTTTTCAAATTCACTTCCATGATCTGATCTTATACTCGAGATAGCACACCCTTTTTCATTTTGAACCTTTTTAGCAAATTTTTCAAAGTACGAAAGGTTTCGACTTACTTGCAAGAAAATATACCCGGTGTAAAACGAGAGTAATCATCCACAATTACTAGACAATATTTCTTACCTCCAATGCTCTGGGTTCTTGTTGGTCCGAAGAGATCCATATGCAGCAATTGTAGTACATGATTAGTAGAAACATGATTTATTGGCTTAAATGAATTTCTTACCTATTTTCCCAGAATACATGGAGTGCTTGAATCAGACTTTTGGTATGGCAATTTAGGTAGTCCTCGAACAAGCTTCTTTGATGAGATTTTGCCTAATTGCTTCATGTTGACATGGCCAAGCTTTCGTGCCATAAGACCGCTTCATCTTGAATTGAGATTAGGCATTGTGTTTCATTTGGTTTTACATCAAGGAGGTAGATATTTCCATGCCTTCGACCCATGAAAGACTCGAGTCGAGTCTTTACTAATTCCAGAACATATGCCTTCTTGAAAGGAGATCTTAAAACCAAGATCACACAATTGGCTAATGCTGAGAAGATTGTAGTTGAGTCCTTCCACTAAGGAAACATTACTTATTGTGAGATTTCCAATTTTCACAGTTCCAAATCCCACAATGCTTCCTTTGCTGTTTCCTCCAAATGAAACTTTTCCACCATTTACTTGAATAAGCTTTATGAAGCAATTTACTTGAATAAGCTTTATGAAGCAATTTGAGTCTCCTGTCATGTGTCTTGAACATCCGCTGTCAAGATACAATTTTACCTTCTTTTTGACAGAGACCTGTATTCAAAAGAGAGTCTCAAGCTTTCTTTGGTACCCAAATTTTCTTGGGTCCTTTGGCGTTAGTAGGATAAGCATTATTATGCCATATTTTCTTAACAGGCTTCCAAACCATAGGACACTCTTTTTCAAAGTGATCCTTACTGTTACACTTTGAACACTTGAGGGCATTTCGACTTACAGACTTTACAAAAACTTTCTTGAAATGATTTTTGTAAGCCTCTCTCGACGGTCTTTTCTTAATTCTTTCTTTTACTTTCGGAAAATCAATCAAGGGGATTGTTTCTGCTGTCATATCTAGACCAAACTTATTGAAGTACGGTCTTTGAACTGAAAGAACTTTTTCAAGTTTTTCAGACCCTATTGAGAATTTCTTTGAAATATTTGATAAGTCAGTTTTTAAGAGAGCATTTTCTTTCGAAAGATTATCTTCATTCTCTTTAAGAGTAGAAACATTTAAGTCTAAACTTTTCACTCTTTCTTCTAAAATGTTTTCCTTTTGTTTTAAAGCTGAGTTTTCCTTTTTAAGTTTGGAAATTTTTTTGAGAGAAGTCTTAAGACTAAAACACAGTTCATCAATGTATTTAGGCTGCGTTTGGCAACCACTTTGCTAAGGATCTTTAGCCTCCTAAAGGCCTTTGGGCCAAATAATCAGTGTTTGGCAATTTTTTTTTTAGTTGCCTTTGCCAAAGGCAAGCCTTCCCAAGGCTGAAAGCCCAAGGCAGGTTAGGGGCTGCCTTGGGCATTCGGCCTTCTCGGAAGGCTGAGGGAGAGTAAGTTAAAAAAAATTCTTCCAGAAAATGTCCTTATCAACATTTCGTTTTTCCGGTTTTGTCCTCGTTACTATTCATCTTCTTCTTCGTTGAGGATGGCCGACGAAGTTGCGTGGAGCTGCCTATGGGCGGCGACGAGCTGGACAGAGGTTGGCAAGAGGCCCGTGCGTCACGGCGGCCGGTCGCGTGACCTCGGCGACCCCTGGTTGTTGCATCGCCGCGACCACCGCAACTCCCGCAACCACCCAGATCCGGGTTGCGACCGCCGCAACCCCGCGACCCTCGGCAGATCCGGGTCACCGGAGGTCGCCGCAACCCAGATCTGGGCCGTGCGACCTCCGGCAACACAAATCGCACGCAGATCTGGGTCACTGGAGGTCGCCGCGACCGATCTGGGCCGCGCGACCTCCGGCAATCCAGATCGTGCGATCGGGATAGCGCGATCTGGTCGCGACGATCTGGTCGTGGTGACCCTCGCCGGCAGCCTACCCCTCGCCGGACCGCCTGCCTATCCCTCACCGGACCGCCTGCCCCTCGCCGACGGTAACCAACCAATTCTCATTTTTTCCTTTTTTTTTTAAATAATAAAAGTCTTTTGCAAAATTAATTTATCCAAATGCTATTTTACTCAAATATACTTTACAATGGACTTTCACAAATGCGATTTACCAAACACAATTTGCATTTCCAAAAACCCTTTTAGCTCAAAGGTCTTTACATTTTCTCAAGGACTTTCCCCAAAAGTCTTCCCAAACGCACCCTTAGAGACTTTGACAGGGATTTTAAAATAACTTACCTCAAATTCACTGTCTGAATCGATCCAGTCCGAGTCCGATTGTGCCATCGACACAAGGTTGGCATATTCCTCATCACTTTCTTCACACTCGACGCTCCAGGTTCGGCTTTGAGAGCTTTTCGAGACTTTTCAGCTTTTCATCTCTTCTTCTTGAAGATGACAAGTTGTGTCCGATGTGTCCCTTTTTTCTTACATTCGAAGCAGACTACATTTTTGTTTGGTTCCTCATTATCAACAAACTTGGTTTGCTGTTTCGAAAACTTTGTTTCTTTGAGTTGAACATTCTTCCTTTTCTATTCAGCTTTTCGAATCTTCTTATCATAAGAGCAAGCTCCTCATCGTCCAGATCTTCTTCAGAATCGTGTCATCGAATCATCATTAGATTTTAATGCAATGGATTTCTTACCTCTTGGATCTTCGTCTTCATTGATTCGTTCCACTTCGTAAGATTGAAGAGTTCCAATCGGCTCGTCGACGATAGTGGCATAATTCTTTGCGTCTCTCTTATTGAAGTCTTTATATGATTCCAATCCTTGGAGAGTCCACGCAGTAGCTTGTTCACCTTCATGGGATCAGAAATTTTTTGTCCTTGATTCTCAAGACCGTTGACAATATCTGTAAAACGGCTAAACATGTCAGTTATAGATTCTCCTTGTTTCATTTTGAAGGCTTCATATTGACCAAGGAGAATGTTAATTCTGGTCTCCTTCACTCTGTCTGTCCCTTCATAGGTGATATGTAATCTATCATAGACTTCTTTTGCTGTAACACAAGAAGATATTATGTTATATTCAGTTTGTGACAAAGTACAATATAAAGAGTAAATTGCTTTTGCATCGAGTGTTTGTCTCTTGTTTATCTCTTCTTGAGACATTCCGCTGGTCTCAACAGTTTCTTTCCCTCTTTCGATATCGATGCAGAAGAGGAGTGATTCCTCTTTCCACAACGTCTCATTCCAGAGGATCCTTTGACCGTAGGAAAGCTTTCATCTTGTTCTTCCAAATGTTGTAATCATTTCCATCAAAGTAGGGTGGTCTGGTATTGCTTTGCCCTTCCACCAGCCATGGTGCTAGCATACTAGCCATGGATCTTTTACTCTGAAGTAAAACACTTCAAATAAAGTAAGAACACGAGCTCTGATACCAATTGATATTGCTAAAACGAGTACCTAGAGGGGGGTGAATAGGTATATAAAAGATTTTTCTTGATGATTGCACAATACTTAGACAGTTAAAGGATTTGCAACAATTAATAATCAATCATAAGACTGAGTAAAGGAAAGAGAGAATTGAACACGCGGTTTTATAGTGGTTCGGCTTGATTCAAGCCTACGTCCACTCTTCTGCACTGACGGCCTATTGGCTGGATTCCACTATGAACAAAGAGATGTTACAGTGTTGATCTTCCTTGATTTCTAGGTGTAGATGATCTACCACACTCGCTCAAGGTAACAAGTATAAACACTCTATGTGTATACAATTTCGCTCAAACTGTATCAACTAATATTCAAGGTTCTTCAGACTTTGGAATTTTTCTATTGATCACACTCTCTTAAAAACAACTAGAACGTCTTCCTTTTATATTCCTTTATGCCATCATAGCCGTTGGCACTTACCAAAGGAATTCCTCCAATCTACCCGTTGGACGGAATCAATCAAGAAGATCATTCGAGCTATTTAAGGAATCGACGATAGCCCATCAATCATGTTCGCCCATACAATCGGGATCTTGGTTTCCAAGAATAGAACATTCCAAGAATATTTCGTCGACCATCGGATCTTCAATCGATCTAGATACGAATAAAAGAATCCGTTATTTTTATCCAACTAAGGAATCTACTCCAAAGGATAGGATCGAATCCTCAACCATATATTTCGGCTCTGGATTTCCTTCGTCACGGATTAGAAAGATCGTCGTGAGTCTTGAGTCTTGAGTCTTGAGTCTGGTGATCATAAAGTCTTCAGAATTTAAACTATCGGTTTGCAAATATCAAGACTAGACTGATAGAAACGTTTTGTCATCTTCAAAATATTCTGGAAAGATTTCTCCAACACCAATAACTGGAACTGGTCTCTTTAGAACCGGGAATCGAACTGGACCCTCCGATGCGGTTCTTCGATTTCCGGTTCTACCCGGAAACTGTGCTCACCCCTAGTGTCCATGAAAAACAAGGGAATCGAATTGCATGCACGCCATCCACATAATCTCATGACTATGTACAAGCCTTGAGATTTAGTGAATCTCCTGAGTGTCCTTTTTCCTTTTTTTGTGGTCAAGAATCTCTCAAGTGTCCGCCTCAACTAAAATGCTTGTATTAAATTGAGTAGATGTCACATGATTTGGGTGCTGACTTCACCAAATCACCTACTTGACGTGACATTAAATTTATAATTTTTACCTTTGAGATTATCTAATTTCTTGCTTGGGTCTCCTTTTTAGTACTTAATGCCCTTTTCCATCCAATATATTTTATGCAACAACAACAAAAATATATATAATTCAAAAAGAATGACTTCCCGATAATATATATATATATGATCAGTTAACTCATGGCAATCTAAGTAACATCGATACGCGACACGATACGACATGACACGTCGACATGTCATTTATTAAAACTAGAAAATTTCGACACGTTGAGACACGTTGTATATTAAATGAATATTTTTATTTTTAATTAATTTGATTCAAATTTATAAATAATTAATTAATTAAAAAAAGCGCCTACAATGACTTTACACTAATAATTTTAATAAATTAACAAAAATTATTGATGAAACTAATGATTAACAATGAATTAGAATCAACTTAAATCAATGATCTTCTATAATGACCAAAATTTATCATCATTCAACATTCGGTACTTTTATTTTTCGAAATTACTTTTTAATTTCATTTAATTATTTTTCAGATTTAATAAAAAGTCCACTCGGGAGGTCCACCTTGTTAGGGAAAACTTTCTTGAATGTTTTGAAGTTGACAAAACGTTTCCATCGCCCTCCAAGACTTGCAGACTCTTCCATCAAAGTCTCAAGACCTTCGAACCGCTAGACTCAAGACTCAAAGTCTATCCTCATTGACAGTTTCTAGACCATTGAAGAAGGCTTATCCAGAACTGAGTATTTCGTTAAGGATTTAATTCTATTGAATGAAGAAAATCTCTTGGCTGGATATAGCATGACGAAATCCTTTATTCAAATTGAGATTGACTTAGGGATTTTGGATCCGTTAATTGACAAAGTATACTTGGAAGGTTCTACTTATAGAAACCCAGATCCTGATTATATGGGTGAGCAAGATTGGTGGGCTATCGACATATTCCTTAAATAACTCGAAATCTCTCTAATTGCTTTTGTCCAACGAGTAGATTGGAAGAACTCCTTTGGTAAGTACCAACGGGTGTGATGGCATGAAGGAGTATATAAGGAAGACATTCTAGTTGTTCGAGTGTGTGCGCGATAGAAAAATTCCAAAGTCTGAAACTCCTTGTTCTTAGTTAATTCAATTATTAAGCGAAATCTTGTACTCAAAAGAGAGTTAATATCTTTATGAGACCTTGAGGAAGTGTAGCAGAGTCTCTACACTGTGGAATCAAGGAAGAGCTTTACTGTTGAGATAGATAGTATAAGCACCTAGAGGGAGGTGAATAGGTGAAAAAATAATTTCTCGAGATAAGAGAGCAATATTAAGCTGACAATAGAAATGAAGTTCTCATTTGGTTAACAAAACGAATTATAATCAAAGTAAAGCAGAGAGTAGGTAAGAGAAAATTGAACACAAGATTATACTGATTCGGCTTATTCCAAGCCTACGTCCACTCTTCCGCACTGACAGCCCACCGGCTGGATTTCATTATGAACAAAAGAGATGTTACAGCAATGTTCTCCCTTGATTCCACAGTGTATATACTCCACCACACTTCCTCAAGGTTTATCACGAATATAGACTCTCTTTTGCATATAAGATTTTGCTTAGTAAATGAATTGACTAAGAACAAGGAGTTTAAGACTTTGGAATTCTTCTATCGCGCACCCACTCGAACAACTGGAACATCTTCCTTATATACTCCTTTATGCCATCATACCCATTGGCACTTACCAAATGAATTCTTTCAACCTTCCCGTTGGACAGAATCAATTAGAAAGATCATTCGAGCTATTTAAGGAACATGTCGATAGTCCATCAATCATGCTCGCCCATACAATCAGGATCTCGGTTTCCATAAGTAGAACCTTCCAAGTATACTTCGCCAATCATCGGATTCTTAATCAATCTTGATTCAAATAAAGGATTCCGTTATGTTATATCTAGCCAAGAGATCTTCTACAGTCGATAAGGTCAAATCCTTAATGAAACACCCAATTCTGGATAGCCTTTCTTCAACGGATTAGAAACTGTCAATGAGAATAGACTTTGTGTCTTGAGTCTGGCAGTCCGGAGGTCTTTAGACTTTAAGTAGTAGAGTCTGCAAATCTTCAGACTAGACTGATGGAAACGTTTTGTTAGCTTCAAAATACTCCAGGAAGATTTCTTCAACAATCTCCCCATTTTTTACGGTGACAAAAATTTCTTGCAGATTTGGATAACTTTGACCTGCAAAACATTACTTAAGCAAATATAGATATCTCATAAAGATAAATGGCTTAATGATAATACTAAAATCTGCAACCACAAAAAAATAGGTTAGTCTTGCAATGTGAGTAAAGTCATTCATAAGATATCTAGTCTTGCAATGTGAGTAAAGTCATTCATAAGATATCGATAGTACTTAATATAAGCAGTCAAACCCAAATCCCAAATTCAGTCCACATCCAGACACAAAAGTCAAGTCAAACATCAAAACAAACATCAAAAGTTCAAGTTCAAAGTTTCAAATCTTGCATCTCTCCCCATTTTTGTCATAAAAAAAAGGTTGAGATGGAAAGAGAATGGAATCAAGAATGCTTGGGAACACGAACAAGTTAGAAATCTCCCATTGACTGGACAATGCCTTCCAGCTTTTTCAATTCTTCCTTCAGTTGAGCTACATCTTCACCCTTAGCATTTGCTTGAATCTGAAGAGCAAGGGCTTGGATTTGATCATTCAAAGAAACTAAAGAAGCTTGACCTGCATTCTGCAAATTCTGAACTTCGCATCCCAAAGCATATATCTAACCCCGCATTTCTAAGAGAACATCAAGAATTCTGCAAAAATCTACTGAATTATCAGTTTGCGTACTAGCTTCTGCACGATCAGATGGAGTAAAGGCAGACGATGGCAAATCACGCGGATTGGGCGATGAAACATCATGTCCTTCCTTAGGAAATTGAGAGGCATAGATGTCCTCTGGATCTGCTGAAGAGCGGTTTATTCCTTCACTGGACATTCCTCCTTTCTCACGATCTCCCCATGTTTCCATGCCTTCAAGTGGAGAAGAGTGTTCCTCATGCTCTCCTTCCTCTTGATCTCCTCTTTCCTCTTCTTCTTCTTCTTCTTCTTCTTCTTCTTCTTCTTCTAATCTTTCCTCCTCAGCATCTCTTTCTTCAGCTTTTCTTTCATATGTTTCTTTCTCCTCTGCTTCCAAATCTTCTCTTTCTCCAGTCCTCTATTCTGTGTCTTTCTCTTGTCGTTCCATTGATTCTGAAACAGAACAACTCAGGTTCTTCAATGCCATAGCAGAAATGGTGACGTCATCCTCATCTTTTTCATCTTCAACGATGAGAGCTCTTCTTTTCTTGGATGGAGCAACCATGGGCTCCTTCCCTTTTCTTTTTGCTGCCAAAGAGACTTAATGAGTTTTGATAGGGGTTTTCTCCTTGAATTTCTCCAACGCCTTGTTGAGTTCCTTCAAATGCATTTTAGACACCATTTTCAGTCCCACCACCATTTGATCACAAGATCGAACACAAAGAATTCGTGGAGGCTGAACATTCAAATGTCTGAATAACTTTGTCACAAGAGCTCGATAAGGAAGTTGACCCTTGTCCTTCACCACTGCTCTATACATGTGGAACAAAATAGTATGAGGAAGAGAAAACTTTTTCCCAGCATTGATGGCATATATCAGCTTTGCCTCTGAGTTTGAAACATCAGTTTTTGAAGTAGACTTTGGTCTAAGGCAATTAATCACAATCTTGTGAAGTAGAATGTTGAACGCACGCATCCTTAAGTAAGAAATCCTTCCCTCTGTCCTTCTATCCTTAACAAGTTCCAATATAGCACAAGCAATAGACACATTGATAGGTTGATATCTCCCTCTTTCAACCCCAATCACATCAGCCAACATATCTACATCCACCACATAATCCTGATCTTGGACATTAAAAGAGAATCTATTCGCATCCAGGAAACTGAGATTTGAATAGAAGTATGCAGTGAGTTCAGCATAGGCTTCAGTAGATTCAAAACAGAACTGTTCAAGTTCAAGAAGACTGAACTTTTCCCTCAAATTGACGTTCACAGAGTCAAGGAAATCAAAATCTACACTTCTAGAGTTTATCACCCCACGCTTCAACAACTTAGAGTAAAAATGCTTGTGTTCCTCCAATCGAAACAAGTCGGTCATTTTTCCCCGAATTTTTGCCTCAACACCCATTCTTGGTTGAAACTGACTGTACAACTTGTCATCATCATTCCCATCTGGCTGATTCAGCCCTCCAACATGCGGATCACTTGGGATATTAGCAAGGGTTTCTTCTGCCGACCCCGCAGGGGCAATTCCCAAACGTTCCATATTTCGTAAGAAGATGTACTCATTACCATACCCTTTGTCCTTACGAAACTCATCGATGTAATTCAATGGAGTACCGCTTCTCTTTAGAGCACGATAAAGCTTATAAGTAAAAGAGAGCTTATGAATTCTTATAGGTTCTGCACCTTCGATGATTTCTTCATTTTCTCGATGAGCAACATCCTGTGGACTAGATAGAGGAGATGGACACTGCTGAGAATGTTATGGGCTCTACTGTTGACTGGGAGACTCTTCTTCCTCGCTGAGATCAAAGTGCATAGGCCCCTCACGCATTTGATGCGGTCCCCTATTCACGATCCTCGAAGACTTCCTTTAAGACGACATCTTTCACAGTCTTTGAAAGATTCCAAACTTGACTTTCCCAAGAAAGATGACAACTTTTCGAAGATTAAACAAGAGAAGAAGACAGGAGTGCAAGATCGATGCTTTTTAGGATTTTTGGAGTAAAACGAAGAGGAACGGATAGTATATAGGACAGTCGAAGAGAAGCATACCAAGCGTAAAAAAAAATGCCTTTTTTTTAAAAATAACTGCTTTTTTCAAAAATTAGATAACTGCCATTTAAAATTAACTCATTTTTCGAAAAAGAAAGATTGCACTAATCACGGAAATTGAAGGTAGCAAAAATCAATTATAGATAGATGATCGTACATTTTCGAGATTTATTATGATAGAGAGAATGAAATAACTTACAATCAAAAATCTCGATTGTTTGAGTCTGAGAATCTCTAGATTTTAACTTCTTCAAACTTCAAGATGTAGAGTCTGGAACGAATAACTTCAAATTGATTTTTCTCCAAAGGCTTTATAAATATATCCGCCAGTTGATTCTTTGAGTCAACGAACTAAATCGAAACTTCTCCATTTTGAACATGATCTCTAATGAAGTGATGTCGAATCTCCATATGCTTTGCTCTTGAGTGAAGAATTGGATTCTTGTAAGATTGATTGCGCTGGTATTGTCACAGTTAATCTCAGTGCATGAATCTTCAATTCCAAAGTCTCTTAACTATTGTTTTATCCACAGAATTTGTGAACAACAACTTCCAAGAGCTACATACTCTACTTCCGCTGTAGAAAGAGCTACTGTATTTTGCTTCCTTGAAAACCAAGACACTGTTCTGCTTCCAAGTAGTTGACAGGTACCCGAGGTGCTCTTTCTATCAACTCTGCATCCGGCTAGGTTTGTGTCTGAGTATCTAAGAAGAGTAAAGTCTCCCTTTTTAGGATACCAAAGACCAAGACTTGAAGTTGATGCAATGTATTTGATAATACGCTTTGCAGCACTTAGATGAGATTCTTTAAGGTCTGCTTGAAATCTAGCACAAATGCAAATACTAAACAAAACGTCAGGTCTAGAAGCAGTAAGATAAAGAAGTGAACCAATGATACTCTTGTATAGCTTCTGGTCAACTTTCTTCCCTCCATCTTTGTCTATCTTCAAAGAACTTAACATTGGTATATTAGTCTTTTTGCAATTTTCCAGTCCAAACTTTTTGACAAGATCATTAGCATATTTTTCTTGACGAATAAAAGTCCCTTCCTTCAATTGTTTCACTTGAAGTCCAAGAAAGAAGGTTAGTTCACCCATCATACTCATTTCAAATTCATCATGCATAGACTTAGAGAATTTCTTGCACAGACTTTCATTAGAGGATCCAAAAATAATATCATCAACATATATTTGAACAAGCAGAAAACTTTTGTTTTCTCTTTTGATAAACAGAGTAGTGTCTACTTTACCTTTTACAAAGCCGTTTTGAATTAAAAACTTACTCAGCCAGTCGTACCAAGCTTAAGGTGCTTGCTTTAAACCATATAAGGCATTTTTCAGTCTGAATACTGAGTCTGGTTTCCTTGGGTCTTCAAACCCAGGTGGTTGTTCCACATAGACTTCCTCATGAATAAATCCATTCAGGAAAGCACTTTTGACGTCCATTTGGAATAACCTGAAATTCTTATAACAAGTAAAAGCAAGTAATAATCGAATTGCTTCTAACCTTGCTACTGGTGCGTAAGTCTCGTCATAGTCTATCACTTCTTCTTGCGTATATCCCTTGGCCACGAGTCTTGCTTTGTTTCTTACAACCTTTCCTTTCTCATCCATCTTGTTCCTAAAACCCATTTAGCTCCAATAATAGATTTACCTTTCGGTTTAGGAGTCAACTCCCAGACATCATTAATGCTAAATTGCCTGAGTTCTTCTTGCATAACTTCAATCCAGCTTTTATCAGATAAAGCTTCTTCTATACTTTTGGGTTCTATTTCAGAAATAAGAGCCACAGCACTAGACTCTTCGCGCCTTTTGGATCTTGTGCGAATTCCTTCATTAATGTCGCCAATAATGAGATCTTTGGGATGATTGGACTTATGCTTCCAATTACTGGTTGATTTGTCAGGTTGATGATCACTTCATTCATTTGAATCTTCAATAATCATTTGTTACTGGTCTTTCAAAGTCTGAGTTGCTTCTTGAGATTTAGACTTTGTAGAGTTTGGAGTAGGTTCAGATTCTTCAAGATGAGTCTGAATAGATTCATTTTGCATAGAATCTTGGAATTTGAGATTCATTGATTCCTCCACAGATTGAGTCTTCTTGTTGTAGACTATGTAGGCTTTACTTGAGGTTGAATATCCAAGGAAGATGCCTTCATCTGATTTTTCTTCAAACTTGCCAACTCGATCATTTACATTTTTCAATATAAAGCATTTGCATTCAAACACATGAAAATATTAAACAATAGGCTTCTTTTCTTTGAATAACTCATAGGGGGTTTTTTTCCAGAATAGGCCTTAGAAAAACTCTATTAATGATATAATATGCTGTAGAAACTGCTTTAGCCCAAAATTGCTAAGAGATGTTACTTTCAATTAAAAGAGTTCTAGTAATTTCTTGAAACGACTTGTTCTTTCTTTCCACAACTCTGTTTTGCTTTGGAGTATATGGAGAGGAGAACACATGCTGAAAACCAGATTCATCACAAAATTTTGTAAAATCTTGATTTTCAAATTCACTTCCATGGTCTGTTCTTATACTTGAAATAACATACCATTTTTTCATTTTGAACCTTTTTAGCAAACTTTTCAAAGTAAGAGAAGGTTTCAGACTTACTTGCCAAGAAATATACCCAAGTAAATTGTGAGTAGTTATCCACAATTACTAGGCAATATTTCTTACCTCTAATGCTCTGAGTTCTAGTTGGTCTAAAGAGATCCATATGCAAAAGCTGCAGTACACGATTAGTGGAAACTTGATTTATTGGTTTAAAGGAATTTCTTACCTACTTTCCCAATATACATGGTGTACATAAATCAGACTTTTGGTATGATAGATTGGGTAGACCACGAACAAGCTTCTTTATTGAAATTTTGGCTATCTGCTTCATATTGATATGCCCAAGCTTTATGTGCCATAAGTTCGCTTCGTCTTGAATTGAGATTAGAGATTGTGATTCATCTGGTTTCACATCCAAGAGATAGATATTTCCATGTCTTCGACTCATGAATGACTGAGTAGAGTCTTTACTGGTTCCTGAACATATTCCCTCTTGAAAGTTAATTTTGAAACCGGTATCACACAGTTGATTGATACTAAGCAGATTGTAGTTGAGTCCTTCCACTAAGGAAACATTACTGATTGTGAGGTTTCTAATCTTTACAGTTCTGAATCCCACAATTTTTCCTTTGCTCTTTCCTCCAAATGAAACTTTTCCTCCATTTACTTGAACGAGCTTTATGAAGCAATTTGAATCTCCTGTCATATATCTTGAGCATCAACTATCCGATACCATTTTATTTTTTTCTTGATAGTGACCTGCATTTAAAAAAGAGACTCAAACTTTCTTTGGTACCCATATTTTCTTGGGTCCATTGGTGTTAGTATGATATGCGGTTTTTGTCCATACTTTCTTAACAGGTTTCCAAACCATAGGACATTCTTTTTCAAAATGATCTACACTATTGCACTTTGAATATCTGAGAGTATTACGACCTACTGGTTTTACAAATATCTTTTTAAAATGATTTTTGTAAGCGTCTCTTGAGGGTCTTTGCTTAATTCTTTCCTTCACTTTAGGAAAATCAATTAAAGGAATGGTTTCCACAGTCATTCCCAAACCAGATTTATTGAAATAAGGTTTTTGTACTGAAAGAATTTTCTCAAGTTTCTCTAATCCTATAGAAAATCTTTTGAAAACATTTGATATGTCATTTTTTAAAAATGCATTTTCTTTCGAAAGATTGTCTTCACTTTCTTTAAGAGTACAAACATTCATGTCTAAACATTTCACATTTTCTTTCAAAACATTTTCCTACTGTTTTAGTGCAGTGTTTTCCTTTTTAAGTTCGGAAATCCTTTTAAGAGAAGTCTTAAGACTAAAACACAACTCATCAATGTATTTAGAAACTTTAATAGGGATTTTGAAGTTACTTACCTCAAATTCACTGTCTGAATTTGAGTCTGTCTCAGAGTTTGAATCTTAATCTGATCGTGCCATCAGACATATTGGCATAATCATCATCACTTTCTTCACACTCTGTATCACTCCAGGTTTCTGCTTTAAAAGCCTTTCGATACTTTTCAGCTTTTCCTTTCTTCTTCCTCAGAAGAGGACAGTTGGGTCTGATGTGTCCATTTTTCTTGCATTCAAAGTAGACTACATCTCTATTTGATTCATTATCCTCAACAGACTTAGTTTGTTACTTTTGAAAACTCTGTTTCTTTAGATTGAATCTTCTTCATTTTCTGTTCAGCTTTTTGAATCTTCTTATCATGAGAGCAAGCTCATCATCATCCATATCCTCTTCAGAATCTGTAACATCATAATCATCATTGGATTTTAATGCAATGGATTTCTTACCTTTAGGATCTTCGTCTTCATTGATTCGCTCCACTTCATAAGACTGAAGAGTCCCAACCAACTCATCGATAGATAGTGACATGATTCTTTGTGTCTCTCTTATTGAGGTCTTTATGTGATTCCAATCATTGGAGAGTCCACGCAGTAGCTTGTTTACCTTCATGGGATCAAAAATTGATTGACCTTGATTTTCAAGACCATTCACGATTTCTGTAAAACGACTAAACATGTCAGTTATAGATTCTCTCGATTTCATTTTGAAGGCTTCGTATTGATCGAGGATAATGTTGATTATGGTCTCTTTCACTCGATCGGTTCCTTCATAGGTAATATGTAATATATCCCAAACTTCTTTCGCTGTAACATATGAAGATATTCTGTTATATTCAGTAGGTGACAAAGCACAATATAAAGAATAAATTGCTTTTGCATCAAGAGCTTGTTTCTTGATTATCTCTTCCTAAGTCATTTCACTAGACTCAACAGCTTCTTTTCCTCTCTCTGAGGCAGGTGCAGCTTTAGGAATGATTCCTTTTTCTACAACGTCCCATTCCAGAGGATCCTTTGATCTTAGGAACGCATTCATCTTGTTTTTCCATATGTTGTAATCATTTCAATCAAAGTAAGGCGGTCTGGTATTACTTTACCCTTTTACCAGCCTTGGAGCTAACATACTAGCCATGGATCTTTAACTCTGAAGTAAAACACTTCAAACTAAGTGAGTACACAGGCTCTGATACCAATTGAGATAGCTAGTATAAGCACCTAGAGAGGGGTGAATAGGTGAAAAAATAATTTCTCGAGATAAAAGAGCAATACTAAGCAGACAATAGAATAGAAAGGAAGTTCTCCTTTGGTTAATAAAACGAATTATGATCAAAGTAAAGCAGAGAGTAAGGAAGAAAAAATTGAACACAAGGTTTATAGTGGTTCGGCTTATTCCAAACCTACGTCCACTCTTCCGCACTGACAGCCCACCGGCTGGATTTCACTATGAGCAAAAGAGATGTTACAGCAATGTTCTCCCTTAATTCTATAGTGTAGATACTCTACCACACTTCCTCAAGGTTTCTCATGAATATAGACTCTCTTTTGCGTACAAGATTTCGCTCAGTAAATGAATTGACTAAGAATAAGGAGCTTCAAACTTTGGAATTCTTCTATCACGCACCCACTCGAACAACTAGAACTTCTTCCTTATATACTCATTTATGCCATCATACCCGTTGGCACTTACCAAAGGAATTCTTCCAACCTTCCCGTTGGACAGAATCAATTAGGAAGATCATTCGAGCTATTTAAGGAACATGTTGATAGCCCATCAATCATGTTCGCCCATACAATCAGGATCTCGATTTCCATAAGTAGAACCTTCCAAGTATACTTTGCCAATCATCGGATCCTTAATCAATCTTGATTTAAATAAAGGATTTTGTTATGTCATATCCAGCCAAGAGATCTTCTCCAATCGATAAGGTCAAATCCTTAATGAAACACCCAGTTCTAGATAGCCTTTCTTCAACGGATTAGAAACTGTCAATGAGAATAGACTTTGCGTCTTGAGTCTGGCAGTCCAGAGGTCTTCAGACTTTATGTAGTAGAGTCTGCAAATCTTCAGACTAGGCTGATGGAAACGTTTTGTCAGCTTCAAAA
The DNA here is from genome assembly GCA_017140615.1 of Eucalyptus cladocalyx. Lineage (NCBI taxonomy): Eukaryota > Viridiplantae > Streptophyta > Magnoliopsida > Myrtales > Myrtaceae > Eucalyptus > Eucalyptus cladocalyx. The sequence goes on from CM029518.1 coordinate 35,615,201, forward strand.
TACTCCAGGAAGATTTCTCCAACAACTGTAACAACTCTTTTGATTCATAGTGAAATCCAGCCGGTGGGCTGTCGGTGCGGAAGAGTGGACGTAGGCTTGGATTAAGTCAAACCACTATAAACCCTGTGTTCTTACTCTCTTCCCTACGCTATTTTACTTTGATCCTAACTCAATTTGTTTACAAGAGTTTAATTTCCTTTTCATAATCTATTGTTGATTAGAATTGCACACTTCTCTCTAGAAAATTTGTTTTTGCACATATTCACCCCCTCTAGGTGCTCGTACTAACTTTCACGATTGGTATCAGAGCTTGTGTACTCACTTAAGTTGAAGTGTTTTACTTCAGAGTTAAATATACATGGCTAGTATGTTGGCTCCAGGTCTGGTTGAAGGGCAAAACAATACTAGACCGCCTTATTTTGATGGAAATGATACAACATATGGAAAAACAAAATGAAGGCATTCCTAAGATCAAAGGATCCTCTAGAATGTGATGTGGTAGACAAAAGAATCATTCCTAAAGCTGCACCAGTCTCAGAAAGAGGAAAAGAAGCTGTTGAGTCCAGTGAAATGACTCAAGAAGAGATAACCAAGAGATAAGCTCTTGATGCAAAAGCAATTTATTCTCTATATTGTGCATTATCTCTTACTGAATATAACTAAATATCTTCTTGTGAAACAGCTAAAGAAGTCTGGGATAGATTACACATCACCTACGAAGGAACTGATCGAGTGAAAGAAACTAAAATCAACATTCTGCTCAGTCAATATGAAGCATTCAAAATGAAATCAGGAGAATCTATAACTGACATGTTTAGTCGTTTTACAGAAATCATAAATGGTCTTAAATATCAAGGTCAACCAATTTCTGGACCCATGAAGGTAAACAAGCTACTGTGTGAACTATCCAAGGATTGGAATCACATAAAGATCTCAATAAGGGAGACACAAAGAATCATGCCACTCTCTGTTGACGAATTGGTTGGGACTCTTCAGTCTTATGAAGTGGAGCAAATCAACGAAGATGAAGATCCTAAAGGTAAGAAATCTATTGCATTAAAATCTAATGATGATTCTGATGTCACAGATTCTGAAGACGATATGGATGATGAAGAGCTTGCTCTCATGATAAGAAAGTTCAAGAAACTGAACAGAAAGGGGAGAAGATTCAATCCAAAGAAACAAAATTTTCAAAAGCCACAAAATAAATCAGTTAAGGATGATGAATCCAATAAAAATGTAGTCTGCTTTGAATGCAAGAAAAAGAGACACATCGGACCCAACTGTCCCCTTCTGAAGAGAAAGAAAGGAAAAGCTAAAAAATATTGAAAGGCACTTAAAGCAAAAACTTGGAGAGATACCGAATGTGAGGAAAGTGATAATGATTATGCCAATATTTGTTTCATGGCATAATCAGACTCAGATTTATAATCTGCGACAGACTCAAACTCAGACGGTGAAATTGAGGTAAGTAATTCAAAAATCCCTACTAAAGTCTCTAGATACATTGATAAATTGTGTCTTAGTCTCAAAACCTCTCTTAAAAGGATTTCCGAACTTAAAAGGGAAAATTTTGCACTGAAGCAACAGGAAAATGTTTGGAAAGAGAAGGTCAAAAGTTTAGACAAAAGTGTTACTACTTTGAAAGAAAATGCAAACAATCTTTCAAAAGAAAATGCATTCTTGAAAAATGATATCTCAAGTATTTCTGAAATATTTTCTATAGGATCTGAGAAACTTGAAAAGATTCTTTCAGCACAAAGACCTTACTTCAACAAATCAGAATTAGGAATGACTGCTGAAACCATTCCTTTAATTGATTTTCATAAAGTAAATGAAATAATTAAGTAAAAACCTACAATAGATTCTTACAAAAATCATTTCCAAAAAGTTTTTGTAAAACCTGTAGGCCGTAATGCTCTTAAATGTTCTAAGTGCAATAGCTTAGATCATTTTGAGAAAGAATGTCCTATGGTTTGGAAACCTGTTAAGAAGGTATGGGCAAAAACCGTATATTACACTAACACCAATGGACCCAAGAAAATATGGGTCCCAAAGAAAGCTTGAGTCTCTTTTCTAAATGTAGGTTACTATCAAGAAAAATGTTAAATGGTACTTGGACAATGGATGCTCAAGACATATGATAGGAGACTCAAATTGCTTCATAAAACTTGTACAAGTTAATGGTGGAAAAGTTTCTTTTGGAGGAAATAGCAAAGGAATAATTATGGGATACGGAACTGTAAAGATTGAAAGCCTCACAATCAGTAATGTTTCCTTAGTGGAAGGATTCAACTACAATTTGCTAAGTATCAGTCAGCTGTGCGACACTGGTTTCAAAATCAACTTTCAAGAAGGAATATGTTCAAGAACCAATAAAGACTCCTCTCAGTCTTTCACGGGTCGAAGACATGGGAATATCTATCTCTTGGATATCAAACCAAATGAAATCCAATGTCTAATCTTAATTCAAGAGGAAACAAACTTATGGCACAGAAAACTTGGACACATCAACATGAAGCAAATAGCCAAAATCTCAGTAAAGAAGCTTGTTCGTGGATTACCCAAACTGACATACCAAAAGTCTGATCTATGCACACCATGCGTATTGGGAAAACAGGTAAGAAACTCATTCAAACCAATAAATCAAGTATCTATTAATCGTGTGCTGCAACTCTTGCATATATATCTCTTTGGACCAACTAGAACTCAGAGCATTGGAGGTAAGAAATACTGCCTAGTAATTGTGGATGATTATTCACGATTCACTTGGGTATATTTCTTGACAAATAAGTCTGAAATATTTTCTTATTTTACAAAGTTTGCTAAAAAGGTTCAAAATGAGAAAGGGTATGTTATTTCAAATATACGAACAGACCATGGAGGTGAATTTGAAAATCTAGACTTTGCAAAATTCTGTTATGAATCTGGCTTTCAGCATGTGTTCTCTTCACCATATACTCCAAAGCAAAATGGAGTCGTGGAAAGAAAAAATAGATCACTGTAGGAAATGACTAAAACTCTTTTAATTGAAAGTAACATCTCTTCTCGTTTTTGAGCTGAAGCAGTTTTTATAGCATGCTATATTATTAATAGAGTCTTCTTAAGGCCTATTCTGGAGAAAACTCCGTATGAGTTATTCAAAGGAAAGAAGCCAATTGTTTCGTATTTTCATATATTTGGATGAAAATGTTTTATATTGAAAAATGCAAATGAACGAGTTGGTAAGTTTGAAGAAAAATCAGATAAATGTATTTTCCTTGGATATTCTATCACAAGCAAAGCTTACAGAGTATACAACAAAAAGAATCAATCTATGGAGGAATCGATGAATGTCAAATTTCAAGACTTTATGTAAAATCAATCGATTCAGACTCAACTTGAAGAATCTAAACTTGCTTCAGACTCTACAAAGTCTAAATCTCCAGAAGCATCTCAGACTTCAGAAGACCAGCAACAAATGATCGTTGAAGATTCAAATGAGAGAAATGATCAACAATCTGACAAATCAACCAGCAACCGGAAGCATAAGTCTAGGCATCCCAAAGATCTCATTATTGGTGATATTAATGAAGGAATTCGCACAAGATCCAAAAGGCGTGAAGAGTCTAGTGCTGTGGCTTTTATTTATAAAATAGAACCCAAAAGCATAGAAGAAACTTTAACTGATGAAAGCTGGATTGAAGCTAAGCAAGAAGAACTCAGGCAATTCAACATCAATGATGTCTGGGAATTGACTCCTAAACCGAAAGGTAAATCCATCATTGGAGCTAAATGGGTTTTCGGAACAAGTTGAACAAGAAAGGAAAAGTCATAAAAAACAAAGCAAGACTCGTGGCCAAAGGATATACACAAAAAGAAGGGATAAACTATGATGAGACTTACGCACTAGTAGCAAGAGGAAATCTATGTGGAATAACCACCCGGTTTTGAAGACCCAAGGAAACCAGACTCTATATTTAGACTGAAAATGCTCTATATGGTTTAAAGCAAGCACATCGAGCTTAGTACGACAGACTAAGTAAGTTTTTAATTCAAAATGGCTTTGTAAAAGGTAAAGTAGATACTACACTGTTTATCAAAAGAGAAAGTAAAAGCTTTTTACTTATTCAAATTTATGTTGATGATATTATTTTTGGATCTTCTAATGAAAATCTGTACAATAAATTCTCTAAGTTTATGCAGGATGAATTTGAAATGAGCATAATGGGTGAACTAACCTTCTTTCTTGGGCTTCAAGTGAAACAATTGAATGAGGGAACCTTTATTCATCAAGAAAAATATGCTAAAGAACTTATCAAAAAGTTTGGACTGGAGAATTGCAAAAAGACTGATATACCAATGTCAAGTTCTTTGAAGCTGGACAAAGATGAAGGAGGAAAGAAAGTTGACCAGAAGCTATACGGGAATATTATTGGTTCACTTTTTTATCTTACTACTTCTAGACCTGACATTCTGTTTAGTGTTTGTATTTGTGCCAAATTTCAATCAGACTCCAAAGAATCTCATCTAAGTGCTGCAAAACGTATTATCAAATGCATTATCTCAACTTCAAATTTAGGTCTCTGGTATTTGATGTTGATTCAGCAAATTTAAACAGAGCAGAAGGAAAACATGACCAAGATTTTGGAGGGTCATCCTTGGCTATTCTTTCGGCCAAAGAGAAAAGAGGAAGATTTCATCTAATTCAGATTGCTAACTAGGATCCCATGCAAGTTCCATAAATTTTCTGTCATCAGCTATTTTTGATCCATTCAAGAACTCCGTGCATCAGAGTGTCAGATCATAAATTACTGGCAATTTTAATGAAAACAGTTCATCCATTCACCATGCAATTCGAAATATGTACTGAAAATTTGATCTTCTCAGGTTCAGATCGGTGATTCCCCAGTTTACAGAATAGAAAGAAAACTGGGAAAGGGAGGTTTTGGGCAAGTTTACATCGGTCAAGCCATCGGTCCAACTTCAAGTGATCAAACTCGTGCACAAAAAGCAGAGGCATGGCTCTGAGCTCTAGTTTTATCATTTTCAGATATTTTTTACATTGGCACCAACGGTTTACATCATTTAACGTGGCACTATCTAGGTGGCCATAAAATTCGAGCATAAAGACAGCAAAGGATGTGAAGGTGGCATCCCTAATGAGTGGAAAGTTTATGAGTGAGTACTTTAGAATTATTGTGTGCTAGATTTGGCTATATCTTGCTCTTGCATGTATAATTGGATAAAGGTGTTGAATTTCGCATCTGCGTTCTGCATATTGCACAGTGATCTGGGGGAGGGTCACGGGATACCACTGCCACTAGTACATTACAAGGGGCAACAAGGAGACTATTATGTCATGGTATGTCCATTCCCTTCAACTCGGATTTTGTACTATTAGAATGCAAAGTTTTCGATGATCTTCTTCGGATATGCAGATCATGGATTTGCTTGGACCTAGTTTACAAGCCCCTTTGGTCAACAACGTCCCAACGTATGTTTCCTTGTAAAGTTAACAGCTTTTAAAGTGTCTGCTCTTGAGGCTCTCTTAAACAATCTCTAATTCTTATTCAGCTTCTGACGTTAGCTTTTTCCTTGGTACTACAGCCTTCCATTAGAAGCAATTGCATGTATTGCCATTGAAGCTATATCTATACTTGAGAAGCTGCACTCTAGAGGGTAATAGATTACTAGCTTCCAGTGCATGTTTCTTAGCAGTTTCTTTATCAATTGGTCAAATCAGTTTTTCGGTAGGCCAGACTATCGGAAACATATGCCAGTTCCAACCTTTTGCGATGTTTCTCATGTATGCTTCTTTTCCGGGCAGGTATATCCATGGTGACATAAAACCAGGTAACTTTTTGCTTGGTCCTCCAGGAACTCGTGAAGAGAAAACATTGTTTCTGACTGACCTTGGATTAGGTACCTGCCCATTGCATGAATACTTTTATGCTAGAAATTAGTGATTGCAAAGGAGAAATGCACATGTCTCGTCATTTATTCATGACCTTGCAGCTACAAGATGGCAAGATCCCTCCACTGGTTCACACGTTAAGTACAACCAAACTCCAGGAAATTTCAGGTTTCGGTCAAAATGATGTTAAACATCTTCACGTGCACATACCACATGCCCTACCTTTTTAATCACAGTTCCATGCACTGGAAAAAAAAAAAAAAAAAAAATTACTGCAGAGGAACAATTCTATTTGCAAGTGTGCACACTCAACTTGGCAGAACAAGTAGCAGAAGAAACGACCTAGAGTCTCTGGTTTACATGCTCATTTATCTTATCCGCGGCCATTTGCCTTGGCAAGGACATCAGGTTTCATTCCCTATACCTGGAGAAGATTTCTTGAACCATAAACCTGTATTGGTCTTTTGATCGCCACAGTTCTCTCAGGGGGAGGATACGTCTTTCGCTGTTTGCAAGCAAAAGAGGGCCACTCCTCCAGACACACTGTGCGACACTTGTCCTGAGCCTTACCTGCAGTTCACGACATTTGTGCTTAGTCTGAAATTCGATGAAGAACCAAACTACGCTAGATACATTTCTCTCTTCCATGGGATCATTGGTCAAAATCCATATGTTTGGCCTGTGCGCACCGATGTTGCTCAGGAGGTAGTATCCTGTTCTAGTAAAAAAGCAATAGATGTTAATGAAATTTCTCATTCGAGCTCTCCTCTAATCGAGCCATGTCTTCCTCTTTCATGTGATACGCACGTATCAGGTACCATGGAAGCAAGGGCAGTTAAATGACGATGACGAGCCATCATAGAAAATACAGAAACTAACACAATGGATAAGCGTTTATGATGTGCATCCACCCATGAAGCAAAAGTGTAAACTTGCATTTCAGATTTATTTAGTTTTTCTGGGGTACCTTGAGTTCATTGATGACCTTCCTCTTTCTTGCAGATACTGCTCTAATTTGGATTATGTCGACCTGATCTTCCATATTGAGAAGGGACATGCTGAGGGAATGTACATCACCAGTGTGACTTACAGTTTTCACTCTAAGTCATGGGCCTTAATAATGGATGATAGCGCCCGCTACACTGCTCAGAATTATGCTTTTTCATGCGGCTCTCTTCACAAGGTTCTGTTTGAGCGGCTTTGCTTTGGACTCTCATATATAGTAGATCCCAATAGTCGCGTGTTACAATTCTGATAATACATAGCTGGAAGAAATTTTGTATTAGACCCATTAGGAACATGGATACATCAACCTCTTATGGAAGTATTCTCAATTAGGACTGTCTTGACTGCTTATTTCCTTTATTTGAAGGAATGGATTGAGAAACAATGGTCGGAGAACTTCTACATCACTGCAGTGGCTGGAGCAGATGACGACAGATTTCTAGTTGTAATGTCCAAGGGTCAGTCCATGAATGGCTGTTTCACCGGTTTTCTTGATGAACACACAGGGACCTGGAATATTCGGCAGTCTTGTTGTGTTTTTGAAATATTTCCTTTCAAATGGATCAAGAAGAAGTGGGCAGAAGGTCTTTACGTCTCCGCCATTGCCACTTCCGGAAGCCAGTGGGCAGTAGTTTCAACCAAAGGAACCAGATTTACCGACCAGGTTCTTCTTTCTTCTCCTTTTCTACTATTACTCAATTACTCCTCATTTCAAGAATTTCCTTTGAAGTGTCTGGAACCAGAGGATTGCTCTGATTCAGTTTCTTGCGCAAAACTTTTAAGGCCATAGAGCTAGACTTTCAGTATCCAGCCGAAGGCATTCGTGAAAGGTTGAAGCAGGGCTATCATATCACTTCAGTCGCAGCCAATCTGGATGAGGTTGCTTTTATCTTCAGTATTCCTGGAGGAGTAGCAGCAACCGTAAGTGTAGAGCAAGAGATGCTTCAGACTTCCAATTTTCCTAATGATAGTGAGATCAAGGTGACTAGTTTGGCCCTTTTACCAGCATCTATTTGGCTGTATAACCTGTGCTTCACCAAAGCACTTGTTCTCATTTCTGCAGGAGAAGTGGGCAAGAAATTACTATATTTCTTCTCTTTGCTGCGGTTGAACCATTGCTTCGGCTACCAAGTATAAGTGCAATCAAGGATGTCTCAGCAAGTGACGTGACCACTCCGGATGTGTCTTTTGCCATCTATTGGCCAATTCTTAGGAAGCAGGTTAAACAAGTCACTGATCAATCGAGTACAAAGTTGAATAATAGCCACTTCCTCTAATACCGAATGGAATTCATTGTAACTTCTTTACCATACTTTTGTGCAGGAAAATTTTTGTATTAATTCTGAAACTTTCAAGCTTAACACTTGGTAAATTTTGCCAGGTGATAACCAACTTTTCTCCAAGGGATGCAACATTTCTTGACAAAATTTCCGGTAGCCATTAGGACTTGATATTGTTGATTGTTGGCCTTGTACAATTTGATCTTCAGAAACCAGACCAGCCAAGGAACCATGACAGAATTCGTATCTTCAACGTTGAACCAGAGGTCGACCTAGGGTTACCTTTATATATGCATAAATGCAACTAGACAAATTCCTGAATTTCCCCAAATGCAGTCTAGCTCTCTTCTGCCTTTGCACTTGAGGGCCAATTTCCATCTAGCCCGAGAAACATCTGATTTGATTCATTCTCAATAGCCATGAGAGATGATCATCTTTCCCACCCGTACAGAGTAGGATATGCCAAGCCAAATCATTTTTCAGCCAATACGGTGATCACAACAAGGGTGAAAAAAATAAACAAATAAATAAAATAAACAAAGTCATCCGGCTCAGTGTTGGTGATCATTTCAAGTGATACATTAAACTATCAGGGGAGGAGAAATTTAGGAACATTAGCGTTGGATGGATCTGTCATCAAGGAGGTATACACAGAGAGGAACGACCCCTTCTCTGAATACCAAGCAAATTGCAGACAGATAGGATCTGAGTGCTCGGTTTTGCATCTGCTTGTCTGCTACAGTAGTTGTTTAAGCTTAATCAGCAAAAATATGTTAAAAATAGAGAGAGATGACCCGAGATGGTCACCTTCCGACACGCAATAGTTATCAGTTTAGGGCTGGCTCTTAGTTCAAAGCAATAATGTTGCAAGATGCGGTCCAGACACAGCATTGGTAAGCTAATCTGCAAGGGAGAACAATTTTGTTTTTGGGGCCGTATCATGCTGCCATGCACATATAGACCTCAAGGTTCAGCTGCGGTGACCGTGAATTTTGATCATAATTATTATAGCTACCTCTGCTATGGACAGTGCATGCTATGGACTTTCGTGTGAAGTTCGCCTTTGACCAGATACAACATAAATTTCCACTTGCTGTGGAGGCTATAATGGTTCATTCCTGCACAAGACCATTTCTCTTGCTACTTTACCATTGCAATTATCCCATCTTCTTTGCAATGAAGGTTAAAACTTTGCTTGCTTGACAATATAAATAAGATAAAAAGGAACATAGGAGAAACTAACACCATTGCTTCATTGTTGACACCTAAATCTTAAAGTCAAGCCTATTATTTTTTTAATGTGGCCGAAAAATAATCTCACAAGAATTATGAGAGTCAAGCCGATAATTGAATTAGGCATAGGCTCGTTACTGCTGCCTTGCATCGCTCCAGCACTGGTGATGGTCACACAGCAACTGCGGCGAGTGTTCCTAGTCGCTGTGCTACTCCAGTTCAACGTGTCCGCTGGAGTGACCTGCACCCTCCTCGCGCCACCTCCAGTCGATCCCGACGGTGCTACAACTACTGTACCAACAATATGAGGCGTCAGAATATCAGCGAAAGCGAGCTCCTTAGGCCCCCCACACCGAATCCTGCCCCTATAAGTTTTTCCTTGCAGATTCCTAGACGACGTTGCTGTCCGACACTCCCCGAATCTTTGTGAGTACTGATTTACTGGGCGACTTTGTCTATGACCGGCAACGAATCATCGGCGTTCCTACGGTCCAACACCTTGTCACCGCGACCGCCAGTCGAAACTCCAGCAAAGAACTTGGTCTTCACGTCCCCAAGCAGATATACCGGCGAACGTTCTTTACGTAGCTCCGTCGTCTCGTGTCGCTCACCACTTTCCATTTGGAAGAATTCTAATGAAGTTCCATTCTTTCTTATTGAACTGAGAGGGAGGAGACAACCCAGCCAAAGTAACCACTCGCCATCGTATTCAACACCAGGGTCCAAGAGGTTTACTTATCATCTCTCCGTGACACCTCAGTAAGCTTCGCCATTGAAGTTTCACGGCCAAGACACCCAAATCACAAATAGGATTATTTCCTAATTTGCAATGCACACATAATCGATAATTTAATTTCTTAGATTTGAGATGGAATTATGGATTGCACGGAAAATTGATTATTTTAATTTTAAGGTTTAAGAGGAAGTTATTGATTTTACTTGCTTCCATATTCAAATGGAGTGGATAGTTATTGCTATCTTTTAGCTTATCTTTGATGATTGAGTGTTTATCTTTTTATTTGTTTTCCTTATCTAACAATATAAAAAAAAATTGCTTGTTAGATTAGAATAGATTTTTTTATATAACATTGCACATAGATAGATTTTTATTCTGTAAATTAGATTGCATGCTAAGATAATATCTATCTAGTTGGGATAATTATTTGATAAGAATAAGATTTAATCTAAATTATTTCCTATGTTTAATTGAATACTATATCACTTTAGATAGTAATTATGAATAGAAAATAACAAAAATATTATGTGCAGATCATATAGGATTAGATGTTATAAATTCCATGTCATCGCCTTGTCACTATCTATACCATATCATATATTCCAGGCCATCAATGCCATGTCATTTGAGGATTGCACGTTTATGTCATTTAATTAGAATTGCATGTCGTGTTAGAATTAGGTCAAGTCGCATGTCTATAGTACATCATCTATGTTCACCTAGATTAGAATAGTATATAATTATTTTTCATAAAAAGGAAATCCCCAAAAAGGATTAGTTAAGATTAAATAAACATTTAAATATAATGTTTAGGCTAGATATTCATTTTCAATTAACATTGTTGCTTCGAGGTAAGTAAATTTCTTCTCTACTATAGCAATTTATTTACTGTTTTTTATTATTAGGTGTTAATTTCATTGATCGCATGCCCATGTAATCACTCCCTGCATATTAGTGGATAAGGTTAAAATCAATCCAAGTTTCCTAACAAACAAGTCTTCGAATTTATTTAATTTTTGGTTTGTAGAAGTAAATATTCTCCCACATTTTACATGGCTTTCTAATCACTCCAGTGGATAAGGCTAAGTGTAGGCTAAGTGTGGGATAATACTTTATTTCTACGATGTGCCCACCGGTGGACTTGTGGTGGTGGCCAGTGGTGCCTTGCGATGTGCCCGCCGGTGGTGCTCAGCTAAGTGGGCTTATCATGGTGATTACTCACGGCAAGACTAACCGTGTTGGTGTCTTGGCCGAGGACTGCTCACGGTGGCATTCAGCTCAGCTGGATAGTCGCGGATCAACCTGCAAAACAGAGACAGCGACAACGACCGTACAAAGATGCAACGGGGACGGCTGAAGCCAAGCCGGCAGGATGGGGACGAGGGTGCCAACGGGCAGGGAGCTCTCTGTCACGCAAGAACAGTGACAATGGACATCTTGAGAGAGGGCGGCAGCTTCGTCACATGGCTGAAGACAATGCTACAGCATTGTTGGGGCAAAGGCGACAACGTAGGATGTCACCGGTGGATCAGCCAGCAGCAGCAGCAGCAGCTCCAGCTCTCGCAGTTTGTGACGCAGGCAGCAAGGAGCAGGTTACGGTGGCTGGCATCGTCTTGGTGCAAGGCAACGACAAGTTTGTCGTCACAGCCAGGAAATCAGCAGTGCATCGCGGGCAGAGCACCTGGAGATCAAACAGCATAAAGTTTCAAACAGGAGGCAGAGTACTGTTATTCTCCGAGGAGACTATTAGCTTCACTTTAATTGCCAAGGTATCTGTTGATGTATCAAGACTGCACGTGCACGTGCTGTTTTTTCTCTTTTTTGTTTTGTTTAGTCAGTTTGTTAGTGTCCTGTTTTTTAGGAGTTAGTTAGTCAATCTTATCTCCTAGGAGCAGTTAGCTGCACGTATCTTAGTTATTCTGATCTATTGCTGATTTTGTGGATCAAGCAAGCCATTAGTCGGCAACGTGGGTTTGTGGTTACGTTCTAGTATGTATTTTGAACCTCTTTTTTTTTTTAGTTTTCTGAATACGACGCTCTGCTTCTGCTGTAAACTCTCTTTTTTTTCTGTTCTTTTTTGCTGTCTACGTGTTCTCTGTTCTTATAAAAAAAAAAAAAAACAACAACACTGGTATCAGAGCTCTCTTGATCTTAAGGGGCTGTGAGTGACTTGTGAGATTAATTGAGAGGTGTGTCTGCATCCATAGAAGTTAAAAGCAAGATGGAGGCAGGATCAAGTGGTTTTTCAGCAATGGCTCCACCAACGTTTGATGGAGAAAATTATCAAGCCTGGGCAGTGAGAATGCGAGCCTATCTAGAGGGTTATGATTTTTGGGAAGCTGTGGAACAAGATTATGAAGTTGCTCCCCTTCCCGACAATCCAACCATCAATCAAATCAAGTTTCACAAGGAGAGGACAACAAGGAAAGCAAAGGCAAAGTCTTGTTTATATGCTGCTATCTCGCCTGCCATTTTCAGCAGAATTATGGCTTGTGAATCAGCCAAAGCTATTTGGGACTTCCTCAAAGCTGAGTATCAAGGAGATGAGAGGATCAGAAGCATGAAGGGGTTAAATCTGATCACAGAATTCGAGAGACTGCAGATGAAGGAGTCTGAGACAATTAAGGAATATTCTAGTAAGTTGATAAGCATTGCAAATCAGGCAAGAGTTCTAGGCACTGACCTCTCTGATAATAGGCTAGTGCAGAAGATTCTTGTCTCCTTACCCGAAAGGTTTGAGGCAACCATCGCCTCTTTGGAGAATACCAAGGATTTGTCTCGGATCAAGTTGGCAGAATTGCTAAGTGCTTTGCAAGCACAAGAGCAGATGAGGTTAATGAGGGTAGAAGGAAGTATAGAAGGAGCTTTGCCGGCCAAAGAACAGCAGAATGTAGGAGGAAAAGTTAACAAGTGGAAAGGGAAGAAAGGAAATGGCAGTAGTGGTTCAGAAGCTGCTGCAGGAGAGAATAGTGCGAGCAACTCCAAGAACAATTGGGGAAGATATTCCTCATGTCAGCACTGTGGAAAAAATAATCATCCACACTTTAGGTGTTGGAAGAGGCCAGATGTTAGGTGCAAAAAGTGTCATAAGCTTGGACACATTGAAAAGTTCTGCAAAGAGAAGAGAGATCAGCAGCAGGGTGAGGCACATGCTGCAGTTTAGCAAGAGGTAGATCAACTGTTTGTTGCCTCTTGTTTCTCCTCTAGTACTCCATGTGATAGTTGGCTTGTTGATAGTGGTTGCACAAACCATATGACAAGTGATGAAACGCTGTTTATAAACCTTGACAAGTCGTTGAAGTCAAGAGTGAGGATTGGGAATGGGGAGTACTTAGAAGTGAAAGGTAAAGGGACTGTAGCAATGGAGAGTTGTGCTGGAACGAAGCTAATTTCTGATGTGATGTATGTGCCTAAAATTGATCAGAATTTGTTGAGTGTGGGGCAGTTGGTAGAAAAGGGATTTAAGGTGATATTTGAAGAGGAGAAGTGTTTGATCTTTGACTCCAATGGTCAGGAGTTGTTCAAGATAAAAATGCAATAGAAAAGTTTTTCTTTGAATCCTCTTGAGAAGGAGCATATGGCATTCAAGTGTCAGGCTAATGATTTAGAATTATGGCACAAGAGGTTGGGGCACTTTCATCATAAAGGCGTGATGTTCATGCAGAGGAATGAAATGGCAACCGGGTTACCGAACCTGGAGGAGCATATCACAAGGTGCAAAACTTGTTTGCTAGGCAAGCAGACAAGACTTCCCTTCAAGAAATCCACTTGGAGAGCGACAGAGAAGTTGCAGCTGATTCATATGGATCTATGTGGTCCACAAGTGATTCCTTCACTAAACGGCAGCAGGTATTTCATTATTTTCATTGATGATTATACTAGAATGTGCTGGATTTACTTTATGAAGCGAAGTCGAAGTTGCTGAGGTATTTCAGAAGTTTAAGAAATGGGTTGAGAACCAAAGTGGTTGCAAGATTCAGGTCATTAGATCTAATAATGGAACAGAATACACTTCACAGAGGTTTAAATATTTTTGTGAAGAGGCTGGAATTGCACATCAGTTTACTGCTCCTTACTCTCCACAGAAAAATGGAGTTAGTGAGAGGAAGAATAGAACCATTATGGAGATGACTAGGTGTTTGCTTTATGAGAAGAGTCTACCAAAAGAGTTTTGGGCAGAAGCAGCAAGCACAACAGTTTTTCTACTTAATAGATTACCTACGAGGGTATTGGAGATGAAGACACCCTTTGAAGCCTGGTTTGATGTCAAGCCAATTCTAAAAAATTTGAAGGTGTTTGGCTATTTGTGTTTTTCTCATATTCCACAGGTCAAGAGAGACAAGTTGGGAGAGAAAGCTGAACCTGGGATCTTTGTTGGCTACAGTTTAGTATCAAAAGCTTATAGGATCTATCAACCTCAGACAGGGAAGGTGATCACTAGTAGGGATGTTCAGTTCCTAGAAGATGAGAAATGGGATTGGACAAATGAGCCACAAGGCAAGCATAAAGAGGTCTCATTGGAACCTGACGAACTGGTGGATGATGTTCCAATTAGAGGTACCAGATCTTTGACTGATATATATCAAAGGTGTAGTGTTGCTGTTTTGGAACCTACAGGTTATGAGGAAGCTAAAAGCGATCAGAGGTGGATGAATGCAACGAAGGAAGAGTTGGCTATGGTAGAAAAGAACCAAACATGGGAGCTAGTGGAGAGGCCTCAAGATAGGAAGGTGATTGGAGTAAAATAGGTTTTCAAGACCAAATTTAATCATGATGGCTCAGTGAATAAGCATAAGGCCAGGTTGGTGGTGAAGGGATATGCACAGATTTGGGGAGTTAATTTCTCGAAACTTTTGCTCCGTGGCAAGACTTGATACAATTAGAATGATTCTTGCTTTGGCAGCTCAACAAGGATAGAAGGTATATCAGTTAGATGTAAAATCTGCATTTTTGAATGGAGTGTTGCAGGAGGAGATTTATGTTGAGCAGCCAGAAGACTTTGTCACACCAGGCCAAGAGGAGAAAGTTTATTTGTTGAGAAAGGCTCTTTATGGCTTGAGGCAAGCTCCTAGAGCATGGTACAGTAAGATGGATGAACACTTGTTGGGTCTAGATTTCAAGAAAAGCCTAAGTGAATCCACTCTATATGTCAAGAAGTTAGTATCTGACTTAGTGGTGGTGTCTCTTTATGTGGATGATATGCTGGTGACAGGGAGTAATATTGCTCGGATTACATCGCATTTAAGCAAGATATGATGAAGATGTTCGAAATGACTGATCTTGGTGAGATGTCATATTTTCTAGGAATGGAAGTTAGGCAAACTCATAATGAAGTTTTTGTCTGTCAAAAGAAGTATTTGAAGGAGATCCTTAGGAGATTCAACATGGAGGAGTGCAAGAGTGTGAGTACTCCAATGGGTCATAAGGAAAAGTTTCAAAAGGAGGATGGATCAGCACCTGCAGATGAAAGAGTTTATAGAAGTTTGATTGGCTGTCTTATGTATCTCACTGCAACTAGGCCAAACATCATGTTTCATGTAAGTGTCTTATCTAGATTTCTCAATTGTGCAAGTGAGTTGCATATGGTAGCTGCAAAGAGGGTATTGAGGTACTTGAGAGGTACTCTTTCATATGGGATTAAGTTTTATAGAGTTCAGGAGTTTAAGTTGCAGGGGTATTCTGATAGTGACTGGGCAGGATCAATGGATGATATGAGGAGCACTTCAGGTTATTGCTTTACATTTGGGTCGGCATGTTTTTCTTGGTGTTCAAAGAAGCAGGAAATAGTGGCTCAATCAACTGCAGAAGCTGAGTTCATTGCAGCTACTGCAGCTGTGAATCAGGCATTATGGTTGAAGAAGCTAATGGATGATCTGCATATGCAGCAAGAAGAAGATATAGAAGTGTTTGTGGATAATCAAGCTACTTTGGCCATTTCACAAAATCCGGTATTTCATGGAAGAACAAAGCATTTTAAGGTCAAGTTTTACTTCTTGAGAGAAGTGCAAAAGGCTGAAGAGGTGAAACTGGTGTACTGTAATTCAGAAAACCAGATTGCAAATATATTCACAAAGTCATTTCATGTTGGTCGATTTGAACTTCTCAGGGCAAAGCTAGGAGTGTGCAGTACTTGATCCAGGAGGAGAGTGTTGATGT
Source organism: Eucalyptus cladocalyx (assembly GCA_017140615.1). Taxonomy (NCBI): domain Eukaryota; kingdom Viridiplantae; phylum Streptophyta; class Magnoliopsida; order Myrtales; family Myrtaceae; genus Eucalyptus; species Eucalyptus cladocalyx. The sequence goes on from CM029518.1 coordinate 35,631,507, forward strand.
ATCAAGACTGCACGTGATGTTTTTTCTCTTTTTTGTTTTGTTTAGTCAGTTTGTTAGTGTCCTGTTTTTTAGGAGTTGGTTAGTCAATCTTATCTCCTAGGAGCAGTTAGCTGCACGTATCTTAGTTATTCTGATCTATTGCTGATTTTGTGGATCAAGCAAGCCGTTAGTCGTCGACGTGGGTTTGTAATTACGTTCTAGTATGTATTTTGAACCTCTTTTTTTTTTAGTTTTCTGAATACGACGCTCTGCTTCTGCTGTAAACTCCTTTTTTTATGTTCTTTTTTGCTGTCTACGTGTTCTCTGTTCTTATAAAAAAAAAAAGAAAAAAAAAAACAACAGTATCAAATGAAAAAACAGCCTTGTCAAGAGAGTACTGTTACGCTCACCATCCCACAATCGACTTTTTAGCTAATAGCTGTTCATTGAGTCTTCATGGCTCAAAAGATCATGTTCAAAAGCCAATTAAAGAAACAGATAACTGTTTGCAATAAAACCTATATATCAGATGATAAAATGAGGATGGTGATAAGTGAATGTATCCGAGAAGAAGAATTATCTTCCCAAGGCAACTTGGCCAGATGACTGAGCCATTACCATGCCCCATCTTCTGTTGACTTGGCCTTAAAACTCCAATTCTGATTAGTCTGCCATCTTTTGCCCCGCTGCTACTGAAGCAGCAACACAAATAAGGCACATCTATCTACAAGATCATGCCATTACCAGTCAACTTTCAAAACTGCTACATCAGTGTAATCACTAGCAAGCCAAGAGAGAAAATCTCAAACTGGGGTCCGAGGTATGGGCTTGAGAGATAACTAGATCCCGCCCGCATGCACGCTGCACATGCACAGACTGCAGAGTGCTTCTAGCCTTTGTTGCTTTTGTGCAAGATAGGCATTACAGTTTCTCCCAAATCAATTCACATGCACATACACAGAAAGAAACCCATTAGTCTATTCCAATATAGCAAAAGTTGGAAGTTTCTTCACTTAACACTTCCCCAATTGATCTACATTTTCAGCCAAAACTTGATGGAACATAAATTATTTAGAGGGTATCCTTGGAAGCCACTAAAGCACAGACAAAACCCATTTCCGGCTTAAATATGCAGATGCTTCATACATCTTTGGCACTTACAAGTAAAAAGACTAAATTACCCTTCGTTCCAATTTTTGCGCTAAATTGTATAACCGGTCATTTTAGCGAGGAAGCCCTCGTGTATATTCCCTTTCGGTTATCATAAGCATTCAAGGGTCAACCGAAATAACGGCATTTTGCCTATCTCCGCTTTCAAAAGTTCGTTCTTGGCTCCCCAAAAACTAACAAACTCTTCTCGCACTGCCCGCTCATTCTCTTCAAGAACCCGAATCATCTTTTTTTCCAGAGAATAAGAAACAAGAACTGGAAAGACTAAAACTCTGCTTGATCGTGCCCGTCTCCTCAAAAGAAGATCTCCTCTATATCAACTCAGGCCCACACTGGTGGAGACGAGGCGGTTCAGAACCAGTCGAGATTGGATTAAAGCTGGGAAGGGTAGATATGGATCGGTCTAGAAGTCGACGTCGTCGAGGCGACCCTCCTCAAATCCCAGAACAGGTACTTGCGTTGTTCTTGGAAATGGGTGGTCTAGTAGAGGAAGTATAAAGATGCAAGCCGAACGCCATGTTCAATAGTTCGCAAATCTTGGGCTGTTCTTGCTTCTAGATTTGAGAAGTTCAATTCCAAGGAACAATCGGTGCCGTTCTTGCTTTTGCGTTGTTTCAGCAAAAATTAAACAGAGCTAAATGACGAAGAATTTGGTGGGTCATTTTTGGCCATTTTATCGGCCGAAGAGAGAAAAGTGGAAATTTCCATCTATTACAGATTTATAACTAGGATGCCCATGAAAGTTCTGTCAGCGACTATTTTGCTCCATTTGAGAACTTCATGCATTACAATATCAGATTACTTGTTACCGACAGTTGCAAAGCTTTTAGGTACGGTGCAATTTGTTCAGTAATTCACTATGCAAGTTCCAAATATGTACTGAAAATTCGATTATCTCAGGTTCAGATTGATGATTCTCCAGTGTACAGAATAGAAAGAAAACTGGGAAAGGGAAGCTTCGGGCAAGTTTATGTCGGTCGAGCCATCAGTCCTTCAATTCCATATGATCAAACTGGTGTGGAAGCAGCAGAAGTATGGCTCTCATTTTATCCTTTTCAGATAATTCGTTACATTGGCGCCATTACTTTACACGATTTAACGCAGTGCTATCTAGGTGGCCATAAAGTTCAAGAATAAAGACAGCAAAGGATGTGAAGGTGGCACCCCTCATGAGTGGAAAGTTTATGAGTGAGTCCTCAGAATTATTGCATGTTAGATTTCACTATATCTTGCTCTTGCATGTAAAATTAAATTAGGGTGTTGAATTTCACATCTGTGTTCTGCATATCGCACAGTGATCTGGGTGAAAGTCACGGCATACCACTGCCACGATTACATTACAAGGGGCAACAAGGTGACTATTATGTCACGGTATGTGCATTCCCTTCGACTTGGATTTTGTACTACTAGAATGCAAAGTTTTCAATGATCTTCTTTGGATACGCAGGTAATGGATTTGCTTGGACCTAGTTTACAAGCCACTTCAGACGACAATAGACCAAAGTATATTTCCCCATGAAGTCATCAGCTTTTACAGTGTCTGCTCTTCAGGTTTTCTTAAACAATTTCTGATTCTTTTGTCAGCTTCTGATTTTAGCTCTTTCCTTGCTACTACAGCCTTCCATTAGGTGCAATTGCATGTATTGCTGTTGAAGCTATCTCTATACTTGAGAAGCTGCACTCTAGAGGGTAATAGCTGACTAGCTTCCAATCGCATGTTTGTTCGAATTTTCTTTATCGAATGGTCAACTTGAAGTTTTGGTAGGCCAGACTATCAGAAATATATGCCAGGTCCGACTTTTTGTGATGTTTCTCATGTATGCTTCTTTCCTGTGCAGGTACATCCATGGTGACATAAAACCAGGTAACTTTTTGCTTGGTCCTCCAGGAACTCCTGAAAAGAAAAAATTGTTTCTGACTGACCTTGGATTAGGTACCTACCAAATGCATTAATACTTTTATGGCCCAGATATTAGTGATTGAAAAAGGAGAAAGGCACATGTCTCATGGTTTAGTCATGACATTGCAGCAACAAGATGGCAAGACGCCTCCACAGGTTCGCACATTACGTACAACCAAACTCCAGATGATTTCAGGTTCAGTCAAAATAATGTCAACATCTTCATATGCACAGACCACGCAGCCTACTTGTATAATTACTGTCCCATGCAATGCAAAAAATTTGCAGCAGGGGAACAATTCCTTTTGCTAGTGTACACACTCAGCTTGGTAGAACAAGTAGCAGAAGAAATGACCTAGAGTCTCTGGTTTACATGCTCATTTATCTCATCCACGGTCGTTTGCCCTGGCAAAGTCATCAGGTTGCATTCCCTATATTCAGTGAAGATTTCTTGAACCATACATCTGTATCAGTCTTTTCATCGCCACAGTTTTTCCAGGGAGGAGATAAAGCTTTCCCCGTTTGCAAGCAAAAGATGGCCACTTCTCCAAACACCCTGTGTTTTTTATGTCCTAAGCGTTACCAGCAGTTCACCACGTTTGTGCTTCATCTGAAATTCGATGAAGATCCAAACTATGCTGGGTACATTTCTCTCTTCCACGGGATCGTTCGTGAAAATCCATACGTTTGGCCTGTGCACATCAATGCTACTCATGAGGTAATAGACGTTAATGAAATTTCTCATTTGAGCTCGTACTCTAATTGAGCCGTGTCTTTCTCTTTCATTTGATACGCACATATCAGGTACCACATAAGCGAGCACGGTTAAACGATGACAGTGAGCCATCACAGTTTATACGGACGGGGTTGAAAGTAAAACAATGGATAATCGTTTACCGTGTGCATCCACCCATGAAACAAAGGTAAGGACTTGCATTTCAGATTTATTTATTTTTCTCTGTGGTACCTTAAGTTTATTGATGATCTTCCTCCTCTTCCTTGCAGCTATTTCTATAATTTGGACGATGCCGACCTCAAATCACACTTTGAGAAGGGACATGAGGAGGGAATGTATGTCACCAATGTGGCTTACTGTTCTAACACAAATTCATGGACCGTCATAATGGATGATAGCACCGGCTACACTGATCAATGGCTTGCTGGTTTTCCACAATGCACTCCTCCCAAGGTTTTATTTGTGCGGCTTTACATTGGACTTTCATCTATATTAGACCCATTAAGAACATACATACATCAACCTCTTTGGGATTCTCAATTAGGACTGTCTTGACTGCTTATTTCCTTATTTGAAGGAATGGATTGAGAAACAATGGTCGGAGAACTTCTACATCACTGCAGTGGCTGGAGCAGAGAAGGGCGGATTTTTACTTATAATGTCCAAGGGTCGGTCCGTGAATTCTTAATTTCTATTTTGATGACTCCTTAGTAATGTCATCCTCGACCATTCACCAGTTTTTCTTGATATGCACATAGGGACCCATATCACTCGGCAGTATTTTCATGTTGCTAATACATTCCCTTTCGAGTGGATCAAGAAGAAGTGGGCAGAAGGTTTTCGTGTCACCGCCTTGGCCACTTCCAGGAGCCGGTGGGCAGTAGTTCTGTCTAGTGGAACCAGATTTACCGACCAGGTTATTCTTTCTTCTTCCCCTTTTCTGAGACTACCCGATTACTCCTCATTTAATGATTTTCCTTTTAAGTGTCTGGAACCGGAAGATTTTGCTCTGATCCGGTTTCTTGCACTAAACTTTCTAAGGCCGTAGAGCTAGACTTTCAGTATCCTGAGGAAGGCGTTCATGAAAGGGCGAAGCAGGGCTATTATATCACTTCGGTTGCGGCCACTCCGGATGAGGTTGCTATTATATTTAGTAAATCAGAGGGAGTACCAGCGACTGCAAGTGTGGAGCAAGAGACGCTTCTGACTTACGGTTTTCCTGTAGATTTTCGGATCAAGGTGATTAGTTTGGCCTTTACCAGCGTCTATTTGGTTGCATTTGCTCTGCTTCACCAAGCACTTGTTCTCATCTTCTGCAGGAGAAGCAGGCAAGGAATTACTACATTTCTTCTCTTTGCTTCGGTCTAACCCTTGCTTAAGCTACCAAGTACATGTGCAACCAAGACTTTCTTAGCAAGCGACACGACCACTCTGCATGTGTTTTTTGTCTTCTATTGTGGATTCTGTTGGAAGCAACTTCAACAAGTCTTGTCTAATGCTGCAAGAAATTGATTGAAACCTATGTGTCAACTTTTGGGGAAGAAGTTTTTCGTATTGATTCTGAAACTTTTCAAGCTTTAAAAAAGAAAAGTAGGCCTACAGTTGGTAAATTTTTCCAGGAGGTAACCAACTTTTCTCCATGGCAGGCAACAGTACATAACAATGTTTGCATAACAATGTTTGCATAACAATATTTGCAGTATGCTTTGGGACTCGATTGTATGGATTGTTGCTCTTGCATGATTGGAATTTCAGAAACCAGACTAGGCGAACAATCTCAACATAATTCGTAACTTCAGCGAAAATGTTGACTTTGTACCAGAGGTTGACCTCACATTGACCTTACAAATGCATAAATGCAACTGGATAAACGTTCCTGATTTTCCAAGATAAGTACAGTATCTTTTTTATACTAAACTACTTTGATCACAGCAAGGGAGAAAAGAAAAAGGTCAACTGGCTTATAGTGTCGGTGACCATTTCAAGTGATATGTTGAACTATCAGCTGGGGGAGAAATTTAGGGAAATCAGGGTTGGAAGGAGCTGGCATATGAGAGAGAGAGAGGAACGACTTCTCTCTGGATATCAAGCAATTGCAGAAAAAGTGAGGATCTGAATGCTCGAATTTGTATCTGCTTGTTCACTCCATTGTGTCATTTAAGCTTAAACAGCAAAAAAAGCATAGAGAGTGATAACCCGAGATAGTTGCTTTCCGCCAAGCAACAGTCATCAGTTGAGGTCTACTCTTAGTTCAGAGCAATAATGTCGCGAGATGCAGTCAAGACAAAAGTTGGTGAGCATAATCTGCAAGGGGACCAATTTCATTTCTCGGGGCCATACCGTTCTGCCATGTATATTGTCCTAAAAAATTTGGCTGTATAGACTGCAAATTACGATCATAGTTTTTACAACCATACTGCAATGAATGAACATGTTACCATCGTCTGCTATGGCCGTGGTGCATGCTATGGACTTTCACATGATCATCGCTCTGCTTGCATGAAGTTTCGCCTTTGACCAGATATGGTGTAGATGTCCACTTGCTGTGGGGTCTCAACTCCAGCTTCAGTTTTTAGAGCCAAGACGCGAAAACTACTCAAGTTTGCTGAATGATCAAGCGGTTTGAGAGACATTCCTTGACAAGACTATCTCTCGTTACTTTACCATTGCTATTATCCTATCTTCTTTGCAACGAAGGTTGAAACTTTGAAAAAAAATGGATATTTGACCATAGTATGTTGCATTAAGCATTTTGCATCGCATAGGTTTAATTTAAGAAAAGAAAAAATAACAATTGTCATTCTTAATTTTTGACATTATACTGCTTTGTGCGCTATATTTGAAACTAATATTTTAGGGCGGTAAATGGTGATTTCGAAAGAAAAACCATAATGGTTACTAATATACAGTGCAACGCAAATTGGTAGCCCTAATTCAGGGCGCAAACCAGTAATTTTAGTAAATAGAGGGTGAAAAATGACACTAGCATAAAACATGAGGATGCCCTAATGTAATGTCCCAATGAACCATCACAAGCAATCACCCGTCAACCGAAACAACGGCATTTCTGCTTATCTTCGCGCCAAAGAACTAGCAGACTCACCTCGTGCTGCCAACTTGTTTACTTCAAGAACCCACATCATCTTTCCAAGAAAAGAAGTAACATTGAAAGGAACAATTCTGCTTGATCGTGCCTTTCTCTTCAAAAGAATCCCCTCTATACCAGAGCTCGGTTGAGACCGATGGGGATGACTGGTTCGGAACGAGCAAGATTAGATTAAAAGCTTGGGAGGGCAAATATGGATCCGTCTAGAAGTCGAAGTCGTGGAGCAGAGGAGGGGCTTCAAGATGAGATCCGAAGCAACACTTGTCCCATCCCAGAACGGGTACTTGCATTGTTCTTGAAAATGGGTGGTTTAATGGAGGCTAGAATGAAAAAATGCGAGTCGAATCCGATGTTCAATAGTTCACAAATTTTGGGTCGTCCTTGCTCTTCGGTTTGAGAAATTCATTCCGGAGGAGTAATCAGTGTCGTTCTTGTTCTTGAGTTGATTCAGCAAAATTAAACAGAGCAAATGGGTCAAACATGACAAAGATTTTGGTGGGTCATCTTCGGCTATTTTATCTGCCAAAGAGAAAATGGGGAAATTTTCACTTAAACCAGGTTGATTACTCAAATACCCATGCAAATTCCATAAATTCAGTTTCTGTCATGAGCTTCTTTTGCTCCATTTGACAACTCCATGGATCGCCATATCATATGTCAGCAACCTTTGTAAAGCTTTTAGGTACAATGTAATCGGTTCACTGATTCATCTTGCAACTTCCAAATATCTACTGAAAATTTGATTGTCTTGGGTTCAGATCGATGATTCTCCAGTTTACAGAGTGGAAAGAGAACTGGGAAAGGAAGGTTTCAGGCATGTTCATGTCGGTCAAGCTGTCAGTCCTTCAAGTGATCAAACAAGTGTGGAAGAAGCAGAGGTACGGCTTTAAGCAACAACTTTTTTCAATTAATGCATTACATTTGCACCGTACTAGTGCGGAGTAATATAGAAATTCTCGCTGAAACAAGAGATTAGTGTATGTGTGGTATGTCCAGTTCTATTACATAAAAGTACAAGTTTAAAACCGAGCTACTTGTCACTTTGATAGAGTTTTGATATATTTGCACTAAGTATAACTCGAAAGAGACCTTTATGTATGTATATTAATATTACTGAAGCTTTGGCTGTATGGTTTTTAAAATTTTATTTTGAAATCTTTGTTTTACAAACAAAGTGGGGGATTGTTGGAATTTTGTTTGTTAAAACAAAATTGGTGCTTTTTACTTTGTCTCACATAGAAAATGTGGGAGCAAGTGGGTCAATTTAAATATGTGAGATTTCATTTTGTAGTTAAAAGAGTGATTAGGTGGGGTGGACCCACCATACCCGCGTGTGGGTGCGTGAATGTCGATTGTACCAAGTAAGACTACCGGCATCTACATCACCAATTTCCAACATAAATAAACCATAAAAAAAAAAAAAAAAAATTTCATGATTTTTTTTTTCGGTCCTACTCTATTCCTATTCTAACTCTCACTTTCAGACTTTTGTCCTACCTCCTTATAGGGTGTTAGAGTCGAAACCTACTTCTGAAACTAAATCGTCCCCAACCCCAACCCTCTGAAAATGTGAAGATTCGAATCCCCCACTTCCCCATTTCCATGTTGGAAGGACGGCCACTTGATCAAACCCTAGTGGTTAAAAAAAAAAAATTCATGATTGACTTAGCATAAATAAATGGTTTAAGGTTGACTTGGCATAAATGTAATAGATTAAGAACTTGTATGGTACTTTTCCCTCATTTTGGGGCTGCTATTAAATGTTGCATACACAACGTTGGTATGCTAATCTGCAATGGAGAACGACTTTGTTCCTGGGTGCCATACCATGCTGCCCGTGTATTTATAGTCCTTAACGTATTGGCTGCAGAGATGGCGAATTACGATCTAACTGTTACAACTCCACCACCATGAATGAACATGTCACCATCGCCTTCTATGGACACGTTTGCAGCTCGCGCATGAAGTTTGCCGTTGACCAGATACAATATCAACGTCCACTGGCTGTGGGGGGCACAGTTCCAACTTCAGGACTGCAGAGTCAGATACGAAATACTCAATTTGTTTAATTATCAAGTGGTCGGAGAAGACCATCTGTCTTGCTACTTTACCATTGCAGTTGTCCTATCTCCTTTGCAATGAACGTTAAAACTTTGCTTGCTTGACAATATATATAAGTTAGAAAAAGAACCTTGTTAGCATCGCAACTTTTGAAGATACAAGAATTGCAATTTAGGTGGGCCTTTGATTATTTCACCTCATGGTCTATCCATCAAATTTTTGGTATCGTGTTCTTGCTCATAAGGAAAACTATATGGAATATATTAAATCTAATCATAAAGTGAGTAAGACAGCCAACTTCCTGTGGTTAACCCTTCTGAGGATAGACCAACCAAAAAAAAAAAAAAAACCCTTCTGAGGATAGCCCATCCCCATAAACCTTTTCATACAAGAACCAAAACGTATGCTATATCACAGTTGCATATTAACATCTGCCCAATCAGTTGTATCAAGGAGCATCACAGCAAATACACATGTATTCGCAGATATGAGCGGTGCTTAAATTGAAAACTCCACTATGTATATTATATACCAAAAATCTATCACCAAGCGCAACAGAGAACCATCGAACCAACAAAATTTGCCACTTCAACCGTTAATAACAGGTCCTACAACTCCTACCAACCACAGACAGAAAGCAAGCTGAGAAGAAGAAGCAGCCTAATGAATCTCCGAGAACAAAGTTTGAGGATGAGATCACCCGTCACATCGACGTCCAGCACAATCTCCTCAAGCGAACTTTCTCCTGGCAAAAAGAAATTTTTATTAGCATAATAATGATAAAAAAAAATGACAAAGGTGCATAATATCTGAGATACGGAAGCAGAATGTCAACCGTCATGAACACATGCCTCGGTGTTATCATGATTGTAGCGTATCGAGAAGAGGCACCTGCAGCCCCTGATATCATGCATTCTCCTCTGAATTCCTATGACATGAGCATCATAATAAATTGCCTGATCCCTCCTCTCCTGAAGTCAAAGAAATTGTTAAAAAAAGAAAAGAAAAGAAAAAAATCAGATAAGTGCCTTAATGGACAGTAAATCAATATAAATTAGTAAATAAATGGGCTGCATCAATAAACACCTGGAAGCAGAGGACAAGGTCCCCAACTTTAACCTTGTCACATTCCGAACTCTCCAGCGGGACTGAGCGTTGCCTAATACCCTTTTTCACATTAACCCATTCATCCTCCTCAGCCCCAAACCCAACAAATCTGACAAGAACTTCCTTTAAGAAATGGCAAATTGTTAAGAATTTAGGCGACTAGTAAGACAAAACATAAACAGCTTGTTCGTTAAGATTCTTGTAGAGACACTTACAGCTTCACCTGAGTCTAGAAACCTGTGGCCAAGAAAATTATCAACATCATACCTGCATGGAGAAAGGTCTTTCAGCAACTCTCATACTCCAGTTGAAAAGGGAACTTCCATATATTTGTACATACACAACACAAGCAATAATGAATCTAACCCCAAATTCCAAGTGCACAAGATTCGTTATAAGTGATTTTTAGTATAAAATCACCAGACCAAGCAGTTGGCTTCTTCGAGGTGAGTTTAAACAGCATAAAATTTCATGACAGGAGGCAGACTACTGTCATACTCCAAGGAGATTATTAGCTTAACTTCCATGGCCAAGTTATTAAACGAACAAGCAGCCTTGTCATTAGAGTACTGTTACACTCACACAAAATAATCGAGTTTTAGCTAATAGCTGTTCATTGAACCTTTATACCTCAAGTAATGTTCATGAGAGTAATATTAGGCTCACACCACAGATTCGAGTTTTTAGCTAATAGCTATCCATTGAGCCCCTATACCTTGAAAAGTAATGTTCACAATCTGATTAAAGAAACAAAAATGTTGGCAAGAAAGCCTTTATCTCAGGTGAGTGAGCTATTACCATGCCCCATCTTTTGAAGACTTGGCCTCAAATTCCAATTCTGTTAAGTCTGAGATCTTTTGCCCTGCTATTGAAACAGCAATACAAATAAGGCACTCCAATCTACAAGATCATGCCTTTACTGGTCAACTTGAAAACTACAAAAATGTTTGAATTTGTAATCACTAGCAAGCAAGAGGAATATCTAAAACTAGGGTCAAAAAGGTATATTCAGCATCTGGCTTGAGAGATAACTAGATCCTGCAAGCGAGCTGCACACAAGCAGAGTGCTTTTAGTCTTTGTTGTTTTTGTGCATGATGGACATTACAATTTTTCTCAAATCAATTCACATGCATATATATTAAAAGAAACACATTAGTGTATTCCAATCTAATACGAGTTGTAAGACTTTCATTTGTGGAGGCAGTTACAGATGGACTTGGTATGTGGACGAACATGTGTGATGGAGGGTGGCAATTAATGCCTAATGGAGAGGGAGAGTGATCAATTGATGCATTTGTGCACGTACACAATTCCCAAATTAATTTACATTTTCAGCACAGACTTGATAAACTATGATTTATTTAAGTGGTATTCTTGGAAGCCACTAAAAGTAAGAGAAAAAACCCATGTTCAGCTTAAATTTTATACATGTTTCATGAATTTAGTTAATCCTAACCTGTTTGACCCAACATTAAGTTAAGAAGCTGAAATACCACAAATTCCACATTCTATAACTTCACATTGCTACATCCAAGCATCCTTACCTATCTATGGAAATTTTTCCAATTCAACATTAGAGTGAAGGAAAGAATTTTGTGGTGATGTAAAGTTATTCCCATAATTCACACTAAATAACCAAGTATAAGCAAGGTATCTTCAGATAGAGAATATCTTCTCTCCACAAAAGCTGGAGATACATGGGACTGCATTAAATTATCGTCTATTAACCCACAGAAATAATCATGTGAATACAAATTTATCTGGATATATACATTTGAATGATGTGACAGGAGAATAAGAACCTTTAGGCATTTGAGAATTTTCATTTGTTTTATCAATAGGGCAATTTGCTGGTATCTCAGACTCATTCTTGCCAGAATCAGGGGCAAAAGTAACTTTTTGTCGCTCTTGTTGCCTCTTCTCGAACCAACTCTGGACCTAGCATGTTCACACAGTGACACACGACCAGGAAATCTGCAATTAGATGTGAGGATAAAAAAGCTGAGACCCACGATGCAAGTGAAAATTCTCAGTACCTCCATCCACTTTATCAAAGGCTTTCCAGCACGACCAGCAGAGCGACTGTGAGTACACAAGGACAAGACAGAAAATTAGATACCAAATGAGAAGCAACAGGATCCAGTTTTAAGGAAACCATGCATTCATATTGAGAAAAAAAAATGTTCAATTACATTTTCCAGATAGAGAGAAATGTAAGCTTAAACTTACTTGAAACCTATGGCAATTTTCCGACAAAATTCCTTACTACATGTCTCCTCTCCTGGTTTTTCCAGCAACATCTCCAATTTCTCAATCTGCTTGAAAAGATTGGCAAAAGTTATCAGCGTCATAGGACTATCTCACAGTCGATATTAACGCAAATAGAACACAGCCTAATTACATAAAAAGATGTGTATTTCATGATTTCTGCAATTTTACTCGAGCTTCAAACATTTCAGTTATATCCTAAACTCTCCAGTCAGTTTAAATCCACCTCCTGCTCACCCTACTCAACATCTGTCCTAAAAAGTTCTATCAGATTAAACTACATATTACAAATGAGCCTCTCAATATCAGTGTAGTAGATGAGATACCATGAGCCAAGATCAGAACCATAATGAGCAGGGCAGAAACTAAACCATTTAAGTGATTTCTATTGCAGGTGAAGAGTATCCTCTCTGCTCTAAAACCCAACAACAACAAAATAAAAATGGAAGACAATGTTCAGGGACCTTCAATCGCGTCCTTTTAAGAGGAGCAAAGATCCTCTCAGGGGTGTATACACCTGCCTCATAAGTAAATCATCCACAGGACACTCAACGACCCTAGCAAAGAACTCTTTTCCTCTCTCTCACGACATTCCCAGGCTCTCTGCATTGCCAATGCAAAAATAAGCAAGGGCCTCCTTCTGACCTGGCTTTTGGTGAAAATTCAAAGGTTAAAAAATGTTTAAAGGGAGATGTGAACAGGTTTCAACTTTAAAATGCATCTTTCTCCATCCTACTTCCAATCATCACTTGTCGATACAATGATTACAATCTACAAGTCCTTTCCTCTCCAGCTTTTCACCGAAAACAGAAATACTTACGCCCGATACCTCCAAACAAGGCAAATATTCAACTAGGATCCCCTCAACCATTTCCCAAAAAGCTCAACGATCAGCTCATGAATCTTTCTTCACAAAACAACCCGACTATATTACGTGCCGGCGGATTCATAAAATCACGAAAACACGAGGTACAAACTTATTACAGACATCAGAGCTAGCCGCATTACCGAACCTTCACTTCACAAACACGCGCAAACGCCATTCCGAGCAAGCCCACACGAGTTTCCAGCATATCTCGAAGAACAAAACCAATAATGTCTAGAGTTCATGATTCAAAGCCTCTAACAGACCCCGACCCAGATGAAACGAACCACGCGAGCAAAAGAAAAAACGACAACGACCGCATCTTTACCTCGGCATTCGTGAACCCAGAGAAGGCCTCCCTGTGCCTGGGACGGAGGCGATCCATTCGCGCTTCCTTCAGCAAATGCGCATCACAGAACAACACAACAACAACAACAACAAAGAAACACAAGATTTTGTCAATCTGGGATGTCCCAGGTCCCGCCAATCATTTCAGCAACGGGTATCTGGAAATGGGATTTGGACAGGGTTGCTGTCTGGCTATCACGGTGGTGACTGCTGCTAGAAATGGAAAACCCTAGAAAAGCCTAAGGACGGTAGGGGGGAAAACCCAGGAAAGGAAAGGAAACGCCTTTACGAGCCGGTTCTCCTCCTGGCTGGCGCTCGGTCCGGCATGGAAATGGAAAAAGGAAAGATCCCCCCCCGTTCCCCCCGGTCTTTCACCAAGAAAAAAACGAGGCTAGATGCGTTCCACCATTGTGAATGTCGCCATTAATGCGGAGAATGGTAATGAAATAAATGTTCAAATTCTATCAAGAAAAAGTAAAAAAATGTGAGACATTAATTTATGGTATTTAATTGATGGTGACATAAGTATGAGGAAATATTTTGACCACTTAAAATAATGCGAATTGACAAGACATGTGAAGCCATAAAGTGATGGAATGTAAATTCCTCCCAATCTCGATGGTTGTCCTTAATTTTGTCTTATGCTTCAATTTTGTGCCATTGGCTCTGTGTGAAAAATGCCAGCAAGTGATCTTTGCCTTGGTTTTCTTCATATCTTTGCCCCCATTTGTTTCCTATTGCTTATAAAGAGTTAGAGGTGGTTTCCCAAGATCGTCCGGTTCCATATTTTTTAGGTTTCCTTTTTCACGGAATTTCTCCTTTGTATAACGGCAATTAATCTTTTACACATGTAGCAGATATACGGTTTCAGATTTATTACCAAATTATGCATAGGAATTAATGGTCGCCAATTTAGACATTTGCTAGGATTTTCTTTCTTTTTTTTTTGGATCGAGACGTGTTTTTGCTTTAGATTTTTGGTTTGATTTAGTGTCGAATCCGTTTTTTGGAAATCCGTTATTCCCAACATTCTCTTTTGTATATCTTTTACACATGTAACAGATATATAGTTCCAGATTTATTACCAAATTATGCATAAGAATTAACAGTCGCCAATTTTAGACATTTGCTAGGATTTTCTTTTTTTTTGGTCGCGACATTTGCTAGATTGAAAATGTGCTAAAATGGCTACAGAAAGTAAGCAAGCAGATAAAGCTAGCACGTGTGTATGCCGTGTAATTCAACCTCATGGGAGCTTTACTTATTTTTGCATATTTACATAGATGGAAAAGGAAACTTGTTGAATGATCATACCACTACTAATATTGACCACCTCAAAACTAAGGGTCAAATGTGCTTGGTGCTGCGCACCTTAAGATTGACTCACAGGTAAGGATTTTCCATACTTTTAGGTCTGAACAGTTGTGAGTTCGATTTATACTTTTAAGGAATTCATATTCAAATAAAGGTATATAATGATGGGTTGCTCTAATTCCTTTCTAGGTACTTGGGTAATTAGAGTCATGCCCCCGAGATACAAGAGAGATGTGCATAAATAGTTATTATCAAGTCTTAGCAAAAATACATAGAACGTGCTATGAATGCTTTGCAATTATGTGTAATTGAATCATTTTCTCTTTGATGAGATATAAACTATAATCGAAGGATAAATTCCCATTTCGATCCTCATTTTGAGATTATGGAATAATCCAAACTTTGCTTATTAAAGACGTAGGGTTCAACATTAGGCTGAACATTCCTATTTATTATGTATTCTTTCAAGATAATGCTATGATACAATTTTTTTGGTAAAGATGTGAGTTTAACTTGATGCTCTCAAAAACGTATCTCTGACTCTAATCTAGACGGTTTGCATTTTCAATTGGTTGCTCTTTTTATAATGAAAAAAATTATCTTACTACCCTATTTTTTAATTTATATTTTAAACACAAAATCCATGAAAAATATGTGATAATCTAGAAGTTGGAATATTTTAAAATGTAAAATTGTCTATCTTATTTTTAACTTTAAAAAGGGAAGATAAGTATACTGCAAATTCTAAAACTTGTCATGAGAATATGATTAAGTTTTAAAACTCGTTATAAAAGTGCAGTTGAATTTTAAAACTATCAAAAGATTCAATTAAGTCACAAAAGTGCATTTAAGTCATAAAATTTTTAAAAAGTATAATCAACCTAAGGATTTAATTGAATCATTTTAATAAGTTTTAGGACTTGATTTAGCTTAATTGTACTTTCATAATAAATTTTAGGACTTAATTATACTTTTTAAAAAATTTAGAATTTAATTACATTTTCGTAATAAGTTTAAAATTTCAATACAATTACCCCTAAACAAAAATAAAAAGAATTCCACTTCCGCCAAGGGTCCGACAGAGAACGCGCGCCAGCCATATCCGCTCCATCCCACCCACGGAGCTGAAGAAGAAGAAGAAGAAGAGATGGCTCGCTCTCTTCTCTCTCACTTCCCCATCCTCTCCAACTCCACCTCCCCCCTCGCCTCCTCTCTGTACTTTCTCTCTCTCTCTATATCTCTACTGTATCCACGGTTCTCTGTGCTTGTATGTGGAGGTGTGTGTGTTTGTGGGTGGGTGCGGGGACTACTGCAATGTATGTGCAATGCCGTGTTTGAGCGTGCGTGTATGCGTAGAAGCGATGTGGGTATTGTCCTTTGCAATCTTGAAGCCATTAGATGGCGATTCCTCATTGCGTCATTTCTTCGAACAGGTCGTGTGCGATTGCGCCGAGCAAGTGCTTCCCAAGGCATCTCTTTGTCAGACCCAAGGCCTCGAGTTCTCAATGTCTCTGTACCCTCTCGGTGTCCGAACCCGCTGTCCCGGAGACTTCCAGCTCCGTGAGGTACGGTTTCTTTTTTCTTTTTTACGCTTTTTTCTCCTCTGGGTGCTAAAATGATTGCCCAATTGGTTTCTTTGGGTTTCGTTTGGTGATTTTGGCTTCATTGCTTTGATGCCCAATTGAGGTCTTTTTGGGTTCGTTTGGAGGTTTTCGCTTCGTTGCTTTGAATTGGCGCGACTTTGGAGTGTAATTGAGTGCGGAGTTATGTAGCCCATTGATATGCTCATGGAGTTGCCTTACAGGAAAAGGATTGTCTCTGGAGTTCAGCCCACAGGTTCCATTCACCTCGGGAATTACCTTGGCGCCATTAAAAATTGGATTGAGCTTCAGGTTGATGTTGGTTTTCCTGTAAATTTTTGCGGTTTGTACTCCTTGTTGTTTCTTCATTTATTCACTCCAGGTTTCAATGCTGCAGAACTCATATGACACACTCTTTTTCATTGTGGACCTTCACGCGGTATGTTTTTGGTTTGTTCATAGTTTTCTCTATTTGAAGGTTATTAGAGGATATAAGGGTACTGGGTGATTAAGCCTTCTTACTGTTTGCATCTAGTGCAACTGAGAGAAAAGCAAGTCCATTCATGGTTTATTGTAGTAAAATTGACTGGAGGACAGCCCTCAACAGCATTATTTTTCCTGATATGCATGAGGTTTGTACATTTCCAGGAAAAGGGCCCATTTCAATCAGATCTGTGATATTGTTGCTCATTTTTCTATAGGCTAGTGAACTAGGTTGTGCCAGATCATGTAGGTTCATTATGCTATGCAAAACCAAAGTGTGCACCTTGATATTCCAAAAAGACATCGTCAGTGGTTCATAATGCTGTCTCACTGACCAACACTGAACTGATAAAAACTGTGGTTTTATATTTGGAGAAATTGAGTAGATGATGAGTGATTCACTTGAAGGAGTTAAACACGGAGGACAAATATTACAGGCAAGTTTTACATTAGTAACTAGGAGAATTCTCTTCCAGAACAACATAGCAGCATTGTGTTATATTCTGATGTTAACAGTGAAGTAAACTCATTGGTGGACATAGGGAGCTGGTGGGGCTTCATCCTGTTTGTCCACCGGGCATTTGATAGATCCCTCCTTAAAATTAATTTCTTTTGTAAGTAACCTAAAAATAATGTGCTTTTTCATCATTTTTAAGAAAATTTTGCCTAGTGTCCCTAGTCCTGAAAAGTAGCCACCATCCAGTAAACTCTTATGGTAGGTTCTTAATATTAATGCCAAGCTTCCACCTTCCAATATACTTCTTAGCACCAATTTTCCTCCAACGTGACTACAAAATGCCAACTTCATCTGAGTCATGTGAGAACTTGGCATAGAAGATTTTTCTAGACTCCTTCTGGAAAGAAGGAAATTGACTTGGAAGATGTGTTACTTCATGAAGGATCTCCTCTTGTACTATTCAAGTAGGAATCTAAAAATGTGATCTTGACTCTCCCTGCTTCTGGATTTATGTGGATAGTTTCTCGTTGAAACCTCAATACTTGCAAATTTTTCTTATTTTGCATGGATACAATGTGTTTAATCACCTCATAGGTCAATAGAAGATGTCTCTATCAGCCGGTTTTAGGCTTCTAAATAAGCTATCTAATGGACTATCATATTAACTATCAGTGAATGACACTGTAAAATTCAGAAGCTATACTAATGAGGACATTTCATACCCAGTAAACTTTTAGGTCGGCCAAGCTCTGGCCCTTGGACTGAGTCTTTTCTACTAGCTCCAGTCCTTGGACTAAGCTCTGATACTATGTAAAGGGAAAATTTTAGTTGTATTATTCAATAAAAGTCTATATATACATTAAGTAATCACCAATAAAATAAGCCCTAAAGCCCTAAAGACCATTTTGTCCTTTTATACCTCTAACAGACCACTTCACCCTCTTATGCCTCTTAACACATAAAAATTTTTGCGGCATTTTTGCACCCTTCATGTCTTCCAATCTAATACAGGTGTGTCTCCTGTGCTTGTATTGTACATTCCTTGTTATTGGAGCCTTGAGACAGTTTCTTCCTCTAGCCTATCGTGTAACTACATGCTATTGCCATTGGAGTTGGTTTTTATTTGGTCCTGACATTTCTTTTCAGTATTTATCCTTCCTTATACCATTTTTCAATAACCCTGTTGGACAAGAACCAGGGATAGGGTTAACTATTGTCGCGCAATGCAATGACACTAAGAAGAAAAAATATAAAGAAATACACAATGGTGAAGGGGCAGGTGTGGAAGTCTGATTTATCAGACATGAATGGGCTTGGACATAAACATCAGGCTGGGCAAGGGCTATGTTGGGGCTAGGTAAGGAGAAAATACCTCAACATCATGCCCGAGCCTGCTTATGCCCAACCAATCGATCATATCTGAAAAAATTTGTGTTCATGCCAATATCTTTGTGTGATTTATGATCTTTTGATCCTAATAAGATATCTTCTAATCCAAATATAAGAATTAGAATGTGTGGGATGGAAAGGAAAACTCCAAGTTGCTTTCTTCATAAGCAGGCAAAAACTTTGAACCAGATATGGGAATAAATGTTTCCGAAGTTTTGTAAAATGCTTTCTAATGCCTGCTGAGGCTAGCTTTAAGACATCGTCATTTACAGATAACACTACCATATGAAACACAACAACTAGCTAAGTCAACCAGAGATACGGCGGCTATATATTTGGCATGTGGTGTTGACACTTCCAAGGTATTTTTTTCTCCCCTCCTTGCTTTAAAGCATTCTTTAATTTAAAGGAACAATCATCAATTATCTGCACTCCCATTCTACCTTTGATAGCATATGACTTGAATTGTCGTATACAGGCTTCTGTGTTTGTGCAATCCCATGTTCGTGCTCATGTAGAATTGATGTGGTTGCTGAGTTCAGCTACGCCAATTGGTTGGCTCAATAAAATGATCCAGTTTAAAGAGAAATCTCGCAAGGCGGTGCGTTTTAATTGTACGGAAGCTTCATCCTGATCGATATATTCTCCTTTACTTTTTACCTTCATATCATGTTGTGCATAAATTTGTTAGCGTTTTACTTGTACTGGTCCGTTGCTGCTGTTATTGTCATTCTTCTTAAGTACCATGAGCATCTTGGTTGATTAGTCTGACAAAGGACTGGCAAGTTTGAGTATTGAGGAAGGAAGTTCTTCATGCAATTTAATGGAGGAAAAAGTCTCACCTTTTCCCCTCTATTGTAAAGAACTAATGTTAAGCTTCTGCAGTTAAGTGCTAAGTTGTGTGCCTTTAATTGACTTTTGTCATGTACAAGCCCTTACTCCTTTGGGCAATAGCTCTTGGAACCTCTTTGAACTCTGAGCCACAGGATCAATCCTTTGCAACAATTTTAATATAAATTCGCTGAAATTATTTGATTCATCTATTAGATGATATATTTGTATTGGTGTAGCTTGACTGGTAATATTTCATAAACCTAGATATATCTCAATGACCAAACATGTGGCAGCAACTCGTAGGTTTTGAGATAAATGTTAAGCAGACACAGCAACCTAATCGGCATATAGACGATCTTTTGCTGTCATGTGCTTCTTTTATGTGTTATGAGTTAACAAAGTATTTTTTTTTTTTTTTTTTTTTTTAATCTTAATTTCGACTTTACAGGGAGACGAAAATGTTAGTGTTTCTCTATTGACATATCCAGTTCTTATGGCTTCTGACATTCTCCTATACCAGGTAAAAAACAAGCAATATATTGTTTTCTATTTGCATACTATATGAATTACAAAAAAATCAATAGAACTTATTTAGTTAGTCTGTGACAAGTGGCTATTTTTTTCTGTGTTTCCTTTTTATGGCTCATCTTGTTGAGTGCTCATGATGTTGGTTTACTTTTAGAACTATTAGTGATCATTAGTTCAGAACATCCTCATAAGCTTCACCATTAGAGGACAATTTTGCAGTCTGACTTTGTCCCTGTTGGTGAAGACCAGAAGCAACATCTGGAATTGACTCGTGAGCTAGCTGAACGTGTTAACTACTTATATGGAGGAAGGAAGTGGAAGAAATTGGGAGGGTGAGGATTTCCATTTTTCCACCTTGATACTTTCGGAAATTCTGGATGTCCTTTTGATTCAGCTTTTTGATCCTTCATTGTCCTCACTGTTTGTTACAGGAGAGGAGGAGCAATTTTCAAGGTAAGTTTCATTCTGAAAGCTGAATTCAGGCTCAGGTCAATATAGACAGTTCAAATTGCAGTGCTTGCTATTTCTGATATAGGTTCCAGAGCCCCTTATCCCTCCAGCTGGAGCAAGAGTTATGTCACTTACTGATGGTCTTTCCAAGGTCATGGAACCTTCTATATTCTCCAAAGAAGCTTTGATTCAATATTTCTGCTAGTAAAATATTCAATTTGTTAAACAATAGATTCATAGAAGACCTTTTACATGGGAACTCTTCTCAACATAACAGATATGCGGGCTTCATTCTTGCAGATGTCGAAATCTTCATCCTCTGATCAGTCACGGATCAATCTTCTTGACTCAAAAGATGTGAGTTTTCCCCTTGATAATGTTGTATTAATTTAAATTGTTGGCCACATATGATGCCATTGTGTGTGGCTGGTGACTGCCTTATGCATGTCAGTTCTCTGATCAGATAAATTTGAAGCTGCTTTGATATTTTGGTCATTCTCTATCTTCTTTTTTTGTAGTTTTTTTGGGGGGGGGGGGGGGAGTCGATTAATTGATATATGAAACTAGCTACATGCGTAGGAGTTAGCTGACTCTCACGCAACCACAATCTCCACATGTTGCATGTCACTCTAAAGAGGAAGTAGCACTTTTAGACATAAGCATGGTGATGAACATACAAAACAGCCACCACCATTAAGATGAGGAAGTGGCATGTCAGGTTGCATTCGACTGACTTAGTGCGATATAAACAGAGCCATCTAGTTATGCATTTTAACTTTTTGCCACCAGAGCTATCTTGTTGAGCACAGCCTTTATAACTTATTGCTGCAAGAGGCATCTTGCCATTCTTATTGATACCTAGGAAAAATTTTGTTCCATCTATATTTTTATCAAAGCACTCATTTATCTAAAGTAATTTATATCAGCTTAATTCTAGTTTTTTTTTTTTTTTTTTTTTTTTTTTGTGGGGAGGGGCCCCGGGGAGGGAGGGTTGGGGGCAGCAGAGGGAGGGGAGGGTCAGGCAGCCTTATTTCTATAGTTTGCTAATGCAGGATGTTGACAGATAAATTTGATGAGTATGTTGCTCACTTTTTCTGGCCATCCTTGAATTCAATTATTTGTCTTGTAGGTGATAGCAAACAAGATCAAACGTTGCAAAACTGACTCATCTACAGGGTTGATATTCGCTCCTTCAACTTTTATCATTTCTGCTGTATCAATGCTCTGAGATATTAAAATATTTGTTGTCAAAATTTGGAACATAAACATATAATTTTTTCATCTGTAGCTCTATAGATAAATGTTGTATATCATGATATCCTCTTAGTATGCTGTCTGCTGATCTTTTATCTTCTGCATTTTCTGGTTATCATATAGTCTGGAATTTGACAATCCTGACAGACCAGAATGCAGTAATCTACTTTCAATATACCAGCTTGTTTCAGGAAAAACCAAAGAGGTAATGCAGTTAGAGTGTTACTTTAACTTTATCAGTCATCGCTGCATACTATGGTATTACATTGTCATTGTCTTGAGGACTTGACAGTGACTCTTAAGCTAAGATACACTGCATCAGAAAGTTTAACTGGCATGTATTATATACCACAGGAAGTTGCAAAAGAATGCCAAGACATGAATTGGGGCTCATTTAAGCCCCTCATTACGGATGCCTTAATTGATCATCTCCATCCCATTCAGGTTTCTACCTCATATCATTTGTCTTTTTAGATAATCCTGGTAATTTCAGGAGAATATTCTAATCTCTTACATCATTAGGTGGCAAAGTCTGATGTTCAGTATTTGACAGCTGTGATTTCAAACGCATGACCGTTGACAGTTCTTACTTTTGTTGTGCCTGAGTATACATTGCATGGTAAGCTTGCCAAATAGTTGATAGTTCATCCTCTCTTCGTCAATTACAGGTCCGCTATGAGGAAATCATGTCCGATTCAGCCTATTTGGATGGTGTATTGGCTGAAGGTGCAGCAAGAGCAACAGAAATAGCAGATGCTACCCTCAATAATGTCTATCAAGCAATGGGGTTCTTGCGGAGATGAGAAGATTTTGATACATTAATAAGTTTTAGGAGCACGCCTCTTGGTAGATAACATTAAAGCTCACATCTACATGATTTACCAACATAAGTCTTCGGAAGATTCTTTTCAGCAATTTCTTGACTGAGGAAAAGCAATATATACATCCATTGATGTGCTAGGAAAGGTGTATCCATGTGGGTTCAAATTGCTGCCATTCATAATTTATTTGTTAATGCTCTTTCGACTGTGTTGTATAAGATTTTTGTACCTTTTCATTCTTGATAAATATGAAGGCTTTTGTAGTTGAAGAACTTTATCAACTCTCGCCACACTGTTCAACCTTTCTGGTTGTGAGCAGATTCTTGCATTGTGAAATTTAAATTTTAAATTTGGGACTTGTGATTATAGATGGTTTATTGGATTGAATCGGATTGCCTTGGGCTGAAACAATCACTTGCAATACAGCTTGTGGTTGAGTATGAGATACCCAGACTAACATTGACTTTGCGATGATGCAGATGTGGGAAATTTGAGTGTCATATGTGTGAAAAGATAGATATTATGTTATGAGGTTAGTGCTGTATTCAATCAGGATAAAATTTAAGATAAGATAAAATCTTGCGTTTGGCGTTGGCTCAAAACAGGATAATATAAAATATAAGAGGGACATATATTGAATAAAATTATTTCATGAGAGAGGTTAGATAAAGGTGTATAGGATTTATAATATTCACAATGAGAAAGTTAATTTTCTCAAATTCTTAAATTAACAAAGTTGAAATTTTATTTATAATATAAATAATATTAGAATTATAATATAAGGAATTCAAAATAACAAAAAATGACATTATAGTTTTATTTAATTTTTAAAAAATTATGTCTGAAAAGAAATTTTTCTTCTAAATAGAAATATTATCAAATGGACCATAAACTATCATACATGCCATTATCCTCCACACGACTGAGAGGTAAACGTCTGGATTTAGGAACCATTGATTTGGAAGGCTTTGTTTTGATGCATCTTAACTTTATCTTCCAATGCATCATAAAGTTTGGTAGGACTAGTTTCATAGACTAATGTGGTTCCCGTGTAGGTCCGATAACCAATGGCGGTTCCTAGTTCAAGGTTGGGTTGCTTATCTAGATCATGTTCACGCCTAATACTTATATATAAATAACATTTGCTTCCTTTACAAAACCTAGAGACGAGTTGAGTGTGACTAGGGTTAAGCTCTGCAACAGCAGTGAGCGAGAGATGGGTGAAGAAGAAGAAGACAGCTGCGAGAAATCAGGCCCTGTGTTCAGAGACATAAGGCGTTACTACTGCGAGTACTGTGGAATATGCAGGTCCAAGAAGTCCATCATCACTTCTCACATCCATTCGCACCACAAGGTCCTTTCCCTTTTTTTTTACTCACTTCTCTCCGCTTCATTGCCTTCCCATGCTTCCTAAGCATCTGGGTTTGTTTTAGGCTGCAAGTTCTGATGCTACAATGCAGTAATTTCGATCAGCAATTGCTGTTTTCGCGTTGTGGAATGCGCTCGCCTAGGAATGTCATGAACAGGACAGCTGTGAACTGGTTTTCGTGTTTTTTCATGGTCTTTAACAGGGTGAGATGGATGCAGCAATGGCTCAAGGGGTTGAGGAGAAGGAGGGAGCGAAAGCTAATACCTGCGAGGAATGCGGGGCGACGTTTATGAAGCCTGCGCACTTGAAGCAGCATATGCAGGGCCATTTGCTCGAGGTAGATTGAGCTCTCTGTTTGTCTTACTGGAGTTCTTTTGTGTTCTTGACAATGCAACGTGAAAGCGGGTACCTTGAAAATATCAGTCAAGTTTCGATTAGATTACATCTGTCGTTGAGGTGGTCGACAATGAGGTTCGGTTTGTAAAGTGGAGGGGTTCTGATTGTGGTCGCACCAGTCTGGTTGAACAGATGGTTTTGATGTGCAATGCTTGGTTGTGGTCTTTGCTTTTAAACTTTTCATATTTGTAACTTCTAATGAGGTGTCGGAAATAGAATTCAGATATTGTTGTCGGGGATGTACATGATTTTCTGGGCTGTGGAATGTCGAATACCTAAAAATATAGTACCGTGAACTTGTGGAGCAGCATCACATGGAAGCACCTATAAGAAGCATCAATCTCTTATTCTGGTCTGGTTTTACAAATAGATTTCTATGATAAAAAAAGTTTTAATTTTGGTTGAAAAATGGAGCTGATTAGTTCTTTTCCATTTGTCCACTGCAAGTTTACCCATACTGAAAAATTAGGACCTTGCAGGATAAAGTATGTTGGCTCATCTGATCATGACATGATAATGGTGTGAAGCATTGGATCCCACCATAAGGAACTCCAAAATGCAAGAGGCTGCATCCTTGTATCTTGATTGGACTAGTATCAGGTTGGGGGACCACCTGAGAAGATTCATCAAGTCAGCCTCGGTCACGCAAGTTCTATTTTGAGGTTCAAAACATCGTTCGTTTTGTTCTATTTATATATAGAGATTTGGTATGCTTTGTATGTGTCAATATTCTAAATCCATTTGCAGAGGTCTTTCAAGTGTTGTATAGAGGATTGCCCTGCCAGTTATAGGAGAAAAGACCATTTGGCTCGTCACTTTCTTCAGCATCAAGGCAAGATTTTCAGCTGTCCTGTTGATGGTTGCAATAAGTCATTTGCATATCAAGGGAACATGAAGAGGCACGTGAATGATATTCATAATGATGAGCTACCATCGATGTCTGATGAATTTAAGAGTCCGAAGCAGCATGTTTGTCCGGAGGTTGGGTGTGGAAAGGTTTTCAATTTTGCATCAAAGCTGCGAAAGCATGAGGATTCTCATGGTAAGTCTCTTAACTATGAAGGTGTTTTGGTGAGCAAATGATGTCTACGAGGTGTTTAATGTGTTTTTCAATAGTAACATCAATTCAACTGCTGCAGTCAAACTGGAGACTCTGGAGGCTTTCTGTTGTGAGTGCATGAAATACTTCAGCAATGCTGATTCTCTGAAGGAGCACATGCAGTTGGATCACCAATTAGTCAATTGTGACATATGTGGGACTAGGCAGTTGAGGAAGAACATCCAACGCCATCTCTGCACTCATGAGAAGAAAAATTCGGCTGATTCAGAAGCATTCAGATGCGATGTTGAGGGTTGTCTCCGTGTTTTTTCGACAGTAAGATGCAATCACCCATCAGTAGATTCTGGCTGTGCATGGAACATAATTGTTCGGAACTTTGAAGCTTGAGTTGTTTTATCTCGTAGCTGCTGAGTGTACATTAGCTGATGTTCTTTTCTTGTTGACAGAAATCAAATTTACGTCAGCATGTGAAGGCCGTTCATCTTGAGGTGAGGCCATTTGTTTGCAGGTATAAGGATTGTGGCAAGAAGTTTGCATACAAGCACGTAAGAGACAAGCATGAGAAAACCGGTTGCCATGTTTACACTCCGGTGAGCCCTACTCTCTCATTCTCTCTATCGAAATTCATTTTTACTGCTGTTGAAATCCAGCTTTACTACATGATAGATGGATGATCCTTACACCTGGAAATTTTGGCTCCTTTGGTTCAGGGTGATTTCGAGGAGTCAGATGAGCAATTTCGATCAAGGCCCAGAGGTGGGAGAAAGACGAAATGTCCGACGATTGAATCCCTGCTGCGAAAAAGAGTTACTCTGCCTGGTGAGCTGGATTTCCTCTCGGATTAGTGGCTGGAGTCCTTTCTCTTGGCAGCTGCCAAAGATAATGTATAGGAGCTGTGGTTTTTTGCCTTGGAGGTCGAGCTAAGGTGACATTCAGTCATCATCCTCCTGTGTCACTTGCAGTTAATAGTTGATAGAGTTTTGCTATTGTTTTGTCAATAAAGACAAGAGAGCTGAGCTTATCCTTAGCAAAAAGTTCTTGTTCTGGAGCTATTGTCAGCTGTGTACATCATGCAATGGTAAAACTCCATTGGTGTCGTACTGATCTGTCATTGATCACCTAATCCATGTTTATAGTTCGATCAGTTGAAAAGTTTTGGTGGATATTTTCCTTCCTGAGATTGTTGAAGGCTTGGAAGTCGGATTTCTACTATCTTGTTTGGTAATGTTAAAAAGAAAATTAAGAATTGTCTATAAATATCGTTTCTCCTAAGGTTCATAGAAAATATATGATGTGATATTTTCGTAAAATGTTAGTTCATATAACTGAAAATAAGTCCATGAATAATGTTTCCATTATCAATTTTAATTTATATCTAAGTTTTTCTTAAAATTATTATTATTATTATTATTGCAAAATAAACACATCTTAAGTACATAAAATTTCTTACTTTTTATTTAAATGTCGGGCCAATACCAAGAAATATCATATACTCGTTATCTGGGGATAAAAATGAATCCCCCAAAAAAATAATGAAGTTGTACATCGGGATGAAAGTGACCATGATTAGCTTTTAGAATATGTTTATAAGAAATTCTAAAACTTGTTACGAAAGTGCAATTGAATTATAAAATTTTTGGAAAATAGAATCAAATCATAAAACTTGTTTGGTGTAATTGAGTTTTTTTGTTAACTTCATCTAATTCAACTAACGGAAAATACTGATGTAGTTTTTTTTTTAATCTTCTCTCTCCTATATGGCACTGATGTGCTCGATTCAATTTTGATTTTTAATATAAAAATAATTTTTTTTAAAAAAAAAACAAGCAAACCAATTATGGCTCTACAAGCCCTTGCCATTGTTGCCCCATCATCACCGGGCCACCCACCATCACTAGAAAGGACTAGCAATGGTGGGAAAGGGTCGGCTAGGGTCACCGACTACAAGCAAGGGTCAACTAGCCGAGGCCAATGGTCTCAGTTGACCCTCACCCCACCATCATCAGCCATTGATGGGGCAGTGGTGGCGAGAGCCTAAGGGCCTCAATAGTTTGCTTCATTTTAATTTTTTTAAATTTAGTTTATTGTTATTTAATTTAATTATTATTTATATTAAAAATTAAATTCGAACCAAAATGGCATTGTTTTGGGCTTATCTTTCTTGTTTGGCACGTCAGCATCACATTATAGAGAGAAAGTAATAAAAAATAAGTCATGTTAGCATTTTCAATTAGCCGATTGAATGAACGAAAAAACTCGATTGTATCAATTTGACAATTTTAGGATTTGATTACGCTTTCTGAAAGCTTTAGAACTTAATTATACTTTCATGATAAATTTTAGGACTTCTAATGAACATATCTCTTAGCTTTTCCTAGTAAACTATTCTTTGTTGCAGAAGACATGGCTAATAGTGCTTAAGTGGTGCACCGATGTGGCGTGTTAATAAGTTCTAGATTTTTTTGAAAAATGACACATTAAGAACCAAATGATGTTGGCCAAAAAATGCTGGAAATTAAACCAATGTCTTAAGGGATGAAAAAACCGAAAAATGCCAATGAAAGTACCGAAACAGGTTAAATTATAGAGTCGTCTTCCTCGCATCATTGCCTAAGATCGTCCCTTTATGCCATAAAAACACCAGAGCTACCTTTTTTAGCACTGCCTTTTTGACTTATTGACCGTAAGAGGCATCTTGCTGTGCTTATCGAAACCTAGCAAAAAATTGATTTCCACCGATGTAACATGAACATATAATTCTTTCTCTGTAGCATATCATTATATCCTTCTAGTATGCTGTCTGCTGATCGTTCATCTTCTACATTTTCTCAATATCATATAGTTTAGAATTGGGAAAAGTGTCAAAAAAATCCTAAATCTTTTTGTCATTGTGCCGATTTAGTCATAAACCTTTTTTTAATGTCGATTTAGTCCTAAACCTTTTTAGGTTGTGCCAATTCAATCATTTCCGGCCAATTTTGGCTGGATTTTTTACTAGACGCCTTGGTCGGACGACGGTAGCTTGATCGCTAACGTGGACAAATTTTAATAATATTTTAATTTTTTTTTATTATGCTCTTCTTCCTCTAGCCGGTCGCCGGACTCGACCTCGCCGGCCACCTCACCAATGGCCGCGGGGGCGGTGACTGGTGAGGCTCAACCTCGCCAGATTCGGCGAGGGCAAGCCTCACCCGCCCCGCACGAGGCCACCCTCAAGGCCTGGGTGGCAAGGCTCGCCCTCGTCAGATCTGGCGAGGGTCAAGCCTCACCCATGGTTGGCGAGGGCGAGCCCCACCAGCTTGCCGGAGAGAGAGAGATGGGGGGCGAGCGGGGAGAGAGTCGGAGAGGGAGAGACCGCCGGCCACCGCCCTCTCGGCCGCGGCCGTCGGCGTCGGCCAAGGGCCACATGTTTACGAAGCACGGTAGGCCTCGGTCATTTTTTGTGCCTTGCATTGGTCGGACCAAGTCCTCTCTCGGTCTTCAAGGTTCAAGATCCCTGGCCACATGAGACCACCGTGAGAGAGAGAGAGAGAGAGCTCGCGGTCTTCAAGGATTCGGCGAGATCTAAGGGCATTCGAAACGGGCGGGGCCACATGAGAGAGAGAGAGAGAGAGAGAGAGAGAGAGAGAGAGAGTCCTCTCTCGGCCAAGCCAAGGAAACCCTGGCCACATGAGACCACCGTCGCAATGCTGTTGCCCGATGCTGTACACCGCTGCTCGCCGACCCGCCGCCATATCCAATGAGCTGGTGCGGCTCGCCCTCGCCGCCTAGGCCTCAAGGGCGGGCTCGCGTGGGGCGGGCGAGGCTCGCCCTCGCTGGATCTGGCAAGGTCGAGGGCGAGCCTCGCCCGCCCCGCGCAAGGCCGCCCCCGTGGCCCATTAGCGAGGTCGACCTCGACCTCGACCTCGCCGGCCGTCGCCTCGGCCGGTCGCCGAGGTTTGGCGACCGGCTGGAGGAAGAAAAGCAAAATAAAAAAAAAAAAAAAAATAAAAAAATAAAATAAAAAATATTAAAATATTATTAAAAGTTGTCACGTCGGCCGGCCGGTGTCCGGTCAGCAAAATCCGGCCAAATTGGCCGGAAAGGACTGAATTAACACAACTTAAAAAGGTTTAGAACTAAATTGGCATCAAAAAAATATTTAAGACTAAATTGGCACAATGACAAAAGGTTTAAGACTTTTTTGGCACTTTTCCCATTTAGAATTTGACAATCCTAACAAACCATAATGCGATAACCTACTTTCAATATACCAAATTGTTTCAGAAATAACCAAAGAGGTAATGCAATTAGAGATGGTACTGTTAACTTTATCAATCGTCCCTGCATACTATGCTATGACATTTGTCATTGTCATGAGGATTTGACAGTGGTCGCTACACCACTTGGTAGATAACAAGAAAGCTCACTTCTACATGATTACCAACATAAATTTTCAGATGATTATTTTCAGCAATTTCTTGACTAAGGAATAGAAATATGCCTGCCAAAGGTTGTCATACATCCATTGATGTGCTTGGAAAGGTGTATCCATGTGGGTTCAAATTGCTTCCATTCATAATTAATTTGTTCATGCTCTTTTGACTGAGTTGTATAAGACTCTAACTTTTCATCTTTCATAGATCTGAAGCTTTTGTAGTTGAAGAACTTCATCAACTCTTGCCACAATGTTCGACCTTTCTCGTTGTGAGCAGATTCTTAGTTATTGAGTGGCAAATGCATCGTGAACTTAAATTCTAATTTTGGGATTTGTGATTGTAAATGGTTTATTATATTGAATTGGCCTGCCATGGGGATAAAATAATCACTTGCAAATACAGCTTTTAGGTTTTGCATGAGGTAATCAGACCAACTTTTACTTTAGAATGATGCAGATGTGGGGAATTTGAGTATCGTATGCTAAGAAGAGAGTTTGGACTGTTTGATCACGATTCCTTTTGGAAAACTCAGATGGCTATGTTCAAGAGAGGCTTTTATCATTTGAAGAATCAAAGTGCAGTTAAATTATATTCAGGAGGCAGAGAAACTGAGCTTGTATAGAGAACGAATTTGTAATAATGAACACGATCATTGACCAGATGAAAAGCAAAAAGGAGAAAAGGGAGAAAGCTCAAAAGAGGCCTCAAAAGTGTAAAGCGAAGGATGGTGTTTTATCAAGGGGCTCAATCATGCGTATATGGAGTGCATGCTGGGGGTCTACCACTAAGGAATAGACTCTTCTGCTAGTAATGATGAGAACGACGAATTTCATATTCAGTGAACACTTCAACAATGTATCAATTCATCAAGGAATTATGTTTTAGTACCTTGTTCAACATTGTTGCTCAGCACACCAAAGAATAAAAGTTGGCATCCCACCTACCTAAAAGACGCAGACTCCCTTACTCGCCAAAAATGTGCATGCGCGTGTGTAGAGAGAGAGAGATTCTCCAAGTTGTGACTTCTATTAAACACTGTACAAGTTTCATACAGACTCAGTCTTGACCTGTGCCTCAAGGACGCAAAAAGTATGATGATGCTCTCACTCTGTACTTGCCGAGTATGTATGGAAAGAGCAAATATTCAGGCGCTTTCAGATTATCAAAATAAGTTCCAATCAAATAAAGAGAACAAGCTCCTGATCCTACCTAAGTAGGCTAGTGCAAAGGATAAAGACTGCCATTCGTTATAATCGTTGAGAGAGAAGTCAGCCTGTTTTGCACCGGGACACCATGTAAGAAAGTTGAGAAGGTTTATCAGAAAAGTGGACCCTTCAACCGACGACTTCGAATTCTTCAAAATGGACAAACTGAAATGATTGCTACCACGCGTCGCCCTCTCTCCTGGGATCGACTTGAGTAGAAGGCTTTTGGAACTCAAATGCATCGCATGTGCATTGATGGTTCATTTGCTTATTCAGATGCCAAGTCGAGAGTATACTCATTGTCTATGTCTTGGCATTATCAAAATCGCTGGTCCTGTCCTATTTGAGCCTTTGTTAGAACTGAACAAGGAACAAAATTTTGTTTGAGCATTTTATGGCCTTGCTTTCTCTTATTTTCTTTCAATTTGGAAGAATAAACATCTGGGTTGAGCTAAATAGCTCTAATCATTCAAAGTCAGAAGGCAAGTGAGGCCAAGAACAAGAAGTTTGTTTGCATGAATTGATACCTAGTACATCAACAATATGATTATACCTAATAATTTTCCTCTGTTCAAGATTTGGGTTTAAGCGAGCGTGCTTAATTTGTTGGGATTCCCAGCTAAATTAGAAACAAGCTGTCTTATCCTCAAGTCATGAATCAAGACGTGACAACAACCACCAAGTGTAGTCCACATATAGTTAATTGCGCATGTAGAATTGCTTGCCCTTCTCTAGTGCGGCTTCAGTTCTCGGCATTTGGAATCTCCATGCAACTGCCTCTTGCTGCTCTAAAACACGGTCCACTTGAGTCGAAGTGAAAGCTGAAAGAGCCCATCCACTGTACATTCCCACTGAAGCATGGCTGTGATATAACTAGGTTTTCTTGCTATCTGCATTGTAGGGGTTCTTCCTCTTGGTCGGTAGTAGAGTTGAGAATCTTCACAGGCTTAAAGTCAAACTCGTTTTGCTGCTGCCTGCAACGCATTTCTCTTTCAGTCAATTTCTGTTTCAAAGTACCTGAGAAAGGTTTGAGACTGAAACTAAGAAATTTATGTTTCAAGCTTTACGCACATCCCCTGATGTCGACAAATTGTTTTCAGAAGGATTCTGATCATACTTTGCCTTTCATTCACTTTCTCCTGATAAACTGAGTTGCCAAAACTTTGTATTTCTCAAGCTCTTTTTTTCTCGTTTGGTTTGTCATCATTTAGACAGCACAAATGGATGTCTATTCTCATTTATGCAGAATGCCTGCTAAGGAGAAAGAAGGGTGCTTAGGAAACAATAAGACCGATGCAGGAGGGTCAAACGATAAGAACTTGGACCTCACTCTCGGTCCTCCCGGAGAAAGCTTTATTCAAGGAGCCAAAAGGATGTTTGAAGACGCTGTAACTCCTAAAGCAGGACATCCAAAGCTCTTGCATAAACACCCCTGCTTGAATCCCCCTTTGACAGACCAAAAAATTGAGGTGCTTGCTGATAGCAGGACATGCTGGACTGAGAAAACAACTTTGGCTTTTCGTAGAGTGATTCAGGAACTGAAGATGCAGCCCAATTCTTCGTACAAACAGTTCTCTTTAACCTCCCCGCTGAATGAGATGGATGCAAAATCTTCACAAGAGTGTGTCTATAACGAAGCAGACTTGCTCAATTCAAACAATGAAGCCCTTTCAAGTCCAGTTATTCTGCCTGGAAACTCTCCAAAAAGGTTATTTTGCTAAGCTTGCCTTATGATTCTCCCTTGTTCCTACTCTTATCAAGCCAAATATTATGGGGACTTGCTTGGCCACGGAATTTGGAAAAACTTTAGTTTTTGGGGAAAAAAAAATGAATGAGCATGCATTAGGGTATACTAGGTTGTCTCTCTCATAAAGGATCAAAGATGTAGCAAAAATGAAGATGGAATCTCCCAAAATTGAAAAGGATGTGCTATGATTTGATTGCAATTGAAGTGTGCTTCTTATCAGTGAAAAAACAGGTGAAAGAACTCTCTCTGGGGTAAGTATAAGGCACTAGCTCATTTAATACCATGCAAAATCAGCACATTCCTTGGGCTCCAAAGAAGCAAAATATCTGTATCTGTCAACTGTTTTAGAGATCCCAACTTGAGTATATTGGTCCTTTGTTTGCAGAATTCCACCTGGTCCAGTCGTTGGGTGGCCTCCATTAGGTTCCTTCAGGAAAAACATAGCAAACAACTTCTTGTGCAGGCAAACTTCTGAGTTGTCATCAAATAACTTTGGGAGGCAGGACAATTGTGAACGTCAATCAGAAGATCCAAACCAGCACATGTTTGTAAAGATCTACATGGATGGATTCCCAATAGGAAGAAAACTGAACCTCAAAGCCTATGACAGTTATGAGAAGCTCTCTGTTGCCATTAATGAACTTTTTAGAGGCCTTCTTGCTGGTAAAACCTCAAATTCTATGCATCTTAGTCCAAGAATGGTATTTGGTTAATGATGTAGCACTCAAGTATCTGTCCTCTCCTCTTGAAGACGAGCCTGATACAAGTCATGCTAAGTTTTTAATGTCCTAAACTTTCACTTTTCAGCTCACAGCTTTACCGGTGATGATACAAGTGCAAAGAGAGAGGACACAAATGCCGAAAATGGGGAATGCACTCTAGTTTATGAGGATAATGAAGGAGACAGGATCCTTGTTGGCGATGTTCCGTGGAAGTAAGTACTCTTCAATTTTTAGTGTTCACATCACCGAATAACCTGTGTTAAAATTTGTTGACCATGATTTGGTAACTCAACGAAGGAACATACAGCAACACCACCTTTGAAAAGCTTCAAAGCTGCTCATAACTAATCATCTATCCAAATAAGGTTTCTATTTTTTATTAGCTTGAATTGGAATCAAACTAAAAACGATTCCTACTAGTTTCATAGTCATCACAATCACCCAATTAAATAAAAGTGCTCTCCCAACACAATCTTATCATTCTCTTGTAGTATGTTCATATCTACTGCCAAGAGGCTGCGCATCTTGAAGAGCTCGGGTCACTCTGCTTCCCTGCCATGTGAGTTCCTTTTTCAGGTTCTTCTTGAACTTACCATAAATGGGTCGATTTCGTTCTCAGCTAATTCCTTGGGTTAAGATGGTTTTGTTTGTCTTTCAGTTGTAAGCAGTGATCGTCTTTCAGTTGTAAGCAGTGATCGAGAAAATAAACCTCTTGATTCAGCAGCAAAAACTGGAAAATGAGGGAGACCTTGAGCTAATCATCAGGAGTTCGCAGATTCAAGGACTTGTATATTGTGCCTCCTAGTTTTTTCTGTTTTGGACTATCCATAAGGCTATTCTAGATGTTTGTGTGTTATTAGTTCTTGTCCATCTATTTGTACATAGCAATGCATTAGTTTATTAGGACTTATCAGCTGAAGCATATATGTAGTTACAGTTAGTTTTGTCTGCTACAAGTAAATTTCCCCTCGACAGAATGGATTTCAGTAATGATATCTCCACTTGGTTTCATGTTTAATTGCCATTCTTTTTCAGCTTTTTCTCAGTAAATACAATTCAATCGCATTTAGCACGTAACAAAGTTCATCTCCACTCTGGTTCCTGCCAATTCTAGGATGTATATTCCACCTAAAACGGATGCCTCAATTGTGTTTTGATTTTTCATGTACGTTTGGTGAACATTTAAGCATGCAGTTTCTCTATCGCATTCACATCTTTCAGAAGAAAATCAGGGCTTGTTGTTGACCGGGCACCTGTTTTATTCTCTCTCTCTTTCTAGAAACCCTTCTGTCAGCAGGAAAAATGACACTTGCCTAACTTGTCTCGTTAGTGTTTTTCAAGGTTTAAACCTCTCATAACTAAAGATTTCTACTGCATGAGTAAAAATTCTTGCTGCCGCTACAGAATTCTCTTTTCCACTTCGTTCTTCACGTTTTACCCATCCAAGCACGGAGCCCTTCTTACAGAAATGATGAACGTATGCTGTTATGGACATGGAGAACTCATGGCAAATACAGGCACACAAAATCCAGTGCTGACATTAGCAAATCTGGGAAAAGAAACAAGAAATTGTGAGGTATAAATCCACCCTTGCATTTGACACACAGCAGAGGACATGACTCCAGCAAGTTTAGGAAGAGATCTCGCCTTTGTTCGAATGGACACCAGATGAAAACAAAAACAGCAGTCGCCAAAGTCAAGCTTGCATTCAAAAAGCCATGAAGAAATTCAAGTTGATAAGATGGTTTAGTCCACGAGAAACAACTGCTGTTCCTTTGTTTGTTTTTTCCCCTCCCCGTCAATTATTGAAATATATTTTGGGCCCACAAAATATTTTATTTTTAAAATATGAACCTTCCTAGGACTTTCTGATTATGCCCTTTGGCTTAATTGATCTTTGTCTTTTCAATTTGCATCAACTGCCTAAATGCATTGACGTCTTGTACTGGTTCTCTGAAATAATTGGTTTGGGAGAATGGCTAAGTTTGAGATCTACTTTTCTTTTCATATTTTTGTAAATTGGTCACATCGTTGTAAAGATGAAATATGAAAAGCCAAATTTCATTCCTTCGAAACCCAGTCAATTTTTGTGCCGACAACTATGAAGAAATCTAATCTAACAAATCATAGTAAAAGTGGCTTTTGAACATTCAATGCATTGACCACTAAAATATTAGGAGTCTTTATGAAAAGTAAAGTTTGAAGGAAAATCTCGTGAAATCACAATCTAGATATAAATATTTAAGTATATTAACGTATTTTATATGTGTAATAAAATAGACTATCTAATGTAATCTAATGAAAGTGACTCTTGAACATTAAATGCATTCAATTTAATAAAATAATTATTTTATTTTCTAATACAATTACAACTTTTTCAATTTTAATATACTATAGAAAAAGTGACTTTCAACATTAAAGAAATTCAATTTGATGAGAATTCTTTTCTTTTCCAAATAAAATTTTATGAGTTTTTAAGAAAAGAGAAGGCTTAAAGGAAAATCTCTTAAAATCTCAACCTAAATATAAATATCTAATTAAATTGAAATACTTTATATGAGTAATTAAATAGACTATCTACAACATTATTCGATATAAAGAAGTCTTTTCATTTTTTTCTTTTAAATCTCAAGAGAAGAGTATTTCAAAATATCAATATAGTCATGAAATGTCACACATACTTTATAATATCTAACATTATAAAGCGTAGAATTACATCCATGGGAATGAGAATATACTTATGCTTTAGGCATGAAATTTGTCGCTTGAAATTAAGTTTATAGCACAATAAATTGATGCTATGTGAAAAAACATTTTGAGAATGGGAAAAAAAAATCTATAGTAGTAGAATTGACTATACGATACACTATGTACCATCCAATATATAATAGTTGATAATTATTAACATTAACCGATTCTATAACATAGACTGTAAAATTACTTTGGCTCAGTCCCATACAAAATGCATTTACATATAAGATTAGAGTGAAATTCACATAATTAAAAAACGACTATTGCTAAAAGCAACAAAATAATCGTATTAAACTGAAAGAAGAAAGTAACACATGATAAATTTGGTTTTAGTAAAATAGGATATATAAAATATATGGTGAGTGTGAAGTGAATTTATATATAAAATAAACGACTCTGCATCTTTCGAAAATACATATAATTTTATGCAGCATTTTCTCGAATTTATTTAATTCCACTGCTACAATCACAACTACGCTTTTAATAGTCCAATTCAAAAGTTTGAGAATTAATAAATTTTATGTAATAAATAACAGTTGAAGCCGCCCCCTGCTCTCAGCCACAAGTCGAAAAGACTTTTGCGAAATCCCATAGATTGGTCAAACAATCTTTTTTCCTTAGCGGTAAAACGAGAGACGCCTTCTAGAACAAGAGGTACACCCAAAAAAAAAAAAAAATTAAGTTAAGTTAAATTAAATCTAATTATAATTAAATAAATTAACCTTATGCATTCGGCCAAAATTTTTTTCAAAAGATGTGACCTAATGCTACCAACCTAACGCACGAATGAAACACGATCATGTTATTTTCCAATATAAGTAGAGTGGAAAAATTACCCTTTTTACCAAAGTCGGGTGGTCATCATTGCTAAATTACAAGTAGAAAATAATGTATAATCTTATTTATTATAGCTAAACTTTATACAAGAACTCTAATAGCCCTCAACCGTTAGCAAGTCATATCATGCATCATAAACTTTGAAAAATTCAGACAAACTTACACCATAAGCACACGCCAGAAAATTCATGAAAAAAGTATCGAAACAAATAAAAAGAAAATTCGAGTTTCTAGAAATCACCCTTTAGATGACGTTCTTTTAAGGGACTAAAAAAGGGTACAGGTCTTACAAGCTTGTGTTTAATAAATTAACTTAACATATTGAAAGGATAACATCATATTGTCATAATATACCTTTTCAAGATAATTTAGAAAGAGTGCCCTAATTTTGACTACGGTTGGATTCCCCACCACCCTATTTGTCTTAGCTAAAAAAACCCTAATTTGGTGGGGCCACCCTAAGAATTATTGTGACCCCTTTATTTTTATTTCTTGGGGGTGGTGTCGCTTTTGTCAAACGTGTTAAGTGGAACCGTGATGGACTGAAACTCTTGTTTAGGTGGACTAGCCAGCAAAACCACATCACTATCAGCGGCCAAAACGTAAATAACCTCAATTTGCAATGCCATTTTGCTAGTGCAATTTGGACAATAACCTACGAACAATATAAATAAACCCCGAAACTCTTCCTAAGCTCGCCATTGTGGAACTTGGGAACTCCTCCCATTCTGTTTCCATTTGGTTGTCTTCGGCCAACCAACTTTCCTGGCAAAAGAAAGGGCGCGTAGCCGCCGGCGGGCCGACCGGACCCGCTCGAATGTCGAAAATGCCCCTCTGTTCCCGAGAGCTCGGCCTCCCCTTGCTCCTCCTCCTCCTCTCTCTTCTCTCCATACCCTTTTGCGTAATTTCACAAAGCCAGGCCACAAGCGAGCTCACGGTCCTGCTGAACCTGAAGCAGCAATGGAGCAATCCACCTGCTCTCCAGTCATGGAACTCTTCGTCGCCGACGCCGTGCGGATGGCCGGAGGTCAACTGCACCGGCGGCACAGTTACGGGACTCCTCCTCAGTGATATGAACATCACCGAGCCAATCCCGCCTTCCATTTGCGACCTCAAGAACCTCACTCATCTTGACCTTTCATTGAATTACATTCCTGGCGGATTCCCAAAGGCGCTGTATAACTGTTCCAAGCTCCAATTCTTGGACCTTTCTCAGAACTACTTCGTGGGTCCGATTCCTAGTGACGTTGACCAGCTGTCGGGCCTCACCTACTTGGATGTTGGCGGGAACAATTTCTCCGGTGACATTCCGGTGGAGATCGGGCGCTTGTCGGGATTGCAGACTCTGTCCTTGCACCAGAATGAGTTCAATGGCACGTTTCCTAAGGAAATTGCGGACTTGGCCAATCTTGAAGTTCTGCAAATGGCCTATAATCATAAGTTTGTGCCTGCAATGATACCACAGGAATTCGGGCAGCTTAAGAAGCTGAGGTTCCTGTGGATGACTCAGTGCAATCTGATCGATGGAATTCCCGAGAGCTTCTCGAACTTGTCCAGTCTCCAGCAACTGGATCTGTCGGGAAACGCTTTGACAGGCAGAATCCCTGGTGGGTTGTTTTCTTTACAGAACCTGAGGTATGTGTATTTGTACCAGAACAAATTGTCTGGTGAATTATCCACCTCTATTTCATCGATGAACTTGATTGAGATTGATCTAGCAATGAACAACCTGACCGGCTCAATCCCTGAAGATTTCGGGAAGTTGCAAAGTCTGCGCCTCTTGAATCTGTACTGGAATCAATTATCAGGCCACATACCAGTGAGTATAGCCCGACTTCCTTTGTTGAGAGTTTTCAAAGTTTTTAGCAACAAGCTGAGCGGTGAATTGCCGCCCGAGTTCGGCCTATATTCACCGCTGGAAGCCTTTGAGATCTCAAATAATGAGCTCAGTGGCGAGTTGCCAAAAACTCTGTGCACTAATGGTGTCTTGGTAGGCATTGTTGCTTACTCTAATAATCTGAGTGGACAAGTTCCGGAATCGCTCGGGAACTGCAATAGTTTGCGGACAATTCAGCTTTACAACAACAACTTCTCCGGTGAACTTCCTTCGGGCATTTGGACGCTGTTCAATTTATCAAGCTTGACGGTAAGTCAAAACTCCTTTTCAGGTGGTCTTCCGAGCAACCTTGCACGGAATTTGTCTAGAGTGGAGATCAGCAACAACAAATTTTCCGGCCCAATTCCGACCGAAGTCTCTTCATGGTCAAGTCTAGCGGTCTTGAATGCGAGCAACAATCTGTTCTCTGGCAATGTCCCTGAAGAATTGACCAGTCTTTCTCAGCTTATCGTTCTAGCGATGGATGGCAATCAACTTTCTGGTGAACTCCCTTCAAAGATCATCTCCTGGAAGTCACTAACGACCTTGAATTTGTCAAAGAATAAGCTCTCTGGCCAAATTCCTGCAGCAATAGGTTCGTTGCCCGACCTGCTTGATCTCGACTTATCGGACAACCAATTCTCGGGCGTGATACCCCCAGAATTGGGCAAGTTGAGGCTCACTACACTTAATTTGTCCTCCAATCAACTCATCGGTAGAATCCCAGACGGTTTCAGTAATCTAGTGTATGAAAATAGCTTCTTGAGCAATCCTGATCTATGCGCTGACAATCCCATGCCGAACATCAGAAGCTGCTATGCCAGAAGCAGTAAATCCAAAAAGGTCCCTTCGAAGTATCTCGCCCT
Source organism: Eucalyptus cladocalyx (assembly GCA_017140615.1). Taxonomy (NCBI): domain Eukaryota; kingdom Viridiplantae; phylum Streptophyta; class Magnoliopsida; order Myrtales; family Myrtaceae; genus Eucalyptus; species Eucalyptus cladocalyx. The sequence goes on from CM029518.1 coordinate 35,671,405, forward strand.
AATTCTAGTTCTTGTGATCGCCGTGTTCATAGCTGCTGTTCTGTTCGCCTTGTTCGTGATCAGAGAGTACCGGCGGAAGAAGCTCAGGCAGGACCTAGCAACTTGGAAGTTAACTTCGTTTCAGAGGCTTGGTTTCACCGAAGCGAGCATCTTGTCCAATCTAACGGACAACACCCTCATAGGAAGTGGCGGCTCGGGCAAGGTGTATCGTGTAGCAGTTAGTGATTTGGGCGACTATGTTGCTGTCAAAAGGATTTGGAACAACCGAAGGTTGGACTGGAGACAGGAGAAAGAGTTTGCCGCAGAAGTCGAAATACTCAGCTCGATCCGCCATTCCAACATAGTGAAGTTGCTGTGCTGCATTTCGAGCGATAACTCGAAGCTGCTCGTGTATGAGTACATGGAGAATCAGAGCCTGGACAAGTGGCTTCACAGGAACAAGAGAGCGTTGCCGTTGAGAGGGAACTCACCGCGCTGTGCCATGTTGGATTGGCCTGTGAGGCTGCAGATCGCTATAGGAGCCGCAGAAGGCCTGGGCTATATGCATCACGACTGCTCTCCCCCGATCATACACCGCGATGTGAAGTCCAGCAACATCTTGTTGGATTTCCAGTTCAAGGCCAAGGTGGCAGACTTTGGACTGGCCAAGACGGTAGCCAAGCACGGCGAGTCTCACACCATGTCGGCCGTGGCAGGCTCGTTCGGTTACTTCGCCCCCGGTAAGAGCTAAGAAATTATTCAGGGAAATTCTCTCACCTGAGAATAGCCTTCCCCTTTACCTTAATCATACAGCAAATTTTAAATTCGTGTTTTGCGTCGCAGAATATGCATATAGCACGAAAGTGAACGAGAAGATCGATGTGTACAGCTTCGGAGTCGTGCTCCTAGAACTGGTGACCGGGAGGGGGCCCTATAGCGGGGATGAGAACATGAGCCTCACGGAATGGGCGTGGAGGCACTACGGGGAAGGAAAGCCGATCGCCGATGCCCTCGACGAGGAGATCAAGGAACCATGTAACTTGGACGAGATGACAACCGTTTTCAAGCTCGCGCTCGTCTGTACCAGCAGATCGCCGTCCACGAGGCCTTCCATGAAGGAGGTCCTTCACATCCTCCAGAGTTGCGGCCCCTCGGAAAGGTCTGGACGGAAAAGGGTCGGTCCCGAGTTCGACTTCACGCCGCTCCTCGGAAACCCTACGTATCTTTCTAGTTACAGGCGTAGTAAGAAAGCCGACGATAACTTAGTCTACAGTCTGTAATCGGAGTAGTCGGCACGACACAGAACTATGGTATCGACATAGTGTGACAAGTTTAGGACTTTCAAAGTGCCTCGATACAATGCATTCGCGCAGTCGGGGCACGAGAATACAGCAAGTGAAGAAAACCTGGAGCTCCCTATTGATGGAGCAGCTACAGCCTTCGATGTTTAGCGACGCCGCTATGCAGATTTGTGGAGAAACAGGCTGATCTATGTACATAATAGCAACGGTCTTTTTGTTAATCAACTCGTGCTAGTATCATCTCTAGCTATGGCTGTCTCGCAACAGATTTCTTCATATGAAATTCTGGAGATGACACTCGAGTTTGATCTCTCGTGTGGCCTCTTGTTCTTGCTTTGAAGCTAGGTAATGCGTCACTCGAGATCAATCATCATATAACAACACTTCTTAAGGTCCTTAAATCAGTAATTTCTCTGGCCATAGTTCCACAGGATCCATCGATCAATGCGGAAGCAGCCGGAAATGTACCTGTCAAGGGTGCTGAATCTGCCTGAGAGACGTTTTTCGTGCATCCATATGTGATGATTCTCCAGATCCCACCTAGTGTTTCCCCCCGTTTGTACAAAACCGGGATGCTGGCATTGTCATTTGCCCATCAAGAGTGTCGGGGAGAACCCGGGACAACAATTCACTACGAACTAAATCCAATCAAAGATCAATTCTCCTCCAAAACTAAATCAACTAAAATCAACTTAGCCCGATCAGCAACCAGTCATATATATCCTCACAAAATAATAAGTAGACAAAGCCAAAACAACACCAAGGTTTAACATGGAAATTCAATATGGGAAAAAACCGGAAACTGTCCAAAAACTTTTACCAATCACTAAAAGTAGTAAAATATATAAAGTAGTTTTCTCTAGTTACACACTAGAAAGTCCACATAAGTATTATAAGGTCATTTCCTCGCTATAAAGATAGATAAACATAAATGAGACTAGAAAACGCTGATCACAATTGAAAAATTCGAAGGAGGTTCTCCACGAACGAGATCACTTAACTCGTAGCCCTCGGTTTCATGAATAACATACTCAATTTTGAGTCGACTCTGTTGGCCTTCGAACGGGATCAAAAAGTTGCAGCTTTCTTTCTTCTCTTCTCTTCTCCCCTGTTTTGGTGAATCTTCTGTTCTTTCTCTCCTCACTTCGGTGGCACACTCGCACGAAGCACTCACTTCCTTCTCCTTTTCACTTTTTGACTTTTCTTCTTCTTCTAATTTAATGCTAGCTGCGCCCCCACAGGAGGTGGACCCAGCCAACATAGAGGAAGCGCCGCTCATGCTCATAGGGCTAATTCATGTTACACGAAAACGACTATGTCCTGAGCCGAAGTATGAGACCGAACCATAATTAAGCAACAATGGATGCTGCTCGCCAATGAAACGAAGCCGTCGAAGTAGCTTTCTTGCTGTAACCACACTTGCGCCGAGTATGCAACATAACAATAAACTTGGCCCTGGAAAGTCCGAATCCCCGAATCCACACTTATTGTATGTAGCAATGATCAGACCAAACAACCATTTGCCAATCTCGACACATCCTTTACTGTAGAATCATCTTGTAAATGGATTCCGGATTCAATTCTAATTAGGTATCTTCGTTACAGTATCGATCACGAAAACTGCTCGACGGCGCAACATATGCATGACGCAAATGGGCAATGTTTGCATGATCATGCTGGCATTCCGACTCATAGTGCTCGACGATACGGCCTTGCCCTCTTTCCCTTTTCCTTGGACTTACACGACAGTAGAATTTCTCAAGATGCTGCTGAGACAAATTTGTTCGACACGGTACAATGGCTCACCTATTGATCCTTGATCAAATCATCATGTTTAACCTCTCGCTTGAGTGATTAGGGATGCATGTTGCATAGTACAAACCTCAGGTAATTGGAACTTGGTCACATTTTTTTTTTTTTTTGATAAAAGGTAATAATATAAAGAGGAAATGTTAAAAGTACAAAAAAAAACACGACACCAAAAACTTACGCTCAAGATAAATAAACATAATGAGTTGAAGTATGCCATGATGTAAAAACACAAGGCAAAGCCTAAAAGAAGGCAAACAGCAAACTAGAAAGGCACGGCATGAACAACCGGCAAAGAAAGAAACACCTCAGGTAATTGGAACTTGGCCACATTTTTAATTAGTAGCTTTTCAATGCATGAAAGTCCCCATTTTAAAAAAAGTAAAATTTTATGTACAAAAGGAAACTTTTTGCCATAGACTATCGACTCCTTTTATAAAAAAAACAAAACATTCGAAAAGCAAGTTTTTCCCCGTGTTGTAATTTTGCCATCTCCCTCTCTCCCTTCCTCCCACCCTCTGGTTTTGCACTTTTTTGCGAGTGATAAAGAAAAATTCTAAATGAATTTAAAGTAGATAGAAATATTTAATTTGAAAACGTAGATAAGATCATAAGAATAGGTGCAAAGAAAGTGCAACAGTCAAGAAAATGAAAAATTGAAAGTAAGAAAGAAATATAAACCGCTAAGTATATATAAAACAAAAAAAACAAAAAATCTACTTTTAGCATCTTAAAAAGGCAAAAACTAATATAGAGAATTATAAAATAAATAAAGAAAGCAGAGAAAGACAAGAGGCGTTCCAAAAGGTCCGAATACATTACCGTACATGCACGAGATACCGGATGACCGTACAAAGCGAAACGAATCATTTTCAAAAAAATTATTTTTTTATTATTCAATTGAGTATACGTGTGATAGATAAATATTATTTTTATTTTTATTATCATTATCATTAGAACTAAAATTAATATCATGAAAAATCTCAAATTAATGCTGTAAAAATTGATTATAAATTAATTTTTTTATTATCAAAAATTCAAAACTAATAAATTTATGACAAATTAACATTCTTTTAATTTCTGTTATCACGGAAAATCACATATAACAAATGGAGAGTAAAATTTCAAATTCGACATATCTATTAATTCTCATATAATTTAACGGATGTAGATTTGTTAAGAGTATATTAGTTCAAAAAGATTTTTTGTGATAAAAAATCAGGTTATTGGTCTGGAAATCATTATCATTATTATTGAATATGTGGGAATTAGATGATAATTCAATGAAAGAGAGAGGCTAGTGGGCCTAGTGGGTTAATTTTTTTTCAGTTTTGATGAAAGCAAACCAAACCTTGCAAAAAGCCAACCAACACGGAGATGAAAGCACGTGGCATACCGACATCACCCGGTTGGGGGGGGGGAACCTGGCCACCCGTTTTGAGGGGCAGAAAACCGGGGTGGCATCTGAAACCCGGTCGCCGAACACCATTTCTTGAAGCTAAAACCTCAACATTTATTTTCTACGTCCTGTCACATATCTATTAATTTAAGGTTAGTTTGCCATAAATTTATTATGAGTGTATCGATTTTAAATTTTTCGAGATATCAACACAAACACGCAACGAAAAGAGGCTAGTGGTATAGTGGGAAATTTTCAATTTTGATCAAAGATGATCGATTTTTGATCTAATTCAAATCTAGTTAGAAATCAATGGGGAATTAGGATTTATCGGGGATACCCTCCCGGAATCGAAAATGACCGATGGGACCGGGAACTGGACTAGCGCCTTCGAGAACCTGTCGATATGGTCCAATCCAAAAGATTCATTTTTCAGTCGGTCCGAGATGCTAGTCCCAATTTCGATGAAAGTGACTTTGTACATCGAGATGAAAGTACGTTGCCCGACCGACAGCAGCCGGTGGGGGCCAAAACCCCGCCACCCGTTTTGGTCGTGGGGGCCGAAAACCGGGGCGACGTCGGAAACCCGGGTCGCGGCGACGCCGTTTCACGGGGGCGGAGAACGTCAACCTTTATTCTCTCCGCGTTCCCTCTGTCTTCTCGCCATTCGTTCTTTTTCTGGCTCTGCCAATCGGACAACTAGAAACATCACCCCCTGGTGCGTAGGAGGAGCAGCATCTCCGCAGGAACAAGATTCCCTCTTAGTCGAAATTCGTCGGACAAGAGGGCCGGGCGTGCGTGTATGCGCGAGTGAGGTCGGGATCGGATCTGGGTCGGTCGGTCTTGTTGTTGTTGTTGGTTCTTGCGGAGTGGGTCGGAGTAGCGAAGGGACGCGATGGGGTTGTCGAGTGGCGACGGTACCCGGATGAAGGTGGTGACGGGGGATGCTGGGTACGTGCTGGAAGACGTGCCTCACTTGTCGGATTACATCGCCGACCTCCCCGTACGCCCTCTCTCTCTCTCTCTCTCTGTGTCTGTCTGTGTGACATGCATATTGTTTTGATGTTCATCGGGGGTTCTTGTGTGCTGTGCGATGGTGGGGCTTCTGGGTATTCGTTGACTCTGTTGATCGATCAAATGGGAGCTTCTGTCTGTGTCTGTGGAGCGAGATTTTGAGGTCTTACCTATTCAAGCTACGTGCTTTGCTGGTGATCTTGAAGTTCTTGTGTTTTGACGATTCTGGGTTTTGGTGAAATGTGGGTGTCTCTGACTGTGAGAGCGATAGGAAGGTCCTAATGCGATGACGGCTTGTGAATGCGAGCAGGTACGTGTGTTGTGTGCCGTCTGCAGGAAGTATCTTGTTGTTAGAGTTGTCGCGCGATAGTTTGATGGAGGGGATGTTGCACTGTTCATTGTGGTTTTGCTGCAAGATCAGTTGATAATCAATCAAAGTTTCTGTGCTATGAGAAAAATGGAAAAGCTCAATTTAAAGAACAAAGAGTCACCAGATGTGATTAATCATGTGCGGAATGTGAACTTTATGATGTGAGCATATATAAAACATCTTGCTAGCAGGTGGAAGCGCACTCTGACTTCTATACGTGGTCTACCAGCTTGCATTTTATGATCATTTAAATATGGAAGTACTTGCTATCGTTGTTAACATTACCGATTTCATTTCCCTGCTATGTTTTTGTGCAACAGACGTACCCGAATCCGTTGCGGTCTAATCCTGCATATGCAGTGGTTAAGTGAGTAATTGTTTTCTTCTAAGCTATAGAGCTTATTTCTAGAGAGCTGACCTGCTCTGATGTTAATTTATGTTTCTTGGAAAATGCTGATCTCTGTGCTGTTCTTTTCTTTTTCCAGGCAATATTTTGTCCATGTGGATGACACAGTTCCTCAAAAGGTGGTCTCTTGCAAGATTGATTTACCTGTCAACTAGAGTGCAGTATTGGTGTGATTATGTATTATTTTCAAACACGGGAGTGAAATGATGCACATTGTAGTTAGTTCTTGCTCCTCATGCAATAGTTACAATGGCGGGTGAAGTTTGACTATTAGCTTGCGAAATAGACAAAGGCTTTATGAGTAAGGACTATGAGTAATGGAATTTAATAGCCTATTCTGACTAGTCCTTGGAACTGCATTTGTCTTAACTTGTAGGTTGTCGTTCACAAGGATGGCCCAAGAGGAATTCATTTTCGACGTGCTGGACCTCGCCAACAGGTATGTCATACACATTAGGAATTTGTTGAACTCTTTGAAATTTCCTGACCTTTGTCATTCTGTTGTCTAGGTGTATTTCGAGACAGATGAAGTGCACGCATGTATTGTAACATGTGGTGGTCTTTGCCCAGGGCTGAACACTGTGATCAGGGAAATTGTGTGTGGCCTTAATTACATGTATGGTGTCACCAAGATCCTCGGAATAGATGTGAGTATATGCTATGCTTATGTGTCACAGTGGCTGTTTACTACATTTTATTGTTGTATGAATGTTATTCTTCATTTCTCTCCAGTTGTGTATGCTCTGGTTTCTGATTACTCATCTGTCTGTTGCTGGATTATATTTTAGGCATGTAATTAGCAAATGATGAATAATATAAAGCATACTCAATTTCCTTATAGTTTTTGCGATAATTTGTCAATTTAGGTTAGTGAATTTTTTGGTAGATAAACTATATATATTTTATTTGACAGAATAGTTAGCTTTGTGATGCTGTTTCCTTACTATGTTTGGCGCACTTTCCTAGGGCGGATATAGGGGATTCTACTCCAAAAATACCATAACTTTGAACACAAAAGTCGTCAATGACATACATAAGCGTGGTGGTACCATTCTTGGGACATCACGAGGAGGCCATGATACTATGAAGATTGTCGACAGCATTCAAGATCGTGGGATTAACCAGGTGTGCAATTTAGGGGACTTTTGTTGGTTTCGTAATATTTTGGCACATTTCATTCTCACAATTATGAACAGATGTTGTAGCTTTGGCATCACATCTTTACACATAGAATAAATAATAGCTGCATTTGGTGACCAGGTTTACATAATTGGAGGGGATGGAACGCAGAAGGGGGCGTCTGTTATTTATGAGGTAATATCCTATGCTGTATTGGAAAATTTATTTTCCTTAATGTATTTACTAGAATGCCATCTAGAATTATCCAAAGAATGATCAGCAGCGATGATTTCATTAGCTTCTTGGGATGTTGCCTGTCCTTGGTCGACAAGTATATTGGATTCTATTGCTTCAATCTTTGCTTCGCAAGCCATATTTGAAAACTCGCTTCAGGTGGCTCTGTGTAAACAGAAAGGAACAATACTTCCTGACTCTTTGTTTCGAGTTTTTAGATTACCTGCCAATGCCCGATTAGTCCTCTTATTCTCCATAAAAAATCCTCATGATTACTGTTATGTGAGAAGAAACTGCTTGATAAGTAGCATGTCTAAAGGTGGTCTCTATTAATACTTTCACCAACTTCCCTCCCTTCCCTTCCATAATGTATAGGTGCCACATACATACATATCTAGTGATGAAGAGGTTAATATTAGCTTTCTTTTAAAATTGTAACATGCACTCTACAATGCAGGAAATTAGACGGCGTGGCCTTAAAGTCTCTGTTGCTGGCATCCCGAAAACTATAGACAATGACATCCCTGTACTTGCTCTGAACCTCTCTCTCGTTGATGTAGAGTAACTTAAAAAATGTATTGTTTAACCTGTCCATTTGTTTTCTTCTACCGAACCAGGTAATTGACAAGTCTTTTGGATTTGATACTGCTGTTGAGGAGGCTCAACGTGCAATTAATGCAGCTCACGTAGAGGCTGAAAGTGTTGAAAATGGCATAGGTGTAGTCAAGTTGATGGGACGCTATAGTGGTAAGCTTAACATGTGTAAGTTACAAATTTTAGTCCGGTACAACAGTGGTGCTTCCAAGTGCATTCATTCTCTTACCAAAAACTTTGTGAACTCATACATTATCGAGGCAACAATGTGTCGACTTTACATGTTCTGACCTAATTCTCTTTGGGATGCTTGTGCAGGATTTATAGCTATGTATGCTACCCTTGCCAGTCGAGATGTGGATTGCTGTTTGATTCCGGAGTCACCTTTCTTTCTCGAAGGGAAAGGTGGACTCTATGAGTTCATTGAAAAACGACTTAAAGAAAATGGACACATGGTGATTGTGATAGCTGAAGGAGCAGGGCAAGACCTAGTTGCGGAGAGCCTGCAATCCAATCAACAAGACGCTTCAGGGAATAAGCTTCTTCAAGATGTTGGTCTGTGGATATCTCACAAAATCAGGGTATTGCTCTTTTAATCCAAGATCATTAGGTAGAATTTTGTGGCATATTAAGAAACATTCATGTCTTGATTTTTACTGTGATATTATTGTCGTGTGTGCCTTTATATTATATTCTGTTGATCTATTTTCCTGCCAAATCAGCAATCATTCCTCAATGGACACTGACCATTTATCCACTTGGATGCCATGCAAACTTATGTCAAACTTGCTGACAATTGTATTTTGGTGGTTTCAATAATCTTAATTTAAATATTCACAACCTCTTGTCCATTTTATTTCAGGACCATTTTGCCAGACAGCAAAAGATGGGCATTACTCTTAAATATATAGGTCAGGACCAGAGCCTTGAATTTCCATATGATTATTCATCGTAGTATCATCTCTAGGTAGTCTCAATAGATGTACAAATATATTCTCATGTACGTTGTCTTTCGGCAGATCCTACATACATGATCCGCGCTGTACCAAGTAATGCATCAGACAATGTTAACTGCACACTTCTGGCGCAAAGTGCAGTCCACGGAGCAATGGCAGGTTTCACAGGCTTCACAGTTGGACTTGTCAATACTCGACATACTTACATTCCTTTCAATGTAAGTTTGTCAGATATATCATTGCATATCATCGTTTCTACACTCTTATCAGTTCATTTTAATGAGCTTGGACTCTTGGAGAAACCAAACATCCATTATCACTTCTGGCTTCATTCTCATCGGGAGGAGTTGAAGAGGCCACATGAGGAGATCCTTTTCTTTTTAAAGGTGTAGGATTGTGGAGGTTCTCAGTTGCTCCCACCCGAAATTGAGCCACCAAACAAAAGCAAACTAAAACTAAAATGTCAGGGTTCTATTTTCTTAGTTCTCTTCCTCCTCCTTTTATGCCCCCGCAACTTCTCCTGACCTGGATTAAAACCTCATTCCATTGCTTGCTCCAATCTCTCATTTTTACACTTGATAGCAATATTTGAGAGGGGATGGTTTCTATAGCAGTTTGGACATCAACGTCATGCCTTTTCTTTCCTTCTGTGACTTCATGGATTTTTGGTGCAGCGAATTACCGAAAAGCAGAACAAAGTTGTCATAACGGACAGAATGTGGGCCAGGCTTCTTTCTTCAACGAACCAACCCAGCTTCTTAGTGTTGAAAGATGGAGTTGAAGTCAAGGAAGAGGAAGAACCCAGCTTCTTAAGGTCGAAAAATGGAGTTGAAGAAGCCAAGGAAAAGAAAGAACTGGATGTGAGGGAAGCGTAATTGAAGACATTCGCCTTAGTTCATAACCTGGAGAAGCAGGGATACTTCTACTACAATTACCCTTTGATATGGGTGTACCTCTTTGTTTTACATATTGTAGTCAATCGGTGCTTTTCGTGCAATTCCTGAAACAGCTTTGAATTGTCAACTTATTACCCTTAAATACTTTCCTGGGTCTTTCTTTGTCAATCCATTTTAAAAGTTTCTGCTGAGAGAATACGAATTCGAATGTCTTCACTGGCCTGTGGTCCATTCAAAATGGCAAAATGGTATGCTCTGGGCAGGGTTTCCTCACGGAAAGCGTCGATCTTCAAGGAGATCGTAGATATGGGTTCCTGGCAATGGTAATTGAATTTTGTTGCAGAAAGGACCCCTTTCTTAAATGAATTAGGCATCCACTTTTGACCCCATTTTTTTTAATTAATCTGTGTTACGATGACCTCGGAGGAGAAATATATCGGGGCATCCACAAACAATGACGTTTGCTGTGTCCATAAGTCTTTCAACCACAGTTTCAGCATCAGATTAAGCTTCCAAAGTTTCAGCGATATCGGGGCACGGAGCTTGCCCAATATATTTGTGCAGGTTGTTGGACCGAGAGTCGCACGCAGCAACTGAAATGACGATGAAATTGCTCAAAGGCCGTCCTGGCCTGCTTCCCATGTGGCTCTTGATGAGTTGGTGTTTTCATGCAACATCGCGTTCCGTTGCGAGCCATGAAATCCAACCTGCGTCATTTCTTTGTGGAGGATGCGGTGCTACTTTCCTTTGGCTATGTCTGGTTCTGGAGCCATGAGCCTTTTCCATGGTAATAAAAAGCTAAATTTGTTGAACATGAAAGAGTTCGCATTTGCCAGTGAAAAGGACGGCGGAAAAAAAAAATTAATTGAATATGAACCAACGTTACAAGAATATACCGCGCATGGGGGACTCGTGCACAAATGTTCCCGATACATTTATCCAAACAGGTAAAAAGACCCCGAGTTCTCTCTGGAGCACTACTAGAACCCCCCACAATTCATCGTATTTGATATAATAATAAGACCCATCAGATTCATTAATCACATTGATGAAGGTGAATCAACCCCTGTAGATGCCAGAGGGTTCTGCGTTTTGAATAATCCACGGATGCTCGAGAAGCTTGTGTAGAGGCAGGCGCTGTGATGAATCCTTTACTAGCATCTGTTATCCGTCGCAACAAATAAACAAAAAAAATTGGTCAGGTACCTGTAAAAGATTATGAGCAATCGCATTGCTCAGTAGTATCATGTATGGCTTAGCTAAATCAACTTCAGATGTGGAAATTTTACCTGACTAATAAGGTCCTTTGCAACAGAAGAGACGATCGGTTTCGAAGGGAACTTCAGGTCCACTTGCACAATCCTAGTTCAGGACGAAGAGGTACACAATCAGTCAAAATTAGCAAAGTGCATACTGAGTAATTTTATCTACACGTGAAAAATTGATGTTTACCTTCTGTACGTATCCGAATGTTCCTTTGCCTCAAATGGTGGAACCCCATACAGAAACTCATAGCATAGGACTCCCAAGCTCCATATATCTACATTTGCATCATGCTCTACACTCTCGACTGCAAATACACTCTCATAAAGTATTAGTCATGGAAATTGGTTGAATAAAAAATTCTCAAACTTGAGCGACATCCTTCTCTCATAATTGATTGACCTCTTTAAGGCATGATTTAAGCATTAAGACATCAGTAATAGCTTACTCACCCATTTCCGGTGGAAGGTAGTCTAATGTTCCGCACATGGTTCTTCTACGATTAAATGTATGCACAGACCACCCAAAATCTGCAATCTTAAGTTCACCCTGACAATGAAGGAGACCAAATAAAGCATTAGGCAATGTAGAAAAAGCAATCAATCAAGTTTAAGAAGATATCTTTACCCAAAAAAAAAAAGTTTTAAGAAGATATGGTAACCAGTAATCACCTGAGCTCCAATCAACAGATTCTCGGGCTTGATATCTCGGTGAATAACATGCTTGCCATGACAATAAATGAGTGCCCGAGCTAAAGATGCAACGTACTGCAACAATTATATTGTTAGGGACAGAGCTTAACAAGAAAATCCATTATAGATAAAAAAGCAAGTTCTGCAAAATGAGCTCAAAGACAGCAGGTCGCTATTCTTAGCTAGAGTCAGAATATCATCCACCGTGCATCAACCCATTTCTCTAAGGGAAATTTAGTAGCCATGATGAATGTAGACGGGTAGGAGAGATGCTGCTCAAATTAAGCGGAAAATAAAGGGAAGCGGATGTGAAGGGTGTCCAGCAAGAACTTACAGTAGCAGCACGCCTCTCGCTGAAGTATTTACACTTTTGGAGTTCCTTATAGAGTTCACCCTTGGCTGCATATTCTAGTATCAAGTAAACTCGTTTCTGCCATAATTTAAACTCCAAAAGTTAGTGGCTTAACCATTCATCCTCCAAGTAAATACACATGTAAGAGTGCTCTTACAGCATGCCCCACCTGATCATAAAAATACCCGTAAAGTCGTAAAATATTAGGGTGTCGAAGATGACTCTGGATCTCCACTTCCCGTCGCAGCTGATGCTCGACCTGAGACTGTTGCAGCTGGCTTTTGAAGAGGACTTTCAGCGCCACAATATGATTGCTCTAATCAGAGAAAACCATCTAAAAATTAGATTTCACATGACACAGCAGGATACAATCCAGTACAAAAGAAGCTAAAATCCTTACTTGATCGCTCCATGGCAGAAATTAAAGTATGTAAAGGCATGGAAAAGCCGAGAATAATTGAATAGATCTCTGACTAACCCTTTTCTCTCTTGCCAAGTAAACATGCCCGAATTTCCCTCGTCCGAGAGGCTTGCCGATGTCGAAGTCATTGAGCGTCCACCTCCGCTTCTCAGCCGCTGAAGCTTCTGAAGAAGACTGCAAAAGAGAAAATTTGGCGCCCGCGAGATCATTACTAGCCTGAATTTTAATAAGCACACCTAATCGCACTCCTATCAGCAATCTAAAACGTCCGTATTCACAATCCACGCCGAGAAAAAAACTGTCTCTTCATTCTACAGCTGAAATTCAGAATGATTTCTCCTTCTTCCGTGGAAAGTCTATCCATGCTTTCAGGAGGTCGTCGGAGGTACAGATCACTGGACGGCCTCGCATAACATCACCATTTCCACACACCCTCCCGCCTCTCAACACCTCCAAATCTGAGCTCCTAACAGGCAAAAACTAAGGAAAGGCAAAACCTCCTCGGCGCTAAACCCTAGACCCCGCCGATTCATCCCGTCCGACGGATGACGGACGGCAACAAACCACGCACATCGGGAATCGACGGACACGCGGAGACGAAGCTAACGCGCGACGCCGATCGATTACGGCCTCGTCGGAAAAAGAAGGAAAAGCCCTAGATCGCGGCGCCGAATTCGAGCGACCAGCACCGGAAATGGCAGAGATAGAGATAGAGAGAGAGAGAGAGAGAGAGAGAGAGGGAATGATCGAGGGGAGTCCGGATGGAGCGGGGATGCCTCACCTTCTGCTGGGGCTGCTGAGTCTCGGCAGCAATCGCCATTGGAGAGCAGCGAGAGAGATCAGCGAGCGAGCGAGCGACAGAGAGAGAGAGATGGGGGAAGTGACGAATTGCTTGCGGATTTTTGGGGACGAAGGAGGTCAAATCGGGGGCGGATTTTGAATCGGCCCCCGCAACGGTCGAGTTCGCGTGGGCGGACACGTGGGCCAATCGTCTGTCAGATCGGCCCAATTATTATTTTTATTTATTTCCGAAAAAAAAAAATGGTTTCTTTGCGAGGAGCGTCCCAGCTGATGCGGTCCTTGCCGTTTACTTCGTTTGTCTTATTATCGCCAGGCCGAAAGACTTGTCCGATTTTTTAGAGATCCGAAAAGAAATAACGTAGGACCCACATCCACGTTGGACTTTATTAAGAGCAAAAAAAAGATATTTTCTCACATATAATTGTACCGTAGTTACATATTTCCTCACATATAATTGGAAGAAGTCTTCCATTCTATCTGACAAAATAGCCGTAATAACGAATTCGCCAGAAAGAAAAAAAGAAGAAGTAAAATTTAAGGTTAAATTCAAATGCCATGTGCTGAAGAACACAAAACCATCACTGACGCCAAACAATCTGTAATTTACGTTCACACGCATCACACATCTCCTATTTCTCGGGATAATTAGCTTTGTGATTTCTTCTCACCAGGTTTTTTTGAGATTTTTTTTCTTCCCATATAATTGATCACACTAACAGTGATGATACTTGTGTAGGAATAGGAATACTTGTGATGCGAGGATGATGCAAGAGTTGCTTGATTTTCGTTGGTATAGGAGTGTGATCAAAGTTGCATTCAAGAGTATCGACAAGATTATCTCTCTCATCCAAACTAGGTGAAAATGCAAATGTTATATGTGTTTTGCTAAAAAGTGCCCCTTCATACTCGACAAAAAGAAATATTAATACTGCTTTAAAATTTGTGTTTTGTTATCAATCATGTGCTAAAAAGATAGTACATTTTCAACCCTCATATTGTTCGATGTGTGTTGAAAATTGTTCTATGTCTTTAGGTTCTTATCGAGTACCCCACCAGCATTCATTAACAATGCCTATATTATACTTAGTAACCCAAAGAATCGGTCATCTGTGAGTTTTTTTTTTTTTTTTTTTTTTTTTGGGGACAGAAAGCCATATGTGAGTTGAATGGTCTAAGTTCTTGTCTGGATCAGCTCATTTGGACCTACCAAAAAGAAATGTGATCATTCATACAGACACTTTCCAAAGTTCATACCCATGGAATATAGTTCACTTTACAGCCAGGAACTTTTCTCAGTGGCTTTTGTAAGCTTTAAAGACACATGCTCTGTTCTACCAAGAAGGACCCATCCAATTGTGCAGTGGACGAGGCCGTTCTGCACGACTGATGTGCAGCTACTCTTCTTTATTCCACAGGATGAACCGAGATCATCTCAATCCTTCCCATGAAACACAGTTCAAGACCCTGCAATTATGACGCGTTGCCGGTAAAATGCATTTGCAAGGCTGCATTCGATTTTTCTCGTTATGTGTTGGATCATGGAACCAAGGCTAAGGTCCGATGCTGTGGACACTTCAAATCTCGCTTTCCATCCCATCATTAGAAATCACGCGAACAGCATGCACAAACACACAAAGCATCCCTGATCATTTCATTAATTTACCAAGTGCCCACTTCTACTCCAGTCGAAACCAAAATCAAGTCACTATTAATGTTTTTTAAAAGAGAAGTTCAATACTTTTACTAAAACATCACTCGGCTAAGAATTTTTTGAGACATCTTCATCAAGTGCCTGCTGAGTACGATTTTTCGCCAGTAGAAACGGTGGGAGAAACGATGGAACAATGAATGCCACCACCAAGCAGAGCAGAACCAAAATTCCAACAGGCCAAGCTTTGTGTGGGATCCCTAGTAGGAGTTCATCACAAACTGCCATTGGAGTCGCAAAGGATTCCGTCAGAAATTATATAAGTTTGCTTATGCTGCAAGTAAACATGACACTGATGAAAATTCTGATGATGGTTTGTTCTTGTAATGATAGTGAGTCTTACAAAATCAGAAGGGAGTAGAGGATGATCATCAAGACCAAAAGGTAAGTGAACTTATATGAGAAATAGCAAGATGCCCGTGCCTTGCACTGGTCTAAGACTATATTTGTTATATTATTCTACAAGATATATGCACCCTGTTCAGGTCCAAGTTTATATTTGTTATTTGAAAGTTGAAATCGGCAAGAACTTTTACAAGAGAATTAATAAGCAGAAAATTATAATAATATATATAGTGACATCAATCAGATCCTCCACTAGAGTTTACATGGAATATTTTTTTAAGTGAATATTAGCCCCATCATGAAGGCTTATGCTCCAATTAAAAGAAAACACGAAAGATGAAGTAACAATATTTGTTGAGTCATAATAAAAGTACATGAAATATTTCGAGCATGTAAATTAATATGAAACAGTGAAAAACATGAAAGCGTAAATGATCATTTTTCCTTCATTTGTCAGAATCTTTATTTTGTGCCATCGACTGGGTGTGGAAAAAGCTGGCAACCTAATTGTGTAGAATCTTCTTGAGAGTAAAACGGTTCCTTCTCTAAACTCCATTTTTTTGTCTTTCTTTATAGAGTGTTAGAAGTGATTTCTTCAACATCATATGCCAATTCCACCTATTTTAGTTCAGTATTTTATGGAAATTCTCCCTTTTTTTTGGTGACCATTAGATGTCTATCTTTCTGTTTTGGCAAGATTGATGGATATTTCATCATCCACAAAAATTTCTCAATTTGTTTTTTGAAAGAAATTTGCAATATTTCTTTCTCATTTATGTGTGTGTGTGCAGATTCTGAAATTAGACATCTGTTAGAGATGCAAGATGAATTTCATAAGTTCAGTGATACAAAAAACTTTATAGGACCATCCACAATTGCAGGGCCCATTATATGCCCAGTAACAGGTTTCTGCGAGATTAGAAAACCCCACAATCTAAGTAATCCTCAGATTCCTCTACAAACACTTAAGTATGCTTCTCAATCAAACCACTACCATCTACCAAGATATCTGTAGACAACTCAAGGTTCAGCAAGAAACATTGTCAGTTGAGTTTGCCCACATTTTTTTCAAGTTCTTCAACTATAGACATGTCAGATAACCATGGGACAGTTAATCAATTTATAAGAAAATTATTTTCGATTCATTACAGCATATCATATGTGCAAGAGTGAAATTTCCATTATGTATTTGATAGTAAAACCAACAAGCCTTGTGAAAGTACATGCAAAAGCATTAAACTAGCAGCCAATCAAATGTCATTATGAGGGACTGCGTGATGACTGCATTTGGAATTTGGTTATCCTCTCTTATTAAATTGACAATGATAAAAACGGTAATTGCATGAACGATTTTACTATGAATTACCTATATTATAGATGATGGATTCTCTCTCCTTTACATCTCGTATGGCAACAACTCCTTCAGGTTCCACAGCAACCAGTACATGCATTCCACCCTGAACCAGAATGAAAGACTGTAAGGCTTTCAAATATCTAATAATGCAGACATAATCATAGATAGTGTGAACCTGATTCTGTATAAATTCAAGGCTCTCTGTCTTAAATATTATTTTCTCAGTGTTAAGTAATCTTCTATTTAAGTTTGTTGCTGAGTCCGAATCACCCTTCATTAGTTGCAAAGAGAAGCAAGCAGGTATCTGTCATTCAACAGAAAGCAAAAATATATCACCAATTATAGAGAGAATGAAAAAGGAAGTCCTTGAAAACACATTTACATACAGAAGCTGGGTATGATATCTTCACTTCATACCAAGTGTATGGTTTGAGGCCCTCCAACTTATAAAGGCGAGATCCTCTTTGTAGTGGCAGAGATTCTTTCCATAACTCCTCACCTACTTTTAGCATTGTCTTCTCGACCCTGCAGAATGGCAGGATGCCCTTTCAGCTTAACAAGACAGTCATGCAATGTGCTCTTGTAAACAAACAGAATTTTGACTATACTGACGCATTTTCAAAAGCATAACAAACTCTATCGCCCGCAAAGCTGAGTGTGCAGAGCAAGACCACCAAAGAATGTAGCTTAGCCAAGTCCATTTCCACTAGTACACCAACAAGTATCTTTGACCTTCATGAACCTGTGCACCAGCAAGTGTATTCAATCAAACAAAGAAAGCTAGCACCTCTTTCATTCTGAAACTGTAGCACCTATGGGGAAAAAACCCATTTTTATCAAGGTGCAAGATAAGCAACAGAAGTGATACAGTTTGGTACATCGATAACTAGATATGTTACTCCCAGAGACAAAAAGATCAAACTTCAAGGTCACAAGTTTCTCCTTAATGTCATATCACAAGCAACAAGGAAAAACATACACCTGCTTTGCTAATAATTGCTTAAAGAGAGGTACCACCCTATGAGGTAGCTATTGATTGGTTAATCGTATGTGTAATATTATGCACAAATAAAAATGACGTAGAGGATCAATCTTACAGTGTTGAGAGAACAGAATCACCTAGAGGACTCTATCACCAAGCAATCATAGTAAACAGGTAAGATACACGAATTGAAAATTCTGAATAAAGGGTATTTCAGAGGTGATCGGTAGCTTTGAAAAACAATGGTAATTTAGTAATTCCATATTAGTAACTTCCATCATTTCATTAGTAAACAGCAAATTTTCCAGCATGAAAATGGATACTTTTGTCTAACTCTTTTCATAAAATACAATTATCCCCACAATCATGATCCAACCACCATCTCCATCACCTCACCCACCATCATCTCCACCAAGTTCGCCTCACCGCCGCCATAGCCACCATAAAATCATCGCCACCACCAGCAACGTAGCTAAGAGCACACTTCTCACAGAAGCATTTCATCAAACACACAAAATGCAACCTTCAAAATTCCTCCAGTAATCTCCGCATGGGATTGCCAACGAACACCCATAATCCGGGACAACAAAACCCTGCCCCGAAAAAAACTAGTACAGCATGCCGGATGGGTAAGTTTTCAGTAATGGGTTCTGCAGAAAGAACATGAACAACTCGTTCTTCCTCTGCATCCGAGACTGTCAAACCATTAGAACCCATAAGATGAAAGAGCAAATTACCAAAAAAGCTCGGAACTTTCGGGTTGCTGCTTCTTCACCTTGAAAAGGGAGGGTCTTACCACGTTCGAAGTCGATGAAGAAGACGCAGAAGCAAACAGGAGTTGGGAGTGACCATTGCAGGAAGCTGAAGACTTGGAGGGCGTGCAAGGCCAGGGGTGCTCACGGGCCGGGCTCGGAGTCAACATGAGAGAGAGCAGGAAAAAAGACAGTGGGCAAGCCCAAAACCAGTTTTACAGGGCCAATCCCAAGAATCAGACATCCCAGGTTCCACTAATTCATGGTAATTCAAATCTGTTCCATTTTTCGAGGAAAACTAGTGAAATAGAAAGAAAGAAAGAGGAGATGGTGGAATGACATTCTTGATTCTGATTCTTCCAATAAGAAAACTGCTAAAATAATCAGATTTGGGCAAGCTCATGTAGCATAAATGCTTTGGTGTTGAGCACCAGTGTTGTGCGGTGTACAATGATGGAACTGAGTCAAGCTACTCACAAATGGTTCGGGTTGGGCTTGGTGACTGCTTGAGATCTGCTCGTTTGGTTTTGAGTTCGAACTGCTAAAGTTTCTTTTTGATCTTGAGCTCGAGCTTGTAATACTTAGCTCAATAGGCTCACAAGCTTAACTGTTAAAATATATGTAATCATTATCTTAAAATTACAAAAATTTCGATCTTATAAAAGTCGAGCTCGAGCTCGCATTTGAGTGTTTATATAACTTGATCGTAATCGAGTCAAGCTAGTTTTCTCTTATCAACACCATTTCTTCATCAAGTCATCCATTACAAGTAAATTAACACGATGCAATCAAGTCTTAAACTTCTTTAGTCAATGCCCCTTCTAATCTTTTATTCTCTTTTTTTATGCAACGGTCAAGAGGTATTCTCGGCCAATTTTCTTGCCCCTCCTAATATTTTATTTAATATAATTGCTTTAGGACCAGACTGCTAAATATCCTTCACGTTCTTCTTCATAACATCTCCATGTTGACCATCCCTTTTTTGCTCTGGTCGATGTTTTAACTAAGATGTCCTCTTTCTCCTTTTCTGCAATGATTTTCTTCTCCCTTTTGTTCTCTCTGCCTTCCTCACAATCTGCTCATAGAGACCCCCAGAACAAATGCAAACTCTCTTTCTCCTGATGGACCGAAAATACCTGCTAGTTCAAGCACTAAAAAACTCTTAACTAAAATAACTCGGGCACCATTACGAGCCGTGTCCAGCCACGCGGCTGTCATACCTGACCACAGCCACCATCATCCCACGTATTCGCCGGCCAAGAACTGGTCGCCCACGGAGCCATGACGCACACCGAAAGAAACCAGGAAACAAGGACATAGAAAGCAAAAGATAGCAGTGAAAAATCCACCAAAACGCATTTGACAAACCACAAACACCTAAAATGGACAGAGGACTAAGAACAAATGCATAAACACGTCAAGCGTTTATGAAAATTATGATGACAACTCCGGGAATATCGGTGGATTTTTCACTGCTATCTTTTGCTTTCTATGTCCTTAGCGCACTCACGTCAAGTGTTTGTCAAGTGCGCTAACAAATCCTAAGGATTCCAGCTCCGCCGGGACTCGAATCCACGCCGGCGAACATCATGATGACAACTCCGGGAATATTCACGAGGACAATATCAAAGCACCAAGCAAAGCAACCGAAAGTCTTAAGAGATTCGGAATCGATGGGAACGTAATTTTTGACTGAGAATGCAGTCAATAATCAAGAACAATCGGGCACTGAAAGGAACAAATTCGAATGCCCCCCTAAACAAGTCAGAGTCTGAGACCAAGCTGGACGGACTTTGTTCGGGCATTTCTTCGAACACGTAATGGGCAGCGCGTTGGAGAGTGAATATGGACTTCTTCAGAGCTCGAACTCACACCCAAACTCGAGAAATCAGCGAGCATCATTCGAACTTAAGAGAAACCGACTCATTCGGGTCCGACGCGGTTGAGGGCTAAGGAAATCGAGCTTGCTTAGCTCTTTAAAATCAAGCGGGACGCAGCTAAAAAACAAAGAAGGGACGAGCACTCAATCGCAGGCCCCTACCTGGCTTGGCGACGACGTCCGGAAGCCGGTCTTAAGAAACATCTAGCTATGGCCGGCCGTCTTAGTGTCGCCAAGCCGGGATCCTTGGGAAAACAACGGATCGAAACCAAAACTCAACTTACCAACGTCGGAGGACGTGGAAGAAAGGGGGAACCGCAAGCTCCGTTGCGCCGGTTTGCGTCGGGGACGGCTGGACGACGCTCAGCCGGGGCTAAATTTCAGCCCTCTCGCTCGAACTCCCTTTCGGATCTCTCTCTCCGACCCTGCCGGTTTGCGCGCGGCCTCCCTGCGATGCCGGCTGCCACTGCCGGCCTGGCCCCGACCACCAGCTCCCGGTCGACGCTCTGCCTCTGTCCCTGTTCCCTCTGTCTTCTTGCCGCCTTCCTTTTTCCTTTCTACAGGTTCCACGCGCGAAGGACGGCCAGGAGGAGGAAGACAAGTTTGGGGGGAGGCCGGGCTGAAGGGGGAAAAGGCCTGGGCCGCGCGGGGGCAAGGAAAGAGAGGCGGGCCGGGCCAAGGTCGGATCCGGCCCGACCCGGCCTCTCTCGTCCTTTTTTCTTTTATTTTTAAATTAATTAATTAAAAATCATTTTTTGTATTTTTATTTGAAAAAACAAATTAGCCGTCAACAAGTACCCTCGGAAAAGAAGATGCTAGGTTCATAAGTGGATTTAACCATTTAAAATAGCAAGGGAAGCTGTAATACTACGAATAAAGCCACGGGGAGAGAGGTCAGCAGAGTCATGGGAATGATAACCCACTCTAGTCTTGTATCCAGCACTTTTATAAGTGTTGCAGCGAAGGCCACCAGCATGAAAGCCAAGAAGAGGAATAGAAACAAAAGACCCGTTATGATCTTCTTAGGCAAAGAAAATCTTGTGGCTCATATCGCGAAGTCAAGATTGCTAGAAATAGCAAGATGGCCATCACAAAGGAGAGCAAACCTAATGCATCCGAAATTGCAAAAACCAAGAGAGAGTCCTCCCCTAACAACAATGGGATTCCAGTATTGCCCTTATTGCTTCCAAGCACAGTCAAAGTAGCAACAAACAATACTGTGGTAATTAGAGTTGAGACAAGCATACATGAATTTGATGTGTCCTCCACCCACTTCTTTCCAATCCGAAGCAACTTTTCGTGCTCATCCACGAAAGTTTGCCAGAATGTTTTGCCGTTTTGTTTGCCAATTCTCAGGTCAAGGGTAACCCAAATTTCCATGGCCTATGAATAAAAGTCACAAACATGAGTTACAATAAGTGAATAAACTATTGTAAATTATAAAAATCTGACGAAGGAACATCTCGAGGAGATTAAGACTTATCCAACTTTTATTGGGAAGTTAAATAGAGGCTAAGTCCATCTTCTTCGATGATGATTTTGTGCTTCAATATGGTCAATTTTTCTACTTCCCAATGAATCAAGCTTGATCCAATTCAGAATCTTCTTCAGGAATTTATGAAAAGAATATTATGAGTTGGCCAGGAAATCCGAGAATGTGTCTTCTGGTATCTCTATGTGCTTTGTTGAGCCCCGTGCATTATATTCTGTTTCCATAGTTATCTGAGTCAAGTCTCGACCATAAACGAAGTACACAAAAGTGCATCTAACTTAGGCATTTCATCGAGCAGGCGGCGTGCACCATCTGAGTAACGAGCAAAAGCTCTCCCGGGACCTCAATCGAAGACCGAAACAGACGCCAAGGGACAAACAAGGACCTAATAGCAACAAAGCATAACATAGTAGGGATTTGAACTTGCGCTAACCGGACAACAAAGCACTACTGCCGGGGCGGTTTGCGGCCTGTGGAGGCGTTGCAGGAGTTGCCACGGCTGTAAGGAGCTCGCCGGGTGATCTGGGCACTACAGCAATGCACTGTTGAACCTGGTGCCTGGTCATGGTCACTTCTGATGATATAAGCCTAATCACTTCTGATCACGAGATCGACTTTCCTAGTCTAGCGCCCCCCGCCCGCGCCCCCCGGGCCCCCGACACGCGATGCAATTTTCGGTTACCGTCTTATTTAGCGGGCCTGACCAGATTCTGTATTCTCTTAGGCTTGATCCAATCAAGCTCACAACCTCCTTACTCAATTCAGTTCAAGTATAATACATTTTATGTGGGTTATAATAAAAATGCTCCTAAAATGCTAATGCAAATTACAGATATGTTTTTAGGGGTTGGGGTCAACTGCTAATTTTCAATGCAATAAATAACTAGATTGAGTGGCCAAAATTTAAGTGTTAATAATAAGAAAAATTAGATGTTTAGAAAGTTATATTGTACAATTGCGCATATTTTGTTAATATATGTTTGAAATAAATTTTTTCTGTAACATATAGAGTCTATTTTGAATTAATTGAAGGCTGAATATTTTAGTCGATGAAAAAAATTCTTGTGTCTAAATTATTAAAGAAAAATCTAAAGAATAATTCCATGATTGAGCATATTTAGGTACTAATGTTTACACATAATTGTTTATGCATTATATATAGGCTAAAACTTTAAATTGATAAAATCATACTATAAATAGACCTTGGTAACGAGATAGGTCATTGTTCATAAACTCTGAGAAAATACATTAAGCATCACATAGCCATTTACAACCAGTTATGAAGAAGACCTATACCCTCAAATCAGATTCACCAATCACTTGATCTCGTCCAATAATCACGCCTCACTTCCAAGTGCCCTCGGAATGAAAGATGCTAGGTCCATAAGTGATTTAACCATTTGAAATAGCAGGGGAAGTTGTAGTACTATGAATAAAGCCACGGGGAGAGAGGTCAGTAGAGCAATGGGAATGATAACCCACTCTAGTCTCTTATCCAGCACAATTATGAGTGTTGCAGCGAAGGCCACCAACATGAAAGCCAAGGAGAGGGATAGAAACAAAAGGCCCATTATGATCTTCTTAGGCAAAGAGTGAAGAAAATCTTGTGGCTCATACCGCGAAGTCAAGATTGCTAGAAATAGCAAGATGGCCATCACAGAGGAGATCAAACCTAATGCATCCAAAATTGCGAAAACCAAGAGAGAGTTCTCCCCTAACAACAATGGTATTCCAATACTACCATTATTGCTTCCAGGCACAGTGAAAGTAGCAGCGAACAGTACTGTGGCAATTAGAGTTGAGACAAGCATACACAAATTTGTTGTGTCCTCCACCCACTTCTTTCCAGTCTGAAGCAACTTTTCATGCTGATCCACAAAGGCTTGCCAGAATGTTTTGCCATTATATTGGCTGAATCTCAGGTCAGGGGTAACCCAACTTTCCACAGCCTATGCATAAAAGTCACAAACATGAGTTACAATAAGTGAATAAATTATTGTAAATTATAAAAATTTGACAAAGGAACATCTCAAGGAGACTAAGACTTATCCAACTTTTATTGAGAAGTTACATAGAGGCTAAGTCCATCTTCTTCGATGATGATTTTGTGCTTCCATATAGTCAAATAATAAATGTATGGAAAGCACTATTTTTCTACTTTCCAATGAATTAAGTTTGATCCAATTCGGAATCTTCTTCAGGAATATATGAAAAAAATATTATGAGTTGGCCAGGAAATCCGAGAATGGGTCTTTCGGCATCTCTATGTGCTTTGTTGAGCCCCATGCATTATATATTGTTTCTATAGCTATCTGAATCAAGAGCCTATGTTAATATTATGATTTGTCTTGGGGATGTTGGTCTTTTCTTGGGAAATTAAAGATTTCTATGTTGGGATTTGCCTATACTTGTAAGGTTGTTCAAGTTGTGAATCTATATTAACCACTCCCAAGGCTTTGCTTAGGGTAGTCAAAGGAATCTTCCTCTAGGTCCAATGTATGTAACTCACCGCTCAATGGAATCAACCCAAGAGATGCGAAGTTAGTGAAAATCTGATTCCTAAGAAATGAGGTGTTCTTCACTTTTTATATTCCTAAATTACCCTTCTCATATTCACGACTTTGGGGCACAACTCTCGAGTTTCAAATTTTATGTAATCATCATTTAGTTTCCTTGGATCAACAACCTTTCAAACCCGCCTCTCTCTCTCTCTCTCTCAAAATTTATTATCCAATAGAAGGTCTAAAGTTCTCTACGTCGCTTTCCTCACTTCTTCACCCAATTTTTATTAATCACGGGAGTAAAATTCTGTGCACCAGAGCAACGTGGGAAGTGCGCCCTTAAAATGCTCGGATGAATTAGATGAGGTGCAACAAAAGTGGCTCAAATATAGCCATGTACAATAAGAAAAGAGATTTTATGTATATCCTCAAGACTATCCAAATAAAGTCCTATCCATCATATTTTAAGAAATTTGTCAAGAAGATATGATAGTCATCATTAGTGCGGTTATCAAATGTATGAAAAGAAAGGCACTTACCTTAAACCATTGGAGTTCTATTTGCATTTGAAATACTGCTCCAGAGACATTAATTACAGTACTGGAATTAGGATTGTACTTTGCTGCAGCGATCATCTTCTCTTCGTTTGAGAATCAGAGCATATTCTTATGATATAACATGTGGTCAGCATCAATGAGAAGTCGTCAACGGTGGAAGAAGACAATTTCGCGTGTTCTAGATGAACTTATCAGTTAAATTACGTTTCAAGTTTCCGAAACCTCCCCCATTCGGAGGATTTTGAACAACTTGACCTGGATTATAGTACAACTCGGGCGCACCATTGAGGAAGGGCCCTTGACGTCATATGCTAAGATTCTCCTATGTTTCTAGGCGGCTCTCGCATGGGAATCCCACTGGGAAATTGCGCAAATAGCTAACTAAATGGATACGTCTTATTCTCAACCAAATTCTGATGAGTCATTCCGATATTTCATCTTCAACGCATGCATGGCATTATATGAATCAGATGTTGATCTTAACTTCTCCGAAATCTTTACCGCAGCTAAGAAATTGTTCAGATTTTATGCTTATTCAACTCATCGATAAAGACAAATGAGAAGAGGAGACGATTCGCAAATCTTGTTTTGCTTTTTGAGTGATGGATCCTATTATCCCTTGGCCAAAAGGAACTTGTTTTGCTGACTTGAATGCTAGTATGCTTCCGGTCTACGTGCTTATTTCGTTTCAGAATATGTTCTTACGATATACCATATGGTTAACATTGACGAGAAGTCATCGGTGGATGGAGAAAGGCAATTTTGCGAGTTCTGTATGAACTTCTCTCTGTCAGAAAAAAAGGGGAGCACCGCCTCTCTCTCTCCTTCTCTGGATTTTTCCAGATTTCTCTTCCTCCCTCTGCCGCACCAGAATTTTCTCCCTCTCTCCAGAATTTTCTCTCCCCCTTTCCAGATTTTTCTCCACCGACTTTTACACCCTATAAATAGGGGTTCTTGCCCCTTGTGTGTGAGTGTGAATTGTGAGGAGTGTGTGAAGTGTGAGGAGTGTGTGTACGTAAAGTGTGGGGTGTGTACGTGAGTGTGTGAGTGAGTGGGAGTAGGTGGCGTGAAGTGTAGAGTGAGAAAGAGTGAGTGGGTGTGTGCAAGAAATTGTGTTTGTGTGAGGTGTGAGAGATGTATATGAGAGTGGTGTGTGTAAAAGAGTTTGTAATATTGCTTATATAAAATAAAGTGATTATTTTACTTGCACATCCACTTGATTTCTCAACAAATGGTATCAGAGCAGGTTGTCGGAGACCGTGCGAAGACAATGGTCGGGGACCATTGTAAGTGAGTAGGCAGTTAGGGATCGTCGAGCCAAGGAGCGAAGAAGCAAAGGACGTCGGAGTTCTGCCTGTGCACAATCTGGGATTGTGAAGTTGGTTGGTCCGGGACCAGGCTTACTTGATATAGTGCGGGGCATTATACTCAAGTCACGATGGCGGATTTCTCAAGTTCGGTAAGTGGTATCGAAGCTCAACAACTCAAATTATAGTAATTGGAGTACCCGCATACAATATTACTTGCTAGGACAAGATTTGTGGGATATTGTTGGCGGGAGCAACACCACCCCACCCACGAATGATAGTGAATTAAGAAAATGGAATATAAAATCGGGTAAGGCTCTTTATGTGCTTGCCGTGACTGTTGAAGATGAATTACTGCAACACATAAAGAGTGCGACGACCCCAAAGGAGGCCTGGGATAACTTGGCGACGCTGTTTGCAAGGACAAACGATGCCAAGTTACAATGCCTGGAGAACGAGCTCCTCTCAATCTCGCAACAAAATATGACGGTGAGTCAATACTTTTCTAAAGTTAAATCTATTTGCGAAGAAATTTCAAAATTAGATCCTGAGAATGCCATCTCCGAGACAAGAATGAGAAGAATCATAATTCATGGGTTAAGGCCTGAATATAATGGTATTGTTACGGCCACTCGTGGATGGGCAAATGAGCCAACTCTAATAGAGTTGGAGAATATATTGGCCAACCAAGAAGCCTTAGATAAACAAATTTCTAAGGTCTCAATTAAGGAGGATGAAAATGCCCTCTTTAGTAATAAAAGAGGGTACAAGGGCCAAAATAGAAATGGAGCAAGTGCAAGAGATGGAAAACCGTGGAAAAGTCATGGAGAATGGCAAAAGCGAATAGAAGGAACTCGACCTCGGCCGGGGGAGCTCGTCGAGACCGCGATAAGGACGAAAATGAAGAAAAGAAGAATAGAAGGCGTAATGGACGGTGTTACACGTGTGGCAAAGTAGGTCACTTTGCCGGGGATTGTCGGTTCAAAAGAGTTGAAGGAAATGTCGCAGCATCCAAGGAAAATGATAGCGAAGAAGAGTGGGATTTCCAAGCATCCTTTGCAATGGAGGAACAAGAAGATGCGATGGCCCTCATCACGGTAAGTGATAAATTGATTGATTATGAAGAAGATTGGATAGTCGACTCGGGGTGCTCAAATCACATGACCGGAGATCAAGGCAAGCTGTCAAACATGTGTGAGTACAAAGGTGGACGAGTAGTTGTCACCGCAGACAACTCAAGGTTGCCGATTACCCATGTGGGCCAAACGATGATGACACCCGATTCAGTTCGCATCAAGTCGAACTGAAAAATGTGTACCATGTGCCAGGAATGAAGAAGAATCTATTGTCCGTGGCACAACTTACAGACTCAGGCAATTATGTGGTGTTTGGTCCTAGAGACGTTAGGGTGTACCGCAATTTGAAACCAACCGGTACACCAATCATGGAGGGGCGTCGATTAGAGTCTGTCTACGTGATGTCAGCTCAGACGGCATACGTGGACAAAACTCGAAAGAGTGAAAACACGATACGTGGCATGCACGGCTTGGGCACGTGAGCTACCATAAATTAAAGGTGATGATGAAGAAAGGTATGCTAAAAGGTCTCCCCACTTGGAAGTACAAGAAGATGTCATCTGTCTTGGATGCCCGTATGGGAAGGCACATCAGCTTCCATATGAAGAGTCCAAATTCAGAGCGAAGATGCCTCTCGAGCTTGTCCACTCAGATGTATTTGGACCAGTGAAGCAACCGTCAGTCAGAGGATCAAAGTACATGATAACATTCATTGACGATTTCTCCAGGTATGTCTGGGTCGACTTCATGAAAGAAAAATCCGAAGCATTAAACAAATTTAAGGAGTTTAAAGCAAAAGTAGAATATGAAGTAGGCAAGAAAATACTATGCCTTCGCACGGATAATGGGGGAGAATACACATCGAGATGACTTTACAAAATTTCTTCAAGAATGGAAGATACGTCGACAATTTACTTGCCCAAATACGCCACAACAAAATGGAGTTGCCGAAAGAAAGAATCGGCATTTGGCGGAAACATGCAGGAGTATGTTGCATGCGAAGAGTGTTCCACCTAAGTTTTGGGCTGAGTGTATGAAGACGGCAGCACACGTGATCAACAGACTACCTCAAGCAAGGCTTGGCTTTATGTCACCTTATGAGAAGTTGTGGAATCGCAAGCCCACGGTAAGCCACTTTAGAATATTTGGGTGTGTATGTTATGCATTCGTGCGGACCATCTTCGTAACAAGTTCGATAAGAAGGCAGTTCGCTGCATATTCGTGGGCTACGATGATCAAAGAAAAGGATGGAAGTGTTGTGACCCTAAAACAGGGAGGTGTTACACTTCCAGAAATGTGGTGTTCGATGAACTATCATCTTGGTGGACATCACAACCTAATTCAAAACAAGTTGAAGAACAGATTCGTGAAGGAATAGAAGAAAATGACGAGATTGATAAGAGCCGAGTTAATTGAAGAAGGAAATGATAATGTAACTAGAAGAAAAGAAGTCGAGCACACTCACCAGAAAAATCAAAGAGCCCATGGCGAAGCGGGTGCACATCCAAGAACTACGAAGAGTTCCGACCAAGTCGAGATGGAAGAACACGAAGAGGAGGAATCTCAACTAAGGAGATCAACAAGACAAAAAAGACCAAATCCCAAATATGCAAATGCAGCACTGACCGAAGATGTCGGAGTAGTCGAGCCGTCCACATATGAGGAAGCTTTGCAAGACATGGAATGGAGGAAAGCTATGGAGGAAGAGATACAAGCACTAAGAAAGAATGAAACATGGGACCTAGTACCGAGACCTAAAGAGGTACGTCCTATATCTTGCAAATGGGTCTATAAACTTAAAACTCGACCAGATGGGTCGATAGAAAGATATAAGGCACGACTAGTTGCTCGAGGATTCTCTCAAAAGTATGGTTTAGATTATGATGAGACCTTTAGTCCAGTGGCAAAGATTACTACGGTTCGAGTCTTACTAGCACTTGCAAAGCAAGCAAGTCGTGGAAATTATGGCAAATGGATGTGAAGAATGCCTTTTTACATGGAGAACTAGATCGAGATATATACATGGAGCAACCAGATGGTTTCAAAAGTAAGTTTCATCCAGATTATGTTTGTAAGTTAAAGAAAGCCCTCTACGGCTTAAAACAAGCCTCGAGAGCATGGTATGGGAAGATTGCTGAATTTCTGGTGCAAAGTGGCTACTTTGTAGCCCCAGCTGACTCGAGCTTGTTTGTAAAGATAGAAGATGGCAAGCTTGCGATAGTATTAATCTACGTGGATGATCTAATCATCATGGAGATAATGAAAAGGAGATATGCCAAATCAGAACCAACCTCTCGGTGCGGTTCCGGATGAAAGAGCTTGGAGAATTAAAACATTTCACGGGACTTGAGATTGAGAAGACCAATGAAGGATTATTCCTATGTCGGCGAAGTATGCACGAGACCTCCTAGACAAGTTCGGGATGCTTGATTGCAAACCTATTTCTACTCCAATTGATGGAAATGTAAAGTTATGTGCAATTGAAGGACAAGAATTGGAAGACTCAACTATGTATAGGCAATTGGTGGGTAGCCTTATTTACCTAACCATAACACGGCCCGATATTGCCTTTGCAAAGTGGGAGTAGCAAGCCGATTCATGGAGAAGCCGAAAGGCCCCACTTAGATGCGGTCGGGCGCATACTAAGGTATGTAAAGGGTACATTTGATTTTGGGCTTCTGTATAGGAAAGAAGCATCATGTGAAGTTGTGGGCCATTGCGATGCTGACTTTTTGCTGGAGATCGTGACACGCGACGATCAACTACTGGATATATGTTTAGCCTCGGATCAGCAGTAGTGTCATGGTGTAGCAAAAAGACAAGCTAACCGTGTCACTATCTACGACGAGAAGAAGCTGAGTATAGAGCAGCAGCAATGGCAGCACAAGAAAGTACATGGCTGGTACAGCTAATGGAGGATCTCCATCAACCAATAAATCAACCTACACGGATATACGTGATAATCTGTCAGCCATAAGCTTAGCGGAGAATCCAGTTTTCCATGCGAGGACCAAGCATGTAGAAGTGCACTATCATTTCCTACGAGAAAAAGTATTACAAGACGAGATAAAGATGGAGTATGCCAAAACAGATGATCAAGTTGCAGATATCTTCACCAAAGGTCTAGGAGTTGTAAAGTTTGAAGAGTTTCGAAGGCAACTTGGTATGACCACAATGTCCATGCTAAGAGAGAGTAGTCGGTGAGGGGAGTGTCAGAAAAAAAGGGGAGCACCGCCTCTCTCTCTCCTTCTCTGGATTTTTCCAGATTTCTCTTCCTCCCTCTGCCGCACCAGAATTTTCTCCCTCTCTCCAGAATTTTCTCTCCCCCTTTCCAGATTTTTCTCCACCGACTTTTACACCCTATAAATAGGGGTTCTTGCCCCTTGTGTGTGAGTGTGAATTGTGAGGAGTGTGTGAAGTGTGAGGAGTGTGTGTACGTAAAGTGTGGGGTGTGTACGTGAGTGTGTGAGTGAGTGGGAGTAGGTGGCGTGAAGTGTAGAGTGAGAAAGAGTGAGTGGGTGTGTGCAAGAAATTGTGTTTGTGTGAGGTGTGAGAGATGTATATGAGAGTGGTGTGTGTAAAAGAGTTTGTAATATTGCTTATATAAAATAAAGTGATTATTTTACTTGCACATCCACTTGATTTCTCAACACTCTCTAGCTAAGAGACTCCACTTGTCACGACATTGATTATATATGCAGATGATAAATAAAGGCTACCCGTCAATAATTTCCGGAGTCCTGAAAATATTATACTTGAACCACTTGACCAGTACTATGGTGGTACGTGACATGCGCACCAACATGGAAGTTTCTGCGATGTTTCTCGGTCACTCTCATATGTGAATCCTATGGGGAAAGTCCAAAAATTACTTTTTACATGTACTTGTCCCATTCTCGACCTAACTATGTTTCGACTCATTCTCATGTTTTGTCTTCCGTGGATGGCATCTTATGATTCCCATAATTTATGTTTAGTCTATTCATTGTCTAAAACAAATGACAACAGGCGTGTTTTGTTTTGTAAATTATCCCTTTGATACCATTTAATTGATAGAGGTCCATAGATATACAAGAGAAACGATATTCAGGTCCTATGCCAAGTTTCTATGATGTTTTCTTTGGAAAAATGTTAAATATTATGAAAAATATGACAAAATATTATCAATTATCCGAGAGATACAAGCACCGTCCTTAAGAATAGCTTCGCCCCTCAAAGTACGAAATTCTATACATAAGACTCTAGTAGCTATTTTTTAAGATATAACAAATCTTCTTCTATACTCCGCACCGAGTATTAGAAGGAAGGTGAACAACGTTATATGTATAACCTAGCAAAGAAAAAAGAAACATATGTAAAGAGAAGAAAGATTCTTGTTTTGATATATCGATATTTTTTTTCAATTATGTTCAAAGTAATGAAAGAGAATATGACTAAAGAAGAGTACATGAAGAAATTAATCAACCTTACAAATCGTTACATAATGATGACTTTCATGGCGGTCATAATTATTATCAAAGCCATTACTTTCTAATATTTCAAAACCGATGAAATATGTAATGGTTTCTCGATGACTCTCATATATGAATCCCATAGGGGAAGTGCAAAAATTGCGTATTAAGGACTCATTTGACAATTTGCCAAATAGAGTTTGATTTTGTTCTTTTGTTATCAAGAATAGATTTGGAACAAAAATCTACTTGGTAAATTTTTTGTTTGCAAGAATAAATGTTGTTATTAGAATTAGATTTGGAATAAAATCAATGAGTAAAAAAAAGTTGCTTCTTTATTCCCGAAAAAAAGTTGCTTCTTTATTCCCGATAACAATTCCAAAATCAAGTCAACCCAAATTTCTTATTTCTCTTTAGCCTTCTTCTTTTCTTCTTGTTCTTCTTCCTTCTCTCTTCTTCTTCATTGTCATCGCCACATCCACCAATACCAGTCATTTGTGACCAGTTGGGCGATATCCGATGAGCTTGCCAAATGCTTGTCAAGCCGAGGCGAGGTCTGATGAGCTCGTTGGTGGCCAAGCAAGCATCACTAAAGCCTCCCTCAGCCACCGACGAGACTCGTTTAGTTGGGCAAGACTCGTCAAGCCACTAGCAAGTCTCGCTAGGCTGGGCGAGGCTCAGCCAAGCCATGGCTATCTAGCAAGGTCGAGCCTTCGGTAACAACCAAGCCTCACCTAGTTGCTAGTGAGGCTTAGCCAACAACGGGGTATAGCCTCACTAGGGGCCAACGACGCTTTAGCAAGGTCATCGCCCTCGTTTGGTTGGTTGTCGTCATATTGAGACCAACAATTAACCAAAGCTTGAAGAAAAATATAAAGAAAAGAAAAGAAAAAGTCATAAAATTATTTTTAAAATGAAAATAAAATAGTTTAGATTAGAAATTTTGAAAACAATACCAAACACAATTCTATTTCAAAAATAAAATTTTTGAATAATTATCAAATGCCTTAAAATACTTAAAAATTATTATCAGAAATAGAATAAACAAAATTATTTATGATTAGAAATTGTTATTGGAAAGAGAATGATTACCAAACGCACCATGAGTGTACTTGTCTCATTCCCATATTTTATTTTCTGTGGATGGCATTTTATCATTCCCATATGTTATGCTTAGTCAACTCATCGTCAAAAACAAATGAGAACAGGAGTGTTTTGCAAATTTCCCCTCGGATACCATTTCATTGGTCAAGTTACGTATATATACAAGAGAAACGATAATCTCGTAATTCTTTTAACATACAAATTCTAAAAACAAATCAAACAACTTAAATTATAGAATCAATTTCCCATTAAATTTGTCATGCGTGGTTGTTATCAAAACCCTCTATTTGGGTTGGGTTTAGTCTGAGATTGAATGTGCGGATCAAAATTTGTTCAATTCAAAAAAGTACAAGGATCAAATTGAAAAAAATCAAAATTTATCATTTATATTAAATATTTGCTATAAGTCCATCAACTATTTTTAATATTGTATTGCCTAGTCAAATTCAAGCACGTGAATAAAGTGTTGTCTGTTACACATGCAACTTAGGAAAATTATTAAAAAAACCATAATTCTATTATATGGATGCCAATTCAGTTTTAAATTTTTTATTTTAATCAATTTAATCATAAAATTTTTGTCAATGTGGTTCTTCCAATGTGATGAATTTTGGTTAGAAATTATTGACATGGACACAAACCATCCTACATGGCATGACTGATATTAACATAAAATTTCAATTTAGTCAATTTTTTGTTCCTTCTCTTTTCTTTTTCTTTTCCTTTTTTAGCCTATGGTTGATCTTAGGCCACAAGAGAGGGCCAGCCTCACCCAAGCAAGGGTCGCCTTTTCCGACCACAAGCAAGGGCCATGATATCCATGCTACCCAATGTTCCTAAACCTTTATAAAATGTTCAATCAAGTCTCTAAATAATTTTATGTGTCATGAAATCCTTAAATTCTCCATTTTTATTTTTATTTTTGTTCGTTCAAGTTGATTCTTCTATTAAACATGCGGATGGAATTGCGAGGTGGAGTGCCACATCAGTTTATTTTTTTCGAATTTTCAATAATTTCACTAGAACACCATCAAGTATCTTTGAATTTCATGGGCCTTTGCGCCGGCGAGTGTATTCAATCAAACAAAGCAAGATAGCATCTCTTCTTTCTGAAGGTATAGTACCAAGGAATAAACTTTAATTTTCTCGAGTGCATGATAAGCAAAAGAAGTGACAGAGTTCGGTAAGTCGATAACTATTCTCCCAGAGACAAAAAGTTCAAACTGCAAGGTCACAAGTTTCCCCTATATCTCATATCGCAAGCAACAAAGTTGAAAGACACATTTGCTTAGCTAATAATCCCCCAAAGGGAGGTACTGTCGGGTGAGGTAGTTATCTATAGGTTAATCAAATACGAGTGATTTTTTTTGTTCTTTTGTCGGTCTTCATTCTATTTCTGTTCTAATTCTCATTTTTAAACTTTTGTTTTGCCTTCTTATAAGATGTGAGAGTCGAAATCCATACCTAAAACTAAATCATCCCCACCCAATGTCCTTGAGAAAACAGAAATTCGAACCCCCTACCTCTTCTTCTCATGTAGTAAGGATGACCATTAGGATAAACCTTAGTGATTAAATACAAGTGATATTACACGCACAAAAAATGACATAAAATATAAATCTTATGGCGTTAAGAAAACAGAACCACCTAGCTGGCTTCATCACCAAGCAATCCGATTAAAGAGGGAAGGGACATGAAGTGAAAATTTTGAAACTCCATGAGCTGAATCTATAAGATGAAAGAGCGTATTACCAAAAGGTTTGGAGCGTTCGCGTTGCTGCTTCTTCACCTTGAAACATAGCTCTTTCCCATTTCCACGGAGAGGGAGGGTCTTACCGTGTCGGAGTCGATGAAGACGCGGAAGCAAACGGGCGTGGGGTGACAATTGCAGGAAGCTGAAGAAATGGAGGGCGGACGAGGCCAGGGCTGCTCACGGGCCGGGCTTGGAGTCAACACGATAAAGAGCCGGAAAAAGGACACTGGGCAAGCCCAAAACCAGTTTTCCCAAGAACCAGACATCCGGGTTCCACTAGTTCATCATAATTCAAGTGTTGGGATAATGACACAAACAGTCTTTAACTTTGGCCCAATATATAATTTGATCAATGAATTTTTAATTTGTTCAATGCGATGCCTGAACTTTAGCCCAACGTGCATACGTTGAATATTTTCATACAGCTCAAGGGTATGCATCAAAAGTTCATGAACTACATTGAACAAATTAAAAGTTCATAAACCACATTGAAAAAATTAAAAGTTCATGAACCACAATACACATTGGGCTAAAATTCAGGGACTACATTGAACAAATCAAAAGTTCATAAGCCAAATTACATATTTGATCAAAGTTCATAGACTATTTATGTCAATTTCCCATCAAATGTTTTCCATTTTTCGAAGAAAACTAGTGAAATAGAAAGAAACAAGAGGAGATGGTGGAATGACATTCTTGATTCTGATTCTTCCTGTAAGGAAAATATTAAAGTAATCAGATTTGGGCAAGGCTCATGTAACATACATGGTTCCACCAATGGTGTGCGGTGGTTTAATGGGGTGAAATTGAGTCAAACTACTCGCGAGTGCCTTAGGTTTGACTTGGTGACTGCTCGAGATCTGCTCATTAGATTTCGGTCAAGCTCGAGTTTGAACTACTCAAGTTTTTTATAAGTGCCAAGCTCAAGCTTGTAGTAACCAGCTCCATAGGCTCACGAGCTTAGTTGTTGAAATATATGTAATTGTTATGAAAATAGACACTTAAAATTACAAAATTTTCAATCTTATAAAAGTCAAGCTCGAGCTTGTAATTTTCAGCACAATAGGCCTGCTAGCTTAATTGATGAAATATATGTAATTATCATGAAAAATAGACACTTAAAATTACAAAAAGTTCGAGTTCACATTCAAGTTTTTCTTTATAAATTGATCATAATTGGGCTAAGCTCAAGTATCTTAATTTTCCAATCATGTCCAGCTCAAGCACGATAGTTGATATTGATCAAGCTCGAGTCGGATTTTGAGCAATGAGTATGCGGGCCAAGCTCAAGCTTACAGTGTATTGGCTCAATGCAGCTTGATTATACCTCTAGTGGTAGGTAAGTGCAAGTCTCTTCATTAAGACATATCAGTACGACTACGAATGTGCCATTTTCCTAGTATTTGTCAAGTTGTTTTCTTGATTGTTCAAGGGGACACTTAGTCTCTTTGATGTGCTTTTCATGTCATGAATCTATTGACTAAGTCTAAAGAAAAAAAGTCACTCTTGGCAAATGACATTGTTGTAAACTTTGGTGCCAGTGCCATGTCTTTTGGGTCATGATAGAATATTGGGAACATGTCCTTGGGAAGTCAAACACAATCTCTCCTCTTTTTCTACCCCCACCTTAATTTTGACTTTTTGACTGATGCTTTTTTTCTTCTTTTTTTCCGTTTGCTTTCCTTTGTTGCTTTTGACTATTTCATATTTACATGCTGGTTTTCTCTTATCAACAACTCTTTCTTCGTTAAGTCATCCATTACAATTAAATTAACCGATCAAGTTTTAAACTTCTTTAGTCAATGGCCCTCCTAATCTTTTTTATTTTTTTCATGCAACGGTCAAGAGGTATTCTCGACCAATTTTCTCACCCCTCCTAATCTTTTACTCAATATAACAGCTTTAGGACCATATTTCTAGATACCCTTCACATTCTTCTCTATAACATCTCCATGTTTTGACCATCCCTTTTTTGCTTTGGTAGATTTTTTTTTTTAACTCAAGCTGTCCTCTTTCTCCTTTTCTGCAATGCTTCTCTTCTAAGCTCAGCTGGTGAAGTGCACATGGCGAAGTTGTCCTAAAGCTGCTTAAGCCATCATAGTTTAGGAAAGGACATATGTAAATCTCAGTTCATCCAAAGATGATACCTTGCCAATTTTATTAATTATTATTATTATTATTTGGTGGTTTGATACCTTGCCAATTGGCTTTCTCTATCATGCAATACAGGAATCTAAATGGGTCACCACTTCCGGATACCATTGGCACAAGGCCCATCGTTTCACTTGCCCCAAGTTTCCAAAAGCTGCTTGGACCAATGAAATTGGGTTTTCATTATCCAACAGTAATCTTGACGGAGAAGGGTGGAAATTATGAATCAGAACAAATTTGGCTCGCGTCCAATGACTCGATGGTGATATTGCTCTTGTCTTTGCACATCTTAGTCAATAACTATTCAGGAATTTCTGCACTGATTCATGCTAACTTGGGCAAATCATAGACCACCAGAGCATGCTTCCTTCAAAAATTAGTATAATAAACATTGTGCAGGTATAATTATCATTAGTTGTCAATGTTAATTGAAAGAATGTCAAAGGTTATGGTTGAGGTCAGCGCAGTCATAAATTCCCTTGTTTTATGGGTTATGGAATATTAATTTTTCCATTTAAATATTTATGTAAAGTATAATTGATGCAATCTCATGTACATTCACGAAAATCTCACAAGAAATATAGTAATTGCTTGACGACATGGTGATTTTCTATCATATACATTAGCAAGGCGAAATTCATGCAACCTTACGTGCACGCTATAAATTCATCTTCCCACGTTATCAATCACAAATAATTTCAGTTTGAATCAAATTATTCAGGATTCGACTCACATCTTATCTAATCCATGAAAAGCGGGTGCGTAAAAACCAACACAAATATCATATCTACTTTCTCTCGCCCTACTTCTAAAGATGAACAGAAAGGGGTTTGAGAGACTT
Source organism: Eucalyptus cladocalyx (assembly GCA_017140615.1). Taxonomy (NCBI): domain Eukaryota; kingdom Viridiplantae; phylum Streptophyta; class Magnoliopsida; order Myrtales; family Myrtaceae; genus Eucalyptus; species Eucalyptus cladocalyx. The sequence goes on from CM029518.1 coordinate 35,709,264, forward strand.
AAAATTCTCTCCTTTTTAAAGTTGCGCAAGTGGATCAAACAAACTAAAGAAATGAGTCATGGCGCAATGAACATACTTGCTAACAACTAGGTCCACTCAAACTTTTCCGTCCTTATCGTTATTATTCGATTCACTTAGAAACAGACTCCTACTACTCCTCCTAGATCCTCCTCAATTCTTTATTACATAATATTATCAACCACTTCTCATCGTGAGAAATGAGAAATGCAAAAAACGGGTCTCGATCATTATCCTTGTTGCGTAAAAAATCTTCACCCTCTTGCAAATTTTATAATGTAATAACAATCCAATCACATGATCCTTGCATTGTCAAATTGCATGGACCCTCCTGTCTCTACGGATAAATGCTCCATGTTCATGTTTATCCTCTATGCCAAAACCTATTCCTATAAGCCAAAGGAAAGCAATAAAGTACAATGATTTTCATAGCAAGATACTCCACGTCACGTGACCACACGGGCCAAGAAGTCATGCTTTATGCAATTAGCCCCTATTTTACTCGAACCAACAATTGGATTTGGAGACCTCTTCTCAGGACCCCAACTTGTCAACACTTTGAAAACCCTGTCGCCATTAGAGGCGACATAGGTTGAGCACGAGAGCGTATTTCGCGCTCCGAGGAGATTTGCTGGTTCAACAACTCCATCAAATGTAAAGTTAACAAAATCCTTAACATAACAAATAATCATAAGCACTTTTTGCTCGCCCCCAATAACTGTTCAGCGACAAGGACAACCTAACCCGCAAGCTTTATGTAAAACCATGATCGTCCACTTGGATTACTTGTATAAAGACGTGCAAGACAAGTTGAGAGAAAGATAATCTCGCAAGGGATAATAGGCCATGCCCAACTTGCACTTAAGGTAAGATTTCATTCTTCTTTTTTTACCAGATATCTTTGTGAAATTTGATGGGACCGACTGTGATTATTCTAAAAATTCAAATGGTTAGATAAATAAATTGTTGTAAAGATCTCTCTCATGATTGGATTTTGATAAAGGAGGCAAATAAAGAATTTAGAAAGATTTGGACTTGAACCTCCTTATCTAATATTATATAAAATTTTGTAGAACCACAGTTAACTGTCTAAAAAACTTAAACCATCAAATAAAAAGGTTTGATTATTCAAATATTGTAACACTTCCCTTCAAGCATAGACAGGATTTTGGCCCTATATAAAGCGACAAAATATATAATGAGGGAGGTATATGAGGGGCTTTGAAAGATTTGGACTCGGATCTCCTACTCTTGTATTATGTAAGATTTTATGAAATCACTATCAATTGTTTTGAAAACTTAAACTTTTAGATAAAAGCATAGTTTAATATTTTAACAATGTAATATTGTTGAGGGGGTGTGAATTGGGTTCTTAAAAAGTTCAATAACTACTTCAAATAAAATATGATTTTTTAGAGATTAACTTTGCCCCTTTAGAGAGAGAGAGAGAGAGAGAGAGAGAGTCCAAGATTTTTATAATAATAAAAAAATTGATAAAAAAGCAAAGTTACTATGTCTCATAATTGAAAGCAAAAACCAATTCTGGGGGTCAATTATTAACAACATTAAACCACTAATGGAATGCCCGACTTTTACTTTTATTAAGGTAAAATTTCATTCTTTTTTATTGAATACCTATGAAATTTTGTGGGACCGCCATCGATTACTTAAAATACTTGAACTGTCGGATAAAAATGTGATTAAATATTTAAATATTATAATGTTCCCCTCATGTGTAGGCAAAATTCTGGCTAAGTATCAAGTGCAAAGATATATAGCAAGGAAGGCAAATAAGGAGTTTGGAAAATTTTGGACTCAGATTTCCTACTTTAATACTATGTAAGATTTCATGGACCACTACCAACTTAAGGTTTTAAATGAATGCGTGATTTCATATTAAAGCATTGTAACACTCTTGAGAGAGAGATAGTCCAAAAAAAAAAAAAAAAAAGAATAAAAAGCAAAGTTACTCTATCTCTCAAAATTGAAAGCAAAAACCAATTATGGGTGCTCAATCATTAACAACATTAAACCACAAATGTAATGCTCAACTTGCATTTTATTTAGGTAAAACTTCGTTCTTTTTTTATCTAATACTTTGTGAAATTTTGTGAGATTGCCGCCAACTGCTTAAAAAACTCAAACTATTATATAAAAGTGTGGTTAAGCATTTAAATATTATGATGTTCCCTCACTCGCATAGGCTGGATTTTAGTCTAGTATTGAGCACGAAATTATGTAGTAAGGGAGACACATAAGAAGCCTAGAAGGATTTGGACTTAGACCTACTACTTTAATATTATATAAGATTTTATGAGATTACTACCAACTTGAACTTTTAGACGAAGATATAGTTTAATAGTAAGCATTGTAACAATCTTGAGAGAGAGAGAGAGAGAGAGAGAGAGAGAGAGAGAGTCCATGATAAAATAAAAAAAATAAAAAAAGCAAAGTTACTATATCTCATAATTGAAAGCAAAACCCAATTCCGGGGGCTCAATTATTAACAACGTGAAACCACAAATGTAATGCCCAACTTGCACTTTATTAAGGTGATTTCTGCCGGGGGATTTTTTTTTTTTTTTTGGACGAAAAAAAAAAAAAAAACTTGCACTTTATTAAGGTGATTTTTTTTATTTTTTTTTTGGGTCCAGAAACTTTGTGAAATTTTATAATACTGCCACCGATTGTTCTAAAAACTCGAATTGGTAGATACAAACGTGATTAAAAGTTTAAATATTGTAACTTTACCTTACATGCGTAGGATGAATTTTAGCCTAGTATTGAGAGTGAATATATGGTGAGGAAGGCAAATAAAAGAGCCTGGAAATATTTGGAATCGAATCTAATACTCTAATACTATGTAAAATTTCGTGATGCCTTAATCAATTATTCTAAAATATCAAACTATTATATAAAGGCGTTGTTGAAACATTTAAATATTGAAATGCTCCCCCTTGTGCCTAAGTTGGATTTTTGCCTGAGTGCGAGAATATATAATAAGAAAGGCGAATACGAGAGCTAGAAAAATTTAGATTCGGACCTCCTACTTTGATACCATTTAATATTTGATTGGACCATTGCTAACTTAAGCCTTTCAGTGAAAGCATGGTTTATATTTAAGTATTATAACAATCTTGAGGTGCATACCGGTTGTGTTTTCAAAGTTCGATAATTACTCCAAATAAAGTATGATTAACTAAAGATTAACTTTGCCCGTTTCTGACCGCGGAGAGAGAGAGAGAGAGAGAGAGGTAGGCTCCCTATGATGCAAGTACAAAAAAAAAAAAAAAAAGAGTAAAATAGCAGTAAACCACAAATGGTTTGGTTGATTTGCTTTAATCTCTCTATCAATCACATTAACTTTTACAACTTGCGATTTAACTATCAATTTGTTTTTCCTTGCATACACGCCTTGGTGACAAAAATAGGTATGGATTTTTCAACCAATTAATGTGGGCTAGAACGTGGATTTGGAGTCCTTTCGAGTGACGGGACCGAAAGATGGTCGGCTGAGAAAATGGATTTTATGCATGTTTTTCTAGGCAAGGCACCAATTGGAGAATGTCTCCGGTGCAAGTTGGCCAACTTGTTAGCATATTAATTAAATAGAAGGGGGTGAACATTATAAACGTAAAACCCAATCATGGGTAGCTACGCTGGATTAGAGTCTCTCCCTTATTGCCGAGATCAAGGATTCGAAACTTGCAGTTTTGAAGCGTTGTAAATGGGGGCCATGGTGTTGGGGTCTTGTGCTAATCTCCCCCGAGATATAGTCGTCCGGTACTAGGCGTTCCATGTGTTGTAGGGCCATGGGACCCCGAGCGTAAACACAGGGGCCCGACAAATCCTCAATTACCAAAAAAAAAAAAACTTTATAAATGTAAATTAATTCGAGAGGAAGACCCCGATCGATAGAATTGAAAAATTAAGTCCTGACAATATAAGTAAAAACATTTGCATGGTAAGTTGGTAAAAATTTTTCCGATAATGATTGAAAGTGTCGCTCAATACTATTAGTTCCTTACTAGGCATGGAACTGTGATCATTATTTGTAAGTTTTAGTAGGTAGAGTTGGTAAAATAATACTTTACTCACACTATTTTCATCATGTAAATGGCTATAACACGCATTGATTTGCTGAGTTGACGAGAACAACCTCAAAAGAACTAATTACTCGAGAGCACAAATTGAATGGTGAAAGCTGATATTCATTAAAAATGCAAAAGTTGCACACTATCATGGAAATACAAGACTGTTTGTATTAATTAAAATAAAAATGTTTTATTCCACTGCATTATTTTTTTTGTTTGTGTACGAATTTTATTTCCTCTTTTCTACTCAGTGATGTCCTCAGAGCTAAAGAATTGTACATCACAAAGAGTTATTAGAGATTCATGAATTTTAGGGAGACATTGTAAAATAAATGTACTTTATTATTTTAAAAAAAATTAAAATCTCGAGCATTAAATTTATTGAAATACTCGAATCCTAAATGATTATTGTAAAAGAGGACAAACATGTAAGCTTCTTCTATTTGAACACAAAAGAAGAATAAACAAGGGTTTAGGAAAAGTTGATAAAAATCAATAGATCGATTGATCTACATTTAAGGCACATTTTTTCTCTTTTATCAATCTTACTAAAAATAAGGTCCCAAAGGCTATTTTAGATCATTTAGATTTTAGTGCCTATAAAGCTATTTGAGGGGTAGAAATATCGCAAGCCTAATAATTACGGTTCGCTAATATTCTACTAAAAGAATTAAGTAGCTTCTTCTTCAGTTAATGCGTGGGATGATTTTTTTACTTGATTGAATCTTTTGAGCCAATGCTAAACAGAATTACGAGACAATTTTTTTTTTTTTTTTTTTTTTTTTTTTTTTTGGAAGATGAGTATCTCTATCACCTAATAAATAAGTGTTAAGCAGGATTTTTGGGGTAGATCTAACATAAAAAATAAAAAATAAAAAAAAATAAAAAAAAAGGAAAGAAGGACTCCGCAAATGTCATATAAAATGGGCCACATAGCAAATATGGCTAATGAAAACCCCAACAATAATAATTAAGCAACTACTTAACTATCTCCATTCTATTATTCGGAATTTAATATTCTCTCTCTCTCTCTCTCTCTCTCTCTCTCTCTCTCTCTAGTAAGGCCCTGCATGTTTTCTCTCTCTCTCTGTTTAGTAAGGCCCTTTGTTTTCACTTCTAAAATCGTTTGTTTATAAACAAATTTTTTTTTTTTTGTTCCGGAACTCAAAAAAACAGAAACAAGAAACAAAAAAATTGTTTTCGTTAGGAAATAATTTTGAAGAAACAATTTTTTGTTTCTTGTTTCTTCTTCTCTCTCTTCTCTTCCTCTTTTCTTCTTCTTTCTCTTTGGCCGGTCGCCGGCCTCGGCCTCGGCCATGGCCGGCCATCGAGAGCTGGCAACGCCGTTGAGGGTCGGCGACCTCGCCGGAGCGTCGCCGGCCCCTGGCAAGGCTTAGCATCGCCGGCGCGGGCGAGCCCGAGCCTCGCCGGAGCGTCGCCGGCCCCTGGCGAGGCTCGGCATCGCCAGCGCGGGCGGCCGAGCCTCGGCCTCGCCGGATCGGGCGAGCCCGAGCCTCGCCTTGGCCAAGGCGAGGCTCGCCTCGCCATGGCTGGCAAGCTCGCCTTGGCGAGGCGAGGCCGCCATGGCTAGGCGAGCTCCTCGCCCAACAACGGCGAGCTCGGCCTCGCCGGGCGGCGAGCCTCGTCGTGGCCGGGCGAAAGGTGCCGGCCCGAAAGAAGAAAAAGTAAAAAGAAAAGAAAAAAGAAAAATAAAAATGAAAATATTAAAAAATTAAAAGAAACAAAAAAAGAACAAAAATTTACCAAACGTGTTTTATTGATTTTTATTTTAAAAACAAATTTCAAACGCATCTTTTTGTTGAAAAGTGTTAGAATGAAACACTTTTTTTTTCCATTAGTAACAAAAAAAAAAAAAAATGTTACCAAAAATAGCCCATAAGTATTTCACATTGAAATGGCCCCCACCAAATAGGCAAGAGAAGTGAGATGAGAGTAAGAGGACCACTCGAAAGATACAAGCGAGGAACACATCAGATGACAAGAGCAACGTTGTGGATAATCATATACCTTTTTCTTATAAATAAAAAAAATTAATGGTGAGTACTAGAATAAGACCAAATCGGAACCAAATCGAATTAAGGCAGCTCCCAGTTCCTAAAATTTGGAACTAGTGTGATTGTCAATCTGATTTTTGCGAGGCATCTCACCCAAACTAGTACTTTTTGTTTTATTAGCAAGTGAATGATGCTTGATCATAGTTTATCAGGCCTTACCATTTTTTCATCAAGATTTTCAAAGAATGAGAATTTAGACTATACAGCAACACTTGCAATTTTGCAGGGAGTAGGAAGAAAAGAAGAAGAAAGACATCACCGCTGGTTTCTAGATTCATCCAAGAGTTCAACTAGACCAATTTTAGGATCATGCGGGCCAATTGTCAATTTCACATATGGGGAACAGACCCATTATGGTCCGATTCCTAATTCTAGGGTGAGAATTGACCCACCTTAAAATAAGGGTAAGCATGGTCCGGGTTGGTCCGGGTCTACCCCTTAACCTTGGACCGGCCGTCTGATGTCGGTCCTCGATTTTTAGGGCCGGAAGACCGACCCTATTGAGCTTGGGAACAAGGACCGGACTGACCCAATGGGTTGATGCGGTTAAGTCAACCCGAGATCGATCGATAATTTTTTTCGTCTTATTTTTTATACTCCCTAAAAAAGCAAACCTACAAATTCAAATTATACATCCATCGACAATGCGACATTGTGCAATTAAACTATAAATACCAATGCATATTTAGCAAATTTAAGATGACACAATAATAGAAATTTCGTACCTGCTACCCTCTCATCGAGATATGAGACAAGATGGAAAGTTCTTATAAGCATCTATCTTTAATATTCATAACATCATATACAAAAGCGTTTTCCTGCATTTGATCATGTAGAGTCCACTCAACCAAAAAATGAGTTTCATACCACTTGACTAAGCAAATCATAAAGAATCGCAATACTACTCTACTCTTTAAAAACTTTTACCATTTGACACAAATTGAAAAGCAAAGTGCAGCTGAAATTCATTAGTAAAATACAATTAAACCATAAAAAAAAAATCAAAATACTTAATATAAACCATAAATATATAACTTCACATCTTTTTAATTCATTTGAACTTCTAAATACCTAAAAACAAAACAAACGACACATAATTAATACTCAACAAAATTTTTAAATTGAAATTACTATTAGTGCTACTGATAGAACATCTCAATATAATATAATATAACATACATTTTACTTAGGTTTGAATATATAAAAAATTATAAATAATATAATATAATATAATATAATATCATGGTTGGTTCGGGGTTGGACCGACCCAAAACTCTTAGAGCAGACTAACCCGCATATGTGTTGGTCACTGGAATTTCAAGATCAAGGACTAACCTAATCCCCTTGGGAATCGGACCAGGACTAGTAGAGTTGGGCTGGTCCAGGGTCGAACCTAAACCGCTGCTTACCTCTACCTTAAAATGAATTGTCCTCGGGAAACATCTGCCCTCAAGAGCTCATTAATATAGCAAATAATAAAATAAAAAATGTTTTCCTTTTTTTATTTATAAATAACTGTTTGTATTGCTTGAAATTATTTGTTAATGAAAAATTTTATATCAATGATGGGAATTATTTTTTTTAACATTCGTAACTGGCACAATTGATAATTAGCATCGAATTTATTTTTATTTATTTATTTTTCCTAAATAAATGAAATAGCAATGAACTCGACCAAAACACACCCAAGTGAAACCAAAGCCACAAAGAAAAAACCATTGGAGCCCACCATCTCATATGGGAAGGTAGGGAGGTGGTCTAGAACTGGAGGGGGGATGTTGAGCTCTTACGATGTATAAAGAGTTAGTGCAAAAGTTCGAAATGGACAAAAAAAAAAAAAAAAAAAAATAAGCAAAATAAAGAAGAACCTCAAAACCTAAAAAGGAAAAAATAGAAGACCAAATCCTATCCACTTGCCACGTCACAGAGAGAGCGAGATCAAAACGAAGTCGGCAGGGAGAGCAAACCGGGAAGAGGCCCACGCCCCCGGGGACGATCCTTATCCGCCAACCACGTGGCGCGCGATGCGGGGGGGGGGGGTCTTCGGGACGATCCCGTCACGTGACAACCCCCCCATCATCCCACATCGATTACACACGTGGCGGGCCGTACGGACTGTCCGCACCGCAGTGGGTGGGGATATTTATTTTGCTCCCCGCGGGGGCGTCGCCTCTCTTTTGTCGCGTAGCTGGGGCCACGTCGGATCGGGGGCAGTTGGAGAGATCTCGGCCCTTGGCTCCCGAGATGGTGGAGCTGATCACGGGGGCCCCACCACCAAATAGACGAGATCGTACGGCTCCCCACAGCGATTTTTGTCTTCGCTTTTTAACCGCTCACTACGTTGTCCGCTTGCGTGGGGCACCGAACCAAGAGAGCCACTCGCGGAAATTCCCTATAAGTCACGGCAAAAATTGCCTGTAACCCCGAAAACGGGGTTAAGTTCAGTCCACCGCGGCTTGAAAATGAGAGTTATGATGGAATGTCTTCATCAAGTTGGACAATAGTTCTCCCTCCTTAACAGCTCCTCTCTCCCTCTCTCTCTCTCTCTCTATAAAAGTTATTTAAGGTGTGAAAATATTTTCACATAAAATTCAAGTAATAAATTTCGCCAAAGAATGTCAATTCAAGTGGGGTCTCCCACCTCGGGACAATTCTTCCGCCTGTCAGGAGAACCCTCGAGCCTTTTAAGGACATGTTCAAATCTATGGAGATTCCCTCTAAATCACGACAAATTTCCTGTAACTCGAAAATGAGGTTGAGTTTAGTCCACCACCACTTGAAAATTCGAGTTATGATGGAATGTCTATCAAGTGGACAATAGTTCTCCCTCCTTAATAGCCTCTCTCTCTCTCTCTCTTTTCTTTATATATATAAAGATTTTCACGTAAAATTAAGGTGATAAATTTCACCAGAAAATGTTAACCCAAGTGGATTTTCCTGCATGTCTGGAGGACCCTTGAGTCTTTTAAGGACCTGCTAGACCAAGGAGATTCCCTATAAGTCACGGCAAAATTCCCTCTAACCCAAAAACAAGGTTGAGTTCAGTGCACCACTGCTTGAAAATTTGAGTTATGATGGAATGTCTTCATCAAGTAGAGAATAGTATAGATTTCACCAAAGAATGTCGAGAATAATATGAGGAATGATATCAAATAGCATGGAAGATAATTGCGGGATGGAAGGGTTTGAGACAAAACTTTGTGATTAATATCTAACAAACGCAGAATCTAGCAAACCAAATTGTATCCCTTTTTTTTTTTTGACCAAAAAAAAATTGTATCCCTTTTGTGTTTTCCCATAAAAACCCTTCAAAACTTGTTTTTTTTTTTAATAAGTATAAATGAAATTTTAAAAAAAATAAAGGTTAAATTGATCAAAGGAAAGGGAGAAAAACGAGGAGGTAAAACAAAAAAAGTTAAACTATTCCACCTTCTCACTACTATTCTATCAAGAAAGCGCATTGCATGAGATCAGTTAATTGTTTTTCTAGTGGATTTAAACCTCATTCCAACATTCTATGTCAGAAATTTGAAATGCTTCTCTCATTTAATTTTACTTTTTAATTTTCAAATAATTTTTTTTGTATTAAAAATTGCATGGTGTTAATCTAATATTTTCCTTTATGAAAAAAATTTGTACTATTGAAGAAAGAGAAAATGATTTCAAATTCATTTGATTTCCTAGTGCAATTAGAAGTCATGAATTTTATTTTTAGCTTGTAATGTTGCATGATAAAAAGAACTAATCTCACACAAGGGTAAACCATGGCGTGTGTATCAAGACTAATTGCTTCAACTGAGTCTAACATGATACGATTAATCGTTTGGAATCAACCATTCTACCTTCATAGTCACTTCCATATTTGACTCCTCCTAAAATACTTTCCTTTCTTCTAAATTACTTCTAATTGCAAAATTCTTGGCTAAAAAATATCCTTGTTTTTTTTCCTTTCTTCTTTGTCTTTACTTCTCCCTCCCTCTATTTCTAAAATTGGATTCTCATTAATGTCTTCAACAATTTCACATGCTGAAATCACATTGAGTTAAAATAACATTTATATGTTCATCAATTGACTGAAAAAGGACTCTAGATAAAGATAAAAAGATCTCATCGGAGCATGCCAAACGAATTATTGTCATTTTGTAAATTTACCCTTTTGCAACCCCTAGATATGGATAATTGAGTATGTTTGATAGGCTTTAATAAAAATGCTAAGTTTTGTGATTATGCCATTCAACAGATAGGGTCTTTGCTCTCTAAATATGGGACCTTTTTACCCACGAGCGTGTAGGTTGAGCCTCTTATGGATGAGAATGGCATCTTCTTTTCTCTTAAATAATCTTTAATCCAGAGTTTAGAAAAGAAAATAGCAGTAACAAATTGCTACTTGCTTCCTACGTTGTCTGTTTGCGTAGGACATCGAAACAGGGAGCCACTCGCGGAGATTCCCTATCACTCACGGCAAAAACCCTGTAACCCGAAAACGGGGTCGAGTTGAGTCCACCACCGTTCGAGCTCCACGCTTTTGGAAATTCGAGTTATGATGGAATGTCTTCATCAAGTGGAGGGTAGTTCTACCTTCTTATTAGCCCCTCTCTCTCTCTCGATCGTTCCTCGATTTTTTAAAAATATTTTCATGTATATATAATATGTTTTAAGATGTGAAGAGATTTTCGCATAAAATTCGAATGATAAATTTCACCGAAGAATGTCGAGAACAAAGAGAGGAAGGATATTTGGTTCATAAACATGCGAAGATTAAATGGAAGGTATCATGGGAATGTGAGGGTTTGCTACAAAACTTCGTTATTAATATTTAACGGACACGTGATCTAGTAAATCAAATTCTGTCCCTTTTGTGTTTTCCCATTAAAACCCTTCGAAACTTGTTTTTTTTATAAGTACAGATGAAATAGAAAAATAAAGGTTAAATTGATCAGAGGAAAGGGAGTAAAACCAGGAGGTAAAACAAAAAAGTTGAACCATTCCACCTTCTTTCTACTTTTCTATTAAGGGTAAATTGTAGCATGTGTATCAAGACTAATTGCTTCAATTAAGTCTAACATGATATGATTAAATGTTGGAAATCAACCATTCGAACTTCATAGTCACTTCCATATTTGATTCCTTCCATATTACGTCCTTTCTTTCGAATGTCTTTTGATTGTGAAATTCTTGACTAACAATACACTTTTTTGTTTTTCTTTCTCCTTTCTTTTTATGTCTATTTCCCTCTATATTTACGGTGAGTCACATTTGAGATGGAGATATTTCATCTGAAATTAGATTCTCATTAATGTCTCCAATAATTTCACATGTCAAAATCACATATATATTTGAGCTAAAATGTTATATGTTCACCAATTGGCTGAAAATGACTCGATATAAGGACATAATTATCTCATCAAAACATCCAAACGATTTATTGTCATTACGCAAATTTATCCTTTTCAGCCCTTCAGATATGGATAATTGAGTACCTTCGATAGGATTTTGTAAAAATGCTAAATTTGCAACTATTTGCGGGACGAAATCACCGCTTCAGCGTCGCAGGGGCTTCGAAACTGGGACTTCTTGCGTTGCCCTACCACCTACGCTGCAACGATAAGTGGTAACAAATAGGGTTTTTGCTCTCTAAATATTCGACCTTTTACTCTGCAGCAATTTGGAATGAAGTTCGATGTGGATTTGTACACCCGACAACGACTACACCCACGAGCTTGCAGGCTGAGCCTTTTATCGGATAAGAATTGCATCTTCTTTTCTCTTTAATAATCTTACATCCAGAGTTATAAAAAAAATAAAAAAAAAATAGCAGCAACAAAGTTCTATTTGCTTTTGTCGTTGTAATATAGGTACCGATCCCTCAGTGTAATGTAAAGTTTGTTCTAATAAAGATGAAAATACTAATGGTGCCTCGTTTCACACAAAATTCAAGATTTAGAAAATATTAAAAATAATAGCTTGTATTGTTTACAAAATTGGATAAATGAAAAATATTTTCATCACTTACTAAAATAGTTAGTCATAAATTATTGTCGATAAAGAAAATATTTTCCTTTAACTTATTTTTCCAAACAATATAACCAATCATTTAGTTAAAAAGAATTTTCAATTCATTCTTTTTTCTCCATGAAACAAACGCATTTACGAAAAAAAATTAAGATTTGGAAAACATTTTCTTGTAAAATGATTGGTTACATCTTTTAAAAAATATAGTAACTGAAAATATTTTTTTACCATTGAAAACAATTTATGATTAAATAGCTTCATGCATGATAAAAAATATTTTTTTATGCAATGCATGCGATAATTTTTTAAGAGATTCAAGCTATCATTTTATTTTAAATGTTGTCTATATCATAGGTTTTCCATAAAACAAGAAAACTCTAAATTTGTGATTCATATAAAAAATTTAAGGTGTTCATGAACAAAATAAGTAATCATTTGAATGATAAACATTTTCATTTTGACAACACAAACATAGTAAGGGTCTATACTGAATGAGAATTAGTCTAATACTCGAAATGGATCGAACCACATTAAAAATAAACACACACACACATATATAAAGGTGGTAATAATTAGGAAAAATGACACAAATGGTCCTTGAATTTTGGCTCAGTGTATAATGTGATTCTTGAACTTTCAATTTGTTTAATGTGATCTCTAAACTTTAACCCAATTCTCAATGTAATCCATGAACTTTTAGTTTGTTTAATGTGATATTTAACATTTTGTTAAATGTTTAAACTAGTTCTTAGATTATATGAAAATATTCAATGTTATCCTTTTATGTTCAAAATAATCCCTAAACTATATAAAAATATTTAATATTATCCAATTTTTATATAGTTTATAGACTAGTTTGAACATATACAAAAAATTTAGAGATTACGTTAAAGAAATTTAAAGCTCACGAATTACATTCAGCGTCGAGTTAAGTTTAAGGATCACATTGAATAAATTGAAGTTTAGAGATCACATTGTATATTGACTTTAAGTTGAGAACCATTTATATCATTACTCCTAGTAATTAACCTAACAACCGTTGCAATGCATTTATTTACTAAATTAACTTCCCAAAAATGCTTTCTTCCCACTTTTTCCTCTTAAAAAAATATTTATTATCCCCGAATCCACGTCACATCCCCCCTCCCCCCCTCCCACCGTTTATCCCGTGATTTCGACACCCATCACGCCTCCTCCTATGAAATCCGAGTGCCACGACAGCAGTCCCTCTCTGTCTTATCCACAGACTCCCTCTCATCTCACCCGCCCGTCACCCCCGCCCCCGTCACCCGCCCGCCCATCCCGCCCTCCACGTGTCCCCCCCGGGGCCGGGCCCCCGTGCTCGCCCCGGTGACCCGATCGCCCGCCCCCCGCAATATCTTAACCGCAGTAGGAAGTGGAGGCGGTAGATTTAGTAAACCCAACCAGGGTTAACAATTAACCCAACCACGGTTACTTCCTCTCTCATAAAAAGAAGCCCCCCCACTAACTCTCAGACCATCGCATCGCCTGCGAAAACACCGAACTGGAGTCCCATCTCCGGCGAGTGAAACGATCGAGGAGGAGGAGGAGGAAGCTACGATGATGATGATGACGATGGCCGCCGGCGGCGACCACCACGCCCGCTCCACCCCGACCGTCCAGATCCCCCCCGTGTGGGACCCGCTCGACGACCCGGCCCCCGGCGGCGGCGGGCTGTACTCACCGTACTCCCCGTACTCCCCGTACTCCGGCGGCAGCAATGCCGGCGGGGCGGCGGGAGGAGGGGAGTGCTGCAACGACCTGACGGCGTTGCGGCGGTTCCTGCCGTCGAACCACCACCAGGACGAGGAGGACGAGGAGGACGGGCGGGCGCCCGGGGAGGACGGGGTGCTGGGCTGCGATGAGTTCCGCATGTACGAGTTCAAGGTGAGGAAGTGCGCGCGCGGGAGGTCGCACGACTGGACGGAGTGCCCGTACGCGCACCCCGGCGAGAAGGCGCGACGCAGGGACCCGCGCCGGTTCTTCTACTCCGGCACTGCATGTCCCGATTTCCGCAAAGGTAAGGGAAACAGTAACATGCGATGCAGAAGAGAAAAATGGAAAATAAAAAAAAAAAAAAACTGCATTTCTCGTGCGGTTTTGTTTGGATCTGTAAATTTATCTGGATTTAGGGGGTGCACAGGTTCTCCATTTTTGGTATTCCGCGATTTGTTTAAAAGAAGATTAAGTTTTTTACCCATTTTGGATTATTTTAAGGATTCTCGGTTGGATTAAGGAAGATGGGCGGTTTCGCCTTTTTTATTTTATTTCTTTTTTATATCATCGATGAAAAATATTTAGTGAATATTTGCACCATTCCGAGATTTACCAAACGACGAAAAATAATATCTTTTGGTTAATTTCAGATCGGTTTTGATCTGGGTGAAATGGAGACGTTTTCGGCCAAAATGTCGATTCTGATTGTTTACATCATATTAAAGATTTCCATATTGAATTATGCAGGATTTTTGGGTTTTCTGTGCGACGAAATTTGAGTGTTTCTCTTTGATTCGAGTGAGATTTTCTTGATTTCGTGCAGGCGCATGCAAGAAGGGTGATACATGCGAGTTCGCTCACGGCGTGTTCGAGTGCTGGCTCCACCCGGAGCGATACCGGACGCAGGCGTGCAAGGACGGGCAGAGCTGCCGCCGCCGCGTCTGCTTCTTCGCCCACTCCCCTGACCAGCTTCGGGTCCTCCCCGCCCACCAGCAGCAGCAGCAGCAGCAGCACAGCCCCAAGAGCGCCACCGACTCCGATTTCGGGTCCCCGGTCCGCCCCTCCGCTGCCGCGGCGGCGGCCTTCGACTCCTACTTCACCAAGCCGTGGTCGGCCTCCTTCATATCCTCGCCCACCTCGATCCTGACCACCTCGTCGCCCCCGATCTCGCCCCCGACCAACTCGCCCCCGATGTCCCCGAACCAACGCGGCGGCTGCTGCGGGTCGCCCGGATCGGTGAGCGAGCTGGTGGCCTGCATGAGGAACATGCAGATCGCCAAGATGAAGATGAGCCCCCGCGGGCAGATGGGGGTCTCTCTTCGGGTCCCCGCTCCGACCCGGGTGCCACCTTGCGGCGCCGGTGACTCCGAGGGCCGAGTCTTCACCGCGGTACGGGCAACTCGGCGGTGGAGGCGGGCTCTTTGATCTGTGGGAGTCTCACCGTCGCTGCGAGGAGGAGCCTTCGATGGAAAGGGTCGAGTCGGGAGAGATTTGAGGGCTAAGATGTACGCGAAGCTCAGCAAGGAGAATTCCCTCGATGGAACCGACCTTGTCGGGTCCGGGACCGGAACCGGACCCGACGTGGGTTGGGTCTTTGAGCTGGTCATGTGAAAGGCCGAAGAAGCAGCTTCGAGTCCTCCCCGAGTCGACTCGGAGCTCGAATTTTGTTTGGGTCGAAAGAAGTGATTTTTTGGGGCTGGTGGGCGGTGTTCAGCAAATCGGGTGGCCTGTTGATTAATCTCTGACTCGGATGTGTGAATATATCTCGTGTTCATTTCCATTGTTGATGATGATTACCTTCCTTCCTTCCTTCTCAAGGTGTATATATTGGCTGGCGGGAGAGATTTCAAGTCTCTGTTTTGTGGTCCGATGACTTTCTAGTTCCCTCTCTCTGTAAATGAAGTTTCAGTAATCATTCTTAAAATATTCGCAATGCAATTGCAGATTTCTGTATAGGAAGAAACAAGAACGTGGAAGTTCGATCTGGGGTTTGGCTTTTTTGGGGCTTGTATTGTTGATTATCGTTTTTTGGTCAAGTCCTTGAAATCTCTGTATCGTCTCATTTTCTCGGATTATAAATGCTAATTTCCCTTTCGTTGAGTGCTCTGTTCTTTACTCTGTTCTTGGCTCTGTTCATGCTTTATTCCTTCTTCGGACTACAGTGACGGGAATTAGTCACATCATTAGCACAGTGATTACGAGATCAAGAGTGGGGATTAAAGAAACATATCTCTCCATCCGACTCTGTCCCCAGCATGCGGAAAGACCGGTTCAGCACCTGGGTTTATCTTCCAACTCGGCATAATAGATGAAGAAAAACCAGATGAGGTTCTTGATGTGGACGTGTTCGAGTTGAGTTGATAAGAGCGGATGATCCCCGTCCTTATCTGCTAAAGCTTTTTCTCGCCTTTTCCCGGTTTTGAAAAATGGAAGATTTGATCACAGTAATCAGGAGATCTTCTTTTGTCGTGCCACTTGCGTTTTGACTGGGGTGTGTTGATGATGATGATGATGATGAATTAGGTGGGGGAATGGGACAAGACATGGTCAAGCAGCGACCGTGTAGCAGTGGCTCCCCCACCTCGCGAAACGGTCTGCTCTGCATTATCTTATGTACATTGGTTAATCTCCTCGTTTGAAATGGGTTTCGTCGTTATCTTATATATACATCGGTTAATCTTGTCGTTTGAAATGGGTTTGTAATTTGAATTCAATTGGATTGTGTTTTAGAATCCGAGTGACTTGTCGTTTGAAATGGGTTTGTAATTTGAATTCAATTGGATTGTATTTTAGAATCCGAGTGACTTGATTGTTAATCTAATATTCAAGTCGGAAAATGTAATCTTATGAATGGATGCATATCTATAAAATGTAAAAGCTCGATTCAAAACTCAATACTTGGATCAAGTTGAATCAACAGATTCGAGTCAAGCTAGCGTGTTCAACGAGTTGGCTTGACTAGATATTTGATTGCTTGACTTGATTTGATTGCAATTTAAATTTTTCCAAATTTTGGTTCAATGTGACAAAATTGAATTGGAACCACTTTCCAAGAAAAATAGAGCCATGTATTTTTTTGCTAAAATTTGCCTCAACGATGAAAATCCCTCGTGAAGTGGTTCTTCGATTTTATTAAGAAGGATAAGTTTTGTAGCGATTCCTTACGGGAAGTATCGCAAGTGTACTAGGAAATCAATGATATACTTTAAAATGGAGATACAATATTGGAAGTCATGCAAAATCTTGTATTTATAGGGTGCGAATGGTAACGTTTATGTTCTTTTTTTGTTACAGGAACAGAAAGCAAAAAAAAAAGTGAATAAAAAATGAATAAACGCGTTTGGTAACGTTTTGTTAGGAAATAAAAAATTTAAACAGCTTTTGGTAAATTTTATTCTTTTTTTGTTTCTTTTAATTTTTTAATGTTTTTATTTTATTTTCCATTTTCCTTTCTTTTTTATTTCTTTTTCTTTTGCAGCGCCTCGCCTTGGTTGGGCGAGCCCGAGCTCGCCCAGGCAAGGCGAGGCTCGGCGTCGCTGTCGGAGCCGAGCACCGCGGCCCGAAGCCTGCAGCTCGACGCCGCCCCAAAGCCTGCAGCTCGACGCCGTCTCGATCCCGGAAGCCTCTAGTGCCGCGCCGCCGTCACACCGTCCTCCGGAGCCCCTCGCGGAACCCTAGCCGAAGATCTCCTC
Source organism: Eucalyptus cladocalyx (assembly GCA_017140615.1). Lineage (NCBI taxonomy): Eukaryota > Viridiplantae > Streptophyta > Magnoliopsida > Myrtales > Myrtaceae > Eucalyptus > Eucalyptus cladocalyx. Next base: position 35,726,892 of record CM029518.1, read on the forward strand.
TCGAGCGAGGCCGAGCCTCGCCTTGGCCGGGCGAGCTCGGGCTCGCCAGATCCGGCGAGGCTCCGCGAGGTCGCCGACCCTCGACGGCGTCCGGCCCTTGACGGCGGTCGTCGGCCATGGCCGAGGCCGGCGACCGCGAAAGAAAAAAAGAAGAAAAAAGAAGAAGAGAAGAAAGAAGAGAGAAGATAAACGTTTCTTCGTTTTGTTTACGGAACAAGAAACAATGATTTGTTGTTTCTTTATTTTGTTCTTATTTTGTTCTAAAAAAAACAAAAAAAAAGAAACGCAACCAAACACATTTTGTTTTTTTTGTTAACAAAATCCGTCAAAAGTGTTAGGAAACGTTTCTTAAAAACGTTTCCATGCACGCCCATAGAGTGTTGGGAAGGCATGGGGTTCCCGCCAATGAGCCGCCAAAGGGTTCTTATAGCTTTAATTTATACTATATTGATAATTTTGGTTTGAGCCCATGAATAATTTACATGTGATATATAATTTTTCTCTTGCAATTGAGGGTTGAAATGAAATGTGCTAATTATAGTTGAATTCTCTATTGGATTCTACCGAATGTGGCCTTAATTTATTATGAATTGGAATAAATCTTATATTTTGATTTTTTTTCTTACATTTATTCTCGATTTCGTTGTGTTTGAATGCATAACCCTAACATAGCTTTCACAACATAATTGCCTACTATTAGTTCTTATACAATTTTAATCATGCCTTCACATCTTCATATCTTCAAGTCACCATGACTTCTCATCTTCGGGTGGTTGCTAAATATTGATAAATGCTTAGCTTCCTAACTCTATCTACAGTTACAAGAAGTTACAACAACACTTATTAACAAGAAGCTTAGGTAGTCCATGGGAACATTTTTGTTCCTCTATTATTTTGTTCTTTTGCTCTTTGGAACAAAAAAAAGAATAGAAATCCGTTTGGTAAGGTTAACTAATTTTTCTATTCCATATAATAGAAAAACAACCGGGGAATAGATTTGGAAAAGAAATAAGAAATTAAAAAAAAACAAAGTAGCTTTTTGTTCTTGAGAACAATTTCTAAAAATAAGTCATTCTTCTTTTTATTTTCTCCTTTTCTTTTCTTTTTCTTCCTTGCCGCTCCCTGTAGGTTGTCATTCGTCGGCTAGTCGCCTCTCACGATCGTTAGCTGCTGCCGCCACTGCCACTGTCGCTACCAACTATCAACACTCACTATAGCCAACCTGCCGTTGACCTTCGGCTAGCGGCAGTTATCGATGGCGACAATGGGCTGTGGGTGGTGAGTGGATGGCGGCGACATCGATCAAACATGTTCTTTTTTTTTTTTTTTAATGGATTGTACCAAACACATTTATATTATTTTTTTATTCTGATAATAAAAATTTTATATAGTTACTAAACTTGTTGTTTTATTCAGAAATTATTCCGAGGAATGGAAATAAAAAATAATTATTTCCAAAAAGAAATTGTTCCCCTGAGCAAAGATGTTACGATTTGCGCCCTTAAATATAAAAAAAAAATTATTACTCAATAGTTATACATAGGAATAAGCATGGGTCTAGGGTAGAATCGGGAATTTATAGTAAAACCTACCTGTTCTAGGTTCCCACCATTATCGATCTAATTCCTAATTCCAAAAAAAGAAGAAGAAAGAAATGTTATTGTGTGGTTTGGTTCTCAATTCATGGGTAAGAACAAAACTGTGAATCGAAGAGCTAACCGGGAACTAGGAATTGATGAAGTGGAATGAGTATATGTGGTTTAACTTAATTTAAAATTATTATTAAGTGATTAACTATGTTGTTGTTTCTTTTGATTTAGGGTGATTAAAATTTGGAGACATTTTTTTTTATGGACAATAGAAGGCTAAAGTTCTATAATTTAAGTTTTATGTCACGTGTTATGAACTTTTGATTACTTATTTTAATTTGTGTGTTCATCTGTTTATGGATTGTTGTTATTGACAAATGGAAATTTTTATTGTTACATTCACTTTCATTTTGCTTAATTAAAAATAAAATAAAAAAGAAGAAGAAAGAAATGAAACAAAAACCGACCGATTCCCCTGTAAACTCTAGAACCAACATGAGAATCGACTGACAAGATAGGTTCTAGGGTACGTAGATTCCGGATTAAAAAAACTGAGGAATTGGTTCCAATTGACCTGGAGTAATCCTAAAATCGTTCACCCCTAGTTACATGTCCATGATTTCATCTCAAGACACCAAATTTTGTTGTCGATAACTTCCTTGGTTATCCATGCTCTTCAAGCTATCCACATTTATCTAAAGAGGCTTAAATATATAAAAATATTTATACTCATCAAGTTATCGACTGTTCTTTTCATGATGACTTTTACTCTTTACCAATCTCTATTCTTATCAACTAAGTCTTATCATTTTTTAGTGTAAACACATAGTCGTATCTATAAAGTGATTTATGCGATTAGTATTCTAAACTTGTAAATGATGAAAGGATGACTTCCTTGTTCTCACCTTTCTCTTTAAACGACATTAAAAGGGGGCAGCAGAGAGAGACATGCCATGTGGGGACAAGACTTCAATTTCAAGATTCAATAAAGAATCAAGGAAAAGGCCGACAAAGTAGGTGGCAGTTCCAAGATCTTGGGTTAATCTTTAGTCCTTCTCCCATCAAACTCACCAAACCAAAGGCCCTAAAAAGCAATATATACATGCACCAGTACCCTCCTAAAGATGTCTCGATACAGCTTAATTTCTCGCACTTCTCGCATAAATGTCGCACTGCACAAAAGCTTTTGTATGTCTTTAGTGTAATACGATCAATTGAGATTTGTTCTCTCACGAACTCTCCTCGGTTATCAGTATCTGAGAATTTGATACTCAGGAACTTCTGAAAGTGTCAACACCTTTACTTGCTGGACGTACATAATTATGCGCTTCTACCGAACTTTGTTTTTTTATTTTTTTATTCAATCACTCGTTACTTGAGTGATCTTTTGAAGAAAATAATTCCTGTGGAGCCGAAGAGATCAAGGGCGCAGGCTTGAACACTGAGGTACAGTCAATTGGAGTTTCTTTTTCATAGTGGCGACGAATCATTATCAGCCGGAGGAAACTGAGGGAGAAACATTATCAAAGCAAAAGAACAGGATGCCGTGTCTAACCAAATATAGTCACGATTTTGCGGCTCGAATCGATGCTACGAGTGCGTAAAGCTAGAGGACGATATCCAATCCGTGATCGCATTATTTCCTTCATCAAGAGCAGCTGAATGGCAGCGTCCAAAACGTGTGATGGCCCCAGTCGCCTTCCTTCTCGGGAAAGCAAAAACACGAAGAAGACGAAGAAGAATCGAATTCAAAACTCCCCAAACAGCATAGACGACTCCAAATCGTGGGAGGGCATCGCACGTCCGCGGGCGGTGGTTAGGCGACAATATCCAAAGCTGCTGTCAACTCAGTGGGTACCAAAATTATGGATAAGGGAGTCGCGACCACCTCGCTCCCGTCCCTTTCATGGGACTACAAACGCCTTTGTCGTTTTTCGACGGCATTGTCTATCCTTTCCATGGCACTTGGGATAAACCTATTAAAATCTTAAGATAAAATTGGTTAAATGTGTACGTATCGTGAAATTTAGTTTAGAGTATCTTAATATTTGAGATTTTTTTATGACATGAAATTTGTTAGATTTTATCAATAACTTTTTTTTATTGTTTTTTTGTTTGGAAATTTTGTGGTGCTCCTCTCTTGAATTCCCATTCAGAAATGCTGTCCATTGAAGCAAATGAGAATACATTAATTTGAGATTTTTTATGATGTTGATCTTATGTAATTATTTATGAATCACTAGATTTTATCAATAACTTCTTTTTTATTGTTTTTTGTTTGGAAATTTTGTGGTGCTCCTCTCTTGAATTCCCATTCAGCTCTTCATTTTCCAAGTTGCTGTCCATTGAAGCAAATTGATTTTGCCCTAATTTGTACGGATTTACCATAATTTGTACGGATCTACCCTAATTTGTATGTATTAGCCCTAATTGGTACTGATCTTCCCTAATTTGTGATTTTCGAGACTTTTTATTCAATAAAAATTAAATTAAATCACAAATTTGGACTGGGCTCGATGAGACGAGCAAAAGGGTAGGCGGCGCGTCGCCGGAGGAGGCTGCACGCGCCCCCACGCGCGGCCATGCGCCGCCTGGGCGTCGAACGCGCGCCGCACTTGAGCTCCACGCGCTGCGCACTCAGGAGGCGCGTGAGGGCGCGTGGAGTGTCGGATCGGCGCGTGGTTGGCGGCGTTGGACTCGTATGATGATTTCCTATCTCGTGGTATATTTATTTTATATGTTTTATGGTTTTATTGATGTGAATTGCATATGAAACCCTAAATACGTGTATTTTAGTGTATTTTTGCGTATATTTCTTGTATTTTCTGTGATTTTGGAAATACAGGTGATGGGTTATTAGTATGTTATCACATAATAAAGGTGTGATTCATCAATAAAAATCAAACTTTATCGTGAGAACTCGTTTGAACTTTATGAGATCTGATTTGTATGAGTTTGATTTATGTATTGAATGATGAGAAGCGATAAAAATTATGAAACTTTTATTACTCAAGTATACTCCTTTATACACTGGTGACACTTGAATGATAGACGACTTAAGGACTCGTGATCAACTGATGTCTTGATTAACACATATTTGAATGTGGGTAATGCGTGTCAATTCGATTAAGTTAAATTGCGTGATATTGTGAACTCATCTGGTCACTTGTTAATGTCTATCAAGTTGAATATTTTTATGGTAAATGAGTATGGCAATATTTACGTAGAGCAATAGTATCTACTGTTAAATTTTAGATACTTGGTTCTCTGGTTTGACTCAATTAATAGGCCACTGGTTGATTACAATGATAATTTGTTATTTAAAAAAATTGGCTAATAAATCAGTTGTTGGCCTTGGAGTCATGTTTTGCCGTATGAAACTCATGAATGATAATGGATCAATTTGTCAAGCTTGTTGATTTGGTGTACTGCTATTATTCTTATTGATGTTAATTTGTGAGAGATATTATAGATCAGCGTTCTTTTATGTTGTTGGTAATATGTAATCAAGTGCATAAGAGATATTTTATTCTCTATTATGATAAGTTTAGCGTATTCTTGTGATCAATGATCTTATTGGAATCTGTCTAACAGGTTAGCTGCGCATATATATATTTATATATATGTATGATTAATTTTTATTAATGAATAAAGCAATGTAATTAGCATGATATGTGATTTTTGTGATATGATGCCCCTATCACTAAAGTTAAAATCACACATATATGGTGAATGTGAGAGTAAAACTTATATCCCTGGTATGAGAGAATTTCAATGATTGATTGAGTAGTGAATGCCAAAAGTGGCAAGACGCTTGATTCGGTTTGAGAAATTTCGGTCTTGTATGATGATTGGGATGTCTCATGGTCTAACGCGTAATCATACTCCCAAAGGAGGTGATTGTGTATTAGTTCATGGAGGGATACATGATAGTGTGGTGGAGGATATGCCCAAAGGTGATGAATCCACGAAGAATTGGAACATATTCTCATAACCCTTATCATGTGGGGAGTGTACAATTGCATGTCATGTATTCTGCCCAAAGGTGATTATGTGATTTTGCATGTAACTCTCTGGATGTGTACTTGTATGTCAAGTTACACAATGCTCACATGATGCTAATTATATATTGCTTGTTTTTCAGATCACCTTTTACGTAAATGGTAATTCCGTTATCATTGAGGTTTTTTTCTTGCTTCAAATTTTAAGTTGTGGACATATGATTTGTTGCTTGAGAAAAGAGCAATTGAATTTTCTTATTGTAAATTAAACATTCCATTCTAACACGAAAAGAGGTTTGCTCATGGACCGCACATTTCTGCTATAAGATGAAGGAAGCATTAGTTGCTTGAAATTATGTCTTGTCTGATATTGAAATTAGGACACATCTGCAAAAATTGTGTTTAAATCCTAATGACATATACATCTCGTATATAATTAAAAAGGTTGTCAGGTTTAACAATGGCAATGAGTATTTTGGCAAGTATGACAATGCGAAATAAATTAAAGGGTAATTTGTCAAATACTTGGTAGATTCTCGGGTTGTAATTTAGTTACTATAATTGAAAATTCTGATAAAAAATTTGGTCGAAAGGCATAAATGCACCATATTGAACATGGTGATGAGTATGATTAGTAAGACTAATTTATCTGGTCTTTTATGGGCTGATATTATGAAAGCAATTTTTTCATATACAAAAGGGGTATTCATTTTATGACCCTAAAGAAGGTACAAGAATTATGGAATCACATACTCTAAAGTTTTTAAAAAAAAATTGACATAATTGTAGAGGATAGTTGCTCTCAGACTATTAAAGATAATAGTATGATGGAGGTTACTATGTTTTTGTCTTTACCTATACAGATAATTATGGAATCTCATGTACCATAGACTAAACTTGTTGAGGTTTAATGTACTATTCTTGATATAGTTTATAATGAAATTTCTTAAATCTCTCAAGTGCAGAATGAAGTGGTTGCAGCTTCATTAAGGAGATTTGTTAGGGAAAGACGATTAGTTATATCATCATACTATATAATCTATTTGTGAGAGTATGATTACAATATCCACTACGTTGTTATTTTAGCAACTTATTTAAATGTCGTTTTTTTATTCTCAATTAAGTATGTGATTAGATGCCATAAAAGGCGATATACAATCTATGAAACATGTTTGGAAACTTACTGACTCATCTAAAGATCACAAGTTTATTAGTTGCAAATTGGCGTACAAAACTAAAAGAATTTCAAACAAAGATTGTGGAATTTAAAGCTAAATTTGTAACTAACGTTTTAACTCGAAAGAGGGGTGGATTGTTTATAGTGAAGAAATAATTATTTCTTTAAATGTTCTTTCAGAGTGAACGTGGCATTAATAATTTATTTTGATATAAAGTTACGCAAAATAGATACAAAATCTATATTGTGCAACTGGATGATTTTGCTGCAGATTCAAGTAAACTTGTGTGTAGACTAAAAAGTTCTAATTCATGGTCTTAAGCAAGTTTCAGACAATATTATTAAAGTTTTATAGTGTTGTTATTTTGTTCAATTGGGAACAAAATAATTCAATATACTGCAAGGTCAGTGGGAGGAAATTTATTTTTTCTCATATTTTATGTACATGATATTTTGCTTACAAGTTGTGACCTTGAAACAATGCGAGGTCTGTAAGGATTGTTTTTGCCATATTATATTAGATTTTCTCGGAGGACATTTGCTGATTGTATATTGGAAATATTCAATATACATCATTGCAAGCCAGGAATTGCTCATGTTCTTAAGGGTGATGGACTAAATCTATCACATTGTCCTTATTTAGATATTGAGAAAATCTAATTAAATGATGTACGCTTATGTCGGTGCACTTAAAAGTATAATATATGCTCGAATTTGCACTAGACTAAATGTTGTCTTTGTGACGGGACTTCTAGGCAGATATCGGTCAAATCCGGGACATGATCACTTTGGGTTCTTTGTCAAGAAGGTTTTAAGGTACTTAAAGAAGACAATAGATTATATGTTAATTTATAGCCATGTTCAATTCTTGCAGTTAGTAGGGTATTTAGATGTAAATTTTGCTGGCCGTTCTGATGACATGCAATCAATAACAGAATACATATATTAGCAGTAAGTGCAGTAAATAAAGTCTTATGTCATCTTCTGCTATGTAAGCAGTGTTAGTAACATTCTTTTAGGCTGTTACTTGGGCTATTAGGCTCCAAAACTTCATGACGGAATTGATCGTTTTAACTTGATGGATAGACCCATACGGTTGTATTAAGATAACAAATTTGTAGTATTATTTATTTACTACAGAGGTCTCAAGGGGTCTAAATATATGGTGGTAAGATATTTTTTTACCATAAAGAAACGGTACAGAAATGTGACTTATAATATAACATATTTTCACAGATGATGTGGTTGCAGATCCACTAACTAAAGGCCTACGCCCATGTGTATTTTAGTAACATATCGTTAACATGGGCTTAGGAGTATCTTCGGATACTGTTGTTTAGTGGGAGCTATTTTGGCTTTACTCTGATAAAGTTCACATCTGTGGTTCGTTACACTTAGTAACGGTTTGATATGTATCAACTTTTGCATTCAATAAAATATTTTTGAATGTATTGTTGTTATGTTGAATACATATTGATAAAGTCTCAAGGGATTGTATAAACCTTGAGTGAAGGCTAGGGGCATCCAGGCATCCGGTTATTAGCCTTGTGCATATGTCTTGTGATACATAAAGAAAGGTTAGCCATAAGGACAAGACATATGTGAGTTCGTTGGAACCAAAGCATTCTCTTGTGGCACAAATTTTTTGTGTCGCCTAAGGTAAGAGAATGGTGATCGACAAATGGGATCTCTATGAGAGATGTTATCCATTTGCCACACTACCATATTGAATCCATATCAATAAAGTTGAGAGCACTTGTGACCGTGGAAGGCTCTGTGTGTATACATGCAGTTACCGCCACGATTCGGTGTTTGAGACTTTATGGGATATGATTGACTATTAAGAATTATCTCTGGACTAATGTGCGCACATAAGGTACGATTTCAATTAATATAGTCCAAGTGGGAGAATGTAAGAGTTTTTCTAATTGTGGACTACATTAATTGATATTGTAATTTACCGTTTAACGTTTATCGTTTTACGGGGTTTGGTCTAAGATGAGATAGAAGGTTTCTTAATTAGTCTAATATGGGCTGGCTAGTGTGGGCCGAGTTGAGCCTGGCCCGTAATGAGGGGGACTGGCTGGAAACTCTATAAATAGTGCTCAAGTCTCTCCTCTAACCCTAATTCTCACATGTATCCTCACCTAAGGGGCGTTTACCTAACGCTGCACGTGAGGGGGCCGCCTCATTGAGCCGGTGATACGGAGGGCAATAGAGGAGAAGGACTTGCGCGTGGAACATTGTGTTTCCGCTTCCGCTTCAAGAACAATGGATCCCAAAACAGGTGCGTCAATTCTTTCTACTCAATTATGCATGTTCTTGTTCTAGTTATGGAGATCTTGGGGTTGCACAATTTGCGTCTAACAGCAAACACCTTCAACGGCCACGTGGGAGATTTGGGATTCGGATAGGATCAAGAAAACCCCCAGGAGCATATCTCGAGTGGGGTTCTGAATTTTCCTATTCTCAGATTTCATTTTTCTTATCTAATCTCGATTGCATATCTTGATTAGAGAGTCTTAAAGATTGATTGACTTTAAAGCTAGCAAATGACTGATGGACATGTCGAGAGTTACATGTGATGTCTACACGTGGGGATTTAGTTTCATGTGATGTCTACACGTGGGGATTTTACCATTCTCTTGGACAGATATCACGTGGAACCCATGTATTATTTTATATATTGGTCCTGGATTTTATGTTTATGTTGGAAAAAGATTGGTTGTGAGAGTTCTCTTGTCGTTTTTGCTATCTCGAGGACTGGGAGGAGAGAGGTTGTTGTTGCATCTTTGTAGGAGGGGGCCAGATCTCTGAATTTTGTAAAGGAAACCATCAATGAGGCGGGGGATGAACATGGAGTGTGTGGTTTGCCTCCAAAATGGCCATGGCTTTGTCTTGAATGGACCTAGTTGTGAAATTGATTTGATTGAATGAGATGGGATAGGACTAGGATAGGATAACGTTCTACAGATAAAAATGTTAAGTGTATGAATTTGACGTGTCAAATACAATATTGCTAAAATATGTGACTAATCGTAAGTATGATGGATAAGGAAGTGGCTTATGTTCAAATTTAGAAACTCAACAAATTCGAGGTATTATTTAGTGAACTGATAATGAGCATACAAAATTTACAATCGAAAGCTTTGTTTTTTTTTTTAAAAGTACCTATAATATAATTAAGAAAAAAAAACACTATTGGACACCAGCTGAATGAAAGATAGGCAATATGTTATGATATCTCGAGAAATATAATATAGCTATTTTGACATACAATATTTACTCAAGATAGTATAGTGACTAGAATATACATCTTGAAAGAGAACAAAATTGATGCTTTGTACAGTAGATTATAGAGAAAGTGACTTTCCAAAAGAGTTTTCCATCGAGTCATTTGATTTTGACATTAATAACCCATCTTTGATGAAATCGAGAGCAAGATAGATGTGGTAGGGCTAGATCTATCACTTAGAGGGGGTGCATATGTGACAGTGCGGAATTGAAATAAAATTAAGATTATTGCGAGAGGACAACGTTTGGAGGCAAGCTATGCAATGCTCAGATCTTTTCAATGTGTAACAATCTATCACAAAATATAAGCAAGAGATAGAGGGATAGGAAAATTGTACACAACAAGTTTATAGCGATTTGGTTTTGACAAATTTACGCCCACTCTCCCATGCTGATAGCCTATCAGCTAAATTCCACTATGATAAATCGATAAGAGGGTACAATGACTGAGTATTCACTATTCAAACTCTTGTGAAAGATGATCTGATTTCACACTCACGATCTCTAAGAGATTACAAAGTATAGACACAAAAGACAAATGTATTTAAGGCCATGTTGAATTTTGGAATTTAGAACTTTGATATTCTCTTGGCATCCTTTAGCATTACAAATTTCTTTTATATTCCTCAATGTGCAAGTTGATTGTTGGACCCAAGCTCTAAGGATCATTCATCTAATCAGCCCGTTGAACTTGAATGTTGAAGAAGATCTAATTGCTTATTGCTAAGAATGAAGTTTCCCGAAATATCTATTATCCAGTAGATAGGGTTTCCATACGTTGAGTCATTCCTTTAGAGAACATTCTGTTTACAATTGATTGTCTTGTTGATTTATTAAGATATTCCAATTAAGTAATATTGTATTTAATATGTTCCTTTAGACAATTGGTATTTATAAGGTAAGGAATCCATGCTAATTTTCTAGCCATTAGCAAATGATTCATAGTTGAACTAATATCCTTATTTCGTTGAGATTGAATATTAATGATAGGATCTTCAATGCATCCTTGAGTCTGATAAGTAAAGTCTGATGATACATATCATAGTTTCCACCTAGAAAAGCTTACCTTTAGAATCAAAGGACAACTAAGAAAGATTTTGTCAATCTTCAAAATTAATTAGGGAGTTTTCCTCAACAAGATGATCCTCGATAATCAACCAAAATACCACTCAATGCAAATGCACAAAAGAAATGTCATGTAGATCTATGAAGTATCGATACTGTCCGAGAGTTTTTGTGTTGTGTAGGACACTTCGACATGTATCCGACACTCTTTGACATTTTTCTGCACTTGGTTAATATGTGTCAAAAAATTTGACATTTGGTTAACTCTCCCAATACTCTCCGACACTCAAGTTTGGAATTCTGACATGTGAGTTTGAAATTCCGATAGGCACAAGGTTAATCATAAAAAAATTTCAATAAATGAAGGGTCAAAATGTAAGTATGTAAAAAAAAATAAAAAATAATAAAGAGAGAAAGAAGAAAAACCTAGTCTCCTCTTCTCTCTTGACTCTCACTTCCTATAACATACAATTCACGCCCAAGTTTTTTTTTTTTTTTTTCTCTCTCTTCTCATCTCTTCTAACATGCTTTGACATGCAAGTCTAGAATGTTGATAGCTTATTTATTTATTTTTACCTTTAAGTTTTATGGATTATTTGAATGGAGTTGAATTTGTCAAATAAACTATAAATGATATTAACAAATGGTAAATTAATGTTTTTAGTGTAAATTCATTTTTGGCTCATTTTGTTATTATTTATTTATATGTGAATTTGAATGAAATTAATTTGATTCAAATAATCATGAAAATGATAATTTAGCATGTAAATATAAAAATATACATTTAATACACAATGTATCTCAACGTGTTGGAATTCTCTAATTTTTTTGAAATGACGTGTTAGCGTGTCGGCGTGTCATGTCATGTGTTGATATTGATGTCGGTGTTGGTGCTACTTAGATGTAGATTCAATGCGAGCTTCTAATTGCACCATGCTTTCGTTCTTAGATTTGGCCATTTTGGAATTGACATACCGTGCTCTACAAATCGACAATGTGGTCTATCATGCGCATTACAAGTGGACGCAATCGATACTCATGCTTTTCAGTTTGTATTGCTAATTTAGGGGGGTAAACAAGAAGATGCAACATGGGCGTTGACCGTTAAAAATGGGAACTTCTGCTCGTTGTACGTCGTGCACTGAACATGTTGGAAGATATGATACTATTCTAGAGATAATTTATTTTAGTCAATTTAGGATTAGATCTGATACACTTAGGTTTAAGCAATATACTCATTCTTTATTTATTGTTCTCCTTGTATTATATAAAGATTGATCTGTACATCACTTTACAATACAAATCAATATACACAGAAATCTTCCCACATCTTCTTCTTGCTATTATTTTTCTTCAAACATATTTTGACATGGTATCAGAGCAGACGCTCTTTACCTAGCTTCCGCAAACTTCTTTCCTGATTGCCTACCGGATAGATTATCACTTTGTTGCTGCAGAAACCTTAACCTGCAAAACAAGGTTAGCACTCCGGTGTAGGAATCAGTAGTTGAACTTTCTTTGAAAAATAAACGACTTCGTTTCTCCTTACCTCCTATACTTACCGACACCATGCATAAAGACCATTCGTCGGCGTCGGAAGAAGAGATCCCAGAAGAATCAACGATGCAGCAAGAGACTAATGTCTCAGATCTGACCCAGGCGCCAAGGATTCAGGCCCAGCCCAACTAGGGACAACCCATTACGGACCAGTCCATCCAGTGGCTGCCTGTCCAAATGGCGCCCGGCCCATGGTTCTACGGGCCATCGCAGGTAACCCACGGAGAACAAGTCCCACCCGATGGAGGCTCACCGACCGCACCTGGGGCAGGCTCATCCACCGGGCCGGGTTTATTTTATGCGGATCGTGTGCCCGAATCGGGTAATCCGGGTTTGGGATCGAATCCCTACCCGGTTCCCCGACCCGGTTATTTTCCATATCCGATTGTCGCCGCCAGCGGACGACCGGAACCCGGCAACCCGCTTTACACCATAAGGCCGACGGCCCAGAGCTACGGCTCATTGCCCAGCAACTAACCGGCGCCGATAATTACTCAAGCTGGTCGCGGGAATTCCGGCAAGCGTTGGTAATAAAAGAAAAGGACGGATTTATCGATGGAACCGTTTAGATTCCATTCGACGAGCGGCAGGCACGATTATGGCGGAAATGCAACCAGTTAGTCCGAACATGGATCGGAAATTGTGTTACCTCCGAAGTCGCGGCCGGATTACCACCGACGGAAGACCCAAAACAGATGTGGGAAAATATAAAAGAAATGTACGGGAAATTAGATCGAGTTTGAGTTTTTTCGCTAACCCAACAACTTTCAGATTTGAAACAGGGAAATATGAGCATGGCCAGTATTTACAACAAAATTTCTGCATTATGGAATGAGTTGGAAGCGGTGGAAGAAAAACTAGAAGGACCGGAATCAACCCTACAACAGTACCGGGCCATCCGTGAACGAGAGAAAATCACAAGATTTCTTCTCACCCTAAATGAATCTTACCTCTCGTTTTGGACGCAGATACTTACCATGGATCCAACGCCGACGCTCGCTCGGATCTACCAGCTTGCCATACAGGAGGAAAGCCAGCGTCTTGCTGTGCCCGAGACTCATAAAGATGGCGTTGCACTCGCTGTCCATGGAGGCGCTCTTCATAGAGGAGCAGCGAAAAGGGGGCAAGGAGACCGAACGAGTGGACACGGTGGACAAATTTTAGGGTTCTCTGGAAGCGGTGATTTAAAGAGAGGATTGGACAGCCACGATCCCTCTAGAAGATCCGACGGTCCACGAACGCTGCACCCACTAATCGGATTGATGGCTACCAAGGCTTCTCCTCAACGGCATCGGACGGTCCACGCGTGATCTCACATATTACTGGATCCGACGGATCGCGGAATTTCTTCACATCCGACGGCTCCCACAAAGCAGCGATGAATCCTTATTTAAAAACGCCAATCGGACCGACCTATGCTGCAACATCAAAGGGAAATTTCAAAGGCAAAGGTAAATTATATTGTGATTACTGTAAGCGTCCGCACCATACAATCGACAATTATTGGAAACTGCATGGCAAGCCCGGGGAAAAAGGAAAAAAGGATTTCTCAACTACTTTTCAGGTTACAGGTCAACATGCTGATAATTCTAATCAGCCAATTAGCCAAGAGCAATATCAAGAACTTATGAGGGCTTTCAAAAAACTGGATACATCTGACAAGACTGGGAGCTTCACAGGTATTTCATATTGCTTGATGAATTCAATTTCCAATGATAAATGGATAATTGATTTAGGAGCTAGTGATCACATTGCTTGTGATAAAATTTTTTTCTCAAAAATCCAGAAATTATCCACACCAGCTTAAGTACAGCTTCCTAATGGTAATTCCACAATTGTCATGATGATTGGAACAGTAAACCTTAGCCCACTCATAACACTCAAGAACGTATTATATGTTCCTGATTTCAATTTCAATCTAATATCGGTTTCTCGAGTCTGTGAAGAGAATTCGTGCCAAGTCCTATCTCATTCTGATAAATGTATGTTTCAGGCCCTTTCGACTGGCAGACCGATGGGCTTGGGTAGTATCTCTCAAGGGCTATATTTCTGGATCAAGGTTCCCAGCATTTCCAATTTATCATATGTTGAATTGAATAAAATGTCATTGTGTAATTCTGCTACCAATGATAAAAATTTCCTTAATCATCAAAGATTGGGTCATAGTGCTTATTTTCCTTGTTCTCATTGCCCCGTTTGCCCTCTAGCAAAACAAACTCGTGCACCCTTTCCAAGTAGCGTTTCTCGTGCAAAGAGTCCTTTTTCTTTAATCCATGCTGATATTTGGGGCCCTTATCACACACAACAGCCACATGGGTTTTTCTGATGCAGTCAAAAGGCCAAGTCCTCCATTATATGCAGACTTTCTTTTCTTTATCCAAAAATCAATTTGGGAAGTCTATTTAGCGCATCCGCACTGACAATGGAAGGGAGTTCTTCAGCAATGAATGTGAAGTTTTCTTCTCCTCAAATGGAATTCTGCATGAAAGCTCATGTATCTATACCCCGCAACAAAATGGCATTGTTGAGCGTAAGCACCGTCATTTATTAGAGGTATCGCGTGCCCTAAAATTTCAAGCATCTATTCCTGATAATTTTTGGGGGGATTGTGTAGTCATGGCTACTTATTTGATTAATCGTATGCCAAGTCGTGTCCTTAATGGCAAGACTCCGTTTGAAATGCTTTATGGAAGGAAACCAGAAATTCATCACTTAAGAGTTTTTGGCTGTCTATGCTATGTGACCACGGTAGGATCTCGAGACAAGATGAGTCCCCGAGCCCGTCAGTGCATATTTATGGGATATCCAACTCTACAAAAGGGATATAGAGTTTTCGAACCGTCCACTGGAGAATTTTTTATAACAGGGATGTCATCTTTCACGAGGAAATATTCCCTTTCCGAGATAAGTCGGAATCTTCTGAAAATTCCGATAGGGCTACCGACTCTACTTGTTTTATATTAGATGAAGATCCATTTCCTAACCAAACGTACATTCTACCAAATGTACAAGAAGCATCATCCTCGGCCTTTGATGAAAATTCCATGAATGAATCCAATATGCATTCTTCTATGAGAAATACAAAAAAGTTGATGTGACATCTCCAGAGCATATCAATAATGCAGAAATGCGACACAATGAGGAGATATCTTCAACTTCAGAGCCTCAGATGCCTAGACGATCTGGGCGCATTACCCGTCCACCTACGTGGACAAAAGATTATATTTGCGCGGCTTCAAATTCATCAGGTACACATTATCCCATCTCCACATATGTATCTTTCCATAGATTATCACCTGATCATATGTGCTGCATTAGTAAAGTATTTGAGGAACAAGAACCGTCTCATTATGATGAGGCTATCTAAGACCCACGTTGGCAAGAAGCCATGAAAAAAGAATTGCATGCCTTAATGGACAATCATACATGGGATATTGTATCATTACCACCACATCGCAAGTCGATTGGATGTAAGTGGGTATACAAGATCAAATATAGAGCAGATGGGTTTGTTGAACGATACAAGGCTCGGCTAGTGGCCAAAAGTTTCACTCAGAGAGAGGGTTTTGATTATCACGAGACTTTCTCCCCAGTAGCAAAGGATGTCACAGTTTGTACTTTTCTATCCATTGCTGCATTTCGTGATTGGTCATTACATCAAATGGATGTTCATAATGCTTTCCTTCACAGAGATTTAGATGAAGAAATCTATATGGATCTTCCACCGGGTTTATGGAGATAGGGGGAGTCCATGGTGTGTCGTCTCCGTAAATCCCTTTATGGACTCAAACAAGCCTCGCGACAGTGGTATGCCAAGTTCACCAGTGCACTCACAGCTGTAAGTTTCAAACAATCTAAGCATGATTATGCACTTTTCTCCTGGACAAAAGGTACGTCATCTGTCTACTTATTGATATACGTTGATGACATACTTATCATGGGAAATGATGAACTTGCTGTGAAGACCCTTAAAGAAAATCTCCATACTGCTTTTCATATTAAAGATTTGGGGTCACCAAAATACTTTCTTGGGATTGAGATAGCACATTTGGAACGAGGTATCTCTCTTAGTCAACGAAAGTATGTGCTGGAGATTATATCAGAAGCAAGGTTATTAGGATGCAAACCAGCAGCCATTCCTATCGAGCAAAATGTCAAATTAACTACTGTAGACTATGATGCGGGTCTTCAATCTACAGAAAATGATCCGCAGCTCAAGGATCCGTCAAGTTATCAGAGACTAGTTGGGAAACTCATCTATCTGACTATGATGAGGCCTGACATTTGTTATGCTGTTCAGACACTCAGTCAATTCATGCATAGCCCAAAACAGTCTCACATGAATGCTGCTTTGAAAGTGGTGAAGTATTTGAAGAAATGTCCGGGACTGGGATTCCTCCTTTCTCGCAATTGCAACATGGAAATGACAGCTTACTGTGATGCGGATTATGCAACTTGTCTTATGAGTAGAAGATCCATCACTAGTTTCTGCATCAAACTTGGGGAATCTTTACTCTCATGGAAAACAAAGAAACAATCTACCGTATCCTTGTCATTAGCAGAAGCTGAGTATCGATCCATGGCGAAGGCTGTTTGTGAAGTAGTTTGGTTACGAGGATTGATTCTAGACCTTGGAGTGAAAGTCAAGGGACCAACCTTGCTGTTTTGTAACAATGATTTTGCACTTAAACTTGCTACAAATCCTGTATTACATGAAAGAACGAAGCAAATAGAAGTCGATTGTCAATTCACTCGAGAGAAGATCCAAGAAGGAATAATTGAAGCAAGGGGAATCAAAACCATAGAACAACCTACTGATATATTTACCAAGCCTTTGAGTCAGAGACAGCAATCATATCTCCTAGACAAGCTTGGCGTCTTGGACATATACAAGCCACCGGCTTGAGGGGGAGTGTTGGAAGATATGATACTGTTCTAGAGATCATTTATTTTAGTCAATTTAGGATTAGATTTGATACACTTAGGTTTAAGAAATATACTCATTCTTTATTTATTGTTCTCCTTGTATTATATAAAGATTGATCTGTACATCACTTTACAATACGGATCAATATACACAGAAATCTTCCCACGTCTTCTTCTTGCTATTATTTTTCTTCAAACAGATTTTGACAGAACAGAAGAACTATTCATGTGAACAGGCTAATTGAAGCACTTGGGTTCTTAACTAGTAGTCCAACAAGGTCGGGCTTTCTCTGCTAAAGCAGCTGTTCAAGCCCATGTAGCATGGAAGATATCATGTTCTAGACACGGACTTTCTTTCAGGTCGTCCTGCTTCTCTCCATATAAGCAATAAAAGATCTCTATTCTCTATCATCGCCAAAACGAAGGATAGAAAATGTATGTAATTGAGTTGTTTTCACTTACCATACTTCAATGTTCTCTGCTCATAAATTTAGTTTCTCATGGGAGATACTTCTGATCGAGTTTATGTAAAAGTTTCCTTTTTTTTTTTTTTTTTGGGTGAAATGTAAATTTATACGGGTCGTTGACATAATATGAGGAGTAATGCCACATAAAACTGTCTTCAGCTTCTCTAGAAGCTTCGTGAGCGAGTGGAGAGGATCGAGGTGAGCAAAGAATGCGACTGTCTAATTATGGGCAAAACTAGAAGGGCACAAATGCATTTCTCAGGAATTTCGTGGATTATTTTGGTTTCTTGCAGATTGAGTTCGTCTCAGGCAAAACGAATGCAAACCATTTCAGAACTACTTCATGCATTTCTCAATATGATTTTCTGCTTGATGTTTCTTTATAATTTTTCAGATTTTTCGTCCTTTTCTAGATTTTTACTTGTTGAAGTTTTGACAATAACCTTTTATATTATAATTGCCACATGAGATGCCATGTCGGTACTATGTTTATTGAAAGAACCGACTCTAACATTCCTCCATCTTCACCAAAAGGTCCTACAGTGGGGTCTTCAACGAGATACCTTTGGTAAAAACTATCTTTTGATTGTTTTAAAGACAATTGACACCAAATTTTCAACTGTCTAAACTCATCTTAATCATTCATTATCTATCTTTCTCCCTATATGAGGAATTTCCAAAAAAACTGAGTAAAATTTTAGAGACTCACCTTTCGCTTATAAATCCACATTCTGCTTTTGCGATGTTGAGAAATCTGATTGAATATTTTGCAATAGTTCTAAAAACCCTATCCCTTTTTATTTTCCTGTGCGGGGCTTGTTAGTCAACTCACACAAGGTTAATAGGGCCATGCATCGCCCAGCAACTATTTCAGGCATGATATTTTCTGAAGCTTTGAAACTTTGACAACTACTTGTAAACATTACTGATTTTGTAAGGAAAACATTTTGCATTAGAATATTTTTTACACACTGAAATGATAGAGAAGCTGTCCATAACATCCTTAATAGTAACGTAGCAGTAGCTTCACAATTTCTGTATTCATTCAGCTAACAAATTATGACAAGCAAACGAAAACGAATGCCAACAAGAAACCCGATTCAAACTAATCCTGAAATTGCTCCTTTACCATCCCGAGTTAGAACAACTCCTCCTGATGTTTTCGTTTGTGATCTTCTAGCCATGCCACAACCTTGAATTTCTTGTAACATGTTTTTGCCTTGCATCTGCAACAGAAATTACCCAAACATAGTTTCATAATAAGCACATGTTGGTTTTGAGTCTCCGAAAAGAGAGATGGAAGAACATTAGAGGAAACTTGTACTTTACCTTGATTTAGTTTATCATGAACTCGATGTTTGAGGCTTAGTCTTGGCCAAGCTTGAACCCTTGTCCGTTCCTGATCTCAAATTTGCACCCGTTCTACTTGTGCCCCTTTCTAAACTCACAGTTGCGCCCTTTACAGAATTCACAGTTATGCTATTTCCTGAAGGGGAACCTCTGCCCCTTTCTGTACTCAAAGTCCTGCTGCTTCGTGAACTTGACGCTATGCTCCTGCCAGAACTTGAAGTTGCGCCCTTATTAGTTGTGCCCCCTTTTGATCTTGAACCTCTACCCCTTCCTAAAATAAAATTTGTGTCTCTTCCTGAACTCAAAGCTGTGCCCCTTCCTGAAGTTGAACCTCTGCCCCATCCCAAACTCGAAGTCACGCTGCTTTGTGAAATTGAAGATATGCTCCTTCCTGAATTTGATGCCGTGTACTTTCCTGCTATGGAAGTTGTGTCCTTGCCCGGCCTCAAACTTTTGTTGTTTCTTGAACTTGAAGCTATATCCCATCCTCTGCCTCTTTTGCAAGATCCCTTCCTGGGGACGACGCACATATGGCCCCACTTCCTCTGCCTTTTTTCTTAGGTAATTGGTTAGTTGCCACAGTTCTATCTCTCTTGACCTGGACCACGTTAAAAATTCTACGTAAGTTTTTAAGGACTACACAATTGAGAAATGCAAATCTTCAGTACTTACAGGAGAAAGGTGTCTTTGATCCTCAACTTCAGTTGTGGCTTTGCAGGATTTCTCATCATGTTCAGCTCCTTGGCACCTTTGGCAACTCGACCGGAGAACATCATTTTCGTTGGCAGGTTCCCAACTCTCATCATTGTCCTTCTTCCGATTTTCCATTCTGGCCGTTTGCCTTCTGGCGACACTGCCATAGTGCCTAATCCTGCCGTCCCTCATTTGCCTTCTATTTCCTGTGTCCTCAAAACATTTAGCATTACCCGGCTCTGACTGGAAATCATCAATGGAGGAGGTGCCATCGGTTTCGCTATTACCCACAGATGCAATGTCTGAGTATTCATCAGGACCTGAAACGTCCCACTCAGCCCCATCCTCATCGGAATACACATCAATCTTCATTCTCCATTCCTCTCTTGACATCTCCATCATCTCGTTATTGTACTCTCCCTCCCACTCACTGTCAACCCCTCCCTCGACGTATAAATGAATCAATCCCCTTTTAGACACTAATTGCACCATTCCCTTCACTTGCCCATCACTCTTGATCTCTATGATCAACTCATGGTATTCACCGGGGGTCTCATACCACATTCTCTTCATACGAAAGCCGAAACCTTTAACGTCAGCAATCAATCCTTCATATGTCACTGAATCTGGAGTGACGTCTTTCATTTCTCTTAGTATTCCTCCAACAAACTCAAACCCCTCACTAGGCTTCCTTACTCCAAGGTGGAATCTGATTGTGAAGGGATGTTCCATCTATGATGTAATAAGTTCAACGTGAGCCCCCCAACAACATATATATCGGACATATTAAACCTTTGTGCATATTTATCATAAATCCAACATGACACATACATCATTCATTAGTTATAGACAGATCTAGAATTAAATACTTAAATGTCTAGTGAAAGAGTGAGTAATACTTATTTGGTTTTTCTTATTAATTGAATTTGAACTTTAGCTAAGTACTCGAAATAAATTTAAATTAAAATCTTACGAGGACTATCTCATCAGAGATTACTTTTTTAATGGGACAAAAAGAAGAAGTATTATAGCGCCAATGTAAATAAAGCTTTCCAACAGCCATTTTTTCTACTCTTGATTTGAGAATTGTAACTCCTCATTTTCTATATGAATGTAGATATTAGTTAATTTTCGAATTATTGTTTTGTTTCTCTATATCCAGCTATCACTAGACAATCCTTCGGAAACAAGAAGTAAATGCATTAATAGAATAGAAATTTTCTCTGATTTAGTGATAAAAAATAATCTATATATATAAAAAGGCTGTCCGCCAATCACAAAATGTAAATACATGCATAATATATATCCAGTTGCTTTGCATTTTGTAACTAAAAAAGAGTTCTATTTTATACTTTTCGAAAGAAAAATCCATAAACATGGGACACATTGTTTCAAATCATTTTATGAAAGTCTTTATGTTGTTGTATCCTTTTTTTTTAATTTAAAGTCATATGCTTCAAAATCAATTAGTGTCTTGCATTTTTTAGTGAAATAATAGGTTCACTTGTATAAAAGTTGCATTGTGACATGACATATGACTATTTGTTCAAGCAACGCATGCTTTAATTTAATTTGAAATAATCATGCACTATGCAAAAGACTTGAACCCGCCTGGTGGCAATATGCTATAGTACTAAATATGCATAGTTGACTAGTCAGGCTCACCGGTGGCCAAAAAAGAAAACTAGTCAAGCCCATTGTAAATGCACACACAAGCAATCAGCTCTAATTAAATTCAGTCTAATAGAATTAATAAAAAAGAAGCAAAACAAACATTCAAATTAATTTTACTCGTGAGGCCAACAACAAATTCATAGGAGATGAATCATCATAGCATCAAACATATACATACAACCAAGTATCTGCCCCTTGTTCATGGTTCATTTTCTCATGTGGCGGTTCGTACTAGAATTTACTGAATTCCTTTTTCTCTTCTTTTGTGTAGCTATTATCAAATCAGCTGACATTAATATCTTTACAACTCATTGATGCAATAACCGAATCAAATAATCCATAATTACTACTATTATATGTTTAATATCAAACAACCTTTTCTTTTTTTTGGTCGGTTATCAAACAACTTTACTGGCAGTATAAAGAACCAAAACGATCCAACACCAAAAAGGCAAGTTGAGATAAATGACTATAATAGGAAAAAAAAGGCTCTATTTGTTTCCCGCAAAATGTGATGTTTTTGGAAAATACTTTTTAGGAAAATGATAATATATTTCAGTATTTGGCTAAAACTTGAAAATGAATTAGAAAATATTTTTCGTCGTTTGGATGGAAAATTTGATTTATATAATTTTTATTTTTTATTCCTTTTTCCTTCTTCCTTGGCTGGTTGCTCGCTTGTGGCTAGTCGCTGATTGTCCCCATGGCCGGCCATCGGCCAAGGAAGAAGGAAAAGGAAAAGTAAAGAAAAGAAAAGATAAAAGATAAAAATTAACTAAAAATGCAATTAATTTTTTTTTTTTGTATGAATGAATATTTCATTAACTAAGGACCCAAGCTTGAGTGCCAAGGACATGTGGACTGCCTTTGTGGACCAAAACCTACTTGTTGGGGACCATAGCTCGAGTGTCGGAAAAACTTAATCATTGACTTTATGGACCAGAGCTCAGGTGTTGGATTTTGGGCATGGGCACCAGTACTTTGAGCTAGGCCTCTAGACATGGGCATGAGCATTGGCAGCTCAGGCTCGGCTTCATGGACTTGGGCTCGAGAGCTATAGGCTTGAATGCTAAGGTTGCGTTTGGTGGTTGGAATAAAATTTAGGATAAGATAAAATTTATCCAATCCTACATTTGGTGCTCGTTCAAGACGGGATAAAATCGCTATATAAGAGATATAAGCGAGATAAATTATCCCTTGTGAGAGGTGGAATAAATGTGGATAGGATTTCTAATATATATAATAGGAAAGTTATTTTTCAAAAAATGACAAATTTCTTAAATTAACAAATCTAAAATCATATATCAATATAAATAATATTTGAATTCTAAAATAAGAAATTCAAAATAACAAAAAGGAACAATTTGATTTTTAATTTAATCTTATTTGTACTTATATATTTGAATTTAATTCTCTATTATAATGTAAATGTAATAAATAAATATATATTTATTGCATATTTTAGGTGTTTTAGTATTTTAGGCATATTAGTACATTTTTCTATTTAATAAAATTTTATTAGAGAATGGCGGAAGAGGAAGAAAGAAAAAAAGAAGTTAATAAAAAAGAGAGTAAAATGAAATAAAAAAAGAAAATAAAAATAAAGTAGACAAGAGCGTCATCAGAAATTTTTTCCATATCCGTTTATAAAATTTGTGATTCATTTATATTGATATGTTGTTTATGCTAAACAATATAAATATAAATATAAATATATATAATATGATGTAAATATATTCAACTTTATTTTTGCAATCATTAAACGGTGGATAGTATATAGCAAAATTCCCTAGATTTCATAACCTATCACATCCTATCCAATGTTATCATAATTATAAATTTGGACAACCAAACGTAGTCTAAAGACTCAAGAACATGTTTTTGCGTTCCCATATCCAAGTGTAGAGTTTCTGGTTTAGTTACCGATACATAGTAATATTTTGGAAAAATGATAAGTATGTTGGATGTCCTAAAACTTATTATAAAAGTGCAGTTGAGTCCTAAAATTTTCGAAAATTACAATTAAGTCCTAAGACTTATCACAAAGTGTAATCAAGTTATAAAAATTTCAAAAAATGTAATCAAGTCCTAAAACTTATCAAATTGCTTATGTTAAGTCATTCTATTGATTGCATTTTATTGAAAATTTTAGGATTTGATTGTACTTTTATAACAAATTTTAGGACTTAATTGTACTTTTTGAAAGTTTTAAAACTTAATTACATTATATGACAAATTTTAGGACTTTTGGTACACTTATCCCTTTAGAAAATGTATTCCATTTTTTTCAAAGAGGAAATTATATTCTTGAATTCAAGCATAAGTTTTTCATTGACTCATTTTTCTAAACAAACCAAACACCAGAACATGTTTTTCCGGAAAATATTTTCCACGAAACAAATGGAGCATAATATAAGGATCAACCACCTAAGAAAATTATGGTGCAACAAAAAAAGAAAATTGCAACTTTAAAAGGGCAGATTTTGTTTCGCTAAAGAAATGAGGATATTTGGTCTGAAAAGGAATTAAACAAAAGTCTCACACATTGATAAAGATGTCGCACCTTATTTGACGTACTTAGAAGAATCTCCTCCCTGTAATGCTTCATGGACATACCAAATGAAGATTTATTAGAATCTTTCAAATAGGCTCCACACCACTTTATTTCGACCAAGCAATCATCTGGTATTTTTTTGCAAGATGCATCGATCAACCATCTCAATGACATGCAACTTTCGACCTCCAAGGATGTCAAGGACTCTAGCTTGTCAAGGCCCTCAACATTCGTAAGTACATAGCACTGTTTGATTCTCAAAGTCTCCAGGTTCTTCAAGTATGATAATCCACTTATTCTTGTTAGATTTTTGCACTCATAAATGTATAAGAATTCCAATGATTTTAAAAGACCCACAACTTGTATCTCAACTAGCTCTCGACAATTTGACACATCCACTTCCCGTAGCTTCTCTAGTTCCAAAGGAATGAATAATCTTTGTAGCCGTACACAAGTCTCGACAATGAATTTCTCCAGTCGTGGAAATCCCTTGAGTGGAATGTCTTCCACTTCACAACAACCAATCTCTAATGTCAACAAATTTTGCCAAGTCCAAGCAGAGGATGGAAGTTGCAAAATGGGTTTTGGGTCTAGCTGTCTCAAAACAAGCTCTTCTAGATAAGAAAGAGAAGCCAACTCTGGAGGTGCAGGGACATTTAACAAGCTTAGTCGTAACTTTTTTAATCTAGATAACTTCCCAATCCATCTTAAATTACATACTGTGAGTGGGTTTGATTTCTTTGCATGCCAAGAGCTACCATGGAGATGTAGTTCAACCAAATTAGTAAGATTGGACAGATTTGGGACCAAGACCAATGACATAGATTCAAGAAGTAAACAGGTCAAACTTGCAGGAAGCTCTGGCAACACTTGAATGGAATGACAACCCCATAAATTGAGTGTTTGGAGGTGATGAAGCCTGCTGATTGTCCTTGGAATTTTGCTAATACCGGTGTGATTTAAATTTAGGATTCTTAAAGATGACAATTCTCCAATTTCAATAGGAATTTCATCTCTCATTTCGTTATGCCAAGAAAGATCTAGAACTTCAAGATTTCCCAACATGCTAATGCCACTAGGTAAGTGCCAAACATGATGCTCTGGAGAAGATGATCCGTATTTTGGTGAAAGTAATGTGCGTAATGATTTTAACTTTTCAATGAAATTGGGAAGTTCCCTTATTCTCGTATACGATAAGTCTAACTCTATCAATGAGGTTAAATTCCCAAGTGAGCTTGGAAGCTCTCTTAACCCATAACATCCCCATAATGAGAAGTGTTTAAGCTTCACTAGTGCCCCCACTTCTTCAGGCAAATCCGTAAGGCTCACGCAATCTACAATCTCTAACTCAATCAACAAGTGTAGCTCTGCAATGAAACTTTCAATTCTCTTCACATTGTTGCAGCCTATTAGAGTAAACCTCTCTAACCCCAAGCATTTAGAGAAGTTTGGGATTGTAGTTATACCTTCACACTCAGTAAGAGATAGAACTTTTAAATTTTGTGCCCTCTGCAAAAATGGATGGCATGTCAAGTGTAAGAAGCCATGCATAGTAACACTGAAACCATTAAACTAGATTCTAAAAATGTGACTTACCTTGATCAAATCCCATGCTTTTGAATCATCAGTGAAGAAATTCATGCCAAGTTTGAAGACAACAAGATGATCCAAGTACATATTGTCCGCTTGGAAATCTCCAAAAGGCTGCCAAGAAATCCATCTCAACTTTGAATGACACTTTGCAAAGTCCCCAGCATAAGTTCCATTGCATAACTTCAGGAGTCTTAGGTTTTGCAACCTTTCAAACTCTTCATTTGTGATATGTATGTAGCCATCCCATTCATTTATCTCAAGTGCCTGAACCTTGTCCTTCCTCTGCAAGAAAAATTTTGCAAATGTGTGAAGAAGTTTGTCTACTACCGACCACTATGCTTTACAACTTGAACGGGCAGGGTAAAAATGATAAGAATCCTAAGTCAAATAGGAAGCCTTACTCAAGATATACAACTTCTATATGAAAATCAGACTTTTCTTAGTTACCTCTTCAGTTCTTATTATTTCAATGGCCTCTTTTGCAATCCATAGTCTACTCCGCTTGCTAAGGTTACTTGGACTTTCTTGACGGACGATTTGCCTTGCCACGTCTATAAGTTGATTGTGCATCCAAAATTTATCATTGTCCACTATCTTTATCAAACACTTATTGGTAAGGACATCAATTCCTCTTTCGAGATATAATTGACAATCAGTCCACATGTAAATTGCTTCAATCTTACTCTCATTGAGAAAGAAGCATGCTATATCAAGAAAAATTTGTTGTTGATATTCATCTAGGTCATCATAGCTAATTCGCAACTTCTTTAGAATCTCTTCCTTAGGTACATTCCTTAACTTGACTAGAGTCTCTTTCCAAAATGCTTTGTTTTTTCGATTAAGTAATGAACCTATCACTTCAATTGCCAAAGGAAGCCCTCCTGTACTTGAGACAATTTCATTTGAAAGCCCAAGACAATCATCCGGAGAAAAGTGTTTGCCGAAGGCATGCTGACAAAAAAGCCGAAGGGCAAGAGCATCATCCATCTTAAGCATCTCATACAGTATAATGTTATCTTTGAATCCCTGAACTTGTAGAATAGTTATGTTTCTCGTTGTAATGATTATCCTAGATCCTAAATGTAATGATTTATTTCCTATTAGTTTCTTAATGTGGTCTTTATTATCAACATCATCCAGAACCACAAGGACCTTTTTAGTGCTAAGTGTTTCTCCAATCCTCCTCATTCCTTGCTCACCATCCTTGACTCCTTCTGCATATTCATAATCAACAATGTGAGACAATAATTTTTTCTGCAATTGGAGTATGCCATCCTTCATTAACATGCTTTCTCGAACATCCTCAAGGAAACTACAACACTTTCCAAAGAGGGAAGATAGTTCATTAAAGATGACTTTGGCAATAGTTGTTTTACCAATGCCACCCATTCCATAAATTCCAATAAGCCGCGCATCATGATGGTTAACATCTAATAACTCTATTAAGTGCTTTACCCGATCATCAAGTCTGACTAAATGTTCAGTCACTGATTTTCGTTTTAGCTCCAATTTCTCCAAAACCTTTCTAACAATCGATTTGATAATTGTTGCATGGCTGCAATGCACAAAAGCACTTTCATTAGTTGAGTAGATTAATTTCATACCCATGCATCATACGTTGGATTCTCAAAATTTAACTTGAATAGATTGAAGTACAACACAAATGAGATCTCAGTACAATGAATAATCAGAATTGACTAATTTAGTAGAACTCACTTGACATGTATTTCGTATGTAATTATAGAAATGTCTGAAGACTATAGTATTGGCTTACATGATAGCCAAAGTTTCCAAGTGGCTACTATATCATGCATAAACAAAAATTCAGCATTTATAGCTAAGCCTAGAAAAAAAAAATTCAGTACTCATAATAGGAGAATCATGAACCGAGACAACGTCGACAAATGCAACGTTGAATAGTGTAGTTTGTTCTGGCTTCTATTATATATTTAGATACAATTTTTCTTCACCGAGTCTTAGTTTCCTTCTGTAATTGGTGTTCTTTGTAATGGAAAATGGAAACTGAAATTCTTATTAGAAGGGTAAGTAGATTTTTTGGATTTGAAATATTTGAATGAAGATGGAAACTGTATATTGTGGTAAGTGAGGATGCAGGGCAAATGAAGATATTGACATCGCAGGTAAAAAAATTTAAGGAAGATGTAAGTTGAATGAGGGCAGCAATTAGTGCTAGTTTCCGATATTTTCTTCTTTTTTTTTGGAAAAAAAGAAATCATTTGACAGAGCAACCTTGTATCACCTAAAACAGGAAAAGAAGAAATAAGTAGGTGTCTTAATAGAGTATTACCTCTGGTCCATTTTCACATTCCATCCCTTGATTTCATCGACCTTTGCAAGTGCCTTTCTCCACACCTCAACTTCGTGGCGAAACTTGTTCGCATGTTCCAAGAAAGCATTGGCATATCGTGGAGTCTTAAGTTTCACATCCTCAGGTTCCACGTCAAGAAAAATGGGAAGAATACTTTTTTGACCCTCAAACTTGGACACGTTGTCTACTATGTGCGTAAGCTCACGAAGGCACCATTTACTAGAAGCATATGTCCAGAGAAGATGAGTATATAAATTTTGGAGTTGTTGATAGCACGTAGAAGGTTTCCACCTATCACTTCACCAACCCGGAGTTCATCTTCATCCTTGAATACGTGGACTCTAGCATCTAGCAAGCCATGGTAGAGGAAGTCTGTAAATCCATGGCCAGTGTCGGGTCCTCTAAAATTCAGAAATACTTAGTACTCACATCCTGATGCTGGTGCAGCATCACAACTCATTTGAGCCTCTGAGTTTGTCATAGCCTATGAAGCACAGACACGTTACATGTGCTTCCGTGTCGTGTCCAACATGTGACGGAGCGTGTTGGACACATCGACATCTCGGACACGTGTTGACCACGTGTTGAATTTGTCGACATGTGATCACTTTTTCGACACGTTTGACACGTTTCGACACGCATGTCCGAAAGAAAATGGAGGGTGGAGGTGAGGGCGAGGGAGCAGAGACAAGGTTGCAAGCGACGGCGAGCTCGAGACAGCCAGAGAAAGAGCCGAACAGAGAGAAAGCAAACACTCCTGCTGGCGAGACGAAGCCACGCAACGGACCACCGCAACGGCAAGAGACGGCCAGAGATAGAGCAGAAAGTGAGGCAAGGGCCCGCCACAGTGATGTTGCGATGGATCAGTGAAGAGGGCTGTAGCTACGAGGGAGGAAAGGGCCGAAAGTGAGGCGGTGAACAATTGATGAGTACCAAGAGCAAGTAGAGATCGATGGGAAGAGGAGAGGAAGGGGTCGTGCAGCGAGGAGGAGGAGAAGAAGGGCGCTGCTAGGGTTTGGAACTTTTGAGAAGGAAACTAAAAGAAATTCGCGGGTCGTGCGGCAAGGAGAAGGAGAAGGAGAAGGAGAAGAAGAGGTGAGGCAGACTTGGCGTGTTGGAGGGAGGGGGAAGTGACAGGCTATCGACGGGAGGGAGGGGGAAGTGAAAAAATTTGGCATGGGGGAAAGAGAAGAGGGAAAGTTGGGGGGGGGGTTGGGGAGACTCCCAAGGGGACTTTTTATTTAATCGAGAACATAATTTAATGAAATTAAAAAGTAATTTTGAAAAATTAAAGTACTAAATGTTGAATGATTATTGTAAATTCTAGGTTTTTTTTAATTAATTAATTAATTATAAATTTAAAGTAAATTAATTAAAAATAAAAATATTTATTTAATATATAACGCGTCCTAACGTGTCAGAATTTTTTATTTTTAAGAAATGACGTGTCAACGTGTCGTGTCGTGTCGCGTATCGGTGCTGCTTAAATCATAGCTGGGAAGCTTATTTCTTCCAAATCTCTCTCCCCAAAAGACAAAAGAGGTTTGTTGTGGCCTGGCCTAGCTTTAAAAATGAGCGGAGGCTTACCTGAAAGTTAGATTTATTTGTCTATTGCCCACCTAACATTCTGCGTTAGCAAAGTGGATACCAGTGAAGGTGTTCGAGACTTCCCTAACAAGTTCCGAAATTTTAAAAGACTCGTTGGGAGACCATAAAGACCACCAGCAATAAATCTTTTTTTTTTTTCCTTTGATAAAGGCATCTAATCCCAAAACTAACGAAAAACCTACAATCTAATCTTGCTACTTTTTTTTTTTTTGGTGCAACTAGGTTCCTAAACATATACCTTTTTTTTTTTCGTTTAATTTGGCTATTCTATCAAAACTTTAAACTGGGATGCTGACATGGCCATTAAATGCTGACATTACACATTATGAGGCAATTATAGTGCATAAATTTTTTTTTTCAAATGTTAAAATATAAAAAATCTGGGAAAAAAGACAGTAATCTAAAAAAAAATAGAAAAACCAAGAGGAGAAGGGATGTTGGAATCAAAAGGACAAAGGTTTGTAGAAGCTCATATATAAAATACAACAAAGAAGGAGATGAATGAAAGAGACCAATAAAACAAGACAAGAAAGTGTCTAGTATATAGTCAAGTGCATCACAAAGCATGGAAAAACTGAGAAAAGTTCTCTCTGTTTCTATTCCCTATTCTCTTGTACCAAGTCACAACAGCGTACATATAAGGAGAAGACCACCGCCAAGTGAAGCAGCAAAAGTTTTCTTGTGCAAGCTGTCCTCTCAAATTGTGAGTCTTCGTGT
The DNA here is from genome assembly GCA_017140615.1 of Eucalyptus cladocalyx. Classification (NCBI taxonomy): domain Eukaryota; kingdom Viridiplantae; phylum Streptophyta; class Magnoliopsida; order Myrtales; family Myrtaceae; genus Eucalyptus; species Eucalyptus cladocalyx. The sequence goes on from CM029518.1 coordinate 35,757,486, forward strand.
CCCATACATCATGCAGAAGTCTCTCGGTCTTGACAAGTCAAAAGTAGACATATGACATGTCCGTTTTATGCCATCACCTTTACCGCATCCAACTCATGCATTAAATTTTGGGCCCACAGACTTGTCTTCATGCACGCTAGTCTCCTTTGTGTTGCCAGCTCCTTTCCTTTATCAACATAGGCTTCCTAGGGCCTATTTGTTTGTGTTCCTAGCCCGTGTTTATGAATACAATTTTTTTTTTTGTTGGTGACCCAGAAATCCCGTACAGCCGGCAATCGGTAAGTAAACCTGGGAGGACACGTAAGTGGGAGGACCCACCACTCCCGACGTCTCATTTAAGATCCCAAGCGATCGTGAGGGGATTCGAACTCCTCCCTTTTGTGAATGGGAGAGAGCCCAAACCATCGGGGCCACCAAGGCGGTAGTTACAATTCCTGTTTTTTTGTTCTCAAAAACAAAAAAAAAAGAGTAAACGCATTTATTTGGATTTTTGTTCAAAATCTATTTTTTGTTCCCGAGAACAAATTTGGAACAGAAATAAGAGATAAAAAAAAACTTATTTCTTATTTCTGAAACACTTTTGAGAAACAATTTTTCTCTCTCATACTTTTTTCTTCTCTTTCTTTTCTTCTTCCTTTTTCTTTGGCTGGTCGCCGGCCTCGGCCATGGCCGACGACCGGCCGTCGAGGGCCGCAAGAACCTCACCGGAGGGTCGCCGGCCCCTAGCGAGGCTCGGCCTCGCAGATTTGGGCGAGCTTGAGCTCGCCCGGCCAAAGTGAGGCCGCCAGCCAACGGGAAGGAAAAAGAAAAAGAAAAAAATGAAAAATTAAATAAAAATATTAAAAAATTAAAAGAAACAAAAAATTATATAAGTTTACGAAATGTGTTCTTGTTCTTTTTCTATTTTAGGAATAAGTTTACCAAACACTTTTTTTTTGTTGAAAAATTGTTCTAGGGAACGAAATAGATTTTTCTATTTTTGTTCCCTAGAACAATTTTTCAACAAAAACGTTACCAAAGCACCCTTAAAAACACCCATCTTTGACGGTTAGAAGAACTTCATGCATCATGCTTATTCTAGGCCCAAAAACTAATAAAAAAAAATCAATTTTACTGATTTTCTAATAGCCTCCCTTAAAATTGATTTTGAAAGTCAATAGCACCAAGCATTATCTTCTATTTTTCGAATGAATCTGCCTTCAATGATTTTGTCAGGATATCTGCAATTTGATCTTTGGATTTATAGAAATTAAGCTCAACTTCACCATCTTTAATCAGCTCATGAATATAATGATACTTAATGTCGATGTGTTTGCTTCTATCATGAAAAATAGAATTCTTAGCTAATGCTATTGTTGACTTGTTATCGTACATCAATTTTGTAAGACCTTTTTGTTTATGCATCAGTTCAAAAAGCATCCTACTAAAGTATATTGCTTAACGTGCTGCCGAAGCTACTTCTATGTATTTCACTTCGACAACTGAGAGTACAATAACTTGTTGTTTTTTCGAGGGCCGAGAAATTACTCTTGATCTAAGAAAGAACACATATCCAGAAGTACTATTCTGCATCTCAGTATCACCTGCCCAATTACTTTCTATATACCCCACTAAATTGAAATTGTCAGTGTAAGAATATAGAATTCCACGATCACGAGTTCCATTGACAAACCGTCGAATTCTTTTTATTGCTTGTAAATATGATTGGTATGGTTTCTCCATGGACAGACTAACAATTCCCATGCCATAAGTAATATTTGGCCTAGTGGAAGTAAAATATCTTAAACTACCAACAATACTTTTAAAATAAGTGGAATTTACCAATTCATCGATTCCTTCTTTCTTTAGCTCCAACTGTTCTGTTATAGGAGTTCAAATTGATTTGAGCGATTACATATTGAGTATCTTCAAAATATTACTAGCATATTTCTGTAGTGAGATAAATATGCCTTCATCTACTTGCTTCACTTCAAGGCCTAGAAAATAGGACATTAATCCCAAATCTGTCATCTCAAAATGACTAGTCATGGCCTCCTTGAATTCTGCAAACATATTTTCACAGTTTCCTATAAACATCAAGTCATCAAAACAAAGGCATATAATTATAATATCTCCGTTAGTATTTGATTTAATATATAGTGTATGCTCATTTGGGCACATTTGAAAACCATGCTCTAATAAGTATGTGTCAATCCTCGTGTACCAAGTCGAGATGCCTGTTTTAGCCCAGACAATACTTTCTTTAGTTTGAACACTTGATTTTCATACCCTTTCTTCACACAATCTTGTGGTTGCTCCACATATACTTTAATATCAAGGAAACCATTAAGAAATGCTGATTTCATATCCATTTGATGGCTTCAACGGTTATGAGCTGCAAGTGCTAATATCATCCGAATGTATCTATTGGAGCCACTGATGCAAATACTTCAAAATAATCAATACTTGGCTTTTGCTTGTAGCCTTTCATGACCAGTTTGGCTTTGTAACGGTCCACCTGACTGTTAGGTTTATATTTCCTCTTGTACACCCACTTGACACCTATGGGCTTCTTACCGGGTGGTAAAGAAGTTAGCACTCATGTGTTATTCTTTTCAACGGAGTGGATTTTTTCATCCATTGCTTGGATCAACTTCTCATCTATAGCTACATCATCATAGGATATGGGGTCACATTCTGCAAATAAACAAAAATCTATCATTGTTTCATTAGTGATTTCATCACTGTCACTATCATCATCTTTTGTGACCACATAATTCTTGAATCTAACTGGCGTCTTCTGTGATCATTGTGAACGATGAATTAGTGGTTCTGAAACTGTTGTTGGTGAAGAAGATGAACTTTGGGCGAAGTTGACGGATTTTTAGTTGAAGATTTTTCTGTCTCTCCCACCAATGGTTCATCTTCAATAGGGATACTTTTCTTATCAACCTTTTGGTTCTAGTCCTAGGCTTCATATTCAAAAAATGAGACATCCCTACTAATAATACCTTCTTTGTGATTGGATTATTCAGTCTATAACTCTTAGTCACCTCACTATAGCCATTGAAAATGCACTTCTGGCTTTTGTCATCCAACTTTTTTCTTCGTTTGTTTGGTATATGGGGATATGCCACGTACCCAAATACTTGTATGAATGAAACATTTGTCTTGTTTCTGCTCCAAGCCTCTTATGGAGTTTTTCCAAGAACGCTAATTGTTGGACATTTGTTTTGCACAAATACAGCACAAGCAATGACTTCTGCCCAAAACTTCTTTGGTAATGCTTCAACCTTTAGCATACTTCTTGCCATTTCAAAAATTGTTCTATTCTTTCTTTCTACTATACCATTTTGTTGAGAAGTAAGCTAGTAATCAATTGACGTTTTGTTCCATGAATTTTACAGTTTTTGTCAAATTCATTGAAAGTAATTCTCCACCTCTATCCAATCTCAACGTCTCTAAATCAAAGCCACTATGTTTATTACCATAGACTTTGAATTCTTTAAATTTGCCAAAAGCTTCAGATTTTTCACTCAAGAGATATACCTATGTTTTTCTAGTAAAATCATTGATAAAAATTAGCGTGTGTCTTTTTTGTCCGACTGATTCCACCTCAACAAGGCCATAGATGTTTATATGTACCAACTCCAAAGGTTGCTTGGCTCTTCTAGCTTTTTCAATTGGAAAGGATTCTTGATGTTTTCCAACGAGACATCCTTCACACAGGTGGTCTGGACTGTCGATCAAAGGCGTGCAATCACCATCTTTTTCTGGACAAGTAATTTTAGTCCACAAAAAATTAGATGACCAAATTGAAGATGTCATAGCCATTTGCTATCTTTTGTCATCGCTTGAAAACTCAATAGAGTCTTTGTTTGAAGGGATAGAGGGAACATCCGATTCTTCATCATCTGTGCTATCGTGATCAACATATTAATTAACTTATGATGATGCAAACTCCATTTTCTATGTTAACGTTGTGGCCTTTTTCGAAAAGTTGCTCAACACTCAGCAAATTTAAAAAAAGTCCGAGCACAAAGTAAACTTCTGCAACAGTAACATTAGTACCAATTTTTGAGTTGATATCAATGTTGCTTTTGCCTATCACAGGAATTTTTGATTTATTCCAGAACTTGACTTTACCACAAAATGTCTCGTCTAACAGCAAAAATAGCTCCTTTTGGCCAAACATGTGATTACCGCACCCAGTCTCGAGGTACCAATTATTGGCGTCCATGGCACTTGAGTCATTCGTTTTGCATGTTAACACCACGTTCTCATTAGGATTGACGGCATGTACATGTTCTAGTTGCTCTTGCCCCAAAATTGCTTGGAATTCAGATTTGTAATGTCCGAATTTGTTACACTTAAAACACTTGACTTTTGACTTGTCACGTGTTTTATACCTTCCAGTGGAATTCGGATTTGCACCATGACCTCAGGCAATTCCATGACCTCGGGCACCATGACGACCTCCTTGATTTGAATGAGTGACCCGACTCTACAGTGCTTGCTCGAGATTCGAACAGATGGACTTCTAATTCATTCTTTGCTCATGCAAGCATAATGAACCCATCAACTACTGCAACATCATGGTTAATGTATCTTGGCCTTCTTCGATCGTTGCAACAACATAGTCAAATCTTTAAGTCAAAGTTCTCAAGATTTTTCTCGTACCTCCTAAATTTCTTCACCATTAACCCTCAGCTGGTTAACGATTTATACACGATCAAAGTATGCCAAGATAGATTCCAAGTCATTCATGCATAATGACTCAAATCTGCTCGAAGTGTTTGGAGTTGCACCCACTTAACACGATCATCGCCTTTGTAGGATTTTTGTAAAATATCTCATGCTGCTTTTGCAGTCTCCATGCTCAATATTTTTTCAAACATCGATTCCTTTACAACTAAAAAGATTGCATACAAAGCTTTATGATCTTTCTTTGAGGTTTCGCCAATAATTCTTTCTTCTCCTTTCTCAAAGCATCGAACGCTTTAGGATCAAACTACTTCAGTGTAGCCATTCTCCATTGGGTTCCACAAATCTTGTGATTTGAAAAGAACCTTCATCTGGATGGACATTGAAATTCTTTCCGTTCAACTTTGGAAATTGCAATTGAATGAAACTGGTGAATACCATTGCTAGCTCTGATACCAATTGTTGGAACCAAAAGGATACAAATTTGCGAAAGCTCATATATAAAACACAACAAAGAAGAAGATGAATGAAAGAGACCAATAACACAAGACAAGAAAGTGTTAAGTATATAATCAGGTTCATTAGAAAGCATAGAAAAACTGAAAAAAGTTCTCTCTCTATTCCCTACGTATTTATCAAGAACAAAATGATACCTAGAGTGCCAAGAGTTAGCATGGGAGGACACTTAAGTAACAAAAGTTAGGAAAGTGACACTTAAGTGTCAAAATGGGAACAAAATGGATTAGTTAAGTGCCAATGGCGAGAACATCCGGCCAAAATGCTGACGTGACAATTTTGTGACGAGGCAAGTGCAAAACGACGTTGTTTTGCACACGATGTGCCTAGATAAGTGAAAAAACGACGTCATCTTGTTGCTGATGTGGCTAAATAAGTAATATAAAAATAATTAAATTAAATTTAAAACCAATTTTTATTTTTTTTATAAAAAAAAAAAAGAAGATGAATAACGGCTAAGGGCTCAGCCCTCACCGCCATTGCCCCCACATCGTCGCCGTGAAGGGCCGCCGTCGCGCTAGTGACCCTCCCCACCGTCGCTCGGCGATGGCGGGGAGGCAGCAACGGTGAGGGCTAAGCCCTTAGCCACTGTTCATCTTCTTTCTTTTCCTTTTATTTATTTATTTATTTATAAATTTGTTTTAAATTTATTTTAATTAATTTTTAAGTTAAAATTCAAATCTGCACCAAAACAACATCGTTTTTGCATTTTTTTTTTGCTGAGTTAGCTCTCCGGCGATCACGTAGGCGAGTAAAATTAATAAAAAAATTACCACATAAGATCTTTGGTGGAGCTCATCAAAGGTAGCATTCAAGTGTCCCATTTAAAAAAAAAAGGGATATGTTCAGCAGAAGTCCTAAAACTTGTCAAGAAAGTGCAATTGAGTCCTAAAACTTACAAAAAGTTCAATCAAGTCCTAAAACTTGTCAAGTTGGTTCAATTCAGTCCTAAAGTTAACACTTGTCAAAAAAGTTAACGGAATTGCCGACGTGGCGCCGACATAATATTTTAAATGAATTTTTTATTATATATATGGCTTTTTAAAATTATTTTTATTCAAAATCTTTAAAAATAAGATAAAAAATTAAAAAGGGAAAGCTAAATTTATTTTAAAAAACAAAACTATTAAAAATAAAAATAAAAAAGGCCGGTGGAGCTTCCGCGGCCGCCCATCGCCGGAGGGGCCGGTGACGGCCGCCGGAGGGGACGGCGATGGTTGCCGGCCCTCGCCCGGGAGGTCTCGTTGGCCCCGGGTGAGGGCCGGCCACCCCTCTAGGTCGGGCGAGGACGCCCAGATTTGGGCACGCCGCCCCGCGAGGGTCGGGAGGGCCTTGCGGGGGCCGGCGACCATCGGCCTTGGGTCGGCGATGCTCGCCTAGATCTGGGCGAGCGGCGTCGTCCGACGAGGCCTTGTCGGACGGGTTCAAGGGAGAGGAGCAGCCACGGCTCGACGAGCCGGCCAACGAGGAGGATGAGGAGGAGCTTGGGGCCGTCGCCCGCTTCACCAACTCTGCCAACGAGGATGATGCCGCCCTCGCCGTCGACGACGACATCAACGAGAATGGCGAGGCCAAGGAGGAGGAGGACCATGAGGTTCGGTTGCTCGGCGCCCGGATCCGGGCGAGCATCGTCGACCCTAGGCGAGGGTCGGCGAGGCCTCGCCCGTGGCGGGCGATGGTCGCCCGGCCCCGCGAGGGCCGGCAAGACCTCGCCGCGGCGTGCCCAGATCTGGGTGTCCTTGGGGCCGGCGACCATCGCCCGCCCGGGCGAAGACCGGCCACCGGCCCGGGGCCGGCGACCGCCACCGGCCCGTCCGGCGGCCGTCGCCGGCCCCTCCAGAATGGGCGGTGGCAAAAGCTCCACCGGCAGCCTTTTTTGTTTTTATTTTTAATAGTTTTGTTTTTTTAAATAAATTTAGCTTTTCCTTTTAATTTTTTATCTTATTTTTAAAGATTTTGAATAAAAATAATTTTAAAAAGCCATATATATAATAAAAAATTCATTTAAAATATTATGTTAGCGCCACGTCAGCAATTCCTTTAACTTTTTTTGACGGTGTTAACTTTAGGACTGAATTGAACCAACTTGATAAGTTTTAGGACTTGATTGCACTTTTTGTAAGTTTTAGGACTCAATTGCACTTTCTTAACAAGTTTTAGGACTTCTGCTGAACATATCCCTAAAAAAAAAATGACACTTAAGTGTCACTTCCCTTACTTTTGGTATTTAAATGTTTTATTGTGCCAAGTTTTGACATTTAAGCTGTTCTTTTCACTATGTCATGAGAAGATCACTGCCTAGTGAAGCGGCAAAAGTTTTCTGGTGCAAGCTATCCTTCAATGTGTGAGTCTTCGTGTCCCATACATCATGCAAAAGTCTCTCAGTCTTGACAAGTCAAAAGTAGAGATATGGCATGTATGCCTTACGCCATCACCCTTTGCCACGTCCAACTCATGTGTTAGATGTTGGGCCCACACACTTGTCTTCATGCATGTTATATTCTCCTTTGTGTTGCCAGCTTCTTTCCTTGATCAACTTGGGCTTCTTGAAGACACCTATCTTTGGCAGTTTGAAGAGCTTCATGCATCATGCTTACTCTAGGCCCAAAAACTAATAGAAAAACAAAATCAATTTTACTTATTTTCTAACAAGGGGAAGGATAGTGCAGCCAGACGGCAAGGACCCCAGCCCTCCTTCCGAATTTCAGCGGAGGGACGGCCCTCGCCCAAATATGAGGCGAAGGTCGGTGGCCTTCATTGGTTCCATCTGTAGTATGTTGGAGAAAGATCAAAGAGGGCGGCGGCTGTCAGGCGGTGGAAGTCTCAAAGCTTGGGGACTCGGAGAAGCACGGGATCGTGGACAGCTTGTTGAAGAAGATCGAAGAGGACGATCTTCCACTTCTCCAAAAGCTTCTGGAGCGAGTGGAGAGGACCGAGGTTGAGTAAAGAATGCAAATTGTCTTAGTATAGGCAAATCGAAAAGGAGACGAATGCATTTCTCAGGAATTTCGTGAACTAATTTGGTTTTATTGCAGAAGGAATTAGCTTTTGGGCAAAAACGAATGCTATCCAGAATGTGGTATCGAACGCGAGCATTTCTCCAACATGATTTTTCGTTTATCTTTCAGATTGTATTAAAAAAATTGATTTTTCGCAGCCATCTTAAAGACAAATGCTATAAGCAAAACACAATTATGAAGCTCGGAATCGTTTCGGAGTGAAAATAGAGAGGAGGCTTTGCAAAGGAGCAGCTGAAAGAGATGCGACTTCTTTACATCTGATGACATCTCGACTACACCATGTAAAGAATGAAACTCAAAGCAATTCATGGGACTGCCCAGCAGTGCCATTTGCAAGCGAACCAGATAATGCAAATGTCGGTTTTGTTTTGCTCTGAAAGCTATTGGATTATCCGATCCATGAAACAACATTGTTTTTGTACGCTTCAAGTAAGCATCGAGTGCCACGTTCTGGGACAGGCTAGCAATTCAAAAGCATTCTCATTAACTAACCAAGATATATAATCATCAGTTGTCAGAGAATACATATATCTAGCCACTACAGTGTAATTGCTAATTCGATGATATGGTTCCATGATCATGTTCAGTATTCAGATCCTAAATTGATTACATTGCATCAATGTCAAAACATGAACTGAGGCAATCAATAGAAAGAGGAAATGTTTCATAAGCAAAATAGTGGCGACACCTAGCTAGCTCAATCAATTGTTCACCAATTGAGGAACACGGATGATCAGGCGACACTTCTAGGAATCACCTTCAATGCGAACATGGAAATCTATTTGTTAAGTCCAAACCACATATAACAGTAGCAGAATACTCCCACGAGATGTTCGTTGAACAAATAGAGCGTTATCATAGGGACTATATACAAATCCAAGGTGTTCCATAGTAGAACTAAACTTGGAATACCATGCACAAGGAGCCTGTTTTAGTCCATATAATGCTCGACGTAGATGACACACTTTACCAAGTATGAGTATATCCAGGAGGTGGCTCCATATATACTTCTTCAGTGAGATCTCCATTAAGGAATGCATTTTTGACATCCATTTGAAATAGAGGCCATCGCTTAATAGAAGCGACAACAAGAAGGCTACGAATAGAAGTAAGACGTGCAACTAGAGCAAACGTCTCATCATAATCAATGCCATACTCCTGGGTAAAGCCTTTTGCTACTAATCGAGCTTTATAATGTTCCATTGTACCATCTGCCTTAGTTTTGATTTTGTACATTCATTTACAACCTATAGTCGACTTGTTAGATAGCAAATCAACCAAATCCCAAGTATGAGAGTGTTCTAATGCTTGCAACTCATATGCCATTGCTCGCTGCCAAAGAGGATTAGTATGAGCTTCTTTATATGTGCGAGGCTCGTGAAAAGAAGCAATTGTGGAATAACAGTGAAAATCACCAAGCTGAACAAAAGGTTGACTTACATGAGTGTAGCGACGAACATAAGAGGAAGGAACTTCCAAAGGTGGATCTGTGGATGGCATAGACATATCAGGAGCTACTAAAGTGGGATTTCCAGAGATACCGCATCAAGATTTGGAGAGGACAATTCTAAAGAGGAAGATGTAGGAGTGTCAACTTTAAGGAATGGTTCGATAGGATTTGTGAAGAAACGAACATTTGGAACAGTGAGAGAAGATGCAAAAGAATGTAAAGATGAGAACATTTTATAAGGAAACATGGCGAGATACACGAAGTCGATTGGATATAGGGTCCCAACATCTATACCCTTTATGCTCAATGCCATAGCCAAGGAAACAACATAGATGAGCACAAGGTTCTAAATTCGTGCGTTCATTTGGAAGAAGATGCACAAAACATGCACTACCAAAAACTCGAAGTAGACTGTAATTAGGAATACTGTCATACAAGCGCTCATACGGAGAAATGTTACCGATAATAGGTGATGGAATACGATTAATAGTGTAGACAACAGTATGACAGGCCTCCCCCCAAAATTGTTCTAGACAAGATGTTGAGATTAGAAGAGTGCGTACGATATCTAAGATACGTTTGAAGAAAGAATTTTAAGAAACTCTTTGTCCTTATATCTCGAGAAAATTGTGTTTTGATCATGGCAACAAAATTGCCATATATATGGGTAAGTTCAAATCGATTTTTCATGAGATAAAGCCATGTATAACGTGAATAGTCATCAACAAAAATCACAAAATAACGAGAGCCTCCCATAGTGGGAGTAGGAGATGGTCCCCAAATATCCGAATGAATTAGATCAAAGGGAGTATAAGAAACAGATTCACTAATATTGAACGGTAAAGCATGATGTTTTCCTAACTTACAAGATAGACAATCAAAGATTTTATTGTCGACAGAACCTAGATGACCACTTGAAAGCAAATGACTTAAACGAGAAAAAGAAGGATGACCTAAACGAGAATGCCAAGTTTCAGATGAAACTGTGGTAGAATGAGTTGGGAAGCTTTAAGGAAACAAGCTCAAACAACCGTCCCACTTTACGGTATGTCCTAATTGTTTGTCTTGTCCTTGGACCCTGCACATGAAACCATTCGAAGAGAAATGAATATCAAAACCAAGCTCACATAGCTAACCCACAGATATCAAATTTAAAGAGAGGTTGGGAACCATAAAAGTATCGGGTAAGGACAAGGTTGGCGTTGAAACGTTCCCTGTATGACTAACTATCATTTGAGAGTTATCAGCCGTGTGAATAATAGTTGTTTGTGAATTATATGATTTTGAATTAAATAAATTGGAATGGGAAGTCATGTGATTACAAGACGCAAAATCAAAGAACCATGAATCATGAGTACCTATAGTGACCGACAAAGCGAAGGACTAGAAGTACCAATTTCTTGAAGAATGTAACAAATTGTGGATCAAAGATCATCTAAAGATAGTGTGACAAATGAACTATTAGAAGAATCCTCTATGACAGAAGTAGCAATGGATGGGCGGCGTGCAGCTGAACCTCTAAAACGGGATTGGTTGTTTGTTCTTGTAGGTTGCTTGGATTGTAATTGATAACAGTTTGATGCACAATGACCAGGTCAATGACAATGCGTACAATAAGGTTTGCGCCATGAGGATGAGTCTGAAGTAGCAAGTACTACATATGAAGGAGTGGAAACCAGTGGAGTAGCATGTTGTGCTTTTAAAGTCGCAAGGCAAGTTTCCTTAGTTAATAACTCTGAAATAACTACCTCAAGATGAGGTAAAGGATCCCGATGCAAAAGTGAGACTCGCACAGGTTCATACTCATCATTTAGAGCCATCAGAAATTGCATATCCCGCATATGATCACGATATTCAGCAAACTTACGAGCATCAATAGTCGAATCCCATGCTCGTTCAGATAAAGCAAGCTGGTCCCATATGGCATGCATGGAAGAAAGAAATTCATAAATAGACGGGTCTATCTCTTGACACATGCGATGTAAGTTCCCTAATAGTTGATATTGATAAGCAATATCTGATGTGGAATAACGACCAGCAAGAAGATCCAAGCTTCCTTTGCTGTATTTAGACGACCGAACTGAAGTTTGATAGATGGAATCGAAGTATTTCGAAACCACATGAGTATCTGGTGATTCTTGCTCTCCCACTCCTCCAATCGTTTAGCAAATTTATCATCATCCTCTTCGACGGTCTGACAAGGCTCGCGAAGACTTCCAGTGACATAACACCAAAGCTTACGTCCCCTTAGAAAACTGGACATTTCTTGAGTCCATAGAATATAATTTGATCCATTTAGGATGGTCTGAATAGGCATTGAGACTTCTAATTTGTCCATGATAGGCTATATACTAGTAAACTCAATCGATTCTTGAATGAATTTGAGAAAAACTGATATTTGTAGAGTTGATATGAAGAAAATAAGGCTGAAAATAGACTAAGAATGTCGAAATACCTCAAGAACCGGTCTGGAAATGCCAAGAACCGGTCGGAAAATGGCCAAACCAGTCGGAAAACCTTGAGAACCGTTCGGAAAATGGATGAATCGGTCAGGAAAGAGAGCTAACCGATCGGAAAATGGCCGAACTGGTCGGAAAATAGCTTAACCGGTCGGAAAACGCTGTAAACCGGTTGGGTCAACATCGGTCAATGGATGTCAGCGACGAGGTCAACGGCTATTAGCGACGAAGATGACGTGGGCTGACGTCACTGCTTATCACGGACGTTGCACATGCAATGATGACGTCACTGATGCATGCATAGGTCACGTGCGAGCTGTGGTGTGTGTACCTCACGCTTGCAGAGGGTTGATTGGCGCATGAGGGCGCGTGGATCTCACGCGCAGAGGCTTTGGGTGGCTCGTGAGGGCGCATGGATAACTTTTCGGTGACATTCGTTGCTGTTCTGGACCCGTGGGAGAATGTAGAACTTGTTTTTGGTGGTTTTCGGTTGAAAATTAGAAGAATTGTCTTCGAAAGTTCCACCTGCAATTGACCGCGTCGGTGGTCATTGGTAGTCCTGTAGCACGGCGGAGCGTGGTGGCGTGTGTGGCTTCTCTCTGTGGTAGATGATGAATTTTCAAGGTGCTACGACAATAGCAACCACCTTCTCAAACAAAACCTCGCTCTGGTACCATGATAGAATATAGTGGAAATTTGAATTTCTGTATATTGTAGTGTGTGTAATATTGATAATATAAGAGCCTATTTATAGGATGTTCTAGGGATCTATTTAAAGTAATAAAATATTACAATACCATAATCAAATCAATTATAATCGATATGAAATCAATTATAATCATCAGGAAAATAAATATCTCTAACATCCTAAGATAAATATCTCTAACATTCAAAATGGGGTCAACTGGGCTGAGTTTGACCATTTTAAAGTTCTAGGTCATGGAGTGTGTACCAACAGGGCACATGGTGGTTGAGAGTGAACAAGATGCCTACGATTTTCACAACAGATAGCTGAAGTAAGTAGGGTTCGATATGATTTATGTAGCGCCCTTCCTTTTACCGAGTGCTTTTTTATATTAGTAATAGTAAATATTACTTTGCGGATACTCAGTAATTTCACACATGGTAAAATTGGCTATCATTTACATCTTTTTTTCTTTTCAATGCAAATTGAATGTAGCTCAACAGACAATGTGCAAAATCCCACAATTTTCTGAAGAAGAGAAGAAGAATTGGATCAGATTCTCCATGGTGGATCAAATTGTTAAGAATGATGAAACTGAGAAGACGAGTTTTGAGATTTCCTTTTGTTGCTTCGTGATGCAAAAAGTTAGAAGAGTTTTACAGGCAATGCGATCCTAATTAGCTTTTCATTTCTTCTGCTTCGTGGGGTTGTGGTTTTACTAAATTTTTGTGTCGTGAATTTGTTCGTTGATAGGAATTAGCCGTGCCGCTACTTTTTATTTTTTTGCTGATGCGACCTTATAGTAACTTGAATTTGGAGACTTTGTTATACGTGTTTCGAGTGAGTTTCCCTTTGCAAATGCATGACAGGCTAAAAAGGAAAGGGGAGTTTAAGCTTTTTGTTTGGTCTGTTACTTGATTTCATGCAGTGTCTTTGCTAAGTAACATAACATGAAGACGTGTATTCTCAAGAAACTTCTCATTAGCGTTCTTATGTTTCTCTAATTTCCCACCTCTGCAAAGTGACTCTTTTTGGATTTTCAATTTGCTTTGGATCATTTGAATTCTGCAGCTTCCCTTTTCTTTGTTGTGAGACTACTGGGGATAGTTGTTTCCCTGGACTTTAATGTGGAATCATTTTAACGAAGAGTCCGTTTAAACATAGAAGATCAGTTCCAACAATTCATAACCCCTTGCATTTGTAGTTTCATAGCAATGACGACGACCAATTTTGGCATTAAATGTCTTAAAACATCTTCTTTCTTTCAGTTGTTACTTACTGGTGAGCAGATAAAAACTTATTTTGCCACTTATTTACTTGTAGAGTTGCTCTCAGTTGAAATATTTAAGTTGTAAGGAGGCTAAGCGGTACACCTGTATCTCTAGTTTTCTGATAAGCGATGCAATGACAAAACCAGCCAATATATAACCCTTGTTGGCAAAACCCTTGATTGATAAAGCGTTTCCCAGGTTATTTCTATATGATGCTGTTTCCTTTTAAGAATCGGCAATATTACTTCTTTCTCGCTAATACATTCCAACCAATAAAGAACCATACGTTGGGGCAGAGTAACTCCTGTCGCTCCTCTTACATGACAAATATTGACTCAAGAATTCAAACGGACATCTGTTCTGGACAAGTTAAGATACATTGCTTTATTGCTTGTACTAAATGCCACAACTCTAACGTGTCGTTTGATTGCTCACTCTTAAATTTAGCTATGACTCATTGGCCCCCCACTGTATTTATTGTTGGTCATCAAAATGTTCTGTGAAAATAAACAACATAAGCTAGGCCTGTGCATCTTCTGTAAAATAATGCGCTTTATCTGCTACTTGAATCTGAGGATGATTTTTTAATGGTTCTTATAAGCTAAAAGAATCTGATGCTTTCTGTTTATGAAACTTGGATGGACTGCAGAACATGTTATTTGATGCGACAGCTCATTAGAAGGGAGGGATATACTATCAACAATACCATTCGATTCCGTTTTCTGTATCTAGATTTTGTTGAGCCCTTTTTTTTTAAATCATTGTGCTTTCTGGACGTTTTCTTGTTTATCTACATGACCCAACTAGTACTTTCAATCTTCCGATGTACTTGTACATGTTCTGTTTGGTCTTCTGTATAACTCCTCCTCCTCCGCTTTAGAGAAGGAGAAGATTTGCCTTTACGGATTTCCAAGTGAGCAGTGGGAAGTCAAAATACCTGCGGAAGACGTGCCACTTGGGCCTCCAGAACTTGCCCTCGGCATCATTTTTGCTAGAGATGGGATGCAAGAGGACTGGTTGTCGTTGGTTGCAGTTCCAGTGACACATGGCTACTTCTTGTTAGAAATTTGCGGAAAATCAAGATCCTGATTATCAGGATCGAATGCGGAAGCGTGTAAAATTCTGTGCTAACCTCCAGCCATTGATGAAGTCAAGAATAGAGTGCCTGTCGAACCACCACAAGGAGGAGGAGGAGGAGGAGGACGCGCGGGCGCCGGGGGAGGATGGGGTGCTGGGCTGCGACGAGTTCTGGATGTACAAGTTTAAGGTGCGAAAGTGCGCCTGCGGGAGGTCGCACGACTGGATGGAGTGAGAGTCCTTGGAAAAAGAGGTGCCAGCCTACTTCCATTGACTCCCGTGATCGAGGCATGTCTTTGCTTGCGGAGTTTTGTGTTTGAGGTGGGTTTTCGATCTCATTCAAGCCTTCACCTATTTAGGCATTAGGTTGATGTAGTAGGATGGAATATGATAAACCAAGCCACTGTTGAATCCTATTCAACTCTTTGCTTTTGGGTGAGTTGTCGAGACATCGGGTGATTAGTATATGCATGACATGATAATTCACACGGACTTACTTTCCATTGTAAGTCACTTTCTTTTGCAAGTTCTTTCTTCCACTGGCATTCTCCAATATGTCGAGATCTTGTGGTAATTAATAATATACATCATTCTTCTTTTTTCACAGATGATCTTGCCATGAAAGATGCTATGCACACAGAAAGAACCAAAAGGAGCTGTTGGACCTCCCCATTAGCACTTAAAGGAGGTTGAATTTCACAATTATTATGGTCAACCTTGTGATCTCAAGCTAGTGAATTACCTTATCGACAATGCCATTGCTCTCGAGAAGTTAGTGGTAAATCCGTGTGACAAAGAATACTTCTCAGACTTGGATGAGTTGAAAAAAGTGAAGGAACCTATAGAGAACATGCTCTACAATATCTCAAGGGAAAGTTATTTTCAAGAATTGAGTTGGTGATTAATTAACAAAACCAGAGCCTCATTCACTTGGCATCCATAGTACCGTCATGGTTGACTATTATTCTGCATTTTAATCCTCTTCTCCTGTTTAGACTTATTTTTTCGATTGCGGATATAATTTTGCTTATTAATTATTTGTTGTTCCTGATTTTGTAATTTGAATTTTTAAGTTATGGAATTGACTCGTTTTTACCCAATATGGGAAAGTGGCAAGGCCACGAATAATTGATGTTTCTGGTTTTTATTTTCACTTTACAAATGGCTAACATCTTTTAAACATGAGGGAGGTAGGTAGATCACATGCTCTTTCAAACTCTGCTTTGTCTATATGTTCTTTTGATCACATTCAAAAAGACCACAATAACTCAAGCACAAATGGTCAATATCGATGCACTCTTACATCAAGCTTACGATGCATTCGCCGAAGCGGAGGTACCATACATATGGTCCAGAGAAGATAGAGGTGCATGTAAGTATCTACAAGACATTATCCAAATTTTTTATTTGTGTTTTGCTCTAATAGATTTCATTTATGTTTTCAGCTCTAGTAAAGTAAATGAGTCCACAGTCATCTGCAATGCCGCTCGAGCAGAACTGGATGGGGTTGCTGAAATGATCCGACAAGTGGACACGTTGGTGCTGCATACCATTGGGTAGGCAAAGGCCTTCGTCTACTTCATTCTAATGTTCAATAATCGATGCAATCTACAAAGTGTGCAAATATCGAACAACATAGCTGGGCAACTGTAAAACAATCATCCTCTCTCGTTTGGGATCATTGGAGTGCCTAAGTCAAGCTTTCTTGGGAATTGCCAAGGCTAGCTCGGGCTCGCATAAATGTACTCACAAGTATCGCAGACATTTTGAATATAGTCCAAACCATGACCTTCACAATCGTCAAATCAAGATTTAAAGAGATTTAAAATATTTTAGATAAAGGAGTATCTAGAAATTATTTTTGGAAACTCTCACTTGCTCACTTGGATTGTACTTGGATCGTAGAGAGACAAGTTTGTAGAGAGACAAGGTTTTTGGAGAGAGAAGCTCGAACGAGAAAATAAAAATTTGATTATGAAGTAGTTGAATGGATACAATGACAGGAGGGCACCCCTTCTCATACTAGTAGCCTTTGGATTACAACCATTGATTGTTCTTCGATCCGGTGGATGAGATCGTACCATCTAACCTACCACCTATTGGCATTTATATTGAGAGAGTTCTAGATCCTCGCACAATTACCATCTTGCCCGTGGGAACATTCCGGAAGCTCTTGGGAAAATCGGCATAGCATTTTCCGCTTCATCGAACTCGTCCTAAGCCTGCTGCAAATGTGCAACGATATTCATATGTTGGCCATTTGTGTTTGGGCTATAGTGGTCATTTTGAGCGTGATCAAAAGAATGTATAAATAGAGCAGAGTTTGAAAGAGTTCGTTTTAAGTGTGATCTACCGGCCTCTCTCATGTTTAAAAGATGTTCACCTAATCTCCTCATGAACAATGAACATCCTCTTCTCGAATAATTTCTCTTAGTTTCTTCAATTTTAATTTGAGCAAGGGAGTGTCGAATGGATAGGTCGGAGTCGGGTGGAAAATGGTCAAATCCAAATTGACCCATTTAATGTTATATTAATCAATCCATTTTTATGTAATTCAATTTTGATAACTCATACCCGACCTAATCACAACCCAATTCATATTCAACTGGACCCATATTATCAATATATGATAGTAACTTACACCATGCACTTGTATTCTTATGCAACCCGCTATAGCCGGTAACAATGTCAAAGGGAATTCCCACGTTAATCTAGGCACAACGTAGTAGTATGATCAGGTGAATGTTTGTACCAAGTGAAGTGCACTATCATTTAGGCACACAAAAAATTGCTTTTGACTAGATTGACTAGACTGTAATTAGATAAATACGTTCTCCTCCTACTACCACTTTAATCACCAACAAAAAGGTAGAAGCACAAGAGAAAGATACACTAAAAACTAGAAACTTCAATTATTCATGGCCTTGACACTTCCCATATAACTTTAAAATCCAAATTAAAAAATCAAGAACAACGAATTATTAATAAGCAAAATTATATCTGCCAGCAAAAAAATAAGTCTAAACAGAGGAAGATGATCAATGCAGAATAATAGCCAACCATAACAATACTAGGGATGCCAAGTGAATGAGGCTCTGGTTTCGTTAATTAATCACCAACTTAATTGAAGGTAACTTTTGTTTGAGCTGTTGCAAAGCACGCTCTCTAGGTTCTTTCACTTTTTTCAACTTGCCCAAGTCGGAGACAAATTCTTCGTCATAGGAATTCTCCACTAGCTTCTCAAGAGCAATGGCATTATCGATAAGGCAATTCACTCCGGCACTGCATGTCTTGCTTTCCGCAAAGGTAAGGGAAACAGTAACATGCGATGCAGAAGAGAATAAAGGGGAAAAAAAAAACTGCATTTTCTTGCGCGGTTTTGTTTGGATCTGATAAGGGTGAGCATGGTCCGGGTTGGTCCGAGCCACCCCTAACCCTAGGACAACCCGACAAGTGTCGGTCCTCAATTTTTAGGACCGAGGACCGACCCTATTGAGCCTAGGACCAAGGACCGGACCGACCCAATGGGTTGGTCCGATTCTGTGGTTAACCCGGGACCGATCGATAATTTTTTTCGTCTTATTTTTTATACTTCCTAAAAAAGCAAACCTACACATTCAAATTACACATCCATTAACAATGCGGCATTGTGCAACTAAACTATAAATACCAATACATATTTAGCAAATTTAAGATGACACAATAATAGAAATTTTGTACCTGCTAACTGCTTATCGAGATATGGGACAAGATAGAAAGTTCTTGTAGTCATCTATCTTTAATATTCATAAAACCATATGCAAAAGCGTTTTCCTGCATTTGATTATGTAGCAAATCACGTAGCAACCGCAATACTACTCTACTCTTCAAAAACTTCTACCATTTGACACAAATTGAAAAGCAAAGTGCAGCTGAAATTCATTAGTAAAATACAATTAAACCATAAAAAAGTTCAAAATACTTAATATAAATCATGAATATATAACTTCACATCTTATTAATTCACTTAAACTTCTAAATACTTGAGAACAAAACAAACAACACATAATTAATACTCAACAAAAATTTTAAATTGAAATTACTATTAGTGCTATTGATAGAATATCTTAATATAATATAATATAACATAACATACATTTTGCTTAGGTTTGAGTATATAAAAGAATTATAAATAATATAATATAATATACGGGGTTGGACCGACCCAAAACTCTGTGACCAGTGACCAACCCGCATAGTGTTGGTCCTGGAATTTCGGACCAAGGACGACCCGATCCCCTTGGGAATCGGACGAGACCGGCGAGGTTGGGCGGTCAGGTCGGTCAGGGTCGACCTAGACCACTGCTCATCCCTAGTAAATTTATCTCAATTTAGGGGTGCCCAGGTGCTCCTTTTTTGGTATTCGCCGATTTGTTTAAAGAAGATTGAATTTTTTTTACCCATTTTGGATTATTTTAAGGATTCTCAATTGGATTAATAGGGATATTTAGTGAATATTATCGATGCGGATATTTAGTGAATATTTGCACCATTCTGAGATTTTACCAAACGAAAAAAAATGATATCTTTTGTTTAATTTCCGATTGGTTTTGATCCGGGTAAAATGAGAGATTTTCGGCCGAAATGTCGATTCTGATTGTTTACATCATTTTAGAAACTTTCATTGTGAATAGGATTTTTGGGTTTTCTGTGCGACGAAATTTGATTTGAGTTCTTGATTCGAGTGAGATTTTCTTGATTTTGTGCAGGCGCGTGCAAGAAGGGGGACTCGTGCGAGTTCGCTCACGGCGTGTTCGAGTGCTAGCTCCACCCGGAGCGATACCGGACGCAGGCGTCCAAGGACGGGCAGAGCTGCCGCCGCCGCGTCTGCTTCTTCGCCCACTCCCCCGACCAGCTCCGTGTCCTCCCGGGCCAGCAGCAGCAGCAGCATCAGCACAGCCCCAAGAGCGCCACCGACTCCGAGTTCGGGTCACCGGTCCGCCCCTGCGCCGCGGCCGCGGCCGCCTTCGACTCCTACTTCACCAAGCCGTGGTCGGCCTCCTTCGTATCCTCGCCCACCTCGATCCTGACCACTTCGTCGCCCCCGACTAGAGTAGGGATTAAAGAAACATATCTCTCCATCCGACTCTGTCCCCAGCATGCGGAAAGACCGGTTCAGCACCCGGGTTTATCTTCCAACTCCGTATAACAGATAAAGAAAAACCAGATGAGGTTCTTGATGTGGACGTGTTTTGAGTTGAGTTGATAAGAGCGGACGATCCCCGTCCTTATCTGCTAAAGCTTTTTCTCGCCTTTTCCCGGTTTTGAAAAATGGAAGACTTGATCACAGTAATCAGGAGATCTTCTTTTGTCGTGCCACTTGCGTTTTGACTGGGGTGTGTTGATGATGATGATGATGAATTAGGTGGGGGAATGGGACAAGACATGGTCAAGCAGCGACCGTGTAGCATTGGCTCCCCCACCTCGCGGAACGGTCTGCTTTGCATTATCTTATGTACATTGGTTAATCTCCTCGTTTGAAATGGGTTTCGTCGTTATCTTATATATACATTGGTTAATCTTGTCGAATTCAATTGGATTGTGTTTTAGAATCCAAGTGACTTGTCGTTTGAAATGGGAATTCAGTTAGATTGTATTTTAGAATCCGAGTGACTTGATTGTTAATCTCATATTCAAGTCGGAAAACGTAATCTTATGAATGGATGCATATCTATAAAATGTAAAAGCTCGATTCAAAACTCAATACTTGGATCAAGTTGAATCAACGGATTCGAGTCAAACTAGCGTGTTAAACGAGTTGGCTTGACTGAATATTGATTGCTTGACTTGATTTGATTGCAATTTTAATTTTCCCAAATTTTGGTTCAATGTGACAAAATTGAACTGGAAGCATTTTCCGAGAAAAATAGAGCCATGTATTTTTTCGCTAAAATTTGCCTCAACGATGAAAATCCCTCATGAAGTGGTTCTTGGATTTTATTAAGAAGGATAAGTTTTGTAGCGATTCCTTATAGGAAGTATCGCAAGTGTACTAGGAAATCAATGATATACTTTAAAATGGAGATACAATATTGGAACTCATGCAAACACTTGTATTTATAGAGTGTTGGGAAGGCATGGGGTTCCCGCCAATGAGCTGCCAAAGGGTTCTTATAGCTTTAATTTATACTATATTTGATAATTTTGGTTTGAGCCCATGAATAATTTACATGTGATATATAATTTTTCTCTTGCAATTGAGGGTTGAAATGAAATGTGCTAATTATAGTTGAATTCTCTATTGGCTTCTACCGAATGTGGCCTTAATTTATTATGAATTGGAATAAATCTTATATTTTGATTTCTCTTTCTTACATTTATTCTCTATTTCGTTGTGTTTGAACGCATAACCCTAACATAGTTTTCACAGCATAATTGCCTACGATTAGTTCTTAAACAATTTTAATCATGCCTTCACATCTTCCTATCTTCAAGTCACCATGACTTCTCATCTCCAGGTGGTTGCTAAATTTTGATAAATGCTTAGCTTCCTAACTCTATCTACAGTTACAAGAAGTTACAACAACACTTATCGACAATAAGCTTAGGTAGTGCATGGGAACATTTTTGTTCCTCTATTATTTTGTTCTTTTGCTCTTTGGAACAAAAAAATAATAGAAATTCGTTTGGTAAGGTCAACTTATTTTTCTATTCCCTATAATAGAAAAATAACCGGGGAATAGATTTAGAAAAGAAATAAGAAGTAAAAAAAAAACAAAGTAGCTTTTTGTTCTTGATAACAATTTCTAAAAATAAGTCATTTTTTTTATTGTCTCTTTTTCTTTTCTTTTTCTTCCTTGCCGCTCCTTGTAGGTTGCCATTTGTCGGCTAGTCGCCTCTCACGACTGTCGGCTACTATCGCCACTACCACTATCGCTACCAACCGTCAACGCTCGCTGCAGCCAACCTGCTGCTGACCTTCGGCTAGTGGCAGTTGTCGATGGCGATAGTGGGCTGTGGGTGGCAAGTGGATGGCGGGACGACGATCAAACATGTTCCTTTTTTTTTTTTTAATGGATTGTACCAAACACATTTCTATTATTTTTTTTATTTCGATAATAAAAATTTTATATAGTTACTAAACTCATTGTTTTACTTAGAAATTATTCCGAGGAATGGAAATAAAAAAGAATTATTTCCGAAAAGAAATTGTTCCCTTGAATAGAAATGTTACCATTTGCACCCTTAAATATAAAAAAATATTATTACTCAATAGTTATACATAGGAATAAGCATGAGTCCAGGGTAAAATCGGGAATTTATAGTAAAACCTATTTGTTCTAGGTTCCCACCATTATTGATCTAATTCCTAATTCCAAAAAAATAAAAAAAGAAATGTTATTATGTGGTTTGGTTCTCGATTCATGGGTAAAAACAAAATTGTGAATCGAAGAGCTAATCGGGAACTAGGAATGATGAAGTGGAATGAGTATATGTGGTTTAACTTAATTTAAAATTATTATTAAGTGATTAACTATGTTGTTGTTTCTTTTGATTTCGGGTGATTAAAAATGGAGACATTTTTTTTTATGGACAATAGAAGGCTAAAGTTCTATAATTTAAGTTTTATGTCACGTGTTATGAACTTTTGATTACTTATTTTAATTTGTGTGTTCATCTTTTTATGGATTGTTGTTATTGACAAATGGAAATTTTTATTATTACATTCACTTTTATTTTATTTAATTAAAAATAAAATAAAAAAGAAGAAGAAAGAAATGAAACAAAAACTGACCAATTCTTGTGTAAACTCTAGAACCAACATGAGAATTGATTGAGAAGATAGGTTCTAGGGTACGTAGGTTCTAGATTCAAAAAACTGAGGAATCGGTTCCAATTGACTTGGAGTAATCCTAAAATCGTTCACCCCTAGTTACATGTCAATGATTTCATCTCAAGACACCAAATTTTGTTGTCGATAACTTCCTTAGTTATCCATGCTCTTCAAGCTATCCACATTTATTTAAATGGGCTTAAATATATGAAAATATTTCTACTCATCAAGTTGTCAATTGTTCTTTTCATGATGACTTTTGCTCTTTACCAATCTCTATTCTTATCAACTAAGTCACTATGTATCTATAAAGTGATTTATGTGATTAGTATTCTAAACTTGTAAATGATGAAAGGATGACTTCCTTGTTCTCACCTTTCTCTTTAAACGACATTCAAAGGGGGTAGTAGAGAGAGACATGCCATGTGGGGACAAGACTTCAATTTCAAGATTCAATAAAGAAGCAAGGAAAAGGCGGACAAAGTAGGATGGCAGTTCCAAGATCTTGGGTTAATCTTTAATCCTTCTCCCATCAAACTCACCAAACCAAAGGCCCTAAAAAGCAATCTATACATGCACCCGTACCCTCCTAAAGATGTCCCGATACAGCTTAATTTCTCGCACTTCTCGCATAAATGTCGCACTGCACAAAAACTTTTGTATGTCTTTTGTGTAATACGATCAATTGAGATTTGTTCTCTCACGAACTCTCCTGGGTTATCGGTATCTAAGAATTTGATACTCAGGAACTTACGAAAGTGTCAACATCTTAATTGCTCGACGTACATAATTATGTGTTTTTACCGAACTTTGTTCTTTTTTTTTTTTTTTTTTTTTTGAATCACTCGTTACTTGAGTGATCTTTTGAAGAATATAATTCCTGTGGAGCCGAAGAGATCAAGGGCGCAGGCTTGAATTCCGAGGTGCAGTCAATTGGAGTTTCTTTTTCATAGTGGTGACCAATCATTATCAGCCGGAGGAAACTGAGCGAAGAAACATTATCAAAGCAAAAGAACAGGATGCCGTGTCTAACCAAATATAGTCACGATTTTGCGGCTCGAATCGATGCTACGAGTGGCGTAAAGCTAGAGGACGATATCCAATCCATGATGGCATTATTTCCTTCATCAAGAGCAGCTGAATGGCAGCGTCCAAAACGTGTGATGGCCCCAGTCGCCTTCCTTCTCGAGAAAGCAAAAACACAAAGAAGACGAAGAAGAATCAAATTCAAACGCCACCAACAGCAGAGACGAGTCCAAATCGTGGGAGGGCATCGCACGTCCGCGGGCGGTGGTTAGGCGACAATATCCAAAGCTGCTGTCAACTCAGCGGGTACCAATATTATGGATAAGGGAGTCGCGACCACCTCGCTCCCGTCCCTTTCATGGGACTACAAACGCCTTTGTCGTTTTTGGACGGCATTCTCTCTCCTTTCCACGACACTTGCGATAAATCTATTAAAATCATAAGATAAAATTGGATAAATGTGACGTGCATGTAGTATCTTAATATTTTTTTTTTTTACGATACGAAATTTAGTTTAGGGTGAAATGCGATGAGAATGTATCAATTTGAGATTTTTTATGATGTTGATCTTATGTAATTATTTATGAATCGTTAGATTTTATCGATAACTTTTTTTTATTGGTTTTTTGTTTGGAAATTTTGTGGTGCTCCTCTCTTGAATTCCCACTCAGCTCTTCATTTTCCAAGTTGCTGTCCATTGAAGCGAAAACCTTCAACGGCCACGTGGGAGATTTGGGATTCGGATAGGATCAAGAAAACCCCCGGGAGCATATCTCGAGTGGGGTTCTGAATTTTCCTATTCTCAGATTTCATTTTTCTTGTCTAATCTCGATTGCATATCTTGATTAGAGAGTCTCAAAGATTGATTGACTTTGAAGCTAGCAAATGATTGATGGACATGTCGAGAGTTTCATATGATGTCTCTACGTGGGGATTTTATCATTCTCTTGGATAGATATCATGTGGAACCCATGTATTATTATTTTATATATTGGTCCTGGATTTTATGTTTATGTTGGAAAAAGATTGGTTGTGAGAGTTCTCTTGTCGTTTTTGCTATCTCGAGGACTGGGAGGAGAGAGGTTGTTGTTGCGCATCTTAGTAGGAGGGGGCCAGATCTCTGAATTTTGTAAAGGAAACCATCAATGAGGTGGGGGATGAACATGGAGTGTGTGGTTTGCCTCCAAAATGGGCATGGCTTTGTCTTGAATGGACCTAGTTGTGAAATTGATTTGATTGAATGAGATGGGATAGGACCAGGGCAGGATAATGTTCTGCAAATCAAAATGTTAAGGATATGAATTTGATGTGTCAAAAAAACGATTACTAAAATATGTCACTAATTGTAAGTGTGATGGATAAGGGAGTGGCTTATGTTCAAATTTAGAAACCCAACAAATTCGAGGTATTATTTAGTGGACTGATAACGAGCATACAAAATTTACAATCAATAACTTTGTATTTTAAAGTACCTATAATATAATTAAGAAAAAAAACACTATTGGACACCCGTTGAATGAAAGATTGGCAATATGTTATGAAATCTCAAGAAATATAATATAGCTATTTTGACATACAATATTTACTTGAGATAGTATTGTGACCAAAATATACGTCTTTAAAGAGAACAATATTGATGCTTTGGACTGTAGATCATAGAGAAAGTGACTTTCCAAAAGAGTCTTTCATCGAGTCATTTGATTTCGACATTACTAACCCATCTTTGATGAAATCGAGAGAAGGAGAGATGTGATAGGGCTAGATCTATCATCTAGAGGGGGTGAATATGTGACAATGTGGAATTGAAATAAAATTAAGATTATTGCAAGAGGACAACGTTTGGAGACAAGCTATGTAGTGCTCAGATCTTTTCAATGTCCAACAATCTATCACAAAATATAAGCAAGAGATAAAAAGATAGAAAAATTGTACACAAGTTTATAGTGGTTTGGTATTGACAAATCTACATCCACTCTTCCATGCTGACAGCTTATCAGCTAGATTTCACTATGATAAATCGATAATAAGTTACAAGGACTAAGTATTCACTATTCAAACTTGTGTGAAAGATTATTTGATCTCACACTCATGATCTCTAAGAAATTACAAACTATAGCTCACAAAAGACAAATGTATTTAAGCAAAAGACTATGTTGAATTTTGGAATTCAAAACTTTGATGTTCTCTTGGCATCCTTTAGCATTACAAGTTTCTTTTGTATTCCTCAATGTCCAAGTTGATTGTTGGACCCAAGCTCTAAGGATCATTTATCTAATCAATCTGTTAAACTTGAATGTTGAAGAAGATCTACTTGCTTATTGCTAAGAATGAAGTTTCCCGAAAAATCTATTGTCCATACAGTAGATAGGGTTTCCATAAGTTGAATCATTTCTTTAGAGAACATTCCGTCTACAATTGATAGATCGAGATATTCCAAATAAGTAATAATGTATTTAATATCTTCCTTTCAGACAATCGGTATTTATAAGGTAAGGAATCTATGCTAATTTTCTAGTCGTAAGCACAATGATTCATAGTTGAACTAATATCCTTATTTCGTTGAGATTGAATATTAAGGATTCAATGCATACTTGAGTATGATAAGTAAATTCTGATGATACATATCAAAGTTTCCACCTAGAAAAGCTTACCATTGAAATCAAAGGACAACTAAGAAATATTTTGTCAATCTTCAAAATTAATTAGGGAGTTTTCCTCGACAAGATGATCCCTAATAATCAACCAAAACACCACTCAATGCAAATGCACAAAAGAAATGTCATGTAGATTTATGAAGCACCGATATTGTCCAAGACTTTTCGTGTTGTGTAGGACACTCCAACATGTATCCAATACTTTTCAACATTTTTCAGTCCTCGGTTAATATGTGTCAAAAAATCCGACACTTGGTCAACTCTTCCAATATTCTCTGACAATCAAGTCTGGAATTTCGACATATGCGTTCAAAATTCCGATAAGCACCAAGTCAATCATAAAATTTTTCAATAAATGAGGGGTCAAAATGTAAGTATGTAAAAAATTAAAAAATAATAATAACAAAAGGAGCCAAAAATGAATTTACACTAAAAACATTAATTTACCATTTGTTAATATCATTCATAGTTTATTTGACAAATTTAACTCCATTCAAATTATCCATAAAACTTAAAGGTAAAAAAAAAAAAAAAAAAGCTATCAACATTCTAGACTTGCGTGTCAAAGCATGTTAGAAGAGACTTGATTAAAATAATCATGAAAATGATAATTTAACATGTATATATAAAAATATACATTTAATACACAACGTGTCTCAAAGTGTCGGAATTCTCTAATTTTATAAAAATAAAGTGTCGGCGTGTCATGTTGTGTTATGTCGTGTGTTGATATTGATATCAATGTTGGTGCTACTTAGATGTAGAGGGCTTCTAATTGCACCATGCCGTCGTTCTTAGATTTGGCCATTTTGGAATTGACATACCATGCTCTACAAATCGACGATGTGGTCTATCATGCGCATTACAAGTGGACGCAATCGATACTCATGCCTTTCAGTTTGTATTGCTAATTTAGGGGGGTAAACAAGAAGATGCAACATGGGCGATGACCGTTAAAAATGGGAACTTTCTGCTCGTTGTACGTCGTGCACTGGACAGAAGAACTATTCATGTGAACAGGCTAATCAAAGCACTTGGGTTCTTAACTAGTAGTCCAACAAGGTCGGGCTTCCTCTGCTAAAGCAGCTGTTCAAGCCCATGTAGCGTGGAAGATGTCATGTTTTAGACACGGACTTTCTTTCAGGTCGTCCTGCTTCTCTCCATATAAGCAATAAAATATATCTATTCTCTATCATCGCCAAAACGAAGGGATAGAAAATGTATGTAATTAAGTTGTTTTCACTTACCATACTTCAAGGTTCTCTGCTCATAAATTTTAGTTTCTCATGGGGAGATACTTCCGATCAAGTTTATGTAAAAGTTTCCTTTTCTTTTTTTTTTCTTGGTGAAATATGTAAATTTATACAGGTCGTTGATTGACATAACATGAAGAGGAGTAATGCCACATAAAACCATCTCCAGCTTCTCTAGAAGCTTCGTGAGCGAGTGGAGAGGATCGAGGTGAGCGAAGAATGCAACTGTCTAATTATGGGCAAAACTAGAAGGGCACAAATGCATTTCTCAGGAATTTCGTGGATTATTTTGGTTTCTTGCAGATTGAGTTCGTCTCAAGCAAAACGAATGCAAACCATTTCAAAACTACTTCATGCATTTCTCCTATATGATTTTCTGCTTGATGTTTCTTTAGAGTTTTTCAGATTTTCTAGATTTTTACTTGAGTTTTGACAATAACCTTTTATATTATTTGCCACATGGGATACCATGTCAGTACTATGTTTAATGGAAGAACCGACTCTAACATTCCTCCATCTTCACCAAGAGGTCCTATAGTGGGGTCTCCATCAAGGTACCTTTGGTAAAACTATCTTTTGACCATTCTTAATACAATTGATACCAAACTTTCAACCGTCTAAACTCGTTTTGATCATTCATTATCTATCTTTCTCCCTATACGAGGAATTTCCAAAAAAACTAATAGGGTAAAATTTTAAAGACTCACCTTTCGCTTATAAATCCACGTTCTTCTTTTGCAATGTTGAGAAATCTGATTGAATATTTTACAATAGTTTAGGGACTCTCAAAACCTTATACCTTTTTATTTCCCTGTGCGGGGATTGTCAGTCAACTCACACAAGGTTAATAGGGCCATGCATCGCCCAGCAACTATTTCAGGCATGATATTTTCTGAAGCTTTGAAACTTTGACAACTACTTGTAAACATTACTGATTTTGTAGGGAAAACATTTTGCATTAGAATGTTTTTTACACACTGAAATGATAGAGAAGCCGTCCATAACATCCTTAATAGTAACATAGCAGTAGCTTCACAATTTCTGTATTCAGTCAGCCAACAAATTATGACAAGCAAACGAAAATGAATAGCAACAAGAAACCCGATTCAAACTAGTCCTGAAATTGCTCCTTTACCATCCCGAGTTAGAACAACTCCTCCTGATGTTTTCGTTTGTGATCTTCTAGCCATGCCACAACCTTGAATTTCTTGTAACATGTTTTTGCCTTGCATCTGCAACAGAAATTACCCATAGTTTCATAAGCACATGTTGCTTTTGAGTCTCCGAAAAGAGAGATGGAAGAACATTCGAGGAAACTTGTACTTTACCTTGATTTAATTTATCATGAACTCGATGTTTGAGGCTTAGTCTTGGCCAAGCTTGAACCCTTGTCCATTCCTGATGTCAAATTTGCACCCGTTCTAGTTGTGCCCCTTTCTAAACTCACAGTTGCGCCCTTTACAGAATTCACAGTTATGCTATTTCCTGAAGGGGAACCTCTGCCCCTTTCTGTACTCAAAGTCCTGCTGCTTCGTGAACTTGACGCTATGCTCCCGCCAGAACTTGAACTTGCGCCCATATTAGTAGTGCCCCTTTTTGATCTTGAACCTCTACCCCTTCCTAAAATAAATTTGTCTCTTCCTGAACTCAAAGCTGTGCCCCTTCCTGAAGTTGAACCTCTGCCCCATCACGAACTCGAAGTCACGCTGCTTTGTGAAATTGAAGATATGCTCCTTCCTGAATTTGATGCCGTGTACTTTCCTGTCCTTGCCCGACCTCAAACTTTTCCTGTTTCTTGAACTTGAAGCTATATCCCTTCCTCTGCCTCTTTTCGCAAGATACCTTCCTGGGGATGAAGCACATATGGCCTCACTTCCTCTGCCTGTTTTTGTAGGTAGTTGGTTAGTTGCCACAATTCCATCTCTCTTGACCTGGACCACGTTAAAATTTTACATGAGTTTTAAGGACTACACAATTAAGATAATGCAAATCTTCAGTACTTACGGGAGAAAGGTGTCTTTGATCCTCAACTTCAGTTGTAGCTTTGCAGGATTTCTCCTCATGTTCAGTTCCTTGGCACCTTCGGCAACTGGACCAGGGAACATCATTTTGGTTGGCGACACTGCCATAGTGCCTAATCCTTCCGTCCCTCATTTGCCTTCTATTTCCTGTGTCCTCAAAACATTTAGCATTACCAGGCTCTACTGGAAATCATCAATGGAGGAGGTGCCATCGGTTTCGCTATCACCCACAGATGCAAAGTCTGAGAATTCGTCAGGACCTGAAACGTCCCACTCAACTCCATCCTCGTCCGAATACACATCATTCTTTATTCTATATTCCTCACTTAACATCTCCATTCTCTTGTCATCGTACTCTCCCTCCCACTCACTACTGTCAACCCATCCCTCAACGTATAAATGAATCAATCCCCTATTAGACGCTAATTGCACCATTCCCTTCACTTGCTCATCACTCGTAATATCTATGATCAACTCATGGTATTCACCGGGGGTCTTATAGCACATTCTCTTCATACGAAAGCCGAAACCTTTAACGTCAGCTATCAATCCTTTATATGTCACTGAATCTGGAGTGACGTCTTTTTTTTCTTTTAGTATTCCACCAACAAACTCAAACCCATCACTATGCTGCTTTACTCCAAGGTGGAATCTGATTGTGAAGGGATGTTCCATCTATGATGTAATAAGTTCAACGTGAGCCCCCCAACAACATATATATCGGATATATTAAACCTTTGTGCATAGTTATCATAAATCCAACATGACACATACATCATTCATTAGTTATAGACAGATCTAGAATTAAATACTTAAATGTCTAGTGAAAGAGTGAGTAATACTTATTTGGTTTTTCTTTTGTTAATTGAATTTGAACTTTAGCTAAGTACTTGATGTAAATGTAAATTAAAATCTTAGGAGGACTATCTCATCAGAGATTCCTTTTTTAATGGGACAAAAAGAAGAAGTATTATAACGCCAATGTAAATAAAGCTTTCCAACAGCCATTTTTTCTACTCTTGATTAGAATTTTAACTCCTCATTTTCTATATGAATGTAGATATTAGTTAATTTTCGAATTATTGTTTTGTTTCTCTATATCCAACTGTCACTAGACAATCCTTCGGAAACGAGAAGTAAATGCATTAACAGAGTAGAAATTTTCTCTGATTTAGTGATAAAAAATAATCTAAATATAAAAAGGTTGAATCTGCCAATCACAAAATGTAAATACATGCATAATATATATCCAATTGCTTTGCATTTTGTAACTAAAAAAGAGTTCTATTTTATACTTTTTGTAAGAAAAATCCATAAACATGGGACACATGGTTTCAAATCATTTTATGAAAGTCTGTATGTTGTTGTATCCTTTATTAATTTAAAGTCATATGCTTCAAAATTAATTAGTGTCTTGCACTTTTTAGTGAAATAATATGTTCACTTGTATAAAAGTTGATTTGTGACATGACATATGACTATTTGTTCAAGCAACGCATTATCTAATTTTGAACTTTTAATAAGTATGGGATGAAAATTTAAATTAAACATCAGATAAGTTAGATAATTATCTATCTGGGAATACTATCTTATCATAGATTCCCTCTTTTAAGGGAAACAAATAGTATTAGAATGTCAGTGTAAATGAAACTTTCCTATAGAGGCTTCTACCCTCTTGATTTGAGGATTGTAACTACTAACTTTCTATATGAATGGAAACATTAGTTAATTTTTAAATCATTATTTTGTTTTTCCATATCCCATATTCACTAGACTATCCTTTGGAAACAAGACAAAAATGCACGAAGAGAGTAGAGATTTTTACTCTGATTTAGCGATTAAAAAAAAAAATTCATTACTTACAGAAAAAGGTCCCCTTCATCCCCAACTTCAGTTGTAGCTTTGCAGGTGCTCTCATGATGTTCAACTCCTTCGCCCCTTTGCCAACTCGACCGAACATCATTTTGGTCGGAAGGTTCCCCACTCTCGTCCTTCTCCTCCTTTCTATTTTCGATACTCGTCATTTTCCCTCCATTGACATCGCCGGAGTGCCCAACCCTTTTGTCCTTCATTTGGCTTCCATTCCCTGTGGCCCCAAAACGTTCAGCATTGCCTGGCTTTGATTGGAAATCATCACTGGAGGAGTTGCCATCAATTTTGCTTTCATCCACAGATGCAGGGTCCCAGTCTTTATCAGGACATAAGTCCGAGTCTTCATCAGGACTTGAAACGTCCCTTTCAGCCTTATCCTGAATGTGGGAATGGAGAGCAGATTCGAATCAAGAGCAGACAATTAGCTCAACATGCTTTGTTCCACTAGAATTTGGATGGTTTAATTATTAAAGTAATTTATTAATTTTCCTTCTTTAAATTTATCATAATTTGCTCTTATCATTCCATACCATGCCCAGTAAAGCCCAGTAAAAAAAAAAAAAAAAAAAAAAACAGAGGAGTAAGCCTTGCTATCCTAATTCCGCATCAAGTTCCGTTTCTGTTACTAACTTTAATACCGTTATTTTAGTGACCTTAACCTTCATCTTATATTCACTTTAATTACAATAATCTTCTCTTTTTATATAATTTTATGTACTTCACGTACTACTATCTTTTAATTGTTAGATATTTATTTCAATTATAACACTGATATTAATTCAATTTTTTGCATTTAGGAACTAAAAAGGAGTTCTATTTTCTACTTTTCGTATTCGTATGAAAACCCCCTAATTACAGGACACATTGTTTTAAATCGGTCTAAGAAAGTCTGCATGTTGTTGTTGTATTCTTTCTTAATGTAAAGTAATATGCTTCAAAATCAATTAGCGTCTCTTTTCATCCATAAGTTGCATTTTTTAGTGAATTAATATGCTTGCTCATCTAAAACTTACATCCTAGTATATGACTATTTGTTCAAGCAATATGCGCCTCGATTTACTTTGTAGTAATCATGTACTATAAAAAGATGACAATCCTGCGTGTTCGCGATTTGCAGTGTTACTTTAAATGCATTGTCAGCAACTCAGCCCATTGGTGCCCGAAAATACAAAGCGAGTGTAGCCCACTATATATGCATGCAACGGCAAAGCAGTACATAAATGTGACTCACAGTTATCGCTTAAACTACAAGTGGATATATCAGCTCTGAATTAAATTGCACAAACATTCTAACAAAATTATTAAAGAAAGAGGCATAACAAACGTAAGTATCTTTACTCAAGAGGCCAAACAAATTCATAGGAGGTGGATCATCATAATATCAAACATATATACCACAAATTAACGACCCTTTGTTCATCATTTATGATTGAAGTAGTATTAGAATGCCAGTGCGAATAAAACTTTCCGGTAGTTGCTTCTCCACTTTTTATTTGAAGATTGTAACTACTCACTTTCTATATGAATGGAAACATTAGTTAATTTTTTAATCATTATTTTGTTTTTCTATATTCCACATTCACTAGGCTATCCGCTGGAAACAAGACATAAATGCATTTAACAGAGTAGAAATTTTTACTCTGATTTAGTGATAAAAAAAAATAATCTAGATATAAAAAGGTTGAATCTACAAATCACAAAAAAGTAAAGACATAAAACGTAAAAACATAATATGTATGTATATATACATATGACTATGTGCTCATTGATGGCCAAAAATGGAAAGCTAGTCAAGTCCACTGTATATGCATGCACTGGCAAAACAACAAATAAATGCATAACACAGTTTTTGATTAATCTGCAAGTAAATGGATTAGCCCTATATTAAATTGCATAAATAGTCTAACAGAAGTAACAAAGAAAAAGGCAACACAAACATTACAATTATGCTTACTTGAGAGGAAAGCAACGAACTTATGAGATTAATTAACATAGTATCAACATATATACCACAAATTATATGCCTTCATACGCTTTCCCATGTGGCGACACTTGGTAGAATCTAATGAGTTCTTTTTTTACTTTTGTGCAGCTATGAATTGGACATTAATTTCTCCATAGCTTATTAATGAAATAATCGAATTAAATAGTCCATAATTACTTTTATTACATGTACGATAGTATATTTGTGCATTAATTATGCCTATCGCAATTTTTTTTTATAAAAAAAATTGGTTGTAAAGAAATCATATAATGTTTTTGAAATCAATAGTTTATGATCCATTACCTAGCATGATATTTGTGAAAGCAATTTTGATTAATTTAATATATAGAGTGATTATATTAGTTTGGTAGCAATACCAAAGAACTAAGACTATCCAACACCCAAAAAGGAAGAAGAGACGAGTGAGTAATGTAAGGAAACAAATCAGCCACCTAAGATATTACGGTGCAACAAAAAAATGACAACTTTGAAATGGCGGATGTTATAACCATTGGAGGTTCGCCCCAGTGGCCACCCTTCCAACATGGAAGGGGGAGGTGAGGAGTTCAAATCCCCACCTCCTCAGGGGGGATGGGGGTAGGGACGCGTAAATTTCGAGAGTGGGTTGCGACTCCCACGCCCTACAAGAGGCAGAGCACAAGTCTGCGAGTGAGTGTAGAGTAGGAATAGAGTAGGACTGACAAAAAAAAAAAATGGCGGATGTTATGTCTGTAAATAAAGGAGGATATTTGGCCCAAAAAGTAATTGAACAGAAGTCCCACACATTAATGAAGAAGTTGTTGCACCTTGTTTGATGATATTCGAAGAATCTCCTCTCTATAATATTTCAAGCACATTATCCCTTTGGAATCTTTGATTAAGTTTCCACACTTCGTTGTAATGAGCTTGCAATCATCTGGTATTTTTGTGCGAGATGCATCAATAAACCTTCTCAATGACTTGCACTTTGTAACTGTCAAGCTTTTCAGAAATTCTAACTCGTCAAGGCCCTCAATATCAGTAAGTACGTCGCATTCCCAAACGACGAATCTCTTCAAGTTCTTCAAGCATGATAATCCACTTATTCTCTTTAGAGAGAAGCAGTTTACAATGATCAAGTCTTCCAACGATTTCGAGAGACTCTCAACTCGTATCTCAACTAGCCTTCGACATAAGTACACATCCACTTGCCGTAGCTGCGTTAGTCCCGAAGAAATGGATAATCCCTGAAACCTTCCACAAAAACTAACAGTGAAATGCTCCAATCGTGGAAGTTCTACGAGTCGGATGTCTTCCACTTCACACGTATCGAGCCTTAAAGTAGACAAATTTCTCGAACTCCAGTCAAAGGACGGAAATTGCATAAGGGGTCTTAAGTCTAGGAACTCCAAAAAAAGCTCTTTCAAATGAGAAAGAGAAGCCAACTCTAGAGGTAGAGACAAAGTTGTCAGGACTAATTTCAACTTTTCCAATATAGATAATATCCCAATAGAACTTAAATTGCATTTTCTGAATTGGTTTGCATTTGATATAGTCTCAACGTGACCAGCTAGTTGCAGTTCAACCAAATTAG
Organism: Eucalyptus cladocalyx; assembly: GCA_017140615.1. Classification (NCBI taxonomy): domain Eukaryota; kingdom Viridiplantae; phylum Streptophyta; class Magnoliopsida; order Myrtales; family Myrtaceae; genus Eucalyptus; species Eucalyptus cladocalyx. Next base: position 35,792,843 of record CM029518.1, read on the forward strand.
TAAGGTTCGATAGATTAGGGACTGGACGCAATGATTTAAATTTAAGACATGTCAAACTTGTGGGAAGTTTTGGTAATTCTTGAATCTTATTACACCAACCTAAGTCTAGGGTTTGGAGGTGATGAAGCTTGTTGATTGTCCTTGGAATTTCGCAAATACTAGTGCATGCTAAATTTAGGATCCTTAAAGATGACAATTCTCCAATTCCAATAGGAATTTCACCTTTCATTCCATTATGCCCAGAGAGATCCAGTTCTTCAAGGTTTACCAACATGCTGATGCCACTAAGTAAATGCCAAGCATGCTCCTCCGGTTCACGTAATGCAAAACGCAAGACGCGTAATGATTTTAACTTTTCAATGAAGGCTTGAAGTTCCCTTATCCTTGTACACGATAAGTCCAACTCTTCCAATAAGGTTAAATTCCCAAGTGAACCTGGGAGCTCTCTCAACCCACAACATCCCCACAATGAGAAGCGCTTAAGCTTCCCTAGTGTCCCCACTTCTTTAGGCAAATCAATAAGACACACGCACCCTTTAATCTCTAACTCAATTAAGAATTGTAGTTTTCCAATGAAACTTTCAATTCTCTTTAAACTTTTGCAGTTTGCAAGAGTAAACCTCTCCAATTTCAAGCACTTAGAAAAGTTCGGGATTGTCGTTATGACAGCACACCCCATAAGAGATAGAACTTTCAACTCCCGTGCCCCCTGTAAAAAGGATGGCATGTCAAGTGTAAGAACCAATGCATAGTAATACTGGGACCATTATACTACAATTAAAACATGTGATTTACCTTGATCAAGTCCCATGCTTTTGAATCATCTTTGAAGATATTGTTGCCAAATTCAATAACACGAAGATCATTAAAATGCATATTGTCTGCCTTGAAATCACAATTGACACCACAAGGAGAATCCCAAGAAATCCATTTCAACTTTGAATGACACTTTGCAAAGTTCCCATCAAAAGTTCCCCCATGTAACTTGAGGAATCTTAGGTTTGGAAACCTTTCAAACTCTTTATTTGTGATCTTTGTGATACTTGTATGAATATCACCAAATCCTTTTATCTCAAGTGCTTGAACTTTGTCCTTCCTCTGCAAGTGAAATTTTGCAATGGTGTGAAGAAGTTAGTCAAATTCCAACCACTATATTTTACAATCTTGAATGGATAGGGAAAAAATGACAAACATCCTAGATCAAGCAGGAATCCTTTATTGTAGAATACACAACATCTATTCAAAAATGGGATGTTTCTTCCTTACCTCTTTGGTTCTTATTATTTCAAGGGCTTCTTTCGCAATCCACAGCCTGCTTCGCTTGCCAGGGTCATTTGGACTTTCTTGATGGACAATTCGCCTTCCCATGTCTATGAGTTGATCATGCATCCGTAACTTATCATCATCCAATATCTTTATCAAGCACCTATTGGTAAGGACATCAATTCCTCTTTCAGGATAAAATTGACAACTGTCCCACATGTAAATTGCATTGGTCTTCTTCTCATTGAAAAAGAAGCATGCTATATCGAGAAAAATTTGTTGTTGGCATTCGTCTAGGTGATCATAGCTAATTTTTAGCTTCTCTAGAATTTCTTTCTCAGGTACCTCCCTTAACTTGATCAAAGTCTCTTTCCAAAATGCTTCGTCTTTCTCATTAAGTAATGAACCTATCACTTCAACAGCCAAAGGAAGCCCTCCTGTTTTTAAGGCAATTTGCTTGGAAAGCTGATGATACTCATTCGAAGGAAAGTTTTTTCCAAAGGCATGCCGACAAAAAAGCTCAAGTGCGGGAGCATCATCCATCTTAAGCATCTCATATAGTATAATTTTAACTTTAAATTCCCGTCCTTGCAAAATAGCCTTGTTTCTCGTTGTAATAATTATTCTAGATCCTGAATGTAATGAATTGTTTCCTATTAGTTTCTTAATGTGGTCTTTATTATCAGCATCATCTAGAACCACAAGAACCTTCTTTGTGCTGAGTACGTCTCTAATCCTCCTCATTCCTTGTTCACTATCCTTGACTCCTCCTGCAGATCCAGAATCAACAATGTCAGAAAGTAATTTTTTCTGCAATTGGACTATGCCATCCTTGGTCAACATGCTTTCTCGAATGTCCTCAAGGAAGCTACAACACTTTCCAAAGTGGGAATTCAGTTTATTGAAGACAACTTTGGCAATAGTTGATTTACCAATGCCACCCATTCCATATATTACAATGAGCTGCACATCTTGATGGTTGACATCTAATAACTCCGTCAAGTACTTTACCCGATCATCAAGTCCGACTAAATGTTCAGGCACTGATTTTTGTTTCAGCTCTAATATCTCAAAAACCCTTTCAACAACCAATTTGACAATCATTGCTTGGCTGCCATGTACAAAAGCGCTTTCATTAGTTGACTAAATCTACCCATGCATCAAACTTGGGATTGTCAAGACTTTAACTTGAATATATTGAAGCACATCACAGACGAGATCTAAGTACAGTGAATAATTAGTATAGGCTAATTTAGTAGAATTCACTTGATATGTTTTTCATATGTAGTTATAGAAATGTCTGAAGACTACAGTATTAGCTTACACGGTAGCCAAAGTCACCAAGTGGTGGATACTAAGTTGTACATCAACAAGAATTCGACAATTATAGCTAACCTAGAAAAACTTTCAGCACTTGTAACGGGAGAATCATGAAGACGAATGCAGCGTTGTACATTGAAGATTGTATTTTGCTCTCAACTTCTATTGAATATTGAGACATGATTTTGCTTCACCAAATCTTAGTTTCCTTGTGTAATCATAGACAAAGCAGAGGATGTACAGTTGAACGAGAGCAGCGTTGGAGGTAGTTTTCAATATTTCCCGTTACAAAAAGAATAAAATAAATCATTGGACAGGAAACACCGTATTCCATACAACAAAAAGAAAAGAAGAAATAGGTAAGAGTCTTAAAAGAGTAAATTACCCTTCATCCTTTTTTACGTTCCATCCCTTGATTTCATCTACCTCTGCAAGAGCATTTCTCCACGCCTTGACTTCTACGGGTAAGTTCTTCTCATGTTCCAGTAAAGCATTGTTATATCGTGGAGTCTTAAGCTTAACGTCCTCAGGTTCCACATCCAGAAAAATGGGAAGGATACTTTTTTGACTTTCTGACTTAGACACATTTTCTACTATGTGCGCAAGCTCACGGAGGCACCATTTGCTGGATGCATAGGTCTGAGAGAAGATGGGTATGTAGATCTTAGAATTGTTGATAGAACGTAAAAGGTTCCCACCAATCACTTCGCCGACGCGGAGTTCTTCTTCGTCCCTAAATACGCGGACTCCCGCATCTACCAATCCCTGGTAGAGGAAGTCCGTAAACACATAACGAGTGTCCGGTCCTCTAAAATTTAGGAACACTTGATACTCGCCCCCTGATGCTCGCGCAGCGTTACTACTCAATCCAGCCTCCGTGTTCGCCATAGCTAGGAAGCTTATCACTTCCGGATCTCTCTCTCCCCTGTAGAGAAAAGAAGTTGGTGCGGCGAGGCCTAGCTTAAGAAATGAGCGGAGGCTTTCGAGGCAAGTGATAAAAAAAGTAGACACCAGGGGAAGGTGCGCAAGACTTTTTTAACAAGTTTCCAAATTTAAAAAAGACTCATTGGGATACCATAAAGGCCACCAATAATTTTAAAAAAAAAATCCTTTTTCTCTTTTCCCCTAATTAAAGCATCCAATCACTAAACCGCCCAGAAATATCTTTTCCCCCTGATTAAAGCATCCAATCACTAAACCGCCCAGAAATCTCCAATCATGCCTATGACCTTTTTTGGTTCGAACAAAAAAAGAAGTATATTATTTAGGAACTTAATAGAACGATCATTTTTTTAAAAAAGTTATGGGGCAATTATAATGTATAAAAAATTGTTTTCAATTTAAAAAAATAGAAATCTGGAAAAAAAACTGTAATCCAAAAAATTTGTTTCTAAACGTTTTTTCTTTCAGAAATACACTTCGAATTAAAAGCGCGCTTATATTTTAGCACTTTAAGCCGCTTACAAATTGCATATATATATTTGGATGTTGAATTATTAAGAAAAAAAATTGGGCCAAATTACCTGCGACGAACTTTGCGCCCAACCTCGGAGACTACTTTCGGTGTCGCTGCCGGCAGAGTTGTCCGCGCCGCGTCTAGGATGACGCCACTGCGTGTCCAGGCCGAGCCGCCCCTCCGTGTCCAAGACGGAACGCTTCAGATCTGTGGACGAGAAGAAGAGGAACGAGCTGTCATCGCAAGTGACGAGCCGTTCACAGATCTTCGCTAGCAACGACGGCGGCGGCTTGTTACTCACGCCGACGTCCGAGGGGTGGGCGTGGAGGTTAAGGTTCAGATCTGCGGAGGAGAGGCCGTCCGTGGCTGACCACCGCTTTTGCGTCTCCAGATGTGTGGACTAGCAGGTCTATCGGCCAAGGCACAGCCGCCGGGACGACGGAGGGGTGGCCGCTGTAGTCCGCCGTCGCTCAACAGCCAGACCTGGATTCTATTGCCGGGCGAAGTGGTGGGCGAAGACAGATAGAGAGAGTGAGAGAGCGAGAGATTTCATATTCTTCCCTGTTTAAAACCCTTCGTCCTTCCTTCTTTTTTTCTTTTTTTTTGCCTTTTTTTCTTTTTTGAAAAAAGGTCTGTTCCTCCATCTAAAGTAATCTTTAATGCACTTATTTGTTCTCGTAATACGGATTATGATATGGAGAAATTCTGCTTATAGTTTGGGAATTTTTGCAACCCTGAACTTAGTGGATTCCTTTCCCCTTTTTTTTATTTAAAATTTAAATTTTAGTATGCTTCGAATGAATGTCTCGTCTGTTAGTTTCATTTTGTTTTTTTTTGGTAAGTCATGTTAGTTTCATTTAGATATAAGAAATAACATTTACTTTATGTCTAGTTCTCGCTAGAGATGAGAATGGTTCGGATGGGCGATTTTATGTATCCACTCGAAAATTGAACCAAATCCAAAAAAATGGAATCGGAAAGTGCTTGTTGGTTCCATGGGTCCATCCGAAAATTGAACCACCGTCCAGATCCCAAGTAGGTCTATGGAACCGATTCCATCAAGTTTCACGCATTCGGTGCAACTTTTTTTGATAAACAAAGTAAAACAAAAAATAAAGAACTTCCCTATCCTTAATTGCAAGATTAGTAAAAAGACTTGACTCATATTAAAAATTGAGAGTTGATGCCATGAGTCGATGGGTGCTAAGCTTAATAGTTAAGGTTGCGAGTGAGAGATAGAGAAACGATTCATATGACGTTGAATCGTTTCTCACGATCTAAATAATCTTTGGATAATATCATGGAAAAACTCAAACTGATGCAAACGTGACAAATTTAATTTAAATTAATTTTATGACTACTAAAAACCCTAAATTGATACGCACGTGACAAGTTTTACCTCAATCTAATTTTTTGATCACCAAAAACTCCAATAGGTACATTTGTGATAAATTTATTTTTTGTTAATCTTTATTAAATTAGATTAATATCGCGAAAGCCACAAATCAGGAACTTTTCCTTCTTGTTGTTGTGTTGCATCATTTTATAAGACATTTATATATGTGTAATTAATATTTTTTTTTCAATTTACTGTTAAATGAATAACTACGATAAAATCTTTTATATTTAAGTCACATTCGCCCAGACACGTTTTAGATCTTTTATCAAAATTCTAGTTGACTTCTTCTCCGTTGCCATGAGTTTAAGGAGATGTTAGGAATAATTAGGAGATTCTTTATATATTCCTTAATTGTGCATATCTATAATCGATTGTAATTAATATTGCTATGTCATGTTACATAGATGATCAATTGTGATGGACACGGAAATTTACAATTCTCTTTTGTTCTTAACTTTGAGTATGCAAAATTTAGAATTACTGGCATCGTACTTCCTGAAAATCAACGTTTCAAAGCACATATAACATAGTTGAAAACCGCTATTGAATACTGACTGAATAAAATATATGTGTTGCATTATGATATCTCGAGAAATAGGATATAGTTATTCCGATATACAATAATGCTTAAGTTGGTATTATGACTTTTTTTCTTGATCGATAATATACCAACTCATTCAGCAATAATTTTTCATTTTATTTTAAGTTCACACGCCGTACATTAAAATGGACTATACACGTAAGATTACATATATGTTAGTTTTGTTTGTTCCCGTGTTTTTTGGTGTTAACCACTTGACGAAGACCAATAATTACTTTTAAATTGAAATTTTTAGGCTCCTTGGAAGACCATAAAGGCAAATCTGCTGCCATTTAAATAATTTTTTTTTTTCTTTTTTGTCTTGATTAGATATGTGCAACCCACAGGTCCATGGTTGCATTTCCTGGAAATGAATCCAGGTCCCACCATCTTAGAATCATATATAACATGCTATAGACGACTCTAGAGTTAAATAACTTCATGGGCCGCCATTGTTGACCTTATGTTTGGCAAAGGACATCAAGGTGATAGAGGGAAGGAACATGAGAAATTTGACATATATTATGTTGTATTATCCCAATTAACTAGAGTACATAAAGTAACACAAACATGGCATTTTTGTGTGTGTAGTAGATTTAATTTTTAAGATGGCAGGATATCAATTGAAGATTTTGTTATTGTTAGATTAATATTAAATATTTATGCACATAATTAAGTCAGCCACATAGATTGCGAGATGCAATCCAGTTCACACCCACTAATGAGTTGAAAATCCCGTCGCTATTGATGGGCACACTGCAAATGTCATGTCAGTGCGGGAATCTTTCTCTGAAAAGTAAGACAAAAAATTTTCTGGTCTGGTCTTACGGCACTGCTACTCAACCGGGGCAACTGTTCTAGCCTGCTGGTTGAGTAGCAGTGCCATAAGGCGCGCTAGTTCAGTTGTGGAAATTTCACCTACTTCCACTCACCCCAGGCACAGAAGACTATTATACCTACTTATCCAGCAATAGTCATAACCGAAATCTTGACATGGTGTTCACCACTGTGAGGCCCCTTAATCCCCTATCTATTTTTGTCTTCCCGACAAAAAGGGAATACGGGGACAACACTGGGTCTCCCACCCTAGGGCGGATCTCTTGCTTGTTTCCTCTTTAAACTTTTTAAGAACTTGTTAGGTCTGCATTTAAATAAATTTTAATATTTTTTTCTTTTTTGGTTTGGTTAGATATGTGCAACCCCACAGGTCCAAGGTTGCATTTCCTAGAAATGAATCGAGGTCCCACCATCTTAGAATCATATATCACGTCCTATAGATGACTCTAGAGTCATAGGCAGCCATTGTTGACCTTATGTTTGACAAAGGACATCAAGGTGACAGAAGGAAGGAACATGAGAAATTAGACATATATTTTATTGTATTATCCCATTTAACTAGAGAACATAAAGTCACACAAACTCGGCATTTTTTTGTTTGTAGGAAATTTAATTTTTAAGATGGCAGGATATCAATTGAAGATTTTGTTATTGTTAGATTGATAATAAATTATTTATGCACATAATTAATTTAGCCACATAGATTGCAAGATGCAATCCAGTTCACACCCACTAATGAGCTGAAAATTCCCTCAATATTGATGGGCACACTGCAATTGTCATGTTAGTGCAGGAATCTTTCTAAAAAAAGTAAGAGAAATTTTTTTCTGGTTTGGTCTTATGACACACCGAGGGAACTATTCTAGTCTACTGGTTGAGTAGCAGTGCCATAAGGCACGCTAGTTCACCTGTGGGAATTTCACTTACTCTCATTCACTCTAGGCACAAGAGGCTATTATACATGCCTACTTGACGATAGCCATAATCGAAGTCCTGACGTGATGTCTACCTTCACCACCGTGAGGCCCCATAATTTCTTGTCTATCTTTGTCTTTCCAATAGAGATGGAATACGGAGAACAGTGCAGGGTCTCTCATCCCAGGGTGGATCTTCCGCCTGTTTCCTCCTTAAGCTTTTTATGGACTTTGCCCAGGTCCTAGATAAATTTTAATTTCTTTTTTCTTTTTTTGGCTTGATTAGATATGTGCAACCCCACATGTCTAAGGTTGCATTTCGTGGAAATGAATTGAGGTCCCATCATCTTAGAATCATATATCACGTCCTATAGACGACTCTAGAGTTAAATAACCTCATAGGCAGCCATTGTTGACCTTATGTTTGGCAAAGGACATCAAGGTGACAGAAGGAAGGAACATGAGAAATTAGACATATATTATATTGTATTATCCCAATTAATTAGAGTACATAAAGTCACACAAACTCGGCATTTTTTTTGTTTGTAGGAAATTTAATTTTTAAGATGGCAGGATATCATTTGAAGATTTTGTTATTGTTAGATTAATAATAAATTATTTATGCACATAATTAATTCAGCCACATAGATTGCGAGATGCAATCCAGTTCACACCCACTAATGATCTGAAAATGCCCTTGATATTGATGGGCACACTACAATTGTTATGTCAGTGCGGGAATCTTTCTCAGAAAAGTAAGAGAAATTTGTTTCTGGTCTGGTCTAGGGTAGAAACAAAGTCTGGACACCTCATTGAACTTTGATTATAAAGTGTGGAGTTTATCTCTTTATGCGCTTCCAGCATGTTCTGCCTTTTGCACGTATTTGCAAGTTTTTGCACGTGTTGTGAATTGCTTTTCACATTAATCTCATTTACACTCCGTCACTCCATCTTACCTCCTCTGTTGAAGAGGTCAAAAACACAAAACGGATTGGGTAATTTTTTTTTTTTGAACTAACAAAACGGATTGGCTACTTTGGACCGACATAATTGAACTGGCATCGACCTGGGTCACGCTCAATCACGCAAGTGTTGGGAATAACGGATCCTCGAAAACCAGATTCGACGCTAAATCGAACCCCTAAATCAATGCGGAAGACGAAGCCCGGGAAAACACGTATCACCAATCGTAAAGTACACCACAGATTCGAGCGTACCTTGTTAGCCACAGATTAAACACCAATGCCGAAGACCGAGGAAGAAATTCTGATCCGATGATGCCAGTTTGCCTTGAAGGGAAGACGAGGTGCCTTAAGCGTTTTCCTTTTCTTTTTCTTGGAGGGAGAGAGGGAGAGGAACGTACGTACGTTCTGATTTTCCCAAGAGGTGTCTTCTCTCTCTCTCTCTCCTCCCTTTTATACCTTCCCCCATCCACGGGCCCTATTCCCGTGGGCCGGGCCTTTTTGGGCCCAACTTGAGCAGATGGGCCTTAAACCCATCTCATAAATCCATCATCTCCCACTCGCACATGGTGGTCTAAAACCAACATGGGCGGACATGCCCTACTCAGCCTCATCAGAGAATAATCCATCATAGACTCTCACTTAACATGGTGGGCCGAACAGAATCCTCTTTTCCTCTCTTCAACATTCATACTGGTGAATAATTCGTGCAACCAGCATACTTTGAGAGCTCGTTGCCATACATTTGTTAGGAATATATAGCAGCTCATAATGGGCATCACATCCTGAGTAGATTTAGTATGCAGTATCATAGATCGATCGATCACATTTATATCTCTCTTGATCTCTTTTAAACAATGATATATTTATTGTATTCACAATTATGATTATCACAAAGACAGTCATAATTGGTTAACCGGTGAATACAAAACTACAATGTGATTCTCCAAAATCAATCTTCCTCTTTCCTTCAAACTCTCAATTTCAGTTCAGCTTGCTTTTCTAGAAATGTCCCATTAGATCGAATCACTCATGACCATTGGCAACATCCTAAGATAGCAAACACTAAATAGAAATCTTGAGAATAAGTAAGAGTCATGAGGGGACTAAGAAATTGAGGAACTCTCTTCCTCAAGAGTCTCACACGACATAAAAGTTGAGATCAAACTTTTGCCACTCTTATTGGTCATCTCATGCATACGTAGTATGAAATACGTATTACGGTATTAACTTATTTCCCATGGAGCGTATGTCTACACCTTCAATACCGTACAGATGATAGTTCAGACATACCCAACGTCTAACTTGAGTTCACGTATCTACTCATTCACAAAATTCATCAGAACTCACATTTGGCATCATAGACAGATAAAGTAAAATATGTAGATTATTTTACTTTCGGACATAGTAAGTATTATATCCTCATCTTAACACTCAGTTAAGGCGACATATGTATTTTAAGCTTGAGCTCTCGATTATCGCCTAAATAATAAGCTTAAAAACAGTCTCATCTCTATTTATCACACAGTAAATAGAAGCGATTACCCGTGTGAGTGGGCTAATCTTATATCTGTCCCACATACTTCTCAACTTAAAGCAATGCACTAAGCATTAAGATGCATAAAGATCATACAAAGATTCATAGGCATTAATGATGAAAACACAAATTCATCAAATTGTGAACACTTAGGGAAAATACAATATTCAGTACATTAGTCTCTACGCAATCCTAGAGATTTCATATGGCCATAAAACACATCTCTAGGTATTGGCTTTGTCATAGGATCTGCTACCATTTTATGCGTAGTATGTACTCTAAGTTCACATCTTTTCGTGCAACCATATCCTTGACAAGATTATACTTGGTATCTATATGTTCGGTCTTGCCATGATATTTTGGATCTTTGGTGTACACTTTTGCTGCTTGGCTATCACAGTTAACCAACAATGAATTTACAGCACTTCCAATAACACTTAAATGATCCAAAAATCTCTTAAGCCAAACACTTTCTTACACTGCTGTTGATAATGCCACGAACTCAACTTACATCGTGGACAAGGCTATACACTTTTGTTTCTTATTGCTCCAACACATGGTGCCATTATTCGGTAAGAAAAAAAATCCAGAGATAGATTTCCTTTCATTTAAATCTCCTCTCCAATCAGCATCAGAATAGCCTTTGAGTTGCAGATCATTTCCTTAATAACTCAGCGTATAATCAGCAGTCCCCTTTAGATACCTTAGTATTCTCTTAACGGCTTTCCATTATGTTGGACCTGGATTGGATTGGTATCTACTCACCATTCCAACTGCAAAACATGTGCCAGGTCTTGTACACATCATAGCGTACATCAAGCTCCCAACAGCACTAGCTAGCATAAGGAATATATTTCATTTGTTCTTTCTCTTGTTGAGTCCTTGGACACAGTCTTTGGCTCAATCCTTCACCTTTTGCAATAGGAGTGTCTATGGGTTTACAGTCTCGAAATCTTAACTCCAAGAATATATGCAACCTCACCCATATCCTTCATCTCAAAGTTAGAAGACAACCATCTCTTGACAGTATTGACAAACTCCATATTACTTCCGGCAATTAGTATATCATCAACATATAATGATATGATCACAAATTGATCATTGGATATTTTGATATATACACAATGATCATCATCTATCATTGTAAAGTCATATGCCATTATGGTATTATGAAAACGTATATATCATTGTCTTGACGACTGCTTAAGGCCATATATCGACCCCCAAAGTCGACATATCTTTTCTTCTTAGCCTTTCACTATGAAACCAGCAGGTTGTTCCATATATGTTCCTTCCTCTAATTCTCCATTGAGGAAAGCAGTTTTTACATTCATTTGATGTAACTCAAGATCCATACTAGTCACTATTGCTAGAATAATGCGAATCAAGGTAAATCTCACTACAGGAGAAAATGTATTTTTATCATCAATTCCTTCATGTTGATTATACCCATTCGCCACAAGGCGAGCCTTATGCCTTTCTATCAAGCCATCAGCCTTTCGCTTTATTTTGAGAACCCACTTGTTCTCAATAGCTTTGTGTCCTTTTGGAAGATCAACTAGTTCCCAGACTTTGGTTTGATTTCATTGACTCAATTTCCTCTTTCATTACATGAATCCATTTTTCCTTATTAGGGCAATTCAGAGCCTTATTAATATTTCTTGGCTCATCCTCATCTTGTGGAACAACCATAAAAGTTTCCCTTTCAATATCAAAACATTGACGGGGAATAGTTTGGCGACTTGTTCACCGTATGGGAGATTGTACACTTAGCACATCATTCTCTATCATGCTCCCACTTGGATTAGGTAATGATGATGTCGTCACATCAGGTGGTTGCAATTGAGAATGAGTTGAATTCAATTCATCACATCTCATATTACTCCCACTTGGACAAACTCCACTGACATCATTATCTTGATCCAAGGTTTCAAATAGGGAGTAATTTTCCCTTATTTCGCCCCTCTTAGGAAATTCATCCACTAAGGATGTGACATCCCGTGATTCAAATTTAGTTATACTCCCACTTTCCTGCTTACCTATTAACACATACCATTTTGAGTGTTCGCAGTATCTCATGAAAATACTCTTATTTTCTTTGAGACATAATTTCCCAAACTTGTGAGAGGACACATGAATATAGGTAGCACAACCCCATGGCTTAAGAAAACTTAAGTCCGGTTTTCAAACTGTCCATAACTCATATGAAGTGGAAATAACTAATTTGGAAGGCATCCGGTTAAGTATATTGGCAGCAGTTAACAACGCATCACTCCAAAAAAAAAAAAATGATAGGTAAGTTAGCATGCGTCATCTTGGATCTAACCATTCCAGTAGGGTTCTGTTTATTCTCTCTGCAACACCATTTTGTTGAGGAGTATATGGAATGGACAACTATCTTTCTATTCCTTTTTCATCACATAATTTTCTGAACTTATCAGATAAATATTCTCAACCTCGATCGGATCTAAATACCTTTATTTTCTTGTCTAATTGATTTTCTGCCAGGTTCATAAACCTTCTGAAACAACTTATACTTCAGATTTATGAGAAATCAAATAGACATATCCGACTCGAGTATAATCATCTATAAAAAAGTGATGAAATAAATAGCCCATTGCCTTCCTCTCACATTCATTGAACCACAAACGTCCAAATGGATTAAATGCAGAGGAAATTCGGCTCTTTTACCTTTTCCAAATGGTTTCCTTGTCATTTTCCCTACGATGTAATGCTCACTTATGGACAAATTGACTTTTTCAATATTGCCCAACAAGCCCTTTTTTTGCTAGTCTATCTATATGTTGTTGGCCCATATGACCAAGTCTAGCATGCCACCATATTCACATCATTATCATATAAGGTAGAAGACGTGAAACAAGGAAATAACATATTGACATCATCACAGTCAACATTTAGTACAATAAAACCATTCAGTAAGTGACCACAACCATAATAGTTTGTATTTAAACACAAATCTACACCTTTATTATGGAAGTTCATACCAAAACCAAGCTTAACCAACACTAAGACAGACACTAAATTTCGACGAATCTCCAGAGCATATAGAACATCAAGATGCGTCCACCATGCATGTTCAATTGGCAGGTGCCAATCCCTTTAACTTCATCTCTGGAGTCATATCCCACATAGATCCACTTAGTTCCAGTTGGTACTCGTTGGAATTCCACGAATGATCATCTATCCTTCACTACATGGTCTATCACTTATGAATCTACAGTCCACATAGGATTAGATTCAGCCAATATTTCAGAACTTGACACATAAGCAAAGTTCTTAAATGTATAAGAGGTGTTGACCTTTTTCGGCTCACTACAATTGCGAGTATAGTGACATTTCTTGTCACAATTGTAACACCTCACCCTTGACATTTTCTTCTCTTGAGGACATCTTCCTCTCTTGTGTTGGTTAACTCTTGATTTCTTGCAATAAGGACTTGATCCTTTGCATTCCCACATATTGAACGAATCAATACGCTTGCGCTTAGAGCACAAAATCCTTTCTGAGCTAGAACCAGCATTGCAGATATCTATTTTCGGCTCACATGCCGACAAGCGGTCCTCTACCAGCTCAAGGTGGCGCACAACATCCTCAAGATCTTCCATAACATGGTCAAGAGCTTCTAGTGCTTCTTGCTTTTCCAGTACATATTGAATCTTCATATTCAATATTTCACAATTATTGCCGTTCATATCAGCAATTACATTCTTAGTTCTTTGAACCATCGATCCGAACACATCGAGACATACATGCACGAATAATTAATGCCTATCATTTATGCATCCTATTTGCATAGACCCATCATATTAATGAATAATTTCAAGTAAGGCTTCAAAATCAAAAGGTCACTATGTTTCCAATCATCCTCCAAAAATCCTAACTCAAAATTATTATTAATATAATTGTCTTATGCAAATAAATTCTATGAAGTTACAAAAACTTCTATTACTACCCCTGACTAATTACCCACAGCAACCAGCAATAGCAAAAAGCAAATAAAATCTTAACATCGAATAAAATAACAATGCTTTCACATGATACAACTAACATATCGGTTGCTACATCAACAACAATCAGGTAGTAAACATTACATAATTAATCAAAGAAATAAATAGGGAATGTCCCTTTTAATCTATCAGGCATAATATATGAGAAATTTGAAGGCACATTTGCTTACCATGGAAAAACTTTTGGAGAGCTTTCATGTCGCCTCCAAGGCGCATTCACTCGGCGCCATGTGGCGCTCAATCTAAGGGTTGAAGTTTTGGCCAACTCAATCTTATAGTGCTCTCTTACAAAAGCTTTCACCAGCCTCCTATAACCCAGGACCACATTGACCTCCCATAGCCGATCCAACACTGCTTGCCATTCAAGTGGAAGAGTGTTCATCAAAGCCGGTACATTCTCAAAATCCGGCATAAGATAACCATTCCAAATGATTTCCTGTATCATCTGATTGACCCTAACCACATGTGATACTAAATCACCATCATGCTACCGATAATTAGTTAATTCTGACATCAGCCTTTTAAGTCTTATATTACCCTCGTCCGTTCTCAGGATTATAGGTATCATTGCATAACGCATCATAGTTCCCGCAACAAATGCGAGAACTAAAAATGGATCACTTATAATCCATAATAAACATAAGGGAAAATACATAATTTTCCAAAATTCATGCAACAAATGCAGAATTAAAAATGGATTACTTATAACCCATATAGGCATGAGTGAAAAAGAAACAAATTCTTTTTTTTTTCTTGGGGTCAACGGTCAAAGTCAACGATCAACTGTCAAAGGGCGCGCGGGTCGGTGGACCGGTCGGGCCGGTCGGACCGCTCGAGCGGACCGACCGCACGTGCCTCGCGCGTGCAGGGGATGACGTCACACGCGTCATCCGGCACACATGCCGGCGCGTGCTCGCGTCCGCGAGTCGGGTCGGGTCGCCGGCCGGTGACCGCCCGGCGAAACGTCGTCGGCAATGACGTCATCGGTGACGTCATCCGAGCGGTTACCGACCGTTGGATGACGTCACGATGACGTCAGCACATGTCGGTTCGCGGACCGGCGCGTGCCGTTTTGCCGGTCGCCGGCGCGCACGTGCCGATTCGTCGCCGGCGTGTGGCACACGCGCTGGCCATAGCCAGCGCTTCGGGCGCGTGCGGCGTCGTACGGCGGCGTGCGACCAGTCGCTGGAGTTGTCTCAACGTCGCCTTTCTCTCCATGTATTTAGAAAGCGATTTCGAATTACGAAAACTCAGAAAAATGGCCGAACAACGCTCGGGTGTCGTGATTTCTCGGCCCAATCCATACGGCCGAAATTTTTTTCGCGAAAAATCATTCAAAAAACATCAAATTGATCGGGAAAACGTGAACTAGGGCTCTGATACCAATGTTGGGAATAACGGATCCCCGAAAACCGGATTCGACACTAAATCAAACCCCTAAATCAATGCGGAAGACGAAGCCTGGGAAAACACGTATCACCGATCATAAAGTACACCACGGATTCGAGCATACCTTGTTAGCCATAGATTAAACACCAATGCCGAAGACCAAGGAAGAAATTCTGATCCGATGATGCCAGTTTGCCTTGAAGGGAAGACGGGGCGCCTTAAGCATTTTCCTTTTCTTTTTCTTGGAGGGAGAGAGGGAGAGGAATGTACGTACGTTCTGATTTTCCCAAGAGGTGTCTTCTCTCTCTCTCTCCTCCCTTTTATACCTCCTCCCATCCACGGGCCCTATTCTCGTGGGCCGGGCCTTTTTGGGCCCAACTTGAGCGGATGGGCCTTAAGCCCATCTCATAAATCCATCAGCAAGCAATGGACTATTTATAAACTTAAAAACGTAATGGTCGTAGCTGAAATTTCCATGATGGCGCCTCGCCGGCCAACACCAATGTTAACCAACTCTTTTAACTGTAATGTTTCCACGGGTTCTTGGGCTAGCTTTTTGTTTTATTTTTTCATGGGGAAAAAAGAATGTTTTTTTTTTTTTTCTAATCGGAGAAAGTGACATTTATTACATATGTATATGTAGTGGATCTTGTCATTTGACCGAGCATATTCAATTCGACTGGGATGGGGCTCCATGGTGGCTAGTGGTCTGGTTGTTCAGAATTGTCAAAGCTCAGTCCTCCCAGCGAAAACAGATATTAAAGATGAGGACCTAAATTTCATGACATAGAGAAGATATTATTCAGGGTTAGTGGATTGGGTCCAAAGAGGTTTTTTTTCTTTTCTTTTCTTCTTTTTTTCTGGGGCAACCTGAATTGATATCATCTGTTAAATAGACAAGGAGTTGATAGTTCAAAAGTCACAGGCAGGGCTCAATCCTCAAATAGTATGGACATGTCTATTCAGCCCATTGAACCACCAAGCCAATTCTTTCTGATCTAATAATCCGTAGTAAGCATTCTTGGGAACTACCGTGGTGTTGTCATTCTTACTTGGCATATACTTTTACTTCCTTCTTTTGAAGGATCGATTGATATTCTTCCTTGACCCGGCTTACCACAATTATAAAGATTTATGCCTTTTCTTGATTGGGATCTTCCCTTGGATCTATCACGGTTGTAGGAGTGTCGAAATTTACTTCTTCCTCTATGCTTGAGACAACAAGTTGTGGTTTAAATAAGTTAGACACTTTTCTCCCATACCTCATACTCAAGCAAGCTAGATTTCGCCGCACCCACCTTTGCTTTTTCCATTAGTGATGATGAGATGATAGTTCTCACCAATATCCCATAACTATATGGAAGCAAACTAACGAAGAATGATGCTTGTAGCTCATCATTTTTCAAGCTTTGCAACTCATTCAAAAGATCCACCGTCAGAGTGCCCTCTTGATATTTCAGAGCAACAAGCTTCTCGATACCGTTAAGCTTGTTATTTGCCGGTTTCCTCTCATACAACACTTGAAGTTTCTTCGAAAGTTTTTTTTTTTTTTTCTGACGTCAATTTCATTCTCCACACGGTGATAAACATTGTCATCCAACTATTTCCTAGTGAGACCTACACATTGCCTATTTAGCAACCATCATTGTCGATCAGTGTAGTTAGGCTTAGCCTTATCGCTTTATATTGGACCATGCATTTCCTTGCAAAAAAGAAAATCAAGAATCTTGCCTTTTCATGTTCTCTAGTTGGCATTATGAAGGCTGACACCTCCATACTTCTGTCTTCACCTAGCAGTAGTCACAAACACCTAGTGTTCACCAAACCTTGTCACACTCTCCGTAATGCACAATGCGGAGCCCTGGGATTTATCTAATTCTGCAACAATTTGACATTCTTTTTTGCGCAGTAACGAAGAAGTAATTGTCGAATGCAGAAAGGATCGGAATCCTAGAAAGAGTATTCAAAGGCAGTGTAAGTGCAACCGAACGTTAAGCTTGAAATAGAGCTGGGAGAATCATGCTTGAGCATAGAGAATGGGATCACTTGATTTTGCAAGTTATAAAGAGTTTCGTTAAGCTTTCCTGCTTGACTCTAATATCGGTATTAGCTGTATATTTTCTGTAGAAATTTCCAACCGTAAATCCGTCGTACAATTGTCTAGCAGACGCTAACAAAGCTGAAATTAGTCTTGCAAAGGTAGCCATCCGTCTCCAGTAAACATTAAAGTTGCTGAGCACTTGAATGTCTGTTTACATTTGAGGAAGATGATTTTCCATTCTTGAAGTAAATAGACCATTTAAAAATGGCCAATTAGGAAGGATCACGCACCAGCAGTGGCGGTGCTTAAGAATTAGAAGCAGAGACGCCATTTGCTTCTTCTTTCGACCTTCCTGTTTTTGGGTTGGATGCCTTTGATCTCACTTTTCATCCATCCTCTGTCGTTTCTTTTCGGTCATATGGCAATCATGGATTCTCTCTCTTTCAATCACTCATTTTCTTATGGCTCATTGATTACTCGTTCTCTTCGAAGGGACATCAACTTTTCTGTCCTTACCTATGCGGGTGAGGTCACTTATCCACATTATGACACAAAACAATGATCAAACCTTGGTATGGATCCAATCCATGTGTCTCTAATTCTGTAGAGTTGTTGCTTTTGATTGATCCCTTCTAAGTTCCAATGAAATCCTATGATTATTGCAATAGGCTGGATGGCTATGAGAAGATTGCAACTGGTCCAGAGGAAGATGTACAGTCTCCTCGTTCTAGCTTCTTCCTGGCCCAATGCATGTAGAATTTGATGCATTTGTTCATTAACTGGTTTTTGGGTGAGCATGATTCTGTAAGTTAGTCATCGTAAAGCAAATTCTTGAGGGAATATGATAGTTTCTATATATTGCTGGGACTTGAAATTGGGCTGTGTGAGTCATGTTCGAGCATAGTGCCTGTGACAACTTGATTTTGCTAGCTACAGAGAGTTTGGTTAAGCTTTTGTGCTCGACTCTACTGTCGGTTTTAGCTGCATATCTTCTGAACTAATTTCAGGGCAAATTTGCAACTGTAAGTCCGTTGTATGATTGTCTTGCAAACACAAACGCAGCTGATATCAGCCTTGCAATGGTAGCCATCCAATGATAGTAACTATTAAAATTGCTGAGCACTTGGATGTCTGTTTATGTACGAGAAAGACAATTCTCCATTCTCGAAGTAAATAGACCTTTGAAAAATGCTAATTCGAAGGATCACGCACTAGTAATGTGCTTATTGCTTAAGCATTTGACACGGAGACGTCATTGGCTGCTTCATTCATCCTACCGGTCTAGCTATTCATGCTCCCCGCCCAAAAAATGTGGAGGAAGTTGTGGTTTTCTTGTTGGGTTGATGCAAAAATTAGTCAATGGCCAAGGAGTGTTTCCAAAGTCTTCAGGGTGCAATGTCCAAGAAGAAACAGTGTCAATCCATCATGAGGATGATGGTGGGTCGTAATCATAGCTCTCAACGCACAACTGAAACCTGTGATACGAGAAAGTTAAAGAATGGTAATTCCAGATTGAAGAGTATTAATTGTGCTGAGTGTTCCCAGTTATTTCAGCTCATATGGGTCATAGGCTATGTTAGTAGACATTATTTTGTGGTTGGGCAGGTATGAACAGTTGTTATACATATTTTAATTGTGGACATGTTTTGCATAAATGAAATTCATTGAGCATTTTGCACATAGTTGCTGGACTTGCATGCATGTCGACTTGCAGGTTCCTCTATGTCATACCAGATTGAGCCTAAGTTGGAAACTGGTATAATGGAGCTTGGACTGCATAAAAAATGAGAGTATTTTGCACAAATTACTGGGCTTGCAGCGGCATGTGTTTACTAGACAATCTAGTCTCGCATCGTCAGATATGGTATAACAAGAAGGATAAGAACAAGCGAGCAATGTTACAAGCAATAACACATCACAACTATATTATCAATCCAACCATACTAGTTCAATGAACCTAGAATCCCCCAACCAGCCCCGCGCCCGCCCCCCCCCCCCCCCCACAAAAAAAAAGCCACACCACTTCATTGATCCCACATTCCAATTAAGCATTCTAAGTGACCATCAATCTATATAAACGACATCAGCAGTCCCTCCAGTTGCGCCTTTCATAAGCCTGGCACTTCTTCTTATAGGATTGACTTGCTTGCTGTCATTCTTTTTCCTTTTTCTGGATGGGCCTACTGCTTCAACGGGAAGTGCTGCTTCTTCAACCGGTGGTTGTATTTTTGCCGCTTGTCTTCTTGTAACATGCTGTGGAATGCCACTCCGTTGACCACAAGTCGAGTTCTTTGTTGGGGTGTTGGCGTGGCTTGCATGATCATCATCTCTCTGCCTTTTACCCTGTTTTGCACTTGCACTCTTAAAGCTGACATGACTAGATTTCATGATGAACCAAAAAAGCCAGTAAAAACTGAAACTCAAACAAAACCACTGCTTATAGTCCCATCCACATGCATCAATATAGTTTCTCCAGCAGCATTAGCAAACACGGATAAATTATATAAAAGACAACGGCAACATTCTTAGAGAGATCACAATGAAATATCTACTTTTAGACTGTTTTTTGCCTTCTTATTCTGGTTTTTGTTTTTAAAAAAAAATGAAGACTGTTGACTTCAATGCACACTTAACATGAGCGCTCTGTGTCGTTTCTGCTGCAAAATCTCGAGATAGCTAATCTCTACTCTGGACTTTGAAATTGGGGATTGTGATGGCAAACTAGGGTTCGATTCGAGGAAATTGAGGTTTTCAGCAAATAGGGGGAGGAGAAATGGGGATTTTTATGGCTTTAGTCAATTTTTTTGGCGATATGTCTCATGTTCTGTTTCTGTTTCTAACTTTAATTCCATTATTTTAGTGAACTTAATCCTTCATCTTATGTTCACTTTAATAACAATAATCTACTCTTTTGTAATAATTTTATGTACTTCACGTGCTGCTATCTTTTAATTGTTAGATATTTATTTGAATTATAATACTAATATAAATTCAATTTTTTTTGCATTTTGGAACTAAAAAAAGAGTTCGATTTTCTACTTTCCGTATTCGTATGAAAATTCCCTAACCACGGGAAAGATTGTTTTAAATCAGTCTAAGAAAGTCTATATGTTGTTGTATTCTATCCTGATGTCCAATAATATGCTTCAAAATTGATTAGTGTCTCTTTTCGTCCATAAGTTGCATGTTTTAGTGAAATAATTTATTTGCTCATATAAAAGTTACATCCTGATATAATATATAACTATTTGTTCAAGCAATATGCGCTTAGATTTACTGCGTGTTCGCGATTTGCAGTGGTGCTAAAAATGCATTGACAGCTACTCAAGCCCACTGGTAGCCGAAAATACAAAGCGAGTCAAGCCCACTATACATGCATGCACCGGCAAAGCAGTACATAAATATGACTCACAGTTATCGCTTAAACTACAAGTGGATAGATCAGCTCTGAATTAAATTGCATAAACATTCCAACAAAATTATTAAAGAAAGAGGCAAAACAAACATTCTAAGTATCTTCACTCAAGAGGCAAACACAACAAATTCATAGGAGGTGGATCATCATAATATCAAACATATATACCACAAATTAACTACCCTTCAATCATAACTTATGATTGAAGTAGTATTACAACGCCAGTGTAAATAAAACTTTCTGGTAGTTGCTTCTCCGCTCTTTATTTGAAGATTGTAACTACTCACTTTCTATATGAATGGATACATTAGTTAATTTTCGAATCATTATTTTGTTTTTCTATATCCCACATTCACTAGACAATCCTTTGGAAACAAGACATAAATGCATTTAACAGAGTAGAAATTTTTACTCTAGATAAAATAAATAATCTAGATATAAAAAAGTTGAATCTACAAATCACAAAAATGTAAAGACATAAAACAAAAAAAACAAAACATGATATATATGTACATATATACATATGACTATGTGCTTATTGGTGGCCAAAAATGGAAAGCTAGTCAAGTCCACTGTATGTGCATGCACCGGCAAAACAACAAATAAATGCATAACACAGTTTTTGATTAATCTGCAAGTAAATGGATTAGCCCTATATTAAATTGCATAAATTAGTCTAACAGGAATAACAAAGAACAAGGCAAAACAAACATTACAATTATGCTTACTTGAGAGGGAAACAACGAATTTACAAGAGATTAATTATCATAATATCACCATATATGCCACAAATTATCTGCCTTCATTCGCTTTCCCATGTGGCAACACTTGGTAGAATCTAATGAGTTCTTTCTCTTCTTCTTTTTTTAAATTTTCTTTTGTACAGCTATGAATTGGACAGTAATTTCTCCATAGCGCATTAATGAGATAATCAAATTAAATAGTCCATAATTACCTTTATTACATGCACGATATTATATTTGTGCATTAATTATGCCTATTGCAAAACTTAAAAAAGAAATAGTTGCAGAGGAATCATATAATGTTTTTGAAATCGATAATTTATGATCTATTATCTAGCATGTTATCTATGAAAGCAATTTTGATTAATTTAATATTTAGAGTGATTATATTAGTTTGCTAGCAATACTAAACAACTAAGACTATCCAACACCCAAAAAGGAATAAGAGATGAGTGACTAATGTAAAGAAACAAATCAACACCTAAGACATTAGCGTGCAACAAAAAAATGGCACCTTTGGAAAGGCGGATATCATGTCACTAAAGAAAGGAGGATATTTGGCCTAAAAAAGAAGCATGCAAAAGTCCCACACATTGACGAAGAAGATGCCGTACCTGAAGAATGTCTTCTTTATAAAGCTTCAGGGGCAGCTTTCCTACTAAATGACCACAATCTAGGATATGGTCTCCACAACTACTTATATAGGCGAGGCAATTATCTGATATTTTTGTGCAAGATGCATCAATCAACCTTCTCAATGACGTGCACATTTTGACCTCCAAGTATTTCAGAGACTCTAGCTCGTTAAGGCCCTCAACATTAGTAAGTACATGGCAGTCATGGATTTTCAAACTCTCTAGGTTCTTCAAGTATAACACCCCACTTATTCTTGTCAAAGATTCGCAATGATGAATGTCCAAGATTTTCAATGATTCCGAAAGATCCACAACTCGTATCTCAACTAGCTCTTGACACGATGATACACTCACTCGTCGTAGCTTCAGCAATTTCGAAAGAATGAATAATCTCTGAAGCCGTATACAAGAATGGACATTTAATTCTTCCAGTTGTGGAAGTCCCTCGAGTAAAATGTCTTCGACTTCACAATGACTGATCGATAGAGTCCACAAATACTTCCAACAGCTGGTGGAGGACGGAAGCTGCATGAGGGTTTTTAAGTCTAGGCCTGTCAAATTAAGGAATTCTAGATGAGGAAGATAAGCCAACTCTAAAGGTCCAAGGACGCCAGGCAAACATAACGTTAACTTTTTCAGTTTAGATAACCCCTCAATCCAACATAAATTGCATCCTGTGATCGGTTTTGATATCTCTCCAGCAAATTTGTAATTACTCAGTAGCAATTCATCCAACCTAGTAAGATACGACAAATCGGGTACCAAGAGCAATGATTCAGATTGAATACGTAGACAAGTCAAACTTGTGGGAAACTTCGGCAACTCTTGAATGTCGTGACAATCCAATAAGTCAACCATTTGGAGGTGACAAAGCATGTCAATTTTCCCTAGAATTCGGCAAATACTGGTGGATTTTAAATTTAGGATTTTTAAAGATGACAATCCTTCAATTCCATAAGGAATTTCACCTTTCATTTCTCTATGCCCAGAGAGATCTAGCTCTTCAAGATTTATCAACATGCCAATGCCTCTAGGTAAATGCCAAGCATGACTCTCCCTATGTCGTACTGCGAAACGGAGGACGCATAATGATTTTAACTTTCCAATGGAGTTGGGAAGTTCCCTTATGCTCGTTTTCGATAAGTCCAACTCTTTCAATGAGGTTAAATTCCCAAGCGAGTTGGGAAGTTCCCTTATGCTCGTATGCGATAAGTCCAACTCTTTCAATGAGGTTAAATTCCCAAGTGAGTTGGGAAGTTCCATTATGCTTGTATTCGATAAGTCCAACTCTTTCAATGAGGTTAAATTCCCAAGCGAGTTGGGAAGTTCCCTTATGCTCGTATTCGATAAGTCCAACTTTTTCAATGAGGTAAAATTCTTAAGTGAGCCTGGGAGCTCTCTCAACCCAAAACATCCCCGCAATGAGATGCATTCAAGCTTACCTAGTGCCCCCACTTCATTAGGCAAATCAGTAAGATACCGGCACCCTTCAATCTCTAACTCAATTAAGGATTGTAGTTTTCCAATGAAACTTTCAATTTTCTTTAAACTTTGGCAATTTGCAATAGTCAACCTCTCTAATTTCAAGCACTCAGAGAAGTTTGGGATTGTCGTTATACCATCACACCACCTGAGAGATAGAACTTTCAACTTCCGTGCCCCCTATAAAAAGGATGGCATGTCAAGTGTAAGAACCAATGCATAGTAACATTAGGACCGTTAGACTAGAATCAAAACATGTGATTTACCTTGATCAAGTCCCATACTTTTGAATCATCTTTGAAGTAATTGGAGTCAAGTTTGAAAACAACAAGATCATTGAAATAGATATGGTCTGCCCTGAAATCAGTTATCAAAGGCGAAGGATAGTGCAAAGAAATCCATTTCAACTTTGAATGACACCTTGCAAAGTCCCCAGTTAAAGTTGCCGATTTTAACTTGAGGAATCTTAGGTTTGGAAACTTTTCAAACTCTTCATTTGTGATATGTATAAACCCTGTATAAATACCAAGAGATCCTTCTATCTCAAGTGCTTCAACTTCGTTCTTCCTCTGCAAGTGAAATTTTCCAATGGTGTGAATAAGTTAGTCAACTTCCAACCACTATGGTTTACAATCATGAATGGATAAGAAAAAAAAATGATAAACATCCTAAATCAAGTAGGAATCCTTTATCTTAGAATATACAAAGTCTATATGAAAATCAGACATTTCTTACTTACCTCTTCGGTTCCTATTATTTCAAGGGCTTCTTTTGCAATCCACACCCTACTTCGCTTGCTAGGGTCATTTGGACTTTCTTGATGGACGATTTGCCTTCCCATGTCTATGAGTTGATCGTGCATCCAGAACTTATCATCATCCAATATCTTTATTAAACACCTACTGGTAAGGACATCAATTCCTCTTACCGGATAAAAATCACAATCAGCCCACATATAAATTGCATCGGTCTTCTTCTCATTGAAAAAGAAGCACGCTATATCAAGAAAAATTTGTTGTTGATGTTCATTTAGGTCGTCATAGCTAATCCTCAACTTCTCCAGAATCTCTTTCTCAGGTACATTCCTTAACTTGATCATAGTCTCTTCCCAAAATGCTTTGTCTTTCTTATTAAGTAACGAACCTATCACTTCAACAGCTAAAGGAAGCCCTCCCATACTTGAGACAATCTCACTGGAAAGTGCATGATAATCATTCAAAGGAAAGGTTTTTCCAAAGGCATGCCGACAAAAAAGCTCAAGTGCAGAAGCATCATCCATCTCAAGCATCTCATACGGTATAAGTTTATCTTTAAATTCCTGAACTTGCAAAATAGTATGGTTTCTCGTTGTAATAATTATTCTAGATCCTGAATGTAATGAATTGTTTCCTATTAGTCTCTTAATATGGTCTTTATTATCAACATCATCTAGAACCACAAGGACTTTCTTAGTGCTAAGTACTTCTCCAATCCTCCTTATTCCTTGTTCAATATCCCAGACTCCTTCTGTAGATCCAGAATCAACAAGGTCAAACAGTAGTTTTTTCTGCAATTGGACTATGCCATCCTCGGTCGACATCTTTTCTCTAACATTCTCAAGAAAACTAGAACACTTTCCAAAGTGGGAAAGTAGTTCATTGAAGACGACTTTGGCAACAGTTGTTTTACCAATGCCACCCATTCCATAAATTCCAATGAGCCGCACATCACGATGGTTGACATCTAATAACTCTGTCAAGTGCTTTACTCGATCATCAAGTCCGACTAAATGTTCAGGCACTAATCTTTGTTTCAGCTTTAGTTTCTCCAAAACCCTTTTAACAACCAATTTGACAATCGTTGCTTGGCTGCCATATACAAAAGCGCTTTCATTAGATGACTAGATCTACCCGCGCATTACACTTCAGATAGTCAAAACTTTAACTTGAATAAATTGAAGCACATCAATGATGAGATCCAAGTACACCGAATAATTAGTACGGGCTAATTTAGCATGATTCACTCGATATTTTTTTCATATGTAGGTTATAGAAAGGTCTGAAGACTATAGTATTACCTTACGCAGTAGCCAAAATAACCAAGTGGTGGATACTATACTGTGCATCAACAAAAATTCAACATTTATAGCTAAGCCTAGAAAAACTTTCATTACTTGTAACGGGAGAATCATGAAGAGAAATGCAGCGCTGTACATTGAAGATTGTAGTTTGCTCTCGCTTCTACTGAATATTGAGACATGATTTTGCTTCAACAAATCTTAGTTTCCTTGGGTAATCATAGACAAAGCAGAGGATATAAAGTTGAATGAGAGCAGCGTTGGAGGTAGTTTTCAATACTTCCCGTTACAAAAAGAATAAAATAAATCATTTGACTGGAAACACCGTATTCCATTCAACAAAAGGAAAAGAAGAAATAGGGAAAGGCCTTAAGAGAGTAATTACCTTTGATCCTTTGTTACGATCCGTCCCTTGATTTCATCTACCTTTACAAGAGCCTTTGTCCACGCCTCAACTTCATCGGGAAACAACTTCTCATGTTCCAGTAAAGCATCGCTATATAGTGGAGTTTTAAGCTTAACAATTTCAGGTTCCACGTGAAAAAAAATGGGAAGGATACTTTTTTTACCCTCTGATTGAGACACGTTGTCTATTATGTGTGCAAGCTCACGGAGACACCATTTGCTGGAAGCATAATTCTGAGACAAGATGGGTATATAAATCATAGAGTTGTTGATAGCATGTAAAAGGTTCCCACCAATCACTTCGCCGATGCGGAGTTCTTCTTCGTCCCTAAATACACGGACTCCCGCATCTACCAAGCCGTGGTAGAGGAAGTCCGTGAATCCATAACGAGTGTCGAGTCCTCTGAAATTTAGGAACACTTGATACTCGCCCCCTGCTCGTGCAGTGTCGCTACTTGATCCAGCCTCCGAGTTCGCCATAGCTAGGAAACTTATTATTCCGGATCTCTCTCTCCCCTGTAGAGAAAAGAAAGTTGGCGTGGCGTGGCCTAAGCTTAAGAAATGAGCGGAGGCTTTCGAGGCTAGTGATAAAAAAGTAGACACCAGTGAAGGTGCGCAGGACTTTTTTAACAAAGTTTCGAAATTTAAAAAAGCCTCATCGGGGGTATAAAGGCCACCAATAAAAAAATCATTTTCTTTTCCCCTTAATTAAAGCATCCAATCCCCAAACTGCCTAGAAATCTCCAATCATGCCTATAACCTTTTTTGGTTCGAACAAAAAAAAAAGAAGTATATCATTTAGGAACTTAATAGAACGATCACTTTTTTAAAAATTTATGGGGCAATTATAATGTATAAAAAATTGTTTTCAAATTAAAAAAAAAATAGAAATCTGGAAAAAAAAAAGTAATCTAAAAATTTGTTTTTCAGAAATAAACTTCAAATTAACGCCTATATTTTAGCACTTTAAGCCGCTTATGTGCGCGCGCGCATATATATATATATAGATGTATATATTTGGATGTTGAATTATTAAGAAAAAAATTGGGCCAAATTACCTGCGGCGAACTTTGCACCCAACCTCGGAGCCTACTTTCGGCGTCGCCGCCGGCAGAGTTGTCTGCGCCACGTCTAGGCTGAGGCCGCTGCGTGTCCAGGCCGTGCCGCGCCTCTATGTCCAAGACGGAACGCTTCAGATTTGTCGACGAGAAGAAGAGGAACGAGCTGTCATCGCAAGTGACGAGCCGTTCACAGATCTGAGCGCTCTGATCCTCGCTAGTAACGACGGCAGCAGCTTGTTACTCATGCCGACGTCCGAGCGGTGGGCGTGGAGGTTGGAGCTCAGATCTGCGGAGGAGAGGAGTCTGTGGCTGACCACCGCTTTGCGTCTCTAGGTCTGTAGACTAGCAGCTCCACCGGCCAAGGCACAGCCGCTGGGACGACCGGATCTGGATTCTGTTGCCGGCCGAAGTGGTGGGCGGAGAGAGAGAGAGTGAGAGATATAACGCAAGGAAGCACGGACACGTTCAGAAGGCCTCCGTCTCATGTTGGACACGCTTAGACACGTTTGGACACATGGTCAACTCTTTCCGACACGCTCCGACGCGTGTGTCCAGAGGTTTGTGGGCAGGTTTGCAAGTGCGAAGGGAAGAAGTTGATGGAGGGTGGAGGCAAGGGTGAGGGAGTCGAAACGACGCCGTGAGCGACGGCGAGGGAGGGTTGTGACTGTTGACTGCAATGCCGAGAAGGTTGCGATTGCCGACTGCAACGTCGAGATGGAGAACCGCAATGCCGCAATGAAGGGCTGGACACAAGGCTACGACAGCAAAGGGGGGAACGGAGGCGAGGCAGCGGCGAGAGAGGTAGAGACCAAGCAAGGGAGAAGAGAAGGCGATTGCGATGGTTTTTGCCCTTTGGGCTATTACTTTACTGATTGCTTTTGTTTTTTCAATTTTAGGAAGAAGTGCAAAGAGAGAGACGGCGGCTTCTGGGAAGAAACAAAAGCCTCGTGCAGTGTGACTTCATTCTAGGGAAGAAACGAAAGCCTCATGGAGCGTGACTTCAATCTTGGGAAGTGACAGGCATAGGCGGTGGGTGGGGTGGGGGAAGAAAACAGATGGTGAAATAAATGGGTGGAATCCATTTAGCCCAAAAAAAATAAAATATTGAATGTTAAATAACTTTATTAATACATGGTAAGGCTAATAAATAAATAAATAGGCAGGTTAAAAAGTTATTTAGAAAAATAAAAGCACTAGATGTTAAATAATGATAAATTTTGATTATCGTAGAAAAATATAAATTTATTTTGACTTTAATATCTCGTTAGTTATTTATTTCATTGATAACTTTTGTTAAAGTCAAAAATGTCTTTTTTATGAATAAATTTATTAATATTATTGGTATAGATTTATTATAGGCTTTTTTATTATTTATTTATTTATGAATTTAAATAAATTAATGTAAATATAATAATTAATCATGTATATATATAAAATATTCATTTAATATACAACGTGTTCTAATGTGTCGGAATTCTCTTTTTATAAAAAATGACGTGTCGGTGTGTCATGTCGTGTTGTGTCGCATCTCTGTATCGATATTATTTAGGAAGAAACCAAAGTCTCATGTAGCGTGACTTCATTCTAGGAAAGAAACGAAAGCCTCGTGCAGCGTGACCTCATTCTGGGAAAGAAACGAAAGCCTCGTGCAGCGTGACTTCATTCTGGGGAAGAAACGAAAGCCTCGTGTAGTGTGACTTCAATCTTACGTGTTCTAATGTGTCGGAATTCTCTTTTTTATAAAAAAATGACGTGTCGGCGTGTCATGTCGTGTTGTGTCGCATGTCTGTATCGATATTATTTAGGAAGAAACCAAAGTCTCATACAGCCTGACTTCATTCTAGGAAAGAAACGAAAACCTCGTGCAGCGTGACCTCATTCTGGGAAAGAAACGAAAGCCACGAAAGCCTCGTGCAACGTGACCTCATTCTGGGAAAGAAACGAAAGCCCTCGTGACTTACGGGAAAGAAACGAAAGCCTCGTGCAGCGTGACTTCATTCTGGGGAAGAAGCGAAAGCCTCGTGTAGCGTGACTTCAATCTTACGTGTTTTAATGTGTCGGAATTCTCTTTTTATAAAAAATGACGTGTCAGCGTATCATGTCGTGTTGTATCGCATGTCTGTATCGATATTATTTAGGAATAAACCAAAGTCTCATGCAGCGTGACTTCATTCTAGGAAAGAAACGAAAGCCTCGTGCAGCGTGACTTCATTCTAGGAAAGAAACGAAAGCCTCGTGCAGCGTGACCTCATTCTGGGAAAGAAACGAAAGCCTCGTGCAGCGTGACTTCATTCTGGGGAAGAAACGAAAGCCTCGTGTAGCGTGACTTCAATCTTACGTGTTCTAATGTGTCGAAATTCTCTTTTTATAAAAAATGACATGTCGGCGTGTCATGTCTTGTTGTGTCGCATGTCTGTATCGATATTATTTAGGAATAAACCAAAGTCTCATGCAGCGTGACTTCATTCTAGGAAAGAAACGAAAGCCTCGTGCAGTGTGACCTCATTCTGAGAAAGAAACGAAAGCCACGAAAGCCTCGTGCAGCGTGACCTCATTCTAGGGAAGAAACGAAAGCCTCGTGTAGTGTGACTTCAATCTTGGGAAGTGACAAGCGCAAGTGGTGGGTGGGGTGAGGAAGAAAACATATGGTGAAATAAATGGGTGGGACATGGGGTTCGCAGGTGGTCCAACATGGAAGGGGAGGTGAGGAAAAAACATATGGTGAAATAAATGGGTGGGACCCCACGGCCCCCAAAAAAAATGCAAGTGAGTGTTAGGAATAGAGTTGACCAAAAAAAAAAAAAAATGTTAAATAACTTTATTAATACATGGTAAGGCTAAAAAGTAAATAAATAGGCGGGTTAAAAAATTAATTTGAAAAATAAAAGCAGTAGATATTAAATAATGATAAAATTTGATCATTGTAGAAAAATATAAATTTATTTTGACTCTAATCTCTCGTTAGTTATTTATTTCATTGATAACTTTTGTTAAAGTCAAAAAATGTCTTTCCAATTTTTATGAGTAAATTTATTAATAATATTATTAGTATAGATTTATTTTATAGGCTCTTTTTTATTATTTATTTATTTTATGAATTTGAATAAATAATTTAAATATAATAATTAATCATATATATATATATATATATTCATTTAATATACAACGTGTCGGAATTCTCTTTTTCTAAGAAATGATGTGTCGGCGTGTCATGTTGTATCGCGTGTCCGTGTCGTTTCTACTTAGGTTTTTACTTCCCAGCCTTCAATGATCTCTGCTCATATATTTTAGTTTCTCCTGGTGAGATAATCCCCGGATCGAATTTCTGTAAAAGTTTCTTTTTCTTTCTTTGGATGAAAAAACAAGTTGACATAAGTGGATAGCATAACATGAAGATGAGTAGCGCCACATAAAACCGTAAGTACTATGATGGACAGCCTGCTGAAAAAAAATCGAAAAGCATGATCTCTAGCTTCTCCTGAAAGCTTCTTGAGCAAGAGGAGAGAGGATCGAGACGAGTGAAGAATGCAACCGTCTAATTATAGGCAAAATTAAGAGTACACAAATGCATTTCTTATGAATTTCGTGGATTTATTTTGTCTATTGCAGAAGTAGTTCGCCTTTAGGCAAAACCGAATGCAATCAGGTTCAAAACTACTTTAAGATGGAGACCCATGCGTTTCTCCAAATTTAATTTATGTTTGATGTTTCCTTTTTATTTTACATATTTTCGTTCTTTTCTAGATTTTCACGTTTTACTATTTTGAAAACAAATTTTTATATTATATTTATCACATAAGATGCCATGTCAATTTTAACAGACACGTCTATATCTATATTTAATGAAAGGACTAACTCAAATAAAAGAAATACTTCGGGGATTTAATTATATAAAGAAATGTTGATAAATCTGATTGAACATTTTGCAATAATTCTGTAACTTTCAATACTTTATTCCTTTTTTTTTTTTTTTTTTTTTTTTTTTGTGTGCATATGATAGGGCTTGTCAATTAACTCACACAAGGTCAGTAGCCCGTGCATCGCTTGGAATTGTCGACAGCTATTTTGGGCATGACATTTTTTAAAGCTTTGAAGCTCTAATTACACATTTTCTATATTCATTCAGCTAACAAATTATGACAAGCAAAATATCAACAAGGAACCCGATTCAAACTAGTCCTAAAATTGCTCCTTTACAATCTTGAGTTAGAACAACTCCTGTGGATGTTTTCGTTCGCGATCCTCTAATAATGCTGCAACCTTGAAATCATAGTAACGTGCTTCTGCCTCGCATCTGCAACAGAAATTATCCAAACATAGTTTCATAAGCACATGTTGGTTTTGAGACTCACCAAAAGAAAAATGGAAGAACATTCGAGGAAACTTGAACTTCACCATGACAAATTGGTCTTGAGTCTTCTCTTGTTGAAGTTGAAGCTCCAACCCTTCCTGAACTTGAAGCAGGTCCCCTTCCAGAACTCAAAGCCTTTTCATTTCTTGAACTTGAAGCCGTGCCCATTCCTGGACAAAAACCCAGTGCCATCTTGTGAAGTTGAACCTCTACCGCTTTTTGAACTCAAACCCGTGCCCTTTCCTGAACGTGAGCCTCTATTTCATCCTGAACTCAAAGTCCTGCCCCTTCCTGAATCCACGTCTGTTCTGTCTTGGGAACTTGAACCTGTGTTCCTTCCCGTTCTGAAAGCCATGCTCTTTCCTTAATTTGAAGCCATGCCTCTTCCTGAACCCGAGGCCATTTCTGGAACTCAAACCTCTACCCCTTCCTGAACTTGTCGCCATGCCCTCTCCTAGACTTGAAGCTATGCCCTTTCCTCTGCTTTCATTACCTAGACACTTCCCTGAGCTCGAAGAACCTCTAGCTCCACATCCTCTGCCTCTATTTGCAGTTACTTGGTCAGTCGCGACAATCCTATCCATCTCCATCTGGACCATACTAATCTTCATTTTATCGAGAAAATAGTCTTTTGCTGGTAACAGGTATGGAGAACTTCATTTTATCCCTTCATTCTCAATCTGACGTGATCTGCATTGAAAGTTTAGACAAGACGATGACAATATTCATATCGAGAAAATAGTCTTTTGCTGATTTGAAAGCTTTCTTTGAAGCAAGAATGACATTGTACATCCAAATTACTATTAGGAGCTAATTGAACCAATGGAAAATATAGAGATGGCGTTGAACGTTCGATAAAAGTTCATGACCTAATTGCACCAATTAAAAATTCAAGAATGTCGTCAGATATTGGAAAAGGTTCGAAGATTAATAGTGTCATTGTATCTAGAAAAAGAAACACAATCAAACCCACTAGACTACAACTCGGATTGCTTTTGCTTATTCTCTCCTGAGGTTGGATTCTTGTTCCACCATGGCGTTCCCTCTCCCTCAAGTGTAGCTCATGATTCAACGCACTTCCGGAATTAGTTAACACTCGCCTTATGTGTTTATGCCCTAGTGTCTCTTCGCAGCGGGTTATGGTAAAGAGCAAAAAAATTCGTGACAGTTAACCTACATGTGGAAAGGTTAACTCTGAACTATGTCGCATTAACATTCTAACACAAAAGGCCAAAAACATATCCTAATTTCATCAGCAATATGAAAATGGATTCATAGGACATAAACCCAGAATATGCAAAAAATAACACAAATTCGATGGAAGAAAATGTCCGCACCTTGTCTGACTTATATCCCAAGTGTGATGTTTCACCAAGAATCTTCTCTATCTAGTTCTTCAAAGAGATATGAAAGAAATTGCCTGAATCTTTGATAAACTCTCTGCGCATTCTTGTATGTTTACGTGGCACTAATTTGGTATATTTGTGAGAGATACGTTGATCAACCTTTCCAATGACTCGGCACTGTCTGGCTCCCAAGAATTCCAGGAACTCTAGTTTATCAAGGCCCCCGGCACCAGTTAATCCATCACACTCTTCAGGTTCTTCGAGTTTGATAGCCCAGCTGATCTTCCTGGAGAAGCGCAGCCATGAGCACGGATATCTCCTAAAGTTTCCAGAACACCCACAACCACGAATGAATGAAGTCAGACGAATTCCACGAATCTCAAGTTGGAGCAGAGTGACCCTGCCAAGCGAGAACATATCAAACAGAGAAGACCGGGAATTGTACAAGGGGTCGTAGTTCTAGTTTAGACAGAGTAGGCTTTTCCAGATGAGAAAGAGAACCCAATGCTGGAGGTGGTGCAGCAACGATCATTAGGTTTGATGCCTAATGCACAAATCAGAGACCCCTGTACAACCTATATGAAATATAATAAGAACTACGCTGTACGCCAAAAGTGAATACATGAATTTTTGCTTAGTCGAGCACAACGACAATCTCAAAGAGAAAAAAGGACTTCAAAACGTGCCAGTAAGTGTTGTGATACAAAGAACATCTTAAAGAGTAACTTTGTCCTAGAACTACACCAGAGAAACTGAAAAAAGAAAAGAATAAAAACAAAAAGAAGCATGCCAATATAAAAACTGAAGTACGAGTCTAAACTCTTTTGAGTGTCTATTCATCGGTATGAGCATGTACGAGTATATGTACTTCACTCGTCTCTCGTTTTCCATCTATACATTTTTCGAAGTGTGACTCAACTGGCCTGATTTTGACCCTTTTAAGTTTCTAGGTCATGAAGAATGCACTGATAGTCGGATAGTATTCGAGAGAGAGCAAGATGTGTATGATTTTTACAATAACAAGTGCTGCAAATGTCGGACTCAATGAGATTAATTCATAAAGGGCTTGTTCTTTTACCAAGTTTTTTATGCACAGAATGACAAATTTCTCCCACAAGGTCAAGCCCACCGCAAAAGAGGTCACCACTTGTAAGTTCACAATAAAGGGTCACAAAGGGAGAAAACTCTGGAGATACGTGTTAGTGCCCCCTTCATTGGAGACAGCAGATTGGCCAATTGGAATCCGCATCCCAGTAACCACTCATTAGTTTTAAGTCTCCTTAAGAAAAATGTAGGAAAATCCAAGAAAAATAGAATTTTACCTTGACACGTTGAGTCTCCTCCCAAAAGAAGAATTCGTAACCTTGGCGTCGCCCCAAAAGAATGAAGAACATGGATATCTACCAAACATGTCATATTACCTTAGATCTTCCGCTTGCTTCAGTGCTTGTTCGCGCTGGCCTTATTGTTCGTCACGACCTTGGTGTCTTAGACTCAGTCTCGGCCGAGCTTGGACCCTTATCCATCCCTGATATTAAGCTCGTGCCCATTTTAGCCACGCCCCCTCCAAAACTCAAAGTCGTCATCCTTCCTGAACTCACGGTTGCACCCTTTTCTGAGGCTGAACCTCTGCCCCTTCCTGTACCCAAAGTTGCGCTGCTTCGTGGGCTTGAAGAACCTCTGTCCGTCCCAGATCTCGAACTCGTGCCCATTTTCGTTGCGCCCCTTCCTAAACTCAAAGTCGTGTCCATTCTTGAACTCGGAGTTGGGCCCTTCCCTAATCTGCCCCTTTCTGTACTCATAGTTGCGCTGTTTCGTGAACTTGAAGCTATGCCCCTTCCTGAACTTGGACTGGCGCCCTTTTCAGTTGTGCCCCTTGAACATGAGCCTCTACCTCTTTGTAAACTCAAAGCCGTGACCCTTCCTGAACTCAAAGTTGCGCCCTTTTTGGAAGATGAATTTCCACCCCTTCCAGAACTCGAAGTCACGCTACTTCGGGAACTTGAAGCTATGCCCCTTCCTGAATTTGATGCCACGCCTTTTCCAAAAGTAGAAGCCGTGTCCCTACCCGGCCTAGAAGCTTTGCTCTTTCTTGAAGTTGAAGTCATACCCCTTGTTTTGCCTCTTTCTGCGAGATCCCTTCCTGGGCTTGAAGCACATCTGGTCCCACTTCCTCCGCTTGTTTTTGCAATTACTTGGTCATTCTTCACAGTTCTATCCCTCTTCACCTGGACCATGTTGAAATCCCACGTAAGTTTTTTAAGGACTGCACAATTAATAAAATGCAAATCTTCAGTACTTACAGAAGAAAAATCTCTGTGATCCTCAACTTTAGTTGTAGCTTTGTTGGATATCTCATCATGTTCAATTCCTTGGCAGCTCGATCGAACAACATTGTTTCGGTTGGCTGGTTCTCCAAGCTCCTCCTTGTACTCCTTCCTATTTTCCACGCTCACCGTTTTCCCCCCATCGACACTGCCATAATGCAAAATCCTTCCGTCCCTCGTTTGCCTCCCATTTCTCATGGCCTCAAGACATTCAGCATCGCCCAGCTTTGACTGAGAATCATTAAGTGAGAAGGTGCTATCAGTTTCGCTTTCACCCATGGATGCAGTGTCTGAGTTTTCATCAGAACCAGAAATGCCCCACTCAGCCTCATCCTCATCGGAATATTCATCAGTCCTCATTGTCCATTCCTCTCTTAACATCTCCATCATCTCGTCATCATATTCTCCCTCCCACTCACTGTCAACTCCTCCCTCGACGTACAGATGAATCGATCCTCTTTTAGATGCTAGTTGCACCATTCCCTTCACTTGCTCATCACTCTTAATCTCTATAGGCAACTCGCCGTATTCACCACGAGTCTTGTACCACATTCTCTTCAAACGAAAGCCAAAACCTTTAATGTCAGCAATCAATCCTTTATATGTCACCGAATTAGAGGTGATACCTTCGTTTTCCCTCATTATTCCACCAACAAACTCAAAATTGGACTTCTTTACTCCGAGGTAGAATTCGATTGTGAAGGGATGTTCCATCTATGGTGTAAAAATTTCAATGTGAGAGCGAAACAAACATATGTGTTAAATACATATGAAATCTTTTTGCACATTTACCCGAAGTCCAATGCGGCACAAACATCATTCATTAGTTAAAGACATATCTAGGATTAAATATTTAAATGTCTAGTGGAATATCAGTAATACTCATTTGATCTTCTTTTATTAACTAAATTTGAACTTTTAATAAGTATGTGATGTAAATTCTAATAAAACATCAAATAAGTTAGATAATTATCTACCTGGGAGTACTATCTCATCACAGATTCCCTTTTTAAGGGAAAGAGAAGGAAAAAAAAATGTTAGAATGCCAATGTAAGTAGAACTTTTCAGTGGCGGGTTTTTTACTATTGATTTGAGGACTGAAACTACTTACTTTATACTGAATGGAAATATTAGTTTCAATCAATAATTTGTTCCTCTATATTCCAAATTAACTAGACAATCCTTTGGAAGCAAGAAATACATGATTTAACAGAGTAGAAAAGTAGACTTTGATTTAGCAATAATAAAATAATCTAGATGTAAAAGGTTGAATCTCCAAATCCTAAATGTAAATACATAAAACATAACTTTAGTCGACACAAAAGGTCGATAAGAATCACGAGTGATTTTCATTAGATTTTTTGGAGTTAGTATTAACCAAATACTGCAAAACGCCATTACAAATATGGGAATATTCTTAATGAACTCATTGCGACAGCTATTCTTGGTGTCCTGCGATTACCATAATTTATTTTGTCAAATCTCATGATAAAGACAAATGATGCTTTTGTACATCACTAGATGCCTAACTCCTAAATAATCTGAAATGCGAGAATCTAAATATTCTGTGAAGGTAAACAAGTTTTTGACATTTTTTTAAAGATATTTAATGACCTGTGAGAAAAAATCTCGACGTCAATATGCATAAAAACAAAGCCAAGGCTTTGAGAGTTCCACAAATTACACAGACCGGAAAGTATTTGGGCATTCCTCCCGATTGGGGAGTTCGAAAAAAAGTAGATGTTCGCCTAGATCCTAACTAGAGTTAGCATGAAACTTGAAGTGGGGAGGAGAAGTAGATGCCAAGAGCTAGGAGGAAATGCTTAAAGAGGCATTGCCAACCTATTCCATATCCAGTTCCAGTTCTCTTCCTATTTTTATGCAATTATTTTAGTGAACTTTAATTCTTGATCTTTTTCTTTTTTACTCCAATTACATTAATCCGATCTTTATGAATAGTTTTGTATCATGTCAACTATCTTTTAATGGAAATTATATATTCCAATTAAATACTAATATAGATCCTATTATCTTGTATTTCGAAACTAAAAAAGAGTTTTATTTTCTACTTTTCGAATGAAAAATCCATTATTGTGGGGACATCGTTTCAATTCAGTTCATGGAAGCCTGCATGTTGTTGTATTCTCTCTTTAGCTAAAGATATATGCTTTTAAATTCATGAGGGTCTTTAAATTGTACTTTTTAGTGAAATAATATGTTTACTTGTATAAAAGTTACATTCTGACATAACGTGTGACTATCTCTTCAAGCAATATGTGCTTTCATTTAGTTTGAAATAATCATGTACATTGAAAGGGCGTGAATCTCGCGTGGCGGGCAATTTGCTGTCGTAATAAAGCGCATAGTCAACTAGTCAAGCCACCGACCAAAAAAAAAACTAAACTAGTCAAGCCCACCGTATATGCCTGCCCAGGCAAACAACAAACATGCAACGCAAATCATTGCTTAATCTGCAGGTGGATAGATTAGCACTGATTTAAATTGATTAAACAGTCTTAACAGAATTGATAAAGATAGAGGAAAATCAAAGATTCTAATTAATTTTACTCAAGAGGCCAATTCATAGGAGATGGATTTTTTTTTCCATATCCAACATATATAACATGAATAATCTGCCTCTTGTTCATCATAGTTTTCACTTGGGGCGATACGGGTGATAATATAATGAGTTGTTGCTTTTCTATTGTGCATCTATGATCAGGTCATTGACAGTTAACTTCTCCACAACTCAATAACGCAATAATCGAATCGAATTATCCATAATTAGTATTTCTATATGTATAGTATTAAATTTGTGCACTAATTATGCCTATTGCCAAATAATAAAAAATTAGAAGACAGAGACATCATATGATGTTTCTGTAATCTATAATTTGTAATCTATTATCTAGTGTCTTATCTATGAAAGCAATTTCCATGAATTAATACCTGAAGAACCTAAACTATCCAAAAGGCAAGTAGAGATAAGTGGCTAAACTAAGGAAAAGAATCAGCCACCGAAGAAATGCTGTGCCACAAAAAACGACGACTTTAAAAGGGTAGATTAAAAAATGAACATGTGGAAGGAACACTAATGTATTTCAAATTATTTAGAGATCATCTCCGATAAATTTTAGTAGTGGATTATTGAATTTATTTTCGTCCATGCAAATTTCAGAATGATATTTAACTTTTTACAATTTGTGTTGTTTTACGGAAGTACGGCATCAAACTGAAATTAGAACAAAATTTTCAAACCCATGCATCTACTGTATATTGATGAGGAAAGTGTCGCACCTTGTCTGACTTGGATTCAAAGTTTGATGTGTCCACAAGAATCTCCTCTCTGTAACGCTTCAAATAGATTGGAGATGGGTAGTCTTTGCTAAGGCCTTTACACTCCCTTATTTGGATGCGGCAATCATCTGGTATATTTGTGTAAGATATATCAATCAAAGTTGTCAATGACATGCACCCTATTACCTCCAAGTACTCTAGATACCCTAGCTTGTTTAGGCCCTCAATGATAGTAAGTAGATTGCACCATTGGATTCGCAAATTCTCCAGGTTCTTCAAGTATGATAACCCACATATTTTTCTCAGAGATTCGCACTCAAACACGAAGAAGGATGCCAATGATTTTGAAAGGTCCATAAATTGTATCTCAACTAGCTCTGGACACAAGAGCACCCACGCCCGTCGTAGCTTCCTTAGTTCCAAAGGAATGGACAAACTCTGAAGCAGCTCACAACCCATAACAGTTAAGTTCTCCAATTGTGGAAGCCCATGGAGTGGAATGTAATCCACTTCAACATGACAGAGCTCTAAAGTCGACAAATTTCTCAATCTCAAGTAAGAAGGAAGTAATTTTGCCCATCTGATGTTTAAGAATTTTAAATTCAATGTTAGCAAAGAGGACTCAAGCTGCCCGAGGGTTTCTAGGTCTAGGTGAGACAAAGTAAGCCTTTTTAGATGAGAAAGAGAAGCCAAATCTGAATGTACGGGGACTTTTAACAGATTTAGATCTAACTTTTTCAATCTAGATAACTTCCCAATCCACCATAAGTTGCATTCAGTGATTAGGTTTGATTTGCATGTATTACGAGAGCCATCACTTAGTAGCAATTTAACCAAATTAGTAAGGTTTGACAAATTAGGGACTAGGAGCAATGATTTAGATTGAAGAAGTAGACAGGTCAAACTTGGAGGAAGCTCTGGCAACCTTTGAATTACATGACAATCTCTTAAGTTTAGTTTGCGGAGGTGATGAAGCATGTTAATCGTCCTTGGAATTCCGCAAATA
Organism: Eucalyptus cladocalyx; assembly: GCA_017140615.1. Taxonomy (NCBI): domain Eukaryota; kingdom Viridiplantae; phylum Streptophyta; class Magnoliopsida; order Myrtales; family Myrtaceae; genus Eucalyptus; species Eucalyptus cladocalyx. Next base: position 35,832,693 of record CM029518.1, read on the forward strand.
TGAGTGCTCTCTAAATTTAGGATCCTTAAAGATGACAACTCTCCAATTCCAACAGGAATTTCACCTTTCATTTCATTTTGCCTAGAGAGATCCAGCACTTCAAGATTTTCCAACATGTTGATGCCACTAGATAATTGCCAAACACAATGCTCTGGAGAAGATGATCCATTTTTTGATAAACGCAATGTGCGTAATGATGTTAATTTTTCAATAGAGTTAGGAAGTCCCCTTACCTTTGTATTTGATAGGTCTAACTCTATCAATGAGGTTAAATTCCCAAGTGAGCTTGGAAGCTCTCTCAACCTAGAACATCCCCGCAATGAGAAGCACTTAAGCTTCACTAGTGCCCCCGCTTCTTTGGGCAAATCTGTAAGGTTCCTACAATCACTAATCTCTAACTTAATCAATGATTGTAGATCTCCGATGAAGCTTTCAATTCTCTTTAGCTTGTAGCAGTATGCAAGAGTCAACCTCTCTAAACCCAAGCATTTAGAGAAGTCTGGGATGATCGTTATGTCATGGCACCGACTAAAAGATAGAACTTTCAAATTATGTGCTTTCTGCAAAAATAAATGGCTTGTTAAGTGTAAGAACTATTGCACAATACAAACTACGACTATTAGACTAGAATTAGAACATGTGATTTACCTTGATCAAGTCCCATGCTTTTGTATTATCCATGAAGAGACTCCAATGAAGTTCAAAAACAACAAGATGATCCAAATACATATTGTCCGCCTTGAAATCCCCATGAGGCTTCCAAGAAATCCATCTCAACTTCATACGACACTTTGCAAAATCCCCAACAAAAGTTCCACCATGTAACTTGAGGAATCTTAGGTTTGGTAACCTTTCCAACTCTTCATTTGTGATATCTATGAAGCTATCCCTTTGATTTATTATCTCAAGCGCTCGAACCTTGTCCTTTCTCTGCAAGTGGAATTTTGCAATGGTGTAAAGAAGTTTGTCAACTTCCAACCACTATGTTTAACAATTTGAATGGGTAGGGGAAAAATGAGAATAATCCTAAATCAAATAGGAATCCTTTGTCTTAGAATATATAACTTCTATTTGAAAATTAGATGCTTTTTTCTTACCTCTTTAGTTCTTATTACTTCAAGGGCCTCTTCAGCAATCCACAGCTTGCTCCGCTTGCTAAGGTCGCTTGGACTTTCTTGACGGACAATTTGCCTTCCCAAGTCTATAAGTTGATCATGCATCCAGAATTTATCATTATCCACCATCTTTATCAAGCATCTACTAGTAAGGACATCAATTCCTCTTTCAGGAAAAAATTGGCAATCGGCCCACATGTAAATTGCATTTGTCTTCTTCGCATTGGAAAAGAAGCATGCTATATCGAGAAAAATTTGTTGTTGATATTCATCTAGATCATCATAACTAATCCTCAACTTCTTTAGAATCTCTTCCTCAGATATATTCCTCAACTTGACCAATGTCTCTTTCCAAAATGCTTTATTTTTCTGATTAAGCAATGAACCTATCACTTTAATGGCCAAAGGAAGCCCTCCTGTACGAGAGACAATTTCACTTGAAAGCCCTTGAGAATCATCCAAAGGAAAGTCTCTACCAAAGGCATGTCGACAAAAAAGCCGAAGTGCAATAGCATCATCCATCTTAAGCATCTCATATAGTATAATTTTACCTTTAAATCCATGAACTTGCAAAATAGCTGTGTTTCTTGTTGTAATGATTATCCTGGATCCTGAATGTAGTGACTTATTTCCCATAAGTTTCTTAATGTGCTCTTTATTATCAACATCATCTAGAACCACAAGGACCTTGTTAGTGCTAAGTGTTTCTCCAATCCTCCTCATTCCTTCCTCACTATCCTTGACTCCTTTTGCAAATTGAGAATCAACAATGTCAGATAGTAATTTTTTCTGCAATTGGAGTATGCCATCCTTGGTCAACATGCTTTCTCGAACGTCCTCAAGGAAACTACAACACTTTCCAAAGTGGGAATATAGTTCATTGAACATAACTTTGGCAATGGTTGTTTTACCAATGCCACCCATCCCATAAATTCCAATGAGCTGCACATCATGATGGTTGACATTTAATAACTCTGTCAAGTGCTTGACCCGATCATCCCGATCATCAAGTCCTACTAAATGTTCAGTCACTGATTTTTGTTTTAGCTCTAGTTTCTCCAAAACCTTCTTGACAACTAATTTGATAATCATTGCTTGGCTGCAGTGTACAAAAGCGCTTTTATTAGTTGACTAGATTAATCGCTTACCCACACATCCCACATCAAATTGTCAAAATTTGACTTGAATAGATTGAAGTACATCACGAATGAGATCTCAGTACAATGAATAATCATAATAGACTAATTTAGTATAATTCACTTGATATGTTTTTCATATGTAATTAAAGAAATGACTGAAGACTATAATATTGGCTTACATGATAGCCAAAATTACCAAGTGGGTACTATATCATGAATAAACAAAATTTCAGCATTTACAGTGAAGCCTAGAAAAAAATATTCAGCACTCGTAATGGGAGAATCATGGACCTAGACAAATGCGGCGGTGTACATTGAACACTCCAGTTTGCTCTCGCTTCTATTGAATATTGAGACATTGATTTTGCTTCACCGATTCCTATTTTCCTTTTGTAATCTTAGACAAGGCAGAGGATGGGAAGTTGGAATGAGAGTTGTAATTGGAGGTAGTTTTCAACACTTTTCATTACTAAAAGAATAAAAGAAATCATTTGATGGGCGCCGTTGTACATCATTCAACAAAAAAAGAAATAGTTAGGGATCTTAAAATAGTATTATTACCTTTGGTCCTTTCTAACATTCCATCCCTTAATTTCATCCACATCTGCAAGAGCCTTTCTCCATGCCTTGACTTCATCAGGAAACTTGTTCTCGTGTTCCAGTAATACATCATTATATTGTGGAGTCTTAAGCTTCACGTCCTCAGGTTTTACATGGAGAAAAATGGGAAGGATACTTTTTTTACCTTCTGACTTAGACGCGTTGTCTACTATACGCACGAGCTCACGAAGGCACCATTTGCTGGAAGCATAAGTTTGAGAGAAGATGGGTATGTAGATCCTAGAGTTGTCGATAGCACGTAGAAGATTCCCACCAATCACTTCGCCGACACGGAGTTCATCTTTGTCCCTAAATACGCGGACTCCCGTATCTACCAAGTCGTGGTAGAGGAAGTCCGTGAATCCATAACGAGTGTCAGGTCCTCTAAAATTCAGGAACACTTGATACTCACCCCCTAATGTTCGTGCAGCATCGCTACTCAATCCAGCCTCCAAGTTCGCCATAGCTAGGAAGCTTATTACTCGCGGATCTCCCTCTCCCCTGCAGAGAAAAGGTGTGGCGTGGCCTAGCTGAAGAAATGAGCGGAGGCTTTCGAGGCAAGAGATAAAAAGGTAGACACCAGTGAAGGTGCGCAAGACTTTTTTAACGAGTTTCAAAATTTAAAAAAGACTAATCGGGAGACCATAAAGGGCACCAATAAAAAAAATCCCTTTTCTTTTCCCCCTAATAAAAGCATCCAATCCCCATCTGCCGAGAAATCTTCAATCATGCCTGAAACCTTTTTTGGTTCAAACAAAAAAAAAAAGTATATTATTTAGGAACTTAATAGAACGATCAATTTTTTTAAAAATTTTATGGGAAATTATAATATATAAAAAATTGTTTTCAAATTTTAAAAAATTGAAATCTGGAAGAAAAATTGGTGGGCTCACTTAAAAGTCAAATTTATTTGTCTATTTGCCCACTTAGTGTTGTGCATAGGCAAAGTAGATTCCCATGAAGGTGCGCGAGACTTCTTCGGTAAGTTCCGAAATTTTAAAAGACTCATTGGGAGACCATAAAGGCCACTTATAAAAAATTCCTCTTTATTTTCTCCTGAATAAAAGCATGTAATCCCTAAACTACCGAGAAATCTTCGATCATGCCTATTACTTCTTTTTTTGGTGCAATTACGTTCCTAAATAATATACTTCTTTTAGATCAATTTCTTAATATATATATATATATGAGCCAATTGTAATGAACAATTTTTTAATTTTTTTTTAAAATCCGATAAAAGACAGTAATCTAAAAAAATTGTTTCTAAACGTTTGTTCTTTCAGATACACACTTCAAATTAAAAGCGGGCCTATATTTTAGCCCTTTAAGCCGCTTACAAGTTGCATATATATATGTATATATATGTGTGTGTATATATGTTATTTAGAAAAAAATTGGGCCAAATTACCTGCGGCCACCTTTGAGCCCAATCTCGGAGCCTCCTTCCGATGTCGCCACCGGCGGAGTTGTCCGCACCGCATCTAGGCTGACACCGCTGCTTGCCCAGGCCAAGCCAGCCCTCCTTGTCCAAGACGGAACGCTCAGATCTGTGGACGAGAAGAAGAGGAACGAGCTGTCATCGCAAGTAACGAGCCGTTCATAGATCTGGGAGCTCAGATTGTCGCTAGGAACGACGACGATGGCTTATATACTCACGCCGACGTCTGAGGGGTGGGCGTAGATGTTGGCGCTCAGATCTGCGGAGGAGAGGCCGTCCTTGGCTTACCACCGCTTTGCGTCTCCAGATCTGTGGACGAGCATCTCGCGGCCAAGGCACGGCCGCCGGGACGACGGAGGGGGTGGACGCGGCAGTCCGCCGTTGCTCAACAGCCAGATCTGGACTCCATTGCCGGGCGAAGTGATGACCGGGAAAAAGAGAGAGAGAAAAATCGTATTTTTTTTTTATTTCAAATAAATTCCACCTGTCATTTTTTTCTCCCTTTTTTTTTTTTTTTTTGAAAAAAAGGTTTCTCATATTCTAAGTAATATTTAGATTAATACCACGAAAAAAATCCAAACTGATACAAATGTGATAAACTTATTATAAATTAATTATTTGACTACTAAAAATTTCAAATTAGTACATATGTGACAAATTTTACCTTAATCTAATTTTTTAATAGCTAAAAATCCAAAACCGATATATTTGTGATAAATTTATCTTTCGTTAATTTTTATTAAATTAGATTAATACCATGAAAAACCACAAATTAAAATGGAAGATAAAACTCTAAACTGATATACTTGTCGATTGCCACGTATTATCTAACTCAACAATTTGATGGTAAATTTTAACGTAAACTAACGAAATTTTAATTTGTCATGATGATTTAAGATTTTTCGTGGTATTAACTCTTATCTTTAGTACACGTATCTATTCTCAACCTATTATGATATAGGTTACCAATTTGGGATTTCTTATACTCCTCCACCTTTCTATGTGTTTTTTTTTTTTATATATATTATGTCCGAACTCTTCCAGCACCAACTAATTCGGGTTAATTTGATCCTTTTCAAGTTTTAAAAATGTGAAGGAGTGTATTCTTTTTTTTTTTTTTTGGGTGGAACAAAGGAGTTTATTTGAGCATGTTTAGTACCAACTACCTATAAAAATGAACGCGTTTTGAACATTTTCAACATTTTCTGATTTACACTTGCCTATGTAGATGCTATAATCACAAGGCTTAATTTCTCAAATCAATTACCCATTTTTGGTCATGATAGAGTCATCCAAATTGATTTTTTGGGGAGGTCGAATAGAAAGAAAGTTCAACGATTGAAGTCGATATTTTGTGCATTCGTGCAAGCGTTGCATCTTTTCATAAGACACTAATATGTGTGCAATTAACATTTCTTTCAATTTATTGTTGAACGAATAACTATGAAAAAATATTTTATGTTTAAGTCACATTCACCTAGACACTTTTTAGATCTTAGCAAAATTCTAATTGACTTCTTCTATGTTACCTTGAGTTTAAGAAGACAATTTTAGAACAAGTAACTTAGTAGCAGCGCCATTGCTGATAATAATAATAATAATAACAACGACAACGTAAAAAGTAGATCAATTTTTTTTTTGTTTCTCTCTGAGTCTTTTTGTTTGTGCACGGTAAGGTTAAAGCCCACCTCCAAAATCAAATACGGAGAGGGAGAAAAGAGGGGGTTTGTGTGTGTGTGTGTTTTTTTTTTTTTTTTTTGGGTGAGGGGGAGGGGGGTGTTGTTATCATATGTTACTTTAGTAGAATGGGAAATTATTGTACTAGGTGATGGATGTTTAATCGAGAAACGATTGTTTAAGGCGTTGTTGTCCTGGACCGTCATGAGTGTCCTCTACCTTCTTTAGAATCTTTTCTAGTCGTAATGGTTCGACACGCCAACTTTTTTTTTGGGTCAACAACATGCCAACTCATTCAGCAATAATTTTTCTTTTTATTTTAAGTTCATGCATCGCACGCCAAAGTGGACTATACATGTACGATTATATATATGTCAGTAATGTTTGTTCTCGTGTTTTGATGTTAACCACTTAACGAATGTTGAAGATTATTTTTAAATGAAGTGCCCCAAACTTTTCAATAAATTCAATTTTTTAGGCTCCATGGAAGAACATAAAGGCACCTATGCTGCCATTCAGATAAATTTTTAAATTTTTTCTTTTTTGGCTTTATTAGATATGTGCAACCCTGCAGGTCCAAGATTGCATTTCCTGGAAATGAATCGAGGTCCCACCATCGAAGAATCCTATATAACGTCCTTTAGACGATACTAGAGTTAAATAATCCCATAGGCAGCCATTGTTGACCTTATGTTTGGGAGAGGACATCAAGGTGATAAAGGGAAGGAACATGAGAAATTAGACATATATTATATTGTATTATTCCAGTTAACTAGAGTACATAAAGTCACACAAATTCGGCATTTTTTTTTCTGTGTAGTAGATTTAAATTTTAAGATGGCAAGATATCAATTGAAGATTTTGTTATTAATAGATTAATAATAGATTATTTATGCACATAATTAATTCAGCTAGATAGACTGCGAGATGCAATCCAGTTCACACCCAATAATGAGCTTAAAATCCCTTCGATATTGATGGGCACACTACAATTGTCATGTCAGTGCGGGAATCTTTCTCCAAAAAAATAAGAGAAATATTTTTGTGGCCTGGTCTGGGGAAGAAACAAGTTCGAACGCCTCATTGAACTTGGATAATAGACTCTGGAGTTTATCTCTCTACGTGCTCCAAGCATGTTCTGCCTTTGCACGTATTTGCAAGTTTTTGCACGTGTTGTGGAATGCTATTCAGATTAATCTCGTTTCCACTCCGTCACTTATCTTACTCTTCTGTTGAAGAGGTCAAAAACACAAAACCCGATTGGCTATTTTGGACCCATGTAATTGAACTGGTATCAACATGGGTCACACTCAATCACGCAGGCAATGGATCATTTAGAAAATTAAAAATGTAGTGGTCGGAGCTGAAATTTCCATGATGGCGCCTCGCCGGCCAACGCGTAGGGATTCTTTCGTTGACTACACTGGGGAGCTACATTATCTGCAACACCAATGTTAACCAACTCTTTAACTGTAATGTTCCCACGGTTCTTGGGCTAGCTTTTTATTTTTTTTTCCTGGGGAAAAAAGAAATGTTTTTTTTTTCTAATTGGAGAAAGTGACATTTATTGCATATGTATATGTACTGGATCTTGTCATTTGACCGAGCATATTCAATTCGACTAAGATAGGGCTCCATGGTGGCTAGTGGTCTGGTTTCTCAAAATTGTCAAAGCTCAGTCCTCCCAGCGAAAACATATATTAAAGATGAGGACCTCAATTTCATGACACATAGAAGATATTATTCAGGGTTAGTGGATTGGGTCCAAAGAGGTTTTTTTCTTTTCTTCTTTGTTTTGGGGCAACCTGAACTGATAACATCTGTTAAATGAATTGGACGTTGATAGTTCAAAAGCCACATGCAAGCTCGATCCTCAAACGGTATGGACATATCTATTCAGCCCGTCGAACTGCCAAGCCAATTCTTTTTGATCTAATAATTCATAGTAAGCGTTCTTAAGAACTTACCGCGACATTGTCATTCTTGCTTGGCATCTACTTTTACTTTCTTCTTGTGAAGGATTGATTGATGTTCTCCATTGACCTAGCTTACCACAATTATAAAGATCAATGCCTTTTCTTGATTCGGATCTTTCCTTGGATCTATCACGGTCGTAGGAGTGTCGAGATTTACTTCTTCCTCCATGCTCTAAGACAAGAAGTTGTGATTTAGATAAGTCGGACACTTTTCTCCCACGCCTCATACTTAAGTAAGCTAGATTTCACTGCATCCAACTTTGCTTTTCAGTTAGTGATGATAAGATGAGAGTTGTGATGAGTATCCTATAACTATCTAGAAGCAAACTAAGGAAGAACGGTGCTTGTAGCTCATCATTTATCAAACTTTGCAACTCATTCAATAGATCCACCATTGGAGCGCCCTCTTGATATTTCAAAGCAACAAGCTTCTCGATACTGTTAAGCTTGTTATTTGCTAGTCTCCTCTCATACAACACTTAAAGTTTCTTTCAAAGTGTTTGTTTTCTTGTGGCAATTTCATTCTCTACACGGTGATAAACATTGTCATCCAACTATTTCCTAATGAGACATACACGTTGCTTATTTAGCAACCACCATTGTCGATCAGTGTAGCTAGGCTTAGCTTTGGCACTTTGTATGGGACCATGCATTTCCTTGCAATAAAGAAAATCAAGAATCTTGCATTTCCATGTTCTGTAGTTGGCACTGTGTAGGCTGACACCTCATACTTCACCTAGGATTACTCACAGACACCTAGGGTGCGCATGACAATGATTGCATTGAAATAATTTGCGGAGCAATGTAAATGATTTTTCATTTCATTTTGAAGAGTTTAAGTAAAAATAACTATTTGATAACGATACAAAATTTCTACTCTAAAAATAGAAATTCGTTTAATTACAACACAAAATTTCTTCCTTTCAAAAATGGCTATAAAGAACACGACGACCTTTAATATAAAAAAAATGATTTAGTAACAAAAAAATAAAGAATAAATCATAAAAAAATAAAATAAATCATAAAAAATAAAATAAAAATATCATTTTATTTTAAAATAAAAATATATTATTTTAAAATAAAAATATCATTTTATTTTAAAATAAAAATTTCCTTAAAAATAAATTTATTTTATTTATTCTATTTTATTTTATTTTACGAATAAATTTATTTTAAAATGAATAAAAAATAAAAAAAAATAAAAGTAAATTTATTTGGCAAAACACTCAAGGCAAATATAAATAAATTTATTAAATTTATTTTTATTTATCATAAATAAATTATTTTTAATAAATTTAATAAATTTATTTTTAACAAACTAAAAATAAAATGATAAATAAAAATAATTTATTTATTTTTAATAAATTTATTTTTATTTTTAGTGAAATGAGGAGAGACGAAGGAGGAGGAGGAGGAGGCAAAGACGTAGAGGAGATGATGGAGGACTCACTGAAATTAGGGTTTAGTGGGAGAAATTATTTTTGATTTCTCTTCCAGAAATCAGAATTAGAAAATTTTTACTTCTGATTTCTCTTCCAAATCAATTTCTGAAATAAAAATCTATTCCATAAATAGAAAAACTGAGTAGGTTTATTAAACAGGTTTCTATTCCAAAAATAGGTCTGAAATAGAAAAATTATTTCTGGAACATAAATTTTGATTATCATGCACCCCCTAGTGTTCGCCAAACCTCGTCACCCTATCTCTCCATAATGTAGAATGCGGAGCCCCAGGATTTATCTAATTCTACAACATTGGTGACATTCTATTTTGCCGTAACTTAAAAGTACTTGTTGAATGCCGAAAGGATCGGAATCCTAGAAAGAGTATTCAAAGGCAGTGCAAGTGCAATCGAAGGTTAAGCTTGAAATAGAGCTGTGGGAGTCATGTTCGAGCATAGAGCATGGGATCACTTGATTTTGCAAGTTATAGAGAGTTTGATTAAGCTTTCCCGCTGGACTATATATCAGTTTTAGCTATATAGTTTCTGTAGTAATTTCCAACAGTAAGTCCGTTGTACGATTGTCTGGCAAACGCTAATACAGCTGAAATTAGTCTTGCAATGGTAGCCATCCGTTGCTAGAAAACATCAAAGTTGCTGAGCACTTGAGTGTCTGTTTACATATGCGGAAGACGATTTTCCATTCTTGAAGTAAATAGAGCATTGAAAAAGGGCCAATTAGGAAGGATCACGCACCAGCAATGGCAATGCTAAGAATTAGACGCAGAGATGCCATTTGCTTCTTCGTTCGACCTTCCTGTTTTTGGGTTGGATGTCTTTGATCTCACCTTTCATCCATCCTCTGTCGTTTCTTTTCGGTCATATGACAATCACAGAATCTTTCTCTTCAATCACTCATTTTCTTATGGCTCATCGATTACTGGTTTTCTTCGAAGGGGCATCAACTTTTCCGTCCTGACATTTGCGGGTGAGGTCACTTATCCACATATGACACAAAACAATGATCAAACCTTGGTATGGATCCAATCCACGTGTCTCTAATTCTGTAGAGTTGTTGCTTATGATTGATCCCTTCTAAGTGCCAAAGAAATCCTATCATTATTGCAATGGCTGGATGGCTATGAGAAGATTGCAACTGGTCCACAGGAAGATGTATAGTCTCTTCGTTCTAGCTTCTTCCCCAATTCATGTAGAATTTGATGCATTTGTTCATTAACTAGTTTTTGTGTGAACATGATTCTGTGAATTAGTCTTCTAAAGCAAATTCAGTCTTCTAAAGCAAATTCTTGAGGGAATACAACAGTTTCTATATATTGCTGGGACTAAAAGTTGGGCTGTGCGAGTCGTGTTCGAGCATAGTGCCCATGACAACTTGATTTTGCAAGCTACAGAGAGTTTGGTTAAGCTTCTGTGCTCGACTCTATTGTCGGTTTTAGCTGCATATCTTCCGAACTAATTTCAGAGCAAATTTGCAACTGCAAGTCCGTTGTATGATTGCCTTGCAAACACAAACACGGCTGATATCAGTCTTGCAACGGTAGCTATCTGATGATAGTAACTACTAAAATTGCTGAGCACTTGGATGTCTGTTTGCATATGAGAAAGACAATTCTCCATTCTTGAAGTAAATAGACCTTTGAAAAAGGCTAATTCGGAAGGATCATGCGCTAGCAATGGCAATGCTTAAGCATTTGACACAGAGACATCATTGGCTTCTTCATTCATCCTACCGGTCTACCTATTCATTCTCCCTGCCCAAGATATAAATGTGGAGGAAGTTTTGGTTTTCTTGTTCGGTTGATGGAAAAATCAGTTAATGGCCAAGGAGTGTTTCTAAAGTTTTTAGGGTGCAATGTCGAAGAAGAAACAATGTCAACCCATCATGAGGATGAGGGTGGTTCGATGGAAGTTGTAATCATAGCTATCAACGCACAACTGAAATTCGTGATACAAGAAAGTTAAATAAAGGTAATTCCAGATTGAAGACAATATTGGTTGCTCTGAGCGTGTGCTGAGTGTTCCCAGTTATTTCAGTTCACACGTGTCAGAAGGCTAAAGGGAAGGATGTGCTGAGTCTGCCATAGACTACGTTAGTAGACATCGTTTTGTAATACGTATTTTAATCGTGGACATGTTTCGCATAAATAAAATTCATTGAGCATTTTCCGCATAGTTGCTAGACTTGCATGCATGTTGACTTGCAGGTTTCTCCATGTCATTCCAGATTGAGCCTCAGTTAAAACCGCTATAATGGAGATCGGACTGTGTTAAAAATGAGAGTATTTTGCCCAAATTACTGAGCTTACAGCAGCATGTGTTCTCTAGACAATAGTCTCACATCATCAAATATGGTATAACTAGGAGGATAAGGCCCAACGAGCATTGTTTGTGTTCAGCAATGAGGCAAAGGAAGCACAAAACATATTTCACTGCAATAAGAGAGGGATCACAAAGAGAGTCATGTTAGTGGCTAAAAGCCGCACATTTGCGAGCAATAATACATCACAACTATATTATCAATCCAACCATACTAGTTCACTGAACCTAGAATCCCCCAACCCGACCCCCACCCCCACCCCCACCGCGCCCGCCACCCCCCCCCCCCAACCAACAAAAAAAGCCACACCACTTCATTAATCCCACTATCCAGTTAAGCATTCTAAGTGACCATCAATCTATATGCACGACATCAGCTGTCCCTCCGGTTGCGCCTTTCATAAGCCTGGCACTTCTTCTTATAGCATTGACTTGCTTGCTGTCATTCTTTTTCCTTTTTCTGGATGGGCCTACTGCTTCAACGGGAAGTGCTGCTTCTTCAACCAGTGGTTGTACATGCTGGGGAATGCCACTCCCTTGGCCACAAGTCGAGTTCTTTGTTGGGGTGTTGGTGTAGCTTGCGTGATCATCATCTCTCTGCCTTTTACCCTGTTTTGCACTTGCCCTCTTAAAGCTGACATGACTAGATTTCATGATGAACCAAAAAAGCCAGTAAAAACCGAAACTCAAACAAAACCACTGCTTATAGTCCTATCCACATGCATCAATATAGTCTCTCTAGCAGCATTAGCAAACACAGACAAATTATAAAAAAGACAACGGCAACATTCTTGGAGAGATCACAATGAAGTATCTACTTTTAGACTGTTTTTTGCCTTCTTCTTCTGGTTTTTGTTAAAATAAAAAAGAAAAAATGAAGACTGTTGACTTCAATTTACACCTAACATGAGCGCTCTGTGTCCTTTCTGCTTGTTGACACCTAAATTTTGACAATTAGGTCATTTATTTGTTGCATAGAAAATTATGGGTTAATTTTATTAATTGCATAAGCAGATCTGATTTAGGTTGCATTTATTTTTGTTATTTGCATTTTATTGACGGAAGGCGGATGGTTTCAAATTAGTTGGTAAGCCCATGTAAACGAGCAAAGTCGGCCCAAGCCCATATTTTTAATGATCGAAAATTATCTCGTGGGAAAATTAATTTTGAAATTTCAATCAGGATATGAAATTTTTTAGATATGGCGAGATGGGTAAAAAATATTGCGATTTGTCTTTAAAAGATTTGGATTTAGAAAAAATTTCATCTTGATCTCGAATCCTTATCAATATGGGATGAATTGTGTGAAAAGATTTGCGAAAATTGATTCGATGAAGAATTTGAAAATCCAATTCCTTTCCCTATAAAAGACCGTATGCGTACGAGGTATGGGGGCTTTTCGCTAGGTTTCTTTTGGTGGAGGAAGAGAAGAAAAAGCAAAAGTGAAAAGTAAAAGAAAAGGCAGAGAGAGAAGACAGAGACAAAGGGGGAGTGATTTGACCCTTACTGTTCAATCTTCTTCTCCACGCACTGCTTCCCCGCGCAAGCCGAAGTCCGCCGTGCCTTGCTACCCGATCCACTGACGCCGGACGCCTCACCGAGCTGCAGGACGTGCGTGCGACCACCACCGCGCCTCGCCGCTCCACCACCGAACCTCTGCCCGAGCACCGGATCCCGAGTTCCCACGCTCGCTGCCCTCCGGACCACCACCACGCGCCGTCTCCCTCGCCCGTGAGCTCGCGTCGCTGGTCTGCCCAGGAGCCACGAAGCCGCTGAACCCCCGCCGCGCTCGCACCGCCTGCACCGCGTCGGCTCCGAGCTTTCCTCCGACGACCGTTGCTGCCGGCCTCGAGACCTCCCCTGCGACGCTGCTGCCCCTCGCCGGACCTTCGCCGGAGCCCCTTGCCGGATCCCCTTTGTCGGACTGATCAACCAGCTTCTCGATTTGCTGCCCGGTGACCACCCGCAAGAGCAAGCCCACTTTTGGAAAAAAGAAAAAAAAAAGAAAAAGGATTAGGTAGTCCTTTTATTTATTTATTTTGTTTGTTTGTTTACTTTTTCTTTCTTTCTATAGCTTGTTTATTGTTCCTTGAATATGTGGTTGATGTTCCAACATGAAATTGCCCCTCAGGCTAGGAATTGATAATCCGATTTTCGCGCCCGAAATCCGACTCGCATCCTTTATAAAAATCGATAATCCAATCTCAAGCCGAGATTTGATTCGCGATTTAAATAAAAAATGGCCAACCCGATCTCATGCGCGCGAGATATGGTTCGTCAATTTTTTTGGATATCAATCTTATCTTTTATTTGATTTGCTTATCGTCAAGTTGGTTGAGTTGAATCTTATTTTCATAAAATAAAAAAATCAAAAAAAAAAAATCTCAATTAGGATTAGGTTTGTTGTCATCTTGCATATTTAGGATTGCAATCTTATTATGAATTTTTAAATAAAAAATCCAAAAAAAAAGCGCAATCATTTAGGTTGTTAGTTTTTTTGTATTTGAATTGCATGTTTAATTATGTGTTAGTTTTAATTTCGAATTTCTTAAAGAAAAACACAAAAAAAAAATCATTGTGCATATTAGATTGGAATTGCATGTTTCATTTTAAATTTAGATCATTTTTTTAGATAAATGACATTTTAGATTTAGATAATGTCTTAGTTTAAATTAGGATTTAATATGAATTAATCCCTAGTTTAAATTAGATAGAATCTTAATCTAGCTAGATCATTTGAAATTTCATAAAATTTATCTTAGGATAAATTAGTTGCAATTTCTAGGATAGATTGCATTTTTAAAAATAAAAAAAATGTCATTTGTATGTCATATAGATTTAGGTTCATGAAATACACGTCATTTAGTGATTATTGTTAGGTTCATTTCTAATTGAAAATTTACCGTCATCAGATTAGGTCATTTAATAAATGTTGCGTGACATATAGCTCACATGTCATTTTAATTGAAATAATTTTGTACGTCATTGCATTGCATCGCACGTCATTAGAATTAAGTCATTTGGGTTAATTTAAGTTGCTTATTTAATTATTACATTTCTTCATAATAGACTGCATGCTTATTTATGTCGTATAGTTTAGGACATGTTGCCATGCCATATCATTTCATATTAGTTTAAAAGCATTGCATTACATATTGATTATATTTTCATTTAATAAGTGAAAATAAAAAGAAAGAAATTGCGTGTTAATTAGAAACCATATCTAGGATTGTTGATGTGGATTTTAATTTAACGCTGCAGATGCTTTCGTTGCTTTGAGGTAAGTTCTGCATTATTTAATTGCTTTATTGGGTGTTAAATTGGTAGTTTGCGACCGCATGAATACCTCACATGTTAGGGAGATAGTTTAAAATCAATCCAAATTGCTTGCCAAACATTTTTCAAAATAAAAAGAAAGGTACCGAAAGGGCGTTAGAGAAATCTAACGTAATCAAGTCCCCGTACCCCTAGTCTCTGGTTCGTAGGAGTAAAGTGAATCTCTCATTACTTTACTTGGGTTTCTAATCGACCCACCAAAAATAGATTAGTGGCGACTCATGATTAACAAATTTGCATGTTAACAATTCAAACCTAAGTCGCGAATTGGTATGGGCTTGGGAGAGCCCGAGTTAAGTTTAGGCTTAACAATCCATTAGCCAAATCCTAGGTGGTCCAAACCCCGAAAAATTGGTCGCGACAGCTTGGCGACTCCGCTGGGGACTTGAGTTAAAACTCTTAGTGGACTTAGGCCAATTTCTTTTTGAAAAAAAATATTTTTGTTTGGCAGCGAGGATCCCAGGTACGCCCCTAACATTTAAGGTGTTAAATGTTCTTGTAGAATGGGAGGTATAAGGGGAAGTGTATGTTAACCTTTGTTTTGCAGGAAGGTGTAGGAATGTATGGTTTATTTTCATAAACGAAGTGTTGCTTGATATAAACTGTCGTGCATGCCTTGCATCTAGCACTACACTATTGCACACACAGCCTGCCGCCGGACCTGGGCCGCATAGGATCATTTAGGATGGTATTGAGATGGATACCACTCCGACCGCATGCTCGCGGTACGAGTCGCCCATCTTAATCCCGAAATTTCTTTCATGGTGTCAAGAGTACCCACCTCGGTCCGCATGCCCGCGACCCAGGTTGGCTCTTCGACCAAGCCGAAGTCATGAGGACCCGACATAGTCCACAAGCCCGTGGCTAGTTTGATCATCCTTGTGGCTCCACCTTGATAAGCCTTATAGATTAGAAATCAAGCCACTTACCATGCGCATGTCTATGTGATTGCCGTCGAATTTTCTTGGTAAAGTAAGTTTTCTATCCTTATACCATGCAATTTATTTTGTCATGCTTTTGGTCTGTCCATGACAATCTAAGATAGTCATTTGATCTAATTCCTTTCAATAATGAAATGAGGAAATTGTCATGCAATAAATCATTTGGAAAATAAAAAAAAACATTGGAGAATTTGTTTTCAATTCATGTCTAGGAAATTTGATTTTACTAGGATGTCTATTTTTCTAGCTCTCTTTAGGAAATTCCCTCCTTGTAAGAGTTTTTTATGAAAAAAAATGATGAAAAAAAGTTGATAGATCATTATCATGGATTGATTCTTTATTTGCACCTCATACTCATATTATTTTTTCATCCAATCCAATTAGGTGATAACGAATCCTCCGTGTATTACGCGATCGAGAGCTAGAATGGCCGACCAAACCGAAATGCGTGATCGTATCTCCGCTATGGAAGATCAACTCCGACAGTTGTTCACCTCTATGCAATTCATGACAGCTCAAATCCAATCCCTCCAAACGGATTTGACTCTTGCACCTGCTCTCCCTGAGACAGTAGTCCTGAAGCAGTCAGGTAAGACCCAAATGGGCAATGGTGACATGCCTGACCTGGAAGATGACCCACTGTTGGTCACTGCTGAAAAACCTAAACCTGACAATGTCCCTAAAATGGGGCAGGATGAAGTGGAAGTGATGGACACTCTAGGGCAGCCTAGTGGCAAGTTTGATTACTTAGTGAAGTATTCGGCTCCTCCCAGCTTTTACTTTGACTCCCGCAACATAGTTCCAAGTGGATGGGATGACATGGACGATCCGACGTCTCCAAAGACAGAGAACTCTGATGATGCCCTGGAAGGAATCACAAGTCTGTTCGATGACCTCTTCATAGGAACCAATGACGAAGGACCTTCGGAAGACATGGATGTTAGCCTGCAAGAGTAACTTGTTACTGTTGCACATTCCCCTGCGCGGGAATTTTATCGCTTTCTAGGAATGTTTATCACTTTTTAGGATTGGTTTCCGCTTTTTAGGAATCATTTTCGATGTTTTCTCTTTTTAGGGGTTAGGAATCACAATTTCCATTCTAATAATGTAATTCATTTGATTCTATTCAATGAAATTACAATTTTATTTCCAATTTTGAGGACATGATGGGGTACTCCAAACCAGTCCAATGACGATATCCAACCATGAAAAAGAAAAATATCATCCACGGAGAAATCCGAGGGCTGGACTCTTTCATGTTTCTTCCCAAAAACTTTTTCAAAAACAAAAGCATTTCACTGCTAAAAAAAAAATTCCCAAAACTTGTAGCAGATTAAACCCGTTTGTTTTTCTAACTCATTTACTTCATGTCTCAGAGCATAACAGAGAGGCGTTTGAAAATAACGCATCAATTTCCAATGATAGTAGGCCCATTGATTTGGGAACACACATCTAAGAGGAAAAATAGACGTGGGGGCAAATGATCATTTCCTAACTGATCTGGATGACATCTCCCAAGAGTGAAGAAAATCATATGGACTCCAAAGTGTGATATGTGGCACATCTCATAACAATTTGTGTGAAATGTCATTCTCGAAGGCCAAATGAAGTTTCTCATTTCCATGAGAAAATGATGAAACAAGTCAAAAGAAGATCATCCGTCTTAAATGAAATGGATACATTGCGTTCATGAATATAATTAATTTCGGAATTGACACTTTTGTTCTTTTCCTTGCAGATGAAGAATTGGGGTACTATAGATTCTAGTAGTGACATGACTGAGACAAAATCTCGATCCGAGCCAAAATGGTTGTGTCATTTGAATTTACTTTGAGTTGCATAGTATCCTATTCATGCACGTTCTCTTGTGCAGGGGCAAAAGCAAGAACGGAGTATTCATCAAATCAAAAGGCGAATTTTCACTTTTGATTGATAAAAGACGGCAATCCCTTTCTAGAGCAATCCCCTGAATGAATGCTTAAAACCATGTTTTGAGTGCAATAAATTGTTTGTTTTGAAGTCACAAACACTTTTCATGCTTAAAGTTGCTGGACTCATTTGAAAAGAGAATTTTCATATGGATTTAGCTAACCAATTTCATGTGGAGATTTGTCAAGATAGACAATTTAATGGAGTGACATCAATGCTTAAGAATGCTGAATGAGACGTGTCAGTATGATGAAAGGCAAGCCTTACCCTATACACAGTCCCCTACTTATACACTTGTGAGATGAGTATAGGAAGTTCCATATCTACAAGGTAAAGAGTTCTCTCACAAAAGGTACGATGACCGAAATGATGATGAGGGGCAGTTTATTTCTCTATCCCAAACACTATAGGTGATCCATTGCTTAACCCTCTTGAGCCTTATACACTTGTGGAGATTCTTTTCAAATTACCCCTGTCAAGAATCACCCCACATCGGGGCAACTAAGAGATCAAATGACATCATGAGGTGAGGAAAATGAATTGAAATCTTCTTGCTCTCACTTGCATCAATCTTCAAGTCATGCTATTACATTGAATTCATGTGTTAATTTAAGTGCCTTAGGATGATGAAGAGCATTTCTTTCTCTATCCCATACACTTATATCCTTTGCATAGCCCATTTGAGCCTGCAATTTTATTTCTTTAAACCCAGTTGGTGATCATCCCCCACACTGGGGCAAGACAAAAGGCAAATGAAGACTCTTGAAAAGTTCAAGTGTCATTCAAAGTGTAGTTTGCTTGACGCATGCATTATGTGCAAGAATTGAATTCAAAATAGAACTAAGGGGCATAAAAAAGCAGTGTGCCTGGTAAAAGCAAGGCCAATGCCCATGAAAAGAAGTGAAGAAAAGTGAATGAAAACTAGGGGGCGTGAAAAAGTGGTGTGCCTGGTAAAAGCAAGACCAATGCCCATAGATGAAAAAAAGAGTCAAGATAGGTGACTCTTAATTACAAGAATTGAGTCTCAATGGAGCAATACTCAAAGAACTCAAAAGTTGAGTTTTCATAATCAATGGGGCACTTCATGAAGACAATCCCCAATGGTGAAAAAGAAAACTGGTGGCAATGCCAAGATGATCATCAACTCTCACCCTTAACACATATTTTGAGCCTAATGATCATGTCATTTCTCAACCCATGAACCTAGCCTACGTTACGTCCTTTACAAAGTCTCTTCAGATTAGGGCACTTGAGTTAACATAGGAGTTCATATGTTTATAAGCATCGCTCGAAGAAGTACGAGCAAGATCATTTCTTTCTCATTTTGCAGGATTCTTGACTTGTAAACCCGGAGATGATTACAAAATTGTTCTTTCAATTGCCTTGACTCAAAGAGTCCCTTTGTTAAGCCATTAACCAAGCCCACATTACGGTCCCTATTAAAGATCTCTCAGATTGGTAAGGTTGTACCTCTTGCGAGAAAACTCGGACCCTTGTTGGTGTGATGATAGTGAGATGGAGCGATTCTCATAAAATAGCCTCTAAATGAGAGTGAGTGAAAGTCCTTTCTAATTGAAGGTCCCTCATTTGATATTCTTAAGAAATCCATGTCATGAGTGAAAATTGTCTTGAATGATAATTCTCTCCAGTGGAAATTTGGGTGATGCAAAGGTCATTATGCATAAACCCCGATTGAGTTGAGGAAAACCTCACTGAATTTTGAAATGTGCATTCTAGAGTAGCTTAGATTGTTTATCTCTTTAATGAATGCATATCAGTTTTTGCTCTAAATCATGTCTGACAGGTAATTCAAGTTCCTTTCAGAATGTTTCATGATATTAGGAGGTGAAAGGCCTCCACAGGATATCTAATTTCCAAAAGACATATCCCAAAGAATCAGAGATATCATTAGGTAAGTATATCTCTACCCATTTTTCACACTTGACTCGGTCAAGATGTCCATTTATATTGACTTGGCGTGCTTTCGTAGCCCAGAGTCCCTCGTTATCAATTCGGCGTGCTTTTGTAGCCCGATGTCTCTCTATATTGACCTGGCGTGCTTTTGTAGCCCAGAGTCCCTTTCTCATTGACCCGGCATGCTTCAGTAGCCCGGTGTCCTTTATATTGACCTGGTGTGCTTTCGTAGCCCAGAGTCCCATTTATTGACCCGGCGTGCTTCCGTAGCCCGGAGTTCCTGATCTGGCGTGCTTTCGTAGCCCAGATTCCCTCTTTATTGATTCGGCGTGCTTTCGTAGCCCGATGTCCATTTATACCAAATCGGCGTGCTTCCGTAGCCCGGATTTCTTTTATCGACCTGGCGTGCTTTTGTAGCCCAGAGTCCCTTTTAATCGACACTCGACTGAGTTGTCCCCCAAAGATTTTCCTCCAGAGCCAATCTGATTAAGGCGACCGAAGAACGGTTCGGGTCCTGGTCAGTTGATCTCTTTTGCAAGGCTGGGCGACCGAAGAATGGTTCGAGTCCTAGCCAAGCAAAACCTCAGTCTAGGTGACCGTAGAATAGAACGGGTCCTAGACAAAACCTATTTCCCTATTCAGGCGACCGTAGAATGGTACGGGTCCTGGAAGGTAAACCCCCGTTTAGGTGACCGTAGAATAGAACGGGTCCTAGACAAAACCTATTTCCCTATTCAGGCGACCGTAGAATGGTACGGGTCCTGAAAGGTAAACCCCTGTTTAGGTGACCGTAGAATAGAACGGGTCCTAGACAAAACCTATTTCCCTATTCAGGCGACCGTAGAATGGTACGGGTCTTGAAAGGTAAATCCCCGTTTAGGCAACCGTAGAATGGTACGGGTCCTAGACACAACCAAACACTGTTATACTAGGCGACCGTAGAATGGTACGAGTCCTAGGAAAGCGGTGTCTTTGCAAAGTCATGTTACTATTCAGGCGACCGTAGAATGGTACGGGTCCTGAACATGTAACACCATCTTGAATCACTCTACCCTCCTTGAAGGTAAGATATTCCAGGTAAGTTCTTTTTACCATTTTCCAAAAAATTAGACATCTCAGTCTGGATCTGGATGTCTCAATTTTTTCTGTCCAACATTTCACTTTGGATGTGAATGTTCTTGCCTGTTACGCTTTTCAAGGAACCTGAGTGAGAGTTGGGTACTTGTAGAGTAAACAGAGACTTATCATGTACCTCAAGATGCTCTACCGCACTGACTGGTAAGTAATTGTAGGTACACTCTTTCCTTTTACATCATGCATTTGCATTAGCATTTCCATGCACCATATATATTGCATTTTAAAATGGAATTCATTTTCCAACAAAAAAAAAAAATCATTCATTGCATGTGTATGGTCAAAATTTAGGTTTCAATTTGTCTTTGAATGCAACCTCTACGAGCTCACCTTCAAAGAGGGGCAGCTGTTGACACCTAAATTTTGACAATTAGGTCATTTATTTGTTGCATAGAAAATTATGGGTTAATTTTATTAATTGCATAGCATCTGATTTAGGTTGCATTTATTTTTGTTATTTGCATTTTATTGACGGAAGGCGGATGGTTTCAAATTAGTTGGACTAAGCCCATGAAACGAAGAAAGTTTAAAGCCCATATTTTTAATGATCGAAAATTATCTCGTGGGAAAATTAATTTTGAAATTTCAATCAGGATATGAAATTTTTTAGATATGGCGAGATGGGTAAAAAATATTGCGATTTGTCTTTAAAAGATTTGGATTTAGAAAAAATTTCATCTTGATCTCGAATCCTTATCAATATGGGATGAATTGTGTGAAAAGATTTGCGAAAATTGATTCGATGAAGAATTTGAAAATCCAATTCCTTTCCCTATAAAAGACCGTATGCGTACGAGGTATGGGGGGCTTTTCGCTAGGGTTTCTTTTGGTGGAGGAAGAGAAGAAAAAGCAAAAGTGAAAAGTAAAAGAAAAGGCAGAGAGAGAAGACAGAGACAAAAGGGGGAGTGATTTGACCCTTACTGTTCAATCTTCTTCTCCACGCACTGCTTCCCCCGCGCAAGCCGAAGTCCGCCGTGCCTTGCTACCCGATCCACTGACGCCGGACGCCTCACCGAGCTGCAGGACGTGCGTGCGACCACCACCGCGCCTCGCCGCTCCACCACCGAACCTCTGCCCGAGCACCGGATCCCGAGTTCCCACGCTCGCTGCCCTCCGGACCACCACCACGCGCCGTCTCCCTCGCCCGTGAGCTCGCGTCGCTGGTCTGCCCAGGAGCCACGAAGCCGCTGAACCCCCGCCGCGCTCGCACCGCCTGCACCGCGTCGGCTCCGAGCTTTCCCTCCGACGACCGTTGCTGCCGGCCTCGAGACCTCCCCTGCGACGCTGCTGCCCCTCGCCGGACCTTCGCCGGAGCCCCTTGCCGGATCCCCTTTGTCGGACTGATCAACCAGCTTCTCGATTTGCTGCCCGGTGACCACCCGCAAGAGCAAGCCCACTTTTGGAAAAAAGAAAAAAAAAAAGAAAAAGGATTAGGTAGTCCTTTTATTTATTTATTTTGTTTGTTTGTTTACTTTTTCTTTCTTTCTATAGCTTGTTTATTGTTCCTTGAATATGTGGTTGATGTTCCAACATGAAATTGCCCCTCAGGCTAGGAATTGATAGTCCGATTTTCGCGCCCAAATCCACTCGCAATCCTTATAAAAAATCGATAATCCAATCTCAAGCCCGAGATTTGATTCGCGATTTAAATAAAAATGGCCAACCCGATCTCATGCGAGATATGGTTCGTTAATTTTTGGATATCAATCTTATCTTTTATTTGATTTCTTTATCAAATCAAGTTGGTTGAGTTGAATCTTATTTTCATAAAATAAAAAAAATCAAAATAAAAAATCTCAATTAGGATTAGGTTTGTTGTCATCTTGCATATTTAGGATTGCAATCTTATTATGAATTTTTAAATAAAAAATCCAAAAAAAAAAGCAATCATTTAGGTTGTTAGTTTTTTTGTATTTGAATTGCATGTTTAATTATGTGTTAGTTTTAATTTCGAATTTCTTAAAGAAAAACACAAAAAAAAATCATTGTGCATATTAGATTGGAATTGCATGTTTCATTTTAAATTTAGATCATTTTTTTAGATAAATGACATTTTAGATTTAGATAATGTCTTAGTTTAAATTAGGATTTAATATGAATTAATCCCTAGTTTAAATTAGATAGAATCTTAATCTAGCTAGATCATTTGAAATTTCATAAAATTTATCTTAGGATAAATTAGTTGCAATTTCTAGGATAGATTGCATTTTTAAAAATAAAAAAATGTCATTTGTATGTCATATAGATTTAGGTTCATGAAATACACGTCATTTAGTGATTATTGTTAGGTTCATTTCTAATTGAAAATTTACCGTCATCAGATTAGGTCATTTAATAAATGTTGCGTGACATATAGCTCACATGTCATTTTAATTGAAATAATTTTGTACGTCATTGCATTGCATCGCACGTCATTAGAATTAAGTCATTTGGGTTAATTTAAGTTGCTTATTTAATTATTACATTTCTTCATAATAGACTGCATGCTTATTTATGTCGTATAGTTTAGGACATGTTGCCATGCCATATCATTTCATATTAGTTTAAAAGCATTGCATTACATATTGATTATATTTTCATTTAATAAGTGAAAATAAAAAGAAAGAAATTGCGTGTTAATTAGAAACCATATCTAGGATTGTTGATGTGGATTTTAATTTAACGCTGCAGATGCTTTCGTTGCTTTAAGGTAAGTTCTGCATTATTTAATTGCTTTATTGGGTGTTAAATTTGTAGTTTGCGCACCTGCATGAATACCTCACATGTTAGGGAGATAGTTTAAAATCAATCCAAATTGCTTGCCAAACATTTTTCAAAATAAAAAGAAAGGTACCGAAAGGGCGTTAGAGAAATCTAACGTAATCAAGTCCCCGCCTAGTCTCTGGTTCGTAGGAGTAAAGTGAATCTCTCATTACTTTACTTGGGTTTCTAATCGACCCACCAAAAATAGATTAGTGGCGACTCATGATTAACAAATTTGCATGTTAACAATTCAAACCTAAGTCGCTAATTGGTATGGGCTTGGGAGAGCCCGAGTTAAGTTTAGGCTTAACAATCCATTAGCCAAATCCTAGGTGGTCCAAACCCCGAAAAATTGGTCGCGACACTGCTGCAAAATCTCGAGATAGCTAATCTCTACTCTGGACTTTGAAATTGGGGATTGTGATGGCAAACTAGGGTTCAATTCAAGGAAATTGAGGTTTTCAGCAAATTAGGGGAGTTGATTTGGGGATTTTTATGGCTTTAGTCATTTTTTTGGCGATATGTCTCATGTTCTGTTTCTGTTTCTAACTGTAATTCCATTATTTTAGTGAACTTAATCCTTCATCTTATGTTCACTTTAATAACAATAATCTACTCTTTTGTAATAATTTTATGTACTTCACGTGCCGCTATCTTTTAATTGTTAGATATTTATTTCAATTATAATACTGATATAAATTCAATTTTTTGCATTTTGGAACAAAAAAAAGTTCGATTTTCTACTTTTCGTATTCGTATGAAAATTCCCTAACCACGGGAAACATTGTTTTAAATCAGTCTAGGAAAGTCTGTATGTTGTTGTATTCTATCCTAATGTAAAATAATATGCTTCAAAATCGATTAGTGTCTCTTTTCGTCCATAAGTTGCATTTTTTTAGTGAAATAATTTATTTGCCCATATAAAAGTTACATCCTGATATAATATATGACTATTTGTTCAAGCAATATGCGCTTTGATTTAGTTTGAAATAATCATGTACTATAAAAAGATGACAATCCTGCGTGTTCACGATTTGCAATAGTGCTAAAAATGCCTTGACAACTACTCAAGTCCACTGGTAGTCGAAAATACAAAGCGAGTCAAGCCCACAATATATGCATGCACCGGCAAAGCAGTACATAAATGTGACTCACAGTTATCGCTTAAACTACAAGTGGATAGATCAGCTCTAAATTAAATTGCATAAACATTCCAACAAAATTATTAAAGAAAGAGGCAAAACAAACATTCTAAGTATCTTTACTCAAGAGGCCAACACAACAAATTCATAGCAGGTGGATCATCATAATATCAAACATATATACCACAAATTAACTACCCTTCAATCATTACTTATGATTGAAATAGTATTGCCACGCCAGTGTAAATAAAACTTTCTGGTAGTTGCTTCTCCGCTCTTTATTTGAAGATTGTAACTACTCACTTTCTATATGAATGGATATATTAGCTAATTTTCGAATCATTATTTTGTTTTTCTATGTCCCACATTCACTAGACAATCCTCTGGAAACAAGACATAAATGCATTTAACAGAGTAGAAATTTTTACTCTAGATAAAATAGATAATCTAGATGTAAAAAAGTTGAATCTACAAATCACAAAAATGTAAAGACATAAAACATAAAAAAACAAAACATAATATGTATGTACACATATACATATGACTATGTGCTCATTGGTGGCCAAAAATGGAAAGCTAGTCAAGTCCATTGTATGTGCATGCACCGGCAAAACAACAAATAAATGCGTAACACAGTTTTTGATTAATCTGCAAGTAAATGGATTAGCCCTATATTAAATTGCATAAATTAGTCTAACAGGAATAACAAAGAACAAGGCAAAACAAACATTACAATTATGCTTAGTTGAGAGGGAAACAACGAATTTACAAGAGATTAATTATCATAATATCAACATATATGCCACAACTTATCTGCCTCCATTCGCTTTCCCATGTGGCAACACTTGGTAGAATCTAATGAGTTCTTTTTCTTTTCTTTTTTCTTTTCTTTTTTCTTTTTAATTTTCTTTTGTACAGCTATGAATTGGACAGTAATTTCTCCATAGCGCATTAATGAGATAATCGAATTAAATAGTCCATAATTACCTTTATTACATGCACGATATTATATTTGTGCATTAATCATGCCTATTGCAAAACTTAAAAAAGAAATAGTTGCAAAGGAATCATATGATGTTTTTGAAAATGATAATTTATGATCTATTATCTAGCATGTTATCTATGAAAGCAATTTTGATTAATTTAATATTTAGAGTGATTATATTAGTTTGCTAGCAATACTAAACAACTAAGACTATCCAACACCCAAAAAGGAAGAAGAGATGAGTGACTAATGTAAGGAAACAAATCAACCACCTAAGACATTAGCGTGCAACAAAAAAATGGCAACTTTGAAACGGCGGATATCATGTCGCTAAAGAAAGGAGGATATTTGGCCTAAAAAAGAAGCATGCAAAAGTCCCACACATTGACGAAGAAGATGCCGTACCTGAAGAATGTCATCTTTATAATGCTTCAGGGGCACTCCTACTAAATGACCAAAGTCTTTGATATGGTCTCCACAACTACTTATATAGGCGCGGCAATTATCTGGTATTTTTGTGCAAGATGCATCAGTCAACTTTCCCAATGACGTGCACATTGTGACCTTCAAGTATTTCAGAGACTCTAGCTCGTCAAGGTCCTCAGCAATAGTAAGTACATGGCAGTCATGGATTTTTAAAGTCTCTAGGTTCTTCAAGTATAACAACCCACTTATTCTTGTCAAAGATTCGCAATGATGAATGTCCAAGATTTTCAATGATTCCGAAAGATTCACAACTTCTATCTCAACTAGCTCTCGACACGATGATACACTCACTCGTCGTAGCTTTGGTAATTTCCAAAGAATGAATAATCTCTGAAGCCGTATACAAGAATGGACATTTAATTCTTCCAGTTGTGGAAGTCCCTCAAGTAAAATGTCTTTCACTTTACAATGACTGATCGATAGAGTCCGCAAATACTTCCAACTGCTGGTGGAGGATAGATGCTGCATGAGGGTTTTTAAGTCTAGGCCTGCCAAATCAAGGAATTCTTGATGAGGAAGATAAGCCAACTCTAAAGGTCCAAGGGCGCCAAGCAGACATAACGTTAACTTTTTCAGTTTAGATAACCCCTCAATCCAACATAAATTGCATCCTGTGATCAGTTTTGATATCTCTCCAGCAAATTTGAAATTACTTAGTAGCAATTCATCCAACCTAGTAAGATACGACAAATCAGGGACCGAGAACAATGATTCAGATTGAGGATTTTCGGCAACTCTTGAATGTCATGACAATCCAATAAGTCGACCATTTGGAGGTGACAAAGCATGTCGATTTTCCCTAGAATTAGGCAAATACCAGTGGATTTTAAATTTAGGATTTTTAAAGATGACAATCCTTCAATTCCATAAGGAATTTCACCTTTCATTCCTTTATGCCCAGAGAGATCTAGCTCTTCAAGATTTATCAACATGCCGATGCCTCTAGGTAAATGCCAAGCATGATTCTCCCTATGTCGTACTCCTAGTACTGAGAAACGGAGGACGCATAATGATTTTAACTTTCCAATGGAGTTGGGAAGTTCCCTTATGCTCGTATTCGATAAGTCCAACTCTTTCAATGAGGTTAAATTCCCAAGCGAGTCGGGAAGTTCCCTTATGCTCGTATTTGATAAGCCCAACTCTTTCAATGAGGTTAAATTCCCAAGCGAGTCGGGAAGTTCCCTTATGCTCGTATTTGATAAGCCCAACTCTTTCAATGAGGTTAAATTCCCAAGCGAGTTGGGAAGTTCCCTTATGCTCGTATTCGATAAGTCCAACTTTTTCAATGAGGTTAAATTCCCAAGTGAGCCTGGCAACTCTCTCAACCCAGAATGTCTCCGCAATGAGAAGCACTCAAGCTTACCTAGTGCCCCCACTTCATTAGGCAAATCAGTAAGATACAGACTCCCTTCAATCTCTAACTCAATTAAGGATTGTAGTTTTCCGATGAAACTTTCAATTCTATTTAAACTTTGGTAATTTGCAATAGTCAACCTCTCTAATTCCAAGCACTTAGAGAGGTTCGGGATTGTCGTTATACCATCACACCCCCTGAGAGATAGAACTTTCAACTTCCGTGCCCCCTGTAAGAAGGATGGCATGTCAAGTGTAAGAACCAATGCATAGTAACATTAGGACCATTAGACTAGAATCAAAGCATGTTATTTACCTTGATCAAGTCCCATGCTTTTGAATCATCTTTGAACTCATTGGAGTCAAGTTTGAAAACAACAAGATCATTGAAATAGATATTGTCTGCCCTGAAATCGGTTATCCAATACGAAGGACTGTGCAAAGAAATCCATTTCAACTTTAAATGACACCTTGCAAAGTCCCCAGTAAAAGTTACCAATCTTAACTTAAGGAATCTTAGGTTTGGAAACTTTTCAAACTCTTCATTTGTGATCTCTATAAACCTTGTATCAATTCCAAAAGGTCTTTCTATCTTGAGTGCTTCAACTTCGTTCTTCCTCTGCAAGTGAAATTTTCCAATGGTGTGAATAAGTTAGTCAACTTCCAACCACTATGGTTTACAATCTTGAATGGATAAGAAAAAAAATGATAAACATCCTAAATCAAGTAGGAATCCTTTATCTTAGAATATACAACGTCTATTTGAAAATCAGACATTTCTTACTCACCTCTTCAGTTCTTATTATTTCAAGGGCTTCTTTTGCAATCCACACCCTACTTTGCTTGCTAGGGTCATTTGGACTTTCTTGATGGACGATTTGCCTTCCCATGTCTATGAGTTGATCGTGCATCCAGAACTTATCATCGTCCAATATTTTTATTAAGCACCTACTGGTAAGGACATCAATTCCTCTTTATGGATAAAATTGACAACTATCCCACATGTAAATTGCATCGGTCTTCTTCTCATTGAAAAAGAAGCATGCTATATCGAGAAAAATTTGTTGCTGATATTTATCTAGGTCATCATAGCTAATCATCAACTTCTTTAAAATTTCTTCCTCGGGTACATTCTTTAACCTAACCAATGTCTCTTTCCAAAATGATTCTTTTTTCCCATTAAGTAATGAACCTATCACTTTAACAGCCAAAGGAAGCCCCCCTGTACGTGAGACAATTTCACTTGAAAGCCCTTGATAATCATCTGGAGGATAGTCTCTACCAAAGGCATGCCAACAAAAAAGCTCAAGTGCGGGAGTATCATCCATTTTAGGCATATCGTACAGTATAATTTTACCTTAAAATCCCTCCATTTGCAAAATAGCCATGTTTCTCATGGTAATGATCATCCTAGATCCTGAAAGTAAGGACTTATTTCCTATTAGTATCTTAATTTGCTCTTGATTATCAACATCATCCAAAACCAAAAGGACCTCCTTAATGCCAAGTGTTTCTCCAATCCTTCCCATTCCATGTTCACTATCCTGGACTCCTTCTACAGATCCACCATCAACAATGTCAGACAATAGTTTTTTTTGCAATCGAACTATGCCATCCTTGGTCGACATGCTTTCTCGAACGTCCTCAAGGAAGCTACAACACTTTCCAAAGTGGGAAGTCAGTTTATTGAAGACATCTTTGGCAATAGTTGTTTTACCGATGCCACCCATTCCATAAATTCCAATGAGCCGCACATCACGATGGTTGACATCTACTAACTCTATCAAGTGCTTTACCTGATCATCAAGTCCAACTAAATGTTCAGGCACTGATCTTTGTTTCAGCTTCAATTTCTCCAAAACCCTTTTAATAACCAATTTGACAATCGTTGCTTGGCTGCCATATACAAAAGCGATTTCATTAGTTGACTAGATCTATCAACGCATCACACTTCCAATTGTCAAAACTCTAACTTGAATAAATTGAAGCACATCACGAATGAGATCTAAGTACACTAAATAATTAGTAAGGGTTAATTTAGTAGAATTCACTTGATATATTTATCATATGTAGGTTATAGAATGTCTGAAGACTATAGTATTGGCTTACGCCGTAGCCAAAGTTACCAAGTGGTGGATACTATATTGTGCATCAACAAAAATTCGACAATTATAGCTGAGCCTAGAACAACTTTCAGCACTTGTAACGGGAGAATCAGGAGGACAAATGCAGCGCCGTACATTGAAGATTGTTGTTTGCTCTCGCTTCTATTGAATATTGAGACATGATTTTACTTCACCAAATCTTAGTTTCCTTGGGTAATCATAGACAAAGCAGAGGATGTAAAGTTGAATGAGAGCAGCGTTGGAGATAGTTTTCAATACTTCCCGTTACATAAAGAATAAAATAAATCATTCGACAGGATACACTGCATTCCATACAACAAAAAGAAATGAAGAAAGAGGTAAGGGTCTTAAGAGTAATTACCTTTGATCCTTTTTTACGTTCCATCCCTTGATTTCATCTACCTCTGCAAGAGCCTTTCTCCATGCCTCGACTTCTGTGGGAAACTTCTTCTCATGTTCCAGTAAAGCATTGCTATATAGTGGAGTCTTGAGCTTAACGTCCTCAGGTTCCACATGAAAAAAAATGGGAATGATACTTTTTTTACCCTTTGATTGAGACACGTTGTCTCTTATGTGCGCAAGCTCACGGAGACACCATTTGCTGGAAGCATAAGTCCCAGAGAAGATGGGTATGTAAATTATGGAATTGTTGATAGCACGTAGAAGGTTCTCACCAATCACTTCGCCGATGTGGAGTTTATCTTCGTCCCTGAATACATGGACTCCCGCATCTACCAAGTCGTGGTAGAGGAAGTCCGTGAATCCATAACGAGTGTCGAGTCCTCTGAAATTGAGGAACACTTGATACTCGCCCCCTGATGCTCGCAAAGCATCACTACTTGATCCAGTTTCCGAGTTCGCCATAGCTAGGAAGCTTATTACTTCCGGATCTCTCTCTCCCCTGTAGAGAAAAGAAGTTGGCGTGGCGTGGCCCAGCTTAAGAATTGAGCGGAGGCTTTCGAGGCAAGTAATAAAAATGTAGGCACCAGTGAAGGGGCACAAGACTTTTTCAAGACTTTTTTAACAAGTTTCGACATTTAAAAAAGACTCATTGGAAGACCTAAAGGCCACCAGTAAAAAAATCCCTTTTTCTTTTACCCTTAATTAAAGTATCCAATCCCCAAACTGCCGAGAAATCTCCAATCATGCCTATAACCTTTTTTGGTTCGAACAAAAAAAAAGTATATCATTTAAACTTAATAGAACGATCATTTTTATATAAAAAAATATGGGGCAATTATAATGTATAAAAAATTGTTTTCAAATTTAACAAAAAATAGAAATCTGGAAAAAAACAGTAATATAAAAAAAAATTGTTTCTAAACGTGTTTTTTTTTTTTTTTTCAGAAATACACTTCAATTAAGCGTGCTATATTTAGCACTTTAAGGGTGCGTTTGGTAGCAACTCTATTCCTGGAAGTAGATTCTGATTAGAAATTATTCTTTTTTTATTATGTTCCCGGGAACTGAGTAGATTCTAATTAAAAATGATTCTTTTTTATTTTGTTCCCAAAAACTAATTTTAAGTATTTTAAGCTGTTTGGTAATTGTCCAAAATTTCTAATTTTGGAATAGAATTGTGTTTGGTACCATGCTCATTAATTCTATTCCAAATCAATTTATTTTAATTTTTAAATAATTTTTATTTTATTTTTTTCCCTTTTTTTTTTTTTTTTTTTTTTTTTTTTTTTTTTTCCTTTTTCTCCTATTCTTCTTCTTCTTCTTCTTGTGGCCGGTCGTCGGACCGGCGATTGGAGATGAAGGCCAGCAACCTCATTGGAGCGTTGTCGGCCCTCGTCGGCTTGTTGGGGCGAGGCCGAGCCTTGCCGGTGGCCGAGGCCGACCTCGCCGGGGTTGGGCGAGCCTCGTTGGTGGCCGGGCAAGCCTCACCCTCGCCCAGCAACCGGCAAGGCTCGGCCTCGTCGGGGTTGGGCGAGCCTCACCAGGGCTAGGCGAGGTTTGCATAGCCACCAGTGAGACTGGACGTCGCGATGCTTGCCCAGCCCGGCAAGGCTCGGCCTCACCAGTGGCTAGGCTTGCCTCCGACAAGCTCGCCGGACCGGCGGACGGCAACAGCCGGTGGCAGACGGTGGTGAACAGCTGTTGCGAGATGGCCGAAGGGCAGAAGAAGAGTTGTTGATTTGATTCTCAATTCTAATTCTAGAACAAAAATCAATTTTTTTTTTTTTTATTCTTGAATCAACTCCCAATCTGTCCCCAAGAATAAAATTTTTACCAAACACAATTCCGAACCCAAATTGATTATAGGAACAAAAAATAAAAATTTGACCATATTTGAATGGTTACCAAACAGGGCATAAGCCGCTTACAAATTGCATATATATTTGGATGTTGAATTATTTAGAAAAAAATTGGGCCAAATTACCTACGGCGAACCTTGCGTCCAACCTCGGAGCCTACTTCCGGTGTCGCCGCCGGCAGAGTTGTCCGTGCCGCGTCTAGGCTGACACCGCTGCTTGTCCAGGCTGAGCCGCCCCTCCGTGTCCAACACGAACACTCAGATCTGTGAACGAGAAGAAGAGGAACGAGCTGTCACCGCAAGTGACGAGCCGTTCACAGATCTGAGCGCTCAGATCGTCGCTAGCAAAGTCGGCGGCGCCTTTTAACTCACGCCGATGTCCGAGGGGTGGGCGTGGAGGTTGGAGCTCAGATCTGCGGAGGAGAGGTCGTCCGTGGTTGAACACCGTTTTGCGTCTCCAGCTGTGGACTAGCAGCTCTATCGGCCAAGGCACAGTCGCCGGGACGACGGAGGGGTGGACGCGGCAGTCCACCGTCGCTCAACAGCCAGTTATGGATTCTATTGCCGGGCGAAGTGGTGGGCGAAAAGAGAGAGAGAGAGACGGAGAGAGACTCTGCTTAAAACCCTTCGTCCTTTCTTTTTTTTTTCCTTTTCTTTTTTCTTTTTTGACAAAAGGTCTGTCTCTCCATCTAAAATAATCTTTAATGCATTTATTTGTTCTCGCAATGCGGATTATGATACGGAGAAATTCTACTTATAGTTTGGGGATTTTGGCAACCCTGAGTTTAGCGGATTTCCTTCCTTTTTCTATTTAAAATTTAAAGTTTATTATGGTTCAAACAAATGTCTCGTCTGTTAGTTTCATTTTGCTTTTTTTTTTTGTGGTAAATTCCATTTATTTCATTTAGATATAAGAAATAACATTTACTTTATGTATAGTTCTTGTTAGGGGTGAGTATGAATTAGATGGGATCCATCCGAAAAAGAACCAATTCCAAAAAATTGGAATCGAGAATTGGCCATTGGTCCCACAAATCCACCCAAGAATCAAATCACCAATCCAATCCAGATTCTGAGTAGATCCATGGAATGGGTTCCATTAAGCTTCATACACTCGGTGCAACATTTTCTAATAAACAAAGTGAAACCAAAAACAAAGAACTTCCCTATTCTTAATAATTGCAAGATTGGTAAAAAGATTTGACTTATATTAAAAATTGAGAGTTGATACCTTGAGTCAATGGGTGTTGAGCTTAATAATCAAGGTTGCAAGCGAGAGATAGAGAGACAATTTTTATGACGTTTCTCACAATCTAAATAATCTTTGGATAATATCATGGCAAAACTCAAACTGATGCAAACGTGACGAATTTAATCTAAATTAATTTTTTAAATAATAAAAACCTCAAATTTGTATGCACATGTCAATTTTTACCTCAATCTAATTCGTTGATCACCAAAAACTCCTATAGGTACATTTGTGATATATTTATCTTTCGTCTTTATTAAATTAGATTAATACTTGTGAAAGCCACAAATCGAGACAAGGGATAAAACTATAAAATGGTTTACTAATATACCGGTCATTTCCACGTGTAATTTAATTCAATAATTTGATGGTAAAATTTAACTTAAAACTGAAGAAATTTTAATTTGTTACAGGTGTAACAGTTTAGAATTTTTTGTGATATTAACCATAGTATTTAATGCACATTTTACGGATTATGATATAGGGTTACCAGTTTGGGATTTCTTATACTCCTTTACCTTTATATGTGTTTTTTTTATGTTGTGTCCGGACTCTTCGAGCACCAACTAATTTCCATTAGGTTAATTTATTCCTTCACATGTTTAGAAAAACATGAAGAATTGTATTTTTTTTTTTTTTTTTTTGGGCGGAATAAAGGAGTTTATTTGAACATGTTTAATACCAACTACCTATAAAAATGAATGCGTTTTGAACATTTTCAGCATTTTCCGATTTACACTTATGTAGATGCCACAATCACAAGGATTAATGTCTCAAATCGATTACCCATTTTCCGTCATGATAGAGTTATCCAAATTGGTTTTCTGGATAGGTCGATAGAAAGAAAGTCAACGATTGAAATCGATAGGGAAAAAAGAGATAAGTCATGCTTTGGTTACTAGAGATGAAACTTTTCTTTATTATTATTATTATTATTATTATTATTATTATTATTATTATTATTATTATTATTGTCCTTCCAATTAATTGGTAGAGTGGTGTCTTTTGATCAGGAGTTGTATTTATAGTAATATTTTGTGCATTCGTGCAAGTGTTGCATCGACATTCATATATGTGTAATTAATATTCTTTTTAATTTACTGTTAAACGGATAACTATGAGAAAATCTTTTATATAAGTCACATTCACCTAGACGCGTTTTAGATCTTTTATTAAAATTCTAGTTGACTTCTTCTCCATTGCCATGAGTTTAAAAAGATGTTAGGAATAATTAGGAGATTCTTTATATATTCCTAAATCGTGCATATCTATAATTGATGGTAATTAATATTGTGATGTCCTGTCACATTAGATGATCAATTGTGATGGACACGGAAATTTACAATTCTCTTTTGTTCTTATCTTTAAATATAAAAAATTTAGAATCATTGGCATCATACTTCCTGAAAATCGACGTTTCAAAGCACATATAACATAGTTGAAAACCGCTATTGAATACCGACCGAATAAAGATATTGTTGCATTATGATATCTCGATAAATAGGATATAGTTATTCCGATATATAAAATTGCTTAAGTTGGTATCGTGACTTTTTTTCTTGGTTGATGATATGCCAACTCATTCAACAATAATTTTTCATTTTATTTTAAGTTCACACGTCGTATGTTAAAATGGACTATATATGTAAGATTACATATATGTCAGTATTGTTTGTTCCTGTGTTTTTTGGTGTTAACCACTTGACGAAGATCAATAATTATTTTCAAATTAAAATTTTTAGGCTCCTTGGAAGACCATAAAGGCAAATCTGCTGCCATTTAGATAAATTTTAATATTTTTCTTTTTTGGCTTGATTAAATATGTGCAACCCCCACAGGTCCAAGGTTACATTTCCTGGAAATGAATCGAGGTCCCACCATCTTAGAAACATATATCACGTCCTATGGACGACTCTAGAGTTAAATAACCTCACGGGCAGCCATTGTTGACCTTATGTTTGGCAAAGGATATCGTGGTGAGAAGGAAGGAAAGGAACATGAGAAATTAGACATATATTATATTGTATTATCCCAATTAACTAGAGTACATAAAGTCGCACAAACTTGGTATTTTTTTGTTTGTTGTAGATTTAATTTTTAAGATGGCAGGATATCAATTGAAGATTTTGTTATTGTTAGATTAATAATAAATTATTTATGCACATAATTAATTCAGCCACATAGATTGCGAGATGCAATCCGTTTCACACCCATTAATGAGCTGAAAATCCCCTTGATATTGATGGGCACACTGCAATTCTCATGTCAGTGCGGGAATCTTTCTCAGAAAATTAAGACAATTTTTTTCCTGGTCTGGTCTAGGGTAGAAACAAAGTTTCAACACCTCATTGAACTTTGATTATAAAGCGTGGAGTTTATCTATCTATGCGCTTCAAGCATGTTCTGCCTTTTGCACGTATTTGCAAGTTTTTGCACGTTCTGTGGATTGCTATTCACGTTAATCTCATTTCCACTCCGTCACTCTATCTTACCTCCTCTGTTGAAGAGGTCAAAAACACAAGGGATTGGCTACTTTGGACCGACGTAATTGACCTGGTATCGACATGGGTCACACTCAATCACGCAAGCAATGGACTATTTATAAACTTAATATTGGTAGATTAGGTTTACAATCATACCCTTTATTATAAACCTAATCTACCAATACTTAAAAATGCAGTGGTTGTAGCTGAAATTTCCATGATGGCGCCTGGCCGGCCCACGCGTAGGGATTCTTTCGTTGACTACAGTGGGGAGCTATTATACCCTTTATTATAAACCTAATCTACCAATACTTAAAAATGTAGTGGTTGTAGCTGAAATTTCCATGATGGCGCCTTGCGGCCCACGCGTGGGGATTCTTTCGTTGACTACAGTGGGGAGCTACATTCTCTGCAACACCAATGTTAATCAACTCTTTAACTGTAATATTCCCACGGGTTCTTCTGCTAGCTTTTTATTTTATTTTTTCCTGGGGAAAAAAGAATGTGTTCTTTTCTTTTTTTCTAATTGGAGAAAGTGACATTTATTGCATATGTATATGTACGGGATCTTGTCATTTGACCGAGCATATTAAATTCGACTAAGATGGGGCTCCATGGTGGCTACTGGCTAGTGGTCTCAGAATTGTCAAAGCTTAGCGAAAACAGATGAGGAACTAAATTTCATGACACAGAGAAGATATTATTCAGGGTTAGTGGATTGGGTCCAAAGAGGTGTTTTTCTTTTGTTCTTTTTCCTAGGGCAACCTGAACTGATATCATCTGTTAAATGAACTAGACATTGATAGTTCAAAAGTCACGAGCAAGCTCAATCCTCGGACAGTATGGACATGTCTATTCAGCCCGTCAAACTGCCAAGCTAATTCTTTTTGATCTAATAATTTGTAGTAAGCGTTCTTGGGAACTTATCGCGGCATTGTCATTCTTGCTTGGCATCTACTTTTACTTTCTTCTTTTGAAGGATTGATTGATATTCTTCATTGACCTGGCTTACCACAATTATAAAGATCAATGCCTTTTCTTGATTCGGATCTTCACTTAGATCTATCACGGTTGTAGGAGTGTCAAGATTTACTTCTTCCTCCATGCTCTAAGACAACAAGTTGTGGTTTAGATAAGTCAGACACTTTTCTCCCACGCCTCATACTCAAACAAGCTAGATTTCACTGCATCCAACTTTGCTTTTCCATTAATGATAATAAGATGAGAGTTCTCACCAATATCCCATAACTATATGGAAGCAAACTAAGGAAGAATGATGCTTGTAGCTCATCATTTATCAAGCTTTGCAACTCATTCAAGAGATCTGCCATTGGAGTGCCCTCTTGATATTTCAGAGCAACAAGCCTCTCGATATCGTTAAGCTTGTTATTTGCCGGTTTCCTCTCATACATCACTTAAAGTTTCTTCCAAAGTGGTTTTTTCTGACGGCAATTTCATTCTCCACACTATGATAAACATTGTCATCCAACTATTTCCTAATGAGACCTTCACGTTGCCTATTTAGCAACCATCATTGTCGATTAGTGTAGTTACGCTTAGCCTTGTCACTTTATATTGGACCATGCATTTCCTTGCAATAAAGAAAATCAAGAATCTTGCCTTTCCACGTTCTCTAGTTGGCATTATGAAGGCTGACACCTCCATACTTTATATAGCAGTAGTCACAGGCACCTAGTGTTCACCAAACCTTGTCACACTCTTCGTAATGCACAATGCGGAGCCCTCGGATTTATCTAATTCTGCAACATTGGTGACATTCTTTTTTGCGCAGTAACTAAGAAGTACTTGTCGAATGCAGAAAGGATCGGAATCCTAGAAAGAGCAATGCAAGTGCAACCGAACGTTAAGCTTGAAATGGAGCTGGGGGAGTCATGCTTGAGCATAGAGAATGGGATCACTTGATTTTGCAAGTTATAAAGAGTTTCGTTAAGCTTTCCCGCTCGACGCTAATATCGGTTTTAGCTGTATATTTTCTGTAGTAATTTCCAACTGTAAATCCGTTGAACAATTGTCTGGCAGACGCTAACACAGCTGAAAGTGATTTCTAGAAGCATTTCCCATCGAATCATTCAATTTCAAATTAAGTACCTATCTTTGATGAAATCGAAAGCAGGAGAGATGAACTTCACTCAGCAAGTGATAATGGACCAAAATACCACTCCACGCAAACACACGGAATAAATGTCACCACGTAAATTCAATGCAAACCTCTCCATGAGTCTCAAGTTGGCTATGACGCCATGCCATGGTTCTTAAAGTTGGCTATTTTGGAGCCGGTGTCCCGTGCTCTGCCGGTCGACAACATGGTCTATCATAAGTATTTCAAGTTGGCACCATGGATAGTCATGCTTTTCAATTTGTATTGCTAATTTAGAGAGGAAAACAAGAAGATGCAACATCGGCGTTGACTGTTGATAAAAATGGGTACTTTGCTTGTTGTACGTTGTCCTTAATTAGTAGTCCAACAAGATTGGGCTTTCTCTGCTACAGCAGCTCTTTGAGCCCTTGTGGCGTAGAAGATGTCATGTTTCAGACCTTTCAGGTTGTCCTCCTGCTACTCTCCATATATGCAACAAAAGATTTCTATTCTCTATCACGGCCAAAACAAAGGGATAGAAATTGTATGGAATTGAGTGGTTTTCACTTACTATACACTTCATGTTCTCTGCTCATATATTTTAGATTCTGGTGGTGAGAGTTTCCTTTTCTTTCTTTGGGTGAAAAAATGAGTTTACATAAGTTGATGACATAGCAGAAGAGGAGTAATGCCACATAAAACTGTATGTGCTATCGAGGTTAGCGAAGAATGCAAAAGTCTAATTATAGGCAAAACTAGAAGGCAGCAAATGCATTTCTCATGAATTTGTGGATTAATTTGATTCATTGGCAAAATGACTTCATCTTAGGCAAAACAAATGCAACCCAGTTCAAAGCTAACTCTTGATGGAGACTTCCAAAGTAAATTTCTGTTTGATGTTTTTTCTTTTTCATTTTTCAAATTTCCGTCCTTTTCTAGATTTTACAGTCTAAAATTTTGGCAATAACCTTTTATATTATAATTGCCACATAAGATACCACGTCAGCATTTATCTTTACTGGAAGGACCAACTCAAACATAAAAAATGGTTTAGATATCTGATTACACAAAGAAATATTAAGAGATCCGATTGAACTGTTGCAACGGTTCAAAAAGTCCCAATACCTTAACCCTTTTTCCTTTTCAGTGCATGCGATATGGCTCGTCAATCAACTCACACAAGGTCCGCATTATCGAGAACTATTTCTGGCATGGTATTTTCTAAAGCTTTGAAGCTTTCGTAACTACTTGCCAACACTACTGGTTTTTGTAAGGAAGACACTTTGCATTTGAATATTTTTTCACACTGAAATGATAGAAAAGCTGCCGATGATATCCTTATCAGTAACAAGAGCGGTTGCTCCACATTTTGTCTTCATTCAGCCGACAAATTATGACAAGCAAACAAAAACGAATATGAACAGGGAACCGCGGTTCAAACTAGTCCTGGAATTGCTCCTTTACAATCCCGAGTTAGAGCAACTCCTCCTGTTGTTTTCGTTCGTGATCTTCCAGCCATGCCGCAACCTCGAATTTCTCATAACGTGTTTTCACCTCGCATCTTCAACAGATATTACCCAAACGTAGTTTCATAAGCACATGTTGATTATAAGTCTCGGAAAAGAAAAATGGCAGAACATCCGAGGACACTTCAACTTTACCTCAATTTAGTTTATCATGAACTCGATGTTTGAGGCTCAATCTTGGCCGAGCTCGAAACCTTGTCCGTCCCTGATCTTTAACTCGCGCCCATTTCAGTTGCGCCCCTTCCTAAACTCAAAGTCAGTCCCCTTCCCGAATTCATAGTTGCGCCCTTTTCTGAAGTTGATCCTCTGCCCCTTCCTATACTCGAAGTCATGCTGCTTTGTGAATTTGAGGAACCTTTGTCTGCCCCTGATCTTAAAGTAGCACCCATTTTAGTTGTCCCCCATCCTAAACTTACAGTCGTGCCCTTCCTGAAGTTGAACCTCTGCCCCTTCCTGTACTCAAAGTCGAGCTGCTTCGAGAACTAGACGCTATGCCTCTTCCTGAACTTGAACTTGAGCCCATATTAGTTGTGTTCCTTCTTGAACTTGAACTTCTACCCTGTCCTGAACTCAAACTCGCGTCCTGTCCTGAACTCAAAGTAGCGCTGCTTCGTGAAATTGAAGATATGCTCCTTCCTGAATTTAACTTGAACTTGAAGCTATACCCCTTCCTCTGCCTCTTTCTGCAGGATCCCTTCCTGGATTTGAAGCACGTCCGGTCCCTCTTCCTCTGCCCCGCTTCCTTTGCCTGTTTTTGTAGGCATTCGGTCGGTCTCCACAGTTCTGCCTGTCTTCACCTGGACCACATTGAAATTCCACATTAGTTTTGAGGCACTGCCCAATTAAGATAATGCAAATACCCAATACTTACAGAAGAGAGGTCCCCTTCGTCCTCAACTTCACTTGTAGCTTTGCAAAAGCTCTCGTGATGTTCAAGTCCTGCGCACCTTTGGCAACTCGACCGAACAACATCATTTTGGCTGGCAAGTTCCCCACCCTCATCCTTCTCCTTCTTTCTATTTTCCATACTCCTCGTTTTCCCTCCATTGACAATGTCAGATTGCCCAACCCTTCCGTCCCTCATTTGCCTCCATTTTCTATGGCCTCAAAACATTCAACATTGCCTGGCTCTGCCGGGAAATCATGAATGGAGGAGGTGCCATCAGTTTAGCTTTCACTGACAGATGCAGAGTTTGAGTCTTCATCAGGACTTGAAACGTCCCACTTAGCCCCATCCTCGTCAAAACACACATCAGTCTTCATTTCCCATTCCTCCCTTAACATCTTCATCATCTCGTCATCGTATTCTCCTTCCCACTCAATGTCAACCCCTCCCTCGACGTACAGATGAATTGATCTTCTTTTAGATGCTAGTTGCACCATTCCCCTCACTTGCTCACCACTCTTGATCTCTATGAGCAAGTTGCAGCATTCACCAGGAGTCTCGAACCACATTCTCCTTAAATGGAAGCCGAAACCTTTAACGTCAGCAATCAATCTTTTATATGTCACTGAATCAGGAGTGACTTTTATATCATGTGTTTTAATAGAAAGATTTTGGAGCTATTGTAGACAACTAATTGATAGACAACACCATATTTAATTGAAGATTCTTTTTTACCAATAGCTACACAAACACATATTACGTTTTGACCTTATTGATTGAGAATAGTATCTGTGACTGCTATTTTACTCGTCTGTCTGTCCCCAACAATTAATTCTCACTGACCACGTCCTATAGGGATCATTGAATCAATAGCAATAAGTCCAGTTTGAAGAACAATTAAATATGGTGTTGTCTGTCAATTAGTTGTCTACAATATCTCCAAAATCTTTCAATTAAATATTTTATTGACACAATATGGTATCGACTTAAATCCTCATTTACAATAGGTCCAAAATATTTCCATGAAAATATATTATATATTAACGATGTCCCTCCTTCACCCCCTCACGGCGCCATCGATTTTACCTTCATTGTCTCTATCCTGGTCAACTTCATCGAAGTGAAATACTAGGGGAAGTTGATTTCACCCTTTGAAACCCACCCCGTCACCATCGGCATTGCCATCTGTAGTCTGCTCTTGCGTTTCTTGTTGCTGCGTCTTGCTAATCGGACACCACCGTCTAGCGGCCGCGCTGCTCCTTATGAGGGAGCAACATTGCACCTCCTCATCGACTTCACCGGTTTGATATCGGTGGCTTCGCCGCATGGTTGCTGCTCCACGACTCCTCCCACTCTACCCCTTGGTTGTTTGTGCTACTCCTATTGCTTTCCGTGGGTATGTTGTGCGGACTCTTTCAAAAACTTTGACTTTGGTTTTACAACAAAATCTTTGCCATGATATTCCGTGTGGCGCCGTCTCGTCTATGGCATGGTGGAAGAGCGCAGCCACATCTGCTGCACCTGGTTGTGGATCTGCGTTTATTGCTGTAAGTCTAAGTGCCCTAGTTGTTCAACTCATTGTTCCCTGCTTCGATAAAGTAATCTAACCGAAGTTTTCGAATGAGGCTGTGCAACAGATTCACGGAAAGCCACAGGAGCAGCACGAACCAGGAATGCAAGCAACCATAGAGCAACGACCATGTGAGCGAGGCCATTGATATTGAACCAGTATGTTGACGAGGAGGTGTGACGACGCTCCATCACAAGGAGGAGCGCGACTGCTAGATGGTGGTGTCTGATCAGCAAGACGCAGCACTAAAAAATACAGAAGCAAGCTGCACATGGCGATGCCAGTGGCGACGGGATGGGCTTCAAACGGCGAAATCAACTTCCTCTGGAATTTCATTTGGATGAAATTGACGAGGATAGATATGATGGTTGTAAAATCCATCACACGGGGTGGGAGTTCTTCGGTGCAAAGAGAGGTCCTAGAACTCAAATGGAGTTATCTTTCGTTGAGTTCCATGGCATTGTCGCACCTCTTCTTCCACCATGCCATACAGGAGACTGCGCGCACGGATGATCATGAGGAGGAGTTTGCTGTGAAGCCACAACCGAAGCCGAAGTTTTCGAATGAGGCTGCTCAACAGATTCACGGAAAGACACAGGAGCAGCACGAACCAGGGGACGGAGTGGAAGCAGTCATAGAGCAACGGCCATGTGAGCGAGGCCACTGATATTGAATCAGTGATGTTGATGAGGAGGTGCGACGACGCTCCATCACAAGGAGGAGCGCGGTTGGTAGATGGTGGTGTTCGACCAACAAGATGCAGCACTAAGAAATGCAGAAGCAAGCTGCACATGGCGATGCCATTGGCGACGGGATGGGCTTCAAATGGCGAAATCAACTTCCCCTGGAATTTAATTTGGATGAAACTGACGAGGATAGATATCATGGTTGTAAAATCCATCACACGAGGTGGGAGTTCTTTGGTGCAAAGAGAGGTCCTGGAACTCAACGAAAAAGAACTCCCTTCGGAAAAAGAATTTATAAAAAAAGAGTAGTGTCT
Source organism: Eucalyptus cladocalyx (assembly GCA_017140615.1). Taxonomy (NCBI): domain Eukaryota; kingdom Viridiplantae; phylum Streptophyta; class Magnoliopsida; order Myrtales; family Myrtaceae; genus Eucalyptus; species Eucalyptus cladocalyx. Next base: position 35,875,576 of record CM029518.1, read on the forward strand.
TTTTCCCGAAAGGACTTATCTTTCGTTGAGTTTCATGGCGTGACCAACCCAAAACGGACATCAACCCACTAGCCACTAGCGAGAGAAACAACAAGAAGAAAACCCAGAAATGCATTATCTGCAAAGAGAGAGAGGTCTGCCCGCGAGAGAAACGACAAGAAGAAAACCCAGAAATCCAATTTCTGCAGAGAGAGAGCTCAGCTCTTTTTCTTTTATGGTAAGCAACAGATCTCCAGCTTGCTGTGCGTAATTCACACGGGTTTCTATTTATGCTCTGCCTCTGCTTTTAATTCCCACGGGTTTCTATTTCTGCTTTGCCTCTGCTTCCTCGACCTCGATCCGATTGCTTTGATGTTCACAACAAAGCAATTATGGTGTAGAGCAACATTCTACAAGCCACTCCCGAATTCCCATGGCTCAATCTTTGGTCATGGCCGGCACCGACTATCACTCCTCCCTGTGCGGAGCAACAGACAAGCTAGTGGATATGAGTTCACATGCTTCCGTAGGGATGGAGTTGAAAAAATTGTCTTCATCGGTGATGGACTCTGCAGAAGGAAACCTCCCAGGTCATCCCCTAGTTTCTGATTTTGAGATCTCTGATGGGAGTCTGGGGGGATCAAGTTTTGTAAACTCCAAAGACAACCTTTCTCCTGAAAGTGGTGGTACTACAATGAACTTGCTTCAATTATCGTCATAATTTCAACGTGTGGAGGATCAAAGGCAATCCATCCATTTGATGTCCTTTTTTGGGTTGGCCACGCCACAGAACTCAACGAAAGATAACTCCTTTCAGGAAAAGGACAAAAACTCTTTTTTTTATAAATTCTTTTTCCGAAGGGAGTTCTTTTTCGTTGAGTTCCAGGACCTCTCTCTGCACCGAAGAACTCCCACCCCGTGCGATGGACTTTACAACCATCATATCTATCCTCGTCAATTTCATCCAAATTAAATTCCAGGGGAAGTTGATTTCACCGTTTGAAGCCCATCCCGTCGCCACTGGCATTGCCATGTGTAGCTTGCTTCTGCATTTCTTAGTGCTGCGTCTTGCTGGTCAGACACCACCATCTAACAGCCGCGCTCTTCCTTGTGATGGAGCGTCGTCGCACCTCCTCGTCAACATCATTGGTTCAATATCAATGGCCTCGCTCACACGGTCGTTGCTCTATGACTTCTTCCACTCCGTCCCCTGGTTCGTGCTGCTCCTGTGGCTTTCCGTGAATCTGTTGTGCAGCCTCATTCGAAAACTTCATTGTAGAATCATAGAGGTTATATCATATAGTCTTCATTTGACCTCTGAGAGGTGACAACTAGATCATTGTTGTGTCAAATACCTACAGATTCCTGTAGGAGGAACAAATCATATTGATTTTAATTTTCAGCAGGTTTCTTCATCATTTGATATGAACTTGGAAGTTGATCTTCTTCTCAGGTTTATAAAAGCCTGAATGCTTGTCGTGGAAAAAGATTCCCAGGAGAGTTATCATGATACCAAGTCAAATAATGAAGCTATGTGCAAGATCTACAGAAGAACTTAAAGACTGCAAGAGTGTCAAATGCTTCTGCTAATTCACTAGCAGATGCTTAAAACTTGTAACCTTTAACTGGAGTGCAAATGTTACTGAAGAGACCGAAACTACTCTTGACAATCATTACAACAAGGACGATGGGGAGATGTTTCGTTGTTTGATTCAAGGTTACCAAAGATCCTAGTACACCAAAAGATTTGGAAGTTTTTTTCTTTATTGAAATGACAAAAAGAGGCACGCTAATGAAAAATGGCGTTTTTGCTAGCATTTTCATATATTAACTCTTTATTATCACATCGGCACGTGTCAAATGTTGTCATGTGTCGTTTCTAGTTTCCAAAATAAAGTTATGAGCTAGGATAAATAGATGCCTTCGAGATGCGAGAACAGCTGCAATATAGGAGCTTTGTTCTTTCGTCACAGAGTTATCCATATCAAATGAAAATGTCAGTTTTTTCATCTCTGTCCCATACGCATGGATATCGCTTACTAGCTATTCTGATGATAATTTTGTTTGAGTTTGATATTGCAAAATGACAAGAGCGGTTGCATTGTGTAGCCAGCACTTTTCCTCTCAGAGGTGAAAATTAGATCTTTGTTGCTGTGAATGCGTCAACTGCTTCAGCAAATAATATTTATAAAGGCGGTGACTTCTTTTGTGATGGATCCTGCACGTATCTGGAGGCTCTTGGATCTGAGTAATGCAATCTAAGACTGCTGTCTCACTGGCTTATTGGTTTTCGTCAGGAGCTAGAATTGTAGCTTCTGTCAGAGATTCAAGTTGCCAGGGCCATGGTGAGATAAGAAGTCTGAAATATAGACTTCGTTTTTGGGAGGCTTTAGTTTAATATAATTGACTTTTGGTAGACTGCACATGTTAGAACTGAACTTTTCCCATCCTCATGTGCTGCAAAAGAATTTTTGCTGTTCATGAATGCAAGGCCCTATAGGTAGTTTGCAAAAGCTTGGGACTAGTCCATACAAACTACTCACATCTGATATTCACTTTTCGAGGAAATAAAAAGACCGGCAAGCTTCCTGACAAGTTGATTCATAATCAAATTATGCATCCCTATGTTATCACTCCAACTCATAACATTGAGCACAAAAGTTTTACACTAAAAAATATGATATTATCTGCTTTGCTGTAGAGTAACAATCTCAGATGTTGAGGGTGCGCGATGATCCCTGTAAGATGAAACATCAAAAAGGAAGGTGGTCTCCTTTCTCCTCAATTCTTTTCTTCTCGATAAGTGCCTCCCCAACTCTGCAACTAACTAATGAGGTCCGACCCCTGTTTGAACCGAGTTACGTCCTTTTTTCCTAGCAAAAAAGAGGAAGAAGACAAAATTCCCTCTTTTTATCATATTCATCCTCTCCTACTAAGGCGTGGATATTTTTATATAAAACCATCGCTTCAATTACTTTCGGTCTCCTTTATTGACTACAAAACACCCACTTCCCAACCCTCTCTCTGTTCAATCTCCTTGATTGACTAGACAAAACTAGATAAAACTATTATCTCTCTCTACGCGGGCGCTAGGTAATTTTCATGACAGCGATTCCATCTCCCTTTCTATGAGGGAGTTTCCAAGAGGCTTCGATGTTAACACAGCAATAGTTGGACCATGGTTAACACAGCAATGGTTGGACCATGGGTGTCACGCCCCGATCCTCCGAGCGCATGCCCCTCTCTCAACGGTTGATTAACTAACGACATCCCAGGAGACGGTGCCCCTCTCTCAACGGTTGATTAACTAACGACGTCCCAGGAGACGTCACTGACCCATTCATTTTAATACGCATGCGGAAGCGATAATTAATCCCCAGAGAACAACATATAGGATAGAAAAACAGGGTCAGAATTTTCTGAAAACCACAACACACTTATATACATATCAAATTAAGTCATTTACAATATTAGCTGATATATACAAGGTCTGCAAAAAGGGAGGGCTATGGATCCGCTAAGCATTTTCCATCTCTCTCGCATATACACCATTAATGCTTACTAGCTATTCCGATGATAATATAGTTGTGGTCTGTCATTGCAGAATGTGGGAGTCGTTACATCATGTAGTCTTCAGTTTACCTTTGAGCGGCAACGGCTACATCTTTGCTGTGGCAAATGCGTTAACTTGCAATCAAGGACTATGTTGTCTCCCTGGTGGATTTAACATTCAAGCTGCCGAGGGCAAGAAAAGAAAAGAATGCCGAAATGCTGATTTTTTTTCTGTAGGCTTTAGTTCAGGATTACTAAATTTTGGCAGACTGTAGATTTTAGAATCAAACTTTTCCCATCTTCATGTGCTGTAGAATTTACAGTTCATGTATGCAAAGCTAGATAGATAGTATGCAGATGCTCGAGACAATTCTGTACAAACTACACTCATATGATGTTCATATTTGTGGAAATAATTAGACCAGCTAGCTTCCTGACAAGTTGGGAAAGAAAAAAATAAAGAAATATGCACTGATTACATAATGATTCTATGTCCTATTTTACCAAGTTAATTACTGATTAACTAAATCAATTATTGATACTTAGAATCAGTATTTCCATATTTCCAACGAGGGGTGAAGGTAGGAAAATCATTCGAATATTTTTATGGAAAGATGAGTACCATGGGTCCTGGGATAGGGACATCGTTCATATATCATGTGTTTTAATTGAAAGATTTTGGAGCTATTGTAGACAACTAATTGATAGACAACACCATATTTAATTGAAGATTCTTTTTTACCAATAGCTACATAAACACATATTACGTTTTGACCTTATTGATTGAGAATAGTATCCGTGACTGCTACTTTACTCGTCTGTCTGTCCCCAACAATTAATTCTCACTGACCACATCCTATAGGGATCATCGAATCAATAGCAATAAGTCCAGTTTGAAGAACAATTAAATATGGTGTTGTCTGTCAATTAGTTGTCTACAATATCTCCAAAATCTTTCAATTAAATATTTTATTGACACAATATGGTATCGACTTAAATCCTCATTTACAATAGGTCCAAAATCTTTCCATGAAAATATATTATATATTAACAATGTCCCTCCTTCACCCCCCTCACGGCGCCATCGATTTTACCTTCATTGTCTCTATCCTGGTCAACTTCATCGAACTGAAATACTAGGGGAAGTTGATTTCACCCTTTGAAACCCACCCCGTCACCATCGGCATTGCCATCTGTAGTCTGCTCTTGCGTTTCTTGTTGCTGCATCTTGCTAATCGGACACCACCGTCTAGCGGCCGCGCTGCTCCTTATGAGGGAGCAACATTGCACCTCCTCATCGACTTCACTGGTTCGATATCGGTGGCTTCGCTCGCATGGTTGCTGCTCCACGACTCCTCCCACTCTACCCCTTGGTTGTTTGTGCTACTCCTATTGCTTTCCGTGGGTATGTTGTGCGGACTCTTTCAAAAACTTTGACTTTGGTTTTACAACAAAATCTTTGCCATGATATTCCGTGTGGCGCCGTCTCGTCTATGGCATGGTGGAAGAGCGCAGCCACATCTGCCGCACCTGGTTGTGGATCTGCGTTTATTGCTGTAAGTCTGAGTGCCCTAATTGTTCAACTGACTGTTCCCTACTTGGATAAAGTAATCTAACAGAAATTTTCGAATGAGGCTACGTAACAGATTCACCGAAAGCCATAGGAGCAGCACAAACCAAGCGACGGAGTAGAAGCAGTCATAGAGCAACGGTCATGTGAGCGAGGCCACTCATATTGAACCAGTGATGTTGACAAGGAGGTGGGACGAGCGCGGGTGCTAGATGGTGGTGTCTGATTAGCAAGACGCAGCACTAAGAAATGCAGAAGCAAGCTACACATGGCGATGCCAGTGGCGACGAGATGGGCTTCAAACGGCGAAATCAACTTCCCCTGGAATTTAATTTGGATGAAATTGACGAGGATAGATATGATGGTTGTAAAATCCATCGCGCGGGGTGGGAGTTCTTCGGTGCAGAGAGAGGTGCCGGAACTCAACGAAAAAGAACTCCTTTTGGAAAAAGAATTTATAAAAAAAAAAAGAGTTGTGTCTTTTTCCCGAAAGGAGTTATCTTTCGTTGAGTTCTGTGGTGTGGCCAACCCAAAAAAGGACATCAACCCACTAGCCACTAGTGAGAGAAAGAACAAGAAGAAAACCCAGAAATGCATTATCAGCAGAGAGAGAGAGAGAGAGGTCTGCTCGCGAGAAACGACAACAAGAAAACCCAGCAATCCATTATCTGCAGAGAGGGAGGTCAGCTCTTTTTCTTCTATGGTAAGCAACAGATCTCCAGCTTGCTGTGCGTAATTCACACGGGTTTCTATTTCTGCTCTGCCTCTGCTTCCTCGACCTCGATCCGATTGCTTTGATGTTCACAACAAAGCAATTATGGTGTAGAGCAACATTCTACAAGCCACTCCCGAATTCCCATGGCTCAGTCTTTGGTCATGGCCGGCACCGGCTATCATTCCTTCCTGTGCGGAGCAACCGACAAGCTAGTGGATATGAGTTCACATGCTTCCGTAGGGGTGGAGTTGAAAAAATCGTCTTCATCGGTGATGGACTCTGCAGAAGGAAACCTCCCAGGTCATCCCCTAGTTTCTGATTGGGAGATCTCTGATGGGATTCTGGGGGATCACGTTTTGTAAACTCCAAAGACAACCTTTCTCCTGAAGGTGGTGGTACTACAATGAACTTGCTTCAATTATCATCATAACTTCAACGAGTGGAGGATCAAAGGCAATCCATCCATTTGATGTCCTTTTTTGGGTTGGCCACGCCATGGAACTCAACGAAAGATAACTCCTTTCGGAAAAAAGACAAAAACTCTTTTTTTACAAATTCTTTTTCCAAAGGGAGTTCTTTTTCGTTGAGTTCCAGGACCTCTCTCTGCACCGAAGAACTCCCACCCCGTGCGATGTATTTTACCACCATCATATCTATCCTCGTCAATTTCATCCAAATGAAATTCCAAGGGAAGTTGATTTCGCTGTTTGAAGCCCATCCCGTCGCCACTGGAATCGCCATGTGCAGCTTGCTTCTGCATTTCTTAGTGCTGCGTCTTGCTGGTCAAACACCACCATCTAGCAGCCGCGCTCCTCCTTGTGATGGAGCGTCGTCACACCTGCTCGTCAACATCACTGGTTCAATATCAGTGGCCTCGCTCACATGGCCGTTGCTCTATGACTGCTTCCACTCCGTCCCCTGGTTCGTGCTGCTCCTGTGGCTTTCCGTAAATCTGTTGCGCAAAACTTCATTGTAGAATTAGAGAGGTTATATCATATAGTCTTCATTTGACCTCTGAGAGGTGACAACTAGATCATTGTTGTGGCAAATACCTACAGATTCCTGTAGGAGGAACAAATCATATTGATTTTAATTTTCAGCAGGTTTCTTCATCTTTTGATATGAACTTGGAAGTTGAACTTCGTCTTGGGTTTATAAAAGCCTGAATTCTTGTCGTGGAAAAAGATTCCCAGGAGAGTTATCATGATACCAAGTCAAATAATGAAGCTATGTGCAAGATCTACAGAAGAACTTAAAGATTGCAAGAGTGTCAAATGCTTCTGCTAATTCACTAGCAGATGCTTAAAACTTGTAACCTTTAACTGGAGTGCAAATGTTACTGAAGAGACCGAAACTACTCTTGACAATCATTACAACAAGGACGATGGGGAGATGTTTCGTTGTTTGATTCAAGGTTACCAAAGATCCTAGTACACCAAAAGATTTGGAAGTTTTTTCTTTATTGAAATGACAAAAAGAGGCACGTTAATGAAAAATGGTGTTTTTGTTAGCATTTTCATATATTAACTCTTTATTATCACATCAGCACGTGTCAAATGTTGTCATATGTCGTTTCTAGTTTCCAAAATAAAGTTATGAGCTAGGATAAATAGATAACTTGGAGATGCGAGAACAGCTGCAATATAGGAGCTTTGTTCTTTCGTCACAGAGTTATCCATATCAAATGAAAATGTCAGTTTTTTCATCTCTGTCCCCTACGCATGGATATCGCTTACTAGCTATTCTGATGATAATTTTGTTTGAGTTTGATATTGCAAAATGACAAGAGCGGTTGCATTGTGTAGTCAGCACTTTTCCTCTCAGAGGTGAAAACTAGATCTTTGTTGCTGTGAATGCGTCAACTGCTTCAGCAAATAATATTTATAAAGGCAGTGACTTCTTTTGTGATGGATCCTGTACGTATCTGGAAGCTCTTGGATCTGAGTAATGCAATCTAAGACTGCTGTCTCACTGGCTTATTGGTTTTCGTCAGGAGCTAGAATTGTAGCTTCTGTCAGAGATTCAAGTTGCCAGGGCCAGGGTGAGATAAGAAGGCTGAAATATAGACTTCGTTTTTGGGAGGCTTTAGTTTAATATAACTGACTTTTGGTAGACTGCACATGTTAGAACTGAACTTTTCCCATCCTCATGTGCTGCAAAAGAATTTTTGCAGTGCATGAATGCAAGGCCCTATAGGTAGTTTGCAAAAGCTTGGGACTAGTCCATACAAACTACTCACATCTGATATTCACTTTTCGAGGAAATAATAAGAACGGCAAGCTTCCTGACAAGTTGATTCATAATCAAATTATGCATCCCTATGTTAGTACTCCAACTCAAAACATTGAGCACAAAAGTTTTACACTAAAAAATATGATATTATCTGCTTTGTTGCAGAGAATAACAATCTCAGATGTCCGCGGTGATCCCTGTAAGTTGAAACATCAAAAAGGAAGGTGGTCTCCTTCCTCCCCAATTCTTTTCTTCTCGATAAGTGCCTCCCCGACTCTGCAACTAACTAATGAGGTCCGACCCCTGTTTGAACCGGGTTACATCCTTTTTTCCTAGCAAAAAAGAGAAGAAGAAGACATAATTCTCTCTTTTTATCAGATTTATCCTCTCCTACTAAGGCGTGCATATTTTTATATAAAAACATCTCTTCAATTACTTTCGGTCTCCTTTATTGACTACAAAACACCCACTTCCCAACCCTCTCTCTGTTCAATCTCCTTTCTTGACTAGACAAAACTAGATAAAACTATTATCTCTCTCTATGCGGGCGCTAGGTAATTTTCATGACAGCGATTCCATCTCCCTTTCTATGAGGGAGTTTCCAAGAGGCTTCGATGTTAACACAGCAATGGTTGGACCATGGGTGTCACGCCCCGATCCTCCGAGTGTGTGCCCATCTCTCAGCTGTTGATTAACTAACGACGTCCCAGGACGCGTTGCCGACCCATTCATTTGAATACACATGCAGAAGCGATAATTAATCCCCAGACAACAACAGGATAAGATAGAAAAAGGGTCAAAATTTTCCGAAAACCACAACACACTTATATACATATCAAACTAAGTCATTTACAATATTAGCCGATATGTACAAGAAATGCAAAAAGGGGAGGGCTATGAATCCTCTAAGCATTTTCCATCTCTCTCGCATATACACCATTAATGCTTACTAGCTATTCCGATGATAATATAGTTGTGGTCTGTCATTGCAGAATGTGGGAGTCGTTACATCATGTAGTCTTCAGTTTACCTTTGAGCGGCAACGGCTACATCTTTGCTGTGGCAAATGCGTTAACTTGCAATCAAGGACTATGTTGTCTCCCTGGTGGATTTAACATTCAAGCTGCCGAGGGCAAGAAAAGAAAAGAATGCCGAAATGCTGATTTTTTTTCTGTAGGCTTTAGTTCAGGATTACTAAATTTTGGCAGACTGTAGATTTTAGAATCAAACTTTTCCCATCTTCATGTGCTGTAGAATTTACAGTTCATGTATGCAGAGCTAGATAGATAGGATGCAGATGCTCGAGACAATTCTGTACAAACTACACTCATATGATGTTCATATTTGTGGAAATAATTAGACCAGCTAGCTTCCTGACAAGTTGGGAAAGAAAAAAAATAAAGAAATATGCACTGATTACATAATGATTCTATGTCCTATTTTGCCAAGCTTATTACTGATTAACCGAATCAATTATTGATACTCAGAATCGGTATTTCCATCTTTCCAACGAGGGGTGAAGATAGGAACATCATTCGAATATTTTTATGGAAAGATGAGTACCATGGGTCCTGAGATAGGGACATCGTTAATATATCATGTGTTTTAATTGAAAGATTTTGGAGCTATTGTAGACAACTAATTGACAGACAACACCATATTTAATTGAAGATTCTTTTTTACCAATAGCTACATAAACACATATTACGTTTTGACCTTATTGATTGAGAATAGTATCCGTGACTGCTATTTTACCCGTCTGTCTGTCCCCAACAATTAATTCTCGCTAAACACGTCCTATAGAGATCATCGAATCAATAGCAATAAGTCCAGTTTGAAGAACAATTAAATATGGTGTTGTCTGTCAATTAGTTGTCTACAATATCTCCAAAATCTTTCAATTAAATATTTTATTGACAAAATATGGTATCGACTTAAATCCTCATTTACAACAGGTCCAAAATCTTTCCATGAAAATATATTATATATTAACGATGTCCCTCCTTCACCCCTCACGGCGCCATCGATTTTACCTTCAATGTCTCTATCCTGGTCAACTTCATCGAAGTGAAATACTAGAGGAAGTTGATTTCACCCTTTGAAACCCACCCCGTCACCATCGGCATTGCCATATGCTGCCTGCTCTTGCATTTCTTGTTGCTGCGTCTTGCTAATCGGGCACCACCGTCTAGCGGCCGCGCTCCTCCTTATGAGGGAGCAACATCGCACCTCCTCATCGACTTCACTGGTTCGATATCGGTGGCTTCGCTCGCGTGGTTGCTGCTCCACGACTCCCCCACTCTATCCCTTGGTTGTTTGTGCTACTCCTATTGCTTTCCGTGGGTATGTTGGGCGGACTCTTTCAAAAACTTTGACTTTGGTTTTACAACAAAATCTTTGCCATGATATTTCGTGTGGCGTCGTCTCGTCTATGGCATGGTGGAAGAGCGCAGCCACATCTGCGGCACCTGGTTGTGGATCTGCTTTTATTGCTGTAAGTCTGAGTGCCCTTGTTGTTCGACTGATTGTTCCCTGCTTGGATAAAGTAATCTAACCGAAGTTTTCGAATGAGGCTGCGCAACAGATTCACGGAAAGCCATAGGAGCAGCACGAACCAGGGGACGGAATGGAAGCAACCATAGAGCAATAGCCATGTGAGCGAGGCCAGTGATATCGAACCAGTGATGTTGACCAGGAGGTGTGACGACGCTCCATCACAAGGAGGAGCGCGGCTGCTAGATGGTGGTGTCTGACCAGCAAGACGTAGCATTAAGAAATGCAAAAGCAAGCTGCACATGGCGATGCCAGTGGCGACGAGATGGGCTTCAAACGGCGAAATCAACTTCCCCTGGAATTTCATTTGGATGAAATTGACGAGGATAGATATGATGGTTGTAAAATCCATCGCACGGGGTGGGAGTTCTTCGGTGCAGAGAGAGGTCCTGGAACTCAAATGGAGTTATCTTTCGTTGAGTTCCATGGCGTTGTCGCACCTCTTCTTCCACCACGCCATACAGGAGACCGCGCCGCACGGATGATCATGAGGAGGAGTTTGCCGTGAAGCCACAACCGAAGCCGAAGTTTTCGAATGAGGCTGCTCAACAGATTCACGGAAAGCCACAGGAGCAACACGAACCAGGGGACGGAGTGGAAGCAATCATAGAGCAACGGCCATGTGAGCGAGGCCACTGATATTGAACCAGTGATGTTGACGAGGAGGTGCGACGACGCTCCATCACAAGGAGGAGCGCTATTGGTAGATGGTGGTGCTCGACAAACAAGACGCAGCACTAAGAAATGCAAAAGCAAGCTGCACATGGCGATGCCAGTGGCGATGGGATGGGCTTCAAATGGCGAAATCAACTTCTCCTGGAATTTAATTTGGATGAAATTGACGAGGATAGATATGATGGTTGTAAAATCCATCGCACGGGGCGGGAGTTCTTTGGTGCAGAGAGAGGTCCTAGAACTCAACGAAAAGGAACTCTCTTCGGAAAAAGAATTTATAAAAAAAAAAAGTTGTGTCTTTTTCCAAAAGGAGTTATCTTTCGTTGAGTTCCATGGCGTGGCCAACCCAAAAAAGGACATCAACCCACTAGCCACTGGCGAGAGAAACAACAAGAAGAAAACCCAAAAATGCATTATCTACACAGAGAGAGAGAGGTCTGCTCGCGAGAGAAACGAAAAGAAGAAAACCCCAAAAATGCATTATCTGTAGAGAGAGAGGTTAGCTCTTTTTCTTCTACGGTAAGCAACAGATCTCCAGCTTGCTATGCGTAATTCACACGGGTTTCTATTTATGCTCTACCTCTGCTTTTAATTCACACAGGTTTCTATTTCGCTCGCCTCGCTTCCTCGACCTCGATCCGATTGCTTTGATGTTCATAACAAAGCAATTATGGTGTAGAGCAACATTCTACAAGCCACTCCCGAATTCCCATGGCTCAGTCTTTGGTCATGGCCAGCACCGACTATCATTCCTTCCTGTGCGGAGCAACCGACAAGCTAGTGGATATGAGTTCACATGCTTCCGTAGGGGTGGAGTTGAAAAAATTGTCTTCATCGGTGATGGACTCTGCAGAAGGAAACCTCCCAGGTCATCCCCTAGTTTCTGATTTGGAGATCTCGATGGGATTACGGGGGATCAAGGTTTTGTAAACTCCAAAGACAACCTTTCTCCGAAGGTGGTGGTACTACAATGAACTTGCTTCAATTATCATCATAACTTCAACGTGTGGAGGATCAAAAGCAATCCATCCATTTGATGTCCTTTTTTGGGTTGGCCAAGCCATGGAACTCAACCAAAGATAACTCTTTTTGGGAAAAAGACAAAAACTCTTTTTTTATAAATTCTTTTTCCGAAGGGAGTTCTTTTTCGTTGAGTTCCAGGACCTCTCTCTGCACCGAAGAACTCCCACCCCGTGCGATGGATTTTACAACCATCATATCTATCCTCGTCAGATTCATCCAAATGAAATTCCAGGGGAAGTTGATTTCGCCGTTTGAAGCCCATCCCGTCGCCACTAGCATCACCATGTGCAGCTTGCTTCTGCATTTCTTAGTGCTGCGTCTTGCTGGTCAGACACCAACATCTAGCAGCCGCGCTCCTCCTTGTGATGGAGCGTCGTCACACCTCCTCGTCAACATCACTGGTTCAATATCAGTGGCCTTGCTCACATGGCCGTTGCTCTATGGCTGCTTCCATTCCGTCCCCCAGTTCGTGCTGCTCTTGTGGCTTTCCGTGAATCTGTTGCGCGGCCTCATTCGAAAACTTCATTGTAGAATCAAAGAGGTTATATCATATAGTCTTCATTTGACCTCCGAGAGGTGACAACTAGATCATTGTTGTGTCAAATACCTACAGATTCCCATAGGAGGAACAAATCATATTGATTTTAATTTTCAGCAGGTTTCTTCATCATTTGATATGAACTTGGAAGTTGAACTTCTTCTCGGGTTTATGAAAGCCTGAATGCGTGTCGTGGAAAAAGATTCCCAGGAGAGTTATCATGATACCAAGTCAAATAATGAAGCTATGTGCAAGATCTACAGAAGAACTTAAAGACTGCAGGAGTGTCAAATGCTTCTGCTAATTCACTAGCAGATGCTTAAAACTTGTAACCTTTAACTGGAGTGCAAATGTTACTGAAGAGACCGAAACTACTCTTGACAATCATTACAACAAGGACGATGGGGAGATGTTTCGTTGTTTGATTCAAGGTTACCAAAGATCCTAGTACACCAAAAGATTTGGAAGTTTTTTTCTTTATTGAAAAGACAAAAAGAGGCACGCTAACGAAAAATGGCGTTTTTGCTAGCAATTTCACATATTAACTCTTTATTATCACATGGGCACGTGTCAAATGTTGTCATGTGTCGTTTCTAGTTGCCAAAATAAAGTTATGAACTAGGATAAATAGATGCCTTGGAGATACGAGAACAGCTACAATATAGAAGCTTTGATCTTTCGTCACAGAGTTATCCATATCAAATGAAAGATGTCAGTTTTTTTCATCTCTGTCCCATACGCATGGATATTGCTTACTAGCTATTCTGATGATAATTTTGTTTGAGTTTGATATTGCAAAATGACAAGAGCGGTTGCATTGTGTAGTCAGCACTTTTCCTCTTAGAGGTGACAACTAGATCTTTGTTGCTGTGAATGCGTCAACTGCTTCAGCAAATAATATTTATAAAGGCGGTGACTTCTTTTGTGATGGATCCTGTATGTATCTAGAAGCTCTTGGATCTGAGTAATGCAATCTAAGACTGCTGTCTCACTGGCTTATTGGTTTTCGTCAAGAGCTAGAATTGTAGCTTCTGTCAGAGATTCAAGTTGCCAGGGCCAAGGTGAGATCAGAAGGCTGAAATATAGACTTCGTTTTTGGGAGGCTTTAGTTTAATATAACTGACTTTTGGTAGACTGCACATGTTAGAACTGAACTTTTCCCATCCTCATGTGCTGCAAAAGAATTTTTGCAGTTCATGAATGCAAGCCCCTATAGGTAGTTTGCAAAAGCTTGGGACTAGTCCATACAAACTACTCACATCTGATATTCACTTTTCAAGGAAATAATAAGACCGGCAAGCTTCCTGACAAGTTGATTCATAATCAAAGTATGCATCCCTATGCTAGTACTCCAACTCATAACATTGAGCACAAAAGTTTTACACTAAAAAATATGATATTATCTGCTTTGCTGCAGAGAATAACAATCTCAGATGTCGAGGGTGCGCGATGATCCCTGTAAGTTGAAACATCAAAAAGGAAGGTGGTCTCCTTCCTCCCCAATTCTTTTCTTCTCGATAAGTGCCTCCCCCACTCTGCAACTAACTAATGAGGTCCGACCCCTGTTTGAACCGGTTACATCCTTTTTTCCTAGCAAAAAAGAGAAGAAGAAGACATAATTCTCTCTTTTTATCATATTTATCCTCTCCTACTAAGGCGTGCATATTTTTATATAAAAACATCTCTTCAATTACTTCCCAACCCTCTCACTGTTCAATCTCCTTTCTTGACTAGACAAAACTAGATAAAACTATTATCTCTCTCTATGCGGGCGCTAGGTAATTTTCATGACAGCGATTCCATCTCCCTTACTATGAGGGAGTTTCCAAGAGGCTTCGATGTTAACACAGCAATGGTTGGACCATGGGTGTTACGCCCCGATCCTCCGAGCGCGTGCCCATCTCTCAACAGTTGATTAACTAACGACGTCCCAGGACACGTCGCCGACCCATTCATTTTAATACACATGCGGAAGCGATAATTAATCCCCAGACAACAATAGAATAGGATAGAAAAACAGGGTTAGAATTTTTCGAAAACCACAACACACTTATATACATATGAAACTAAGTCATTTACAATCTTAGCTCATATATTCAAGGTCTGCAAAAAGGGGAGGGCTATGGATCCTCCAAGCATTTTCCATCTCTCTCGCATATACAACCATTAATGCTTACTAGCTATTCCGATGATAATATAGCTGTGGTCTGTCATTGCAGAATGTGGGAGTCGTTACATCATGTAGTCTTCAGTTTACCTTTGAGCGGCAACGGCTACATCTTTGCTGTGGCAAATGCGTTAACTTGCAATCAAGGACTATGTTGTCTCCCTGGTGGATTTAACATTCAAGCTGCCGAGGGCAAGAAAAGAAAAGAATGCCGAAATGCTGATTTTTTTTCTGTAGGCCTTAGTTCAGGATTACTAAATTTTGGCAGACTGTAGATTTTAGAATCAAACTTTTCCCATCTTCATGTGCTGTAGAATTTACAGTTCATGTATGCAGAGCTAGATAGATAGGATGCAGATGCTCGAGACAATTCTGTACAAACTACACTCATATGATGTTCATATTTGTGGAAATAATTAGACCAGCTAGCTTCCTGACAAGTTGGGAAAGAAAAAAAATAAAGAAATATGCACTGATTACATAATGATTCTATGTCCTATTTTACCAAGCTAATTACTAATTAACTGAATCAATTATTGATACTCAGAATCGGTATTTCCATATTTCCAACGAGGGGTGAAGATAGGAACATCATTCGAATATTTTTATGGAAAGATGAGTACCATGGGTCCTGGGATAGGGACATCGTTAATATATCATGTGTTTTAATTGAAAGATTTTGGAGCTATTATAGACAACTAATTGACAGACAACACCATATTTAATTGAGGATTCTTTTTTACCAATAGCTACATAAACACATATTACGTTTTGACCTTATTGATTGAGAATATGCTATTTTACTCGTCTGTCTGTCCCCAACAATTAATTCTCGCTGACCACGTCCTATAGGGATCATTGAATCAATAGCAATAAGTCCAATTTGAAGAACAATTAAATATGGTGTTGTCTGTCAATTAGTTGTCTACAATATCTCCAAAATCTTTCAATTAAATATTTTATTGACAAAATATGGTATCGACTTAAATCCTCATTTACAACAGGTCCAAAATCTTTCCATGAAAATTTATTATATATTAATGATATCCCTCCTTCACCCCCTCACGGCGCCATCGATTTTACCTCCATTGTCTCTATCCTGGTCAACTTCATCAAAGTGAAATACTAGGGGAAGTTGATTTCACCCTTTGAAACCCACCCCGTCACCATCGGCATTGCCATCTTCAACCTGCTCCTGCGTTTCTTGTTGCTACGTCTTGCTAATCGGGCACCACCGTCTAGCGGCCACGTTGCTCCTTATGAGGGAGGAACATCGCACCTCCTCATCGACTTCACTGGTTCGATATCAGTGGCTTCGCTTGCGGTTGCTGCTCCACGACTCCTCCCACTCTATCCCTTGGTTGTTTGTGCTACTCCTATTGCTTTCCGTGGGTATGTTGCGCAAACTCTTTCAAAAACTTTGACTTTGGTTTTACAACAAAATCTTTGCCATGATATTCCGTGTGGCGCCGTCTCGTCTATGGCATGGTGGAAGAGCGCAGCCACATCCGCCGCACCTAGTCGTGGATCTACGTTTATTGCTGTAAGTCTAAGTGCCCTAGTTGTTTGACTGACTGTTCCCTGCTTGGATAAAGTAATCTAACCGAAGTTTTCGAATGAGGTTGCGCAACAGATTCACAGAAAGCCATAGGAGCAGCACGAACCAGGGGACGGAATGGAAGTAGTCATAGAGCAACGGCCATGTGAGCAAGGCCACTGATATTGAACCAATGATGTTGACGAGGAGGTGTGATGACGCTCCATCACAAGGAGGAGCGCGGCTGCTAGATGGTGGTGTCTGACCAGCAAGACGCAGCACTAAGAAATGCAGAAGCAAGCTGCACATGGCGATGCCAGTGGCGACGAGATGGGCTTCAAACGGCGAAATCAACTTTCTGTGGAATTTCACTTGGATGAAATTGACGAGGATAGATATGATGGTTGTAAAATCCATCGCACGGTGTCACGCCCCGATCCTCGGGCACGCACACATCCGTCTCACTTGGTCGATTTTATAATGCGATATCCCGGGACAATGTATCGCCGACCCTTTTTAATTTTTAAGCACATGCGGAAAGCGATTAAAATCCCCAGACAATAAAACGATGGGATAGAAAAGCGGGGCCATATTTTTCATATTGAAATTTATAACCAAACTTTTATACAAACCACAAACCAGAACACTTCACAAACTTTTTTATTCTAAACCCTATTCACATCAAAATGGAGATATTAAAGAAGATACAATCTCAGTCCATCTAGGCCGTACTCAAGGCCCCTCTCAGGATTATCTTCTTTTCCCAAAAATCCTTCTCCGACTCTTCCTCTTCGACTCCTTAGCGGGGTCCTGAAATGTTTTTCCCCAAACTGGGATGAGACTACGTCTCAGCAAGTTCTACCCCACTAAGCCCGATTAGTAAACCATTATACTAAAGGTTGCCTATACACGCATGGGTCAGAAGACGTACCTTAGCATCAGATCCCACCTGCAAGTCAGTACAATTCACAATAGGCACTCAAGCAATCATATCGCCGATCGAAGCATCGATCAAATCGACCTAGTCGATTTCATGCTAACAAGACCACTCACAGTCATTTCCATTCAATCAATCATTTCACAACAATCGGATCAATTCATTGGTCAATCGAACTAGTCGATTACATGTCAGACGGACCATTCTAGGTCAATACTCTCGGGTGTCAAGTTCGCCAAAGTGACATATTCACTAGACAATTGTGTGCGTTCTTTAAGGCGCCGTTTTCGCCAGTGATATCCCAAATCACCGAACCACACATGCCTACAATAATCAGTCCAATAGACAATTGCGTGCGTTCTTTAAGGCGCCGTTTTCGCCAGTGCCATCCTTAGTCACCGAACCACGCATGCCTATAACCGTGTACTCAATAGACAATTGTGTGCGTTCTTTAAGGCGCCGTTTTCGCTTGATGATATCCCAATCACCGAACCACACATGCCTACAACAATGTACTCAATAGACAATTGTGTGCGTTCTTTAAGGCGCCGTTTTCGCCAGTGATATCCCAACTCACCGAACCACACATGCCTATAACAATGTATTTAATAGACAAGTGTATGCGTTCTTTAAGGCGCCGTTTTCTTGATGATGTCCTTAGTCACCGAACCATACATGTCTATAACAATACGAGTACTAGACCGATACGTGCGTTCTTTAAGGCGCCGTTTTCGCCGAAATGACATCTCGATCACCGAACCACGTAGGTCCACAATAATGTATGTACTAGACCGATACGTGCGTTCTTTAAGGCGCCGTTTTTCGCCAATGATGACATCTCGATCCATAGAACCACGTAGGTCCACAATAATGTATGTACTAGACGTGTGCGATTGATTCAATCCGAGTATTTCCAATTCTCTCATAACCCCATCCACTTTACAGCTCAATCAAAGCATTATAAATGCTAAACAAACATACTCGGCCATCTACCAATCAATCATTCAATCTCAATCAATTCCAAATCAATTTAGGGTAAATCCCTAAAACATCACAATTTATTTAATTCCATACAACGTAGAGCTCAAATAAATAAACGAACTGCGCCACGACGATCAGCACGAGATTTCGGTCGTCGGCCATCGAAATCTTAATTTCCGAAAAATAATTAATTAATTAATTAATTTCGAAAATTAATTATTAAATATTTAAAATTCCATTTAGCTCAAAATAAGGCCAAATTCAATAAACGGACTTCACCACGGTCATCAGCATAATTTTCCGGTCACGGGCCATCCCAGTTGAATTTTCAGAAAATAAATAATTATTTAATTAATTTCGAAAATTAATTAATATTAAAAATTCAATTTAGCTTAAAATAAAGTCCGATTAAATAAACGGACTTCGCCACGATCATCAGCATAATATTTCGGTTCCAGACCATCTCCCTTGAATTTTCGGAAAATAAATAATTATTTAATTTAATTCCGAAAATTAATATTTAAATACCAAAAATCTCCCTTAGGCCCGAATCATCAAATTGAAGCTCAATTACGGGTCCGAAAATTCCCGAGACACTCCCAATAAATAGTAGACCACGTCTACTTGTTAATTGCACAATCAATTTATTTAAATCACATCACAATTAACTAATAATTGCTAATTACTTCTAATCTAACAACCTAAACACAATTAATTAAAACTAAACCAACCTAAAGCATAATTAGCCAACTAATCCTGGATTAGTGAGATTACTCACCAAATCGCGCGCAAATCGGATCAATCCGACGGCGGCAACGCGAGGAACGATTGTTCCCAAAGCACGGCTCGAGTTCGGGCGGAAACGGCCCAAAAGCGGGCCCGAAGTCGCTGAAACCCACTCCGTGGGTCTCCGCTGGACGGAGCCAATCGGGGCGATCCGGCGGCTAGGGCGGCGAGGGAAGGCCGTCGGAGGGTGAGGGGGACGAGGGGAGGTCTGCGGAGCTAGGCGGTGGCCCACGGTGGCCGAAGGTGGCCGGATCGGTGCGGAACGAGGGGGCGAACGGCGGGCCGGTTCGCGCACAGACGGAACGGCGTGGCGAGCACGCGGGTGCGCGCGCGGCGGTGATGCGGCGGTGCGACGGCGGGGACGAGCGGCGAGCGGCGGCGGTCACGGCGACGAGCTACGGCTTCCGGGTCTTCCTCCGCTTCGGTTCGCTCGAACGAAATGGGGAAGGAAATGTCGAGGAGAGAGATGAGAGAGAGGAGGGGAGATAAACATTGACTGGTCAAAGAGGAGAGAGGAAAAAGTGAGCGGTGGGGGCAATTCGCACGAGGGGGAAGGGAAAAAGGGGGAGGAGAGAGAGAGAGAAAAAGAAAAAGAAAGAAAAGAAAAGAGAGGGAGAGAGAGGAAAAAGGAAAGGGAAATACATAATTCTTTTATGCAAATTTTCCTTTTCTCTTTTCCTTTTCTTTTCTATTTTATTGGTCTTCAATTTTCTTCCGATAATTTCTTTCTTGAAATTTTGGACTCGTCAATAAATTGACGAGCGATGAGACAGGATCTCATTTATCCAGTCAAATTAAAACCCGAAAATCTGGATGTCACAACTCTTCCCCTCTTATAAAAATTTCGTCCTCGAAATGTAAACCTTTATCAGTCCATAAACGAAAGGTGGGGTATTGCCGTCTCATCGAGTCTCACTTTTCCACGCTGATCATTCGGTCTCATGGCGTTGACTAACCACTTTGACCAAGGAGATGATCTTTGTACACAAAATCTGCTCTTTCTGAACCAACAACTGAACTGAGCTTCTCACATAAGACATTCTGTCATCCACATCTGATCTCTTTTTCTCGACTCCCTAATAAACCTTCGAACCTCAACGATTCAAAATTTCTGACAATTCTGAGCAGCCTTTACTCTGACACTGATCTAACAACTGCAAATACTGATCACTGAGCTGATTCTAGACTTGCGATTTTCTGATCTCCGATTTCATCTCAACCGATTGAAATCCTGTACACTCTGCTTTGCACTGATTAAAAAGAAACTATCCGATCGATCTCTTTGGGAATCTCTCGGTCAATATCTAATATAACTCGCACGATCTTGGCAATCGCAATCACCGATCATCAGATTGACTTTGGCTTGAAATCTTCTTCACTTTCTTTTTACCACTGAAATTATGTACCCTCTGCTATACACTGCTTAATAAAGAATTCTCTCAAACTTTGCCAAATTATAATCTCTGATCTAGATTCGGCACTTCGGCATATCCATTCTGTGACATGACAGAATCTTCAATTTCTGAAATCGAACTTAGATTTGCGGTTAATTTCACTCCGACACGCTTTTAGTGTGACCTAGGCTACTGGGTAGTGTTCAGAGCTTTTTAGGACAAATGACCCGTGGTCGATTTTCTTCGAGCCACAATGAACCCACTCGACACATTGGCAATTCTCGATTGTCGTGAAAATCTCAAAGGTTCAAATACGGACACAGGGTACCAAAACGATAGAAACATCAAATTAGTACCGGTCGATGAGAATTTTCCAATTTAGTGGAGTCACCCACGATCGGTCATTCATCTCATCTCGAGCCGATCTATTTTCGATTTCAAATCGATTTTATATCTCGTCCGCAATGATCTCTAAAGATGAGCACGTCGAGAAGTCGATCCATGGTCGAATTCTCAAGTCTATTTGCCTTAAGGTCCTTAATAACTCACCCAGCTAGTCTAGTTATCTCATGAGTGGCCAACTCGAGAAAAACAATTTATGTAATCGCATCGATGAAATGCCCAATTTATCTAATCGAAATCAGAGCCCGAAATCTGGATGTTACACACTCAAAACAAGATACATTCGTACTGTACCAAAGTGGATCAACTCCATCTATCGATCAACCACTATTCTCAAATGGTATTAGTAATCCCCTTAATCTTTAGTAAGCCTATCACAATGTTCCATTATGATATATTTCCATTCTTACTTGGGACTCTCGAGTGATGATAAAATTCTCCCGATTCGCATTCGACTTACTGACACTTCTGACGCTTTCAACCTGCTCAGCTGTATTTATCTTCATATCAGCTTACTAATCTAGCTAATACCAATTCTGATTTACTTGCACCAGCTGGTCAAAGCTGCGATACTATAGTGAACTTCCAACAAGATCTTTTCCCTGAGTGCTACACTGTCAAGTGCACTCAATCACTCATGGAACTCGAACGTTCCATCTTTAAAAGTCTTAAAATCAGGTTCTTTCTTGCCAGTATCATCTTATAAGATCTTCTGAACATCTCTGTCTGTCAACTAGGCGCTGATTCCAACTTGAACATCTGGTTCAATTTTGAGGGCGGCTATAAAATTTAAAAGGTAGCCTACCTCAAATTTGAAAACCAAATTTCGAACCCTTTTTAAGTAAAGTTTATACTTTAGCCAGTCTATGTATAATCGAAGACTCTCGGCTCAACACATGAATTACTTCTTTCATTCTCCCAAGATAATACCAGATAACATCATTATAGTTCTGCCAAAACTCTGATTCACCACACTGTTTCATGTTCAACTTGTCGGGTCTCAACTGGCGGGACGGTTATACAACAATCTTTTCATGTTGTATCTATACATACCCAGTCGCTGGCAAGACACATCACTAAAGATTTCATGCTTTCCAGAGCCAATGAAAAGTTTAGCACAAGTACGATAGCCAGATCTTACTTAAGCTTTGGAAATTATCCTCGTACTTGTCTATGCCAATGAATTTCTCTTCTTTCTCAAGAGGTCAACCTCACAATGATGCTGATGCTGAAAATTCTTTCACAACCCTTCTATAGTAATCTGTCCAATCCCCACGGCTTCTGATCTCTGACACTGATGTCAATCTCAATCTGCTTACAACTAATTAGATCTTGGCTTGGCCCATGAAGATTCTCTTACCTATAACCACATGACCATTCTTAGGGGCTCTCATGATCTTCATCACTTAATGAACACCATTGATCTAGGTATTCTTTGAACACTCAATTTGTCAAATTTATGACAGCGGCTGGAGCGTTCGTCAAATCAATTGGCTTTACATTATTCTCACAAGGACAAAATCAAGTGCGAAATGCTGTCTTCAATATAACCTCATTCCTAGTTCTTAACTGACAATAACCTGTCCTCAAGTCGATCCTTGAAGACATCAACACTCTTTATAACAAGTCACCCAATTAAGTTGACAATGGTTGATGCATGATTGCAATGAACCATCTTCATTTCTCTCTTCATAAAACTGATGATCCCTAAAGTGATGCACTGATATGCATGAATTCCTCATTCATCAATCCTCACATCTGCACCATTGGTTCTATCAATTCAAACAACAACAACCGGTAAGAACTTTTAGAGAATGGTTCTGTTCCAGATGTTAACTCGATCCTAATTCTATCTCTTTCTCTGGCAACGGTCTGACCACTTTTCTGGCAACACTTCCAAGAATTCTTGGACTACTGAGGAGTTCTCAATTTTTAATTCTTCAATCTGTCTTATCTAAGATCATTGCCCACTAATCTCGATAACTTCTGTCTGACAACCAGGTTACCTCAAGTGACGAGATCAAAGAAGTCAAGGACCCTTCTCAACCTTTAGTAAAACTCGATACTTCTACATGCGCTTGGAATAAGCTGGGTTACTCTACCATAACAATTCATCACCATAAAATGCTCAAGAACCAATACTTTCTACACTTGACGAATAAGTTATACACCAACAACCAATCAAGTATAACTCTAGTCAATGGTTCTTTTCCTACAGCCTTAACAAACAACTGAAATTCCACACTTACAATCCCAACATTCTCTGGCACTATTATGATAAAATCACCACAAAATATTCTTTCATTGAATAAGCCATAGTCGGTTCCCTTCCTGTTCCTTTTGCCATCTTGCTGGTGTTCCAACGGTAGTAACAGTGTTGGTGTTCTTCGTAAACCCCAACCGATAGTCCCTCATTTGATGGCCATGCTCACTACCATCAAAGCATGTTCTAGTCATTCTCGAAGACAGGATTAATTCATGCATTCCTTCCATACTTTCGGCACTTATCAGGTGAGTCTTCTATCTCCTACCAAGTGACAGCACACACTCTTTCTGGTTGTCCCATCGGTCTGCTAGAACCGCTCTCGACTTCAATCTTTTCCCTGACCGATTTCCATTTATGCCCGAACTGGATCTGTACCCTGACTTAGAAGCGATGGCTCGATCCCAGATCATATCCCCACTTTGGATCTCAACAGGTGTAGCAACAAAGGCGGTTGCAACACTAACGGCGGTAGTGATAACGACAACGACAGCGGCTTGATCCTAAGCTTACTGGCTCATCCACTTCCCAAGAAATACTTGCATCAGAACGATCCTATCGAACTTAGGATCATTCGACGCTGCTACACTAGTACCAACCTGCAATGGTACTTTTACACTCGAGCTGGCCAGAGCCGACACTCTGCCACAACCACCTCGGGTACCGACCTTTGTCAGTGCATTATCCCGAGTCACAGAGGACATTGTCCTCTTACTAGGAGTTCTCAGCTCCTACTCGCTCATGGTTCAGTCTTTACACTGAAACCCGACTTCCCAAATCCACACTGGATTAGAAGATGAGCGATCCTCACACGACAATCAATTCTAGCATCCAGCTAACACAGACATGCACCAGCATGAATTTAAAGGCATTTCCTACTAACTATCCCATGGTCAACGCTCCTTATCACTCCAATCTTCAACTTAGCTCTGATACCACTTAAACAGGATGTCACGCCCCGATCCTCGGGCACGCACACATCCGTCTCACTTGGTCGATTTTATAATGCGATATCCCAGGACAATGTATCGCCGACCCTTTTTAATTTTTAAGCACATGCGGAAGCAGTTAAAATCCCCAGACAATAAAACGATGGGATAGAAAAGCAGGGCCATATTTTTCATATTGAAATTTATAACCAAACTTTTATACAAACCACAAACCAGAACACTTCACAAACTTTTTTATTCTAAACCCTATTCACATCAAAATGGAGATATTAAAGAAGATACAATCTCAGTCCATCTAGGCCGTACTCAAGGCCCCTCTCAGGATTATCTTCTTTTCCCAAAAATCCTTCTCCGACTCTTCCTCCTCAGCTCCTTAGCGGGGTCCTGAAATGTTTTTCCCCAAACTGGGATGAGACTACGTCTCAGCAAGTTCTACCCCACTAAGCCCGATTAGTAAACCATTATACTAAAGGTTGCCTATACACGCATGGGTCGAGAAGACGACCTTAGCATCAGATCCCACCGCAAGTCAAGACAATTCACAATAGGCACTCAAGCAATCATATCGCCGATCGAAGCATCGATCAAATCGACCTAGTCGATTTCATGCTAACAAGACCACTCAAGTCATTTCCATTCAATCAATCATTTCACAACAATCGGATCAATTCATTGGTCAATCGAACTAGTCGATTACATGTCAGACGGACCATTCTAGGTCAATACTCTCGGGTGTCAAGTTCGCCAAAGTGACATATTCACTAGACAATTGTGTGCGTTCTTTAAGCGCGCCGTTTTCCAGTGATATCCCAAATCACCGAACCACACATGCCTACAATAATCAGTCCAATAGACAATTGCGTGCGTTCTTTAAGGCGCCGTTTTCGCCAGTGCCATCCTTAGTCACCGAACCACGCATGCCTATAACCGTGTACTCAATAGACAATTGTGTGCGTTCTTTAAGGCGCCGTTTTCGCCAGTGATATCCCAATCACCGAACCACACATGCCTACAACAATGTACTCAATAGACAATTGTGTGCGTTCTTTAAGGCGCCGTTTTCGCCAGTGATATCCCAACTCACCGAACCACACATGCCTATAACAATGTATTTAATAGACAAGTGTATGCGTTCTTTAAGCGCGCCGTTTTCGCCAAGTGATGTCCTTAGTCACCGAACCATACATGTCTATAACAATACGAGTACTAGACCGATACGTGCGTTCTTTAAGGCGCGTTTTCGCCAAATGACATCTCAGTCACCGAACCACGTAGGTCCACAATAATGTATGTACTAGACCGATACGTGCGTTCTTTAAGGCGCCGTTTTCGCCAGTGACATCTCAGTCACCGAACCACGTAGGTCCACAATAATGTATGTACTAGACTGTGTCTGATTGATTCAATCCCGAGTATTTCCAATTCTCTCATAACCCCATCCACTTTACAGCTCAATCAAAGCATTATAAATGCTAAACAAACATACTCGGCCATCTACCAATCAATCATTCAATCTCAATCAATTCCAAATCAATTTAGGGTAAATCCCTAAAACATCACAATTTATTTAATTCCATACAACGTAGAGCTCAAATAAATAAACGAACTGCGCCACGACGATCAGCACGAGATTTCGGTCGTCGGCCATCGAAATCTTAATTTCCGAAAAATAATTAATTAATTAATTAATTTCGAAAATTAATTATTAAATATTTAAAATTCCATTTAGCTCAAAATAAGGCCAAATTCAATAAACGGACTTCACCACGGTCATCAGCATAATTTTCCGGTCACGGGCCATCCCAGTTGAATTTTCAGAAAATAAATAATTATTTAATTAATTTCGAAAATTAATTAATATTAAAAATTCAATTTAGCTTAAAATAAAGTCCGATTAAATAAACGGACTTCGCCACGATCATCAGCATAATATTTCGGTTCCAGACCATCTCCCTTGAATTTTCGGAAAATAAATAATTATTTAATTTAATTCCGAAAATTAATATTTAAATACCAAAAATCTCCCTTAGGCCCGAATCATCAAATTGAAGCTCAATTACGGGTCCGAAAATTCCCGAGACACTCCCAATAAATAGTAGACCACGTCTACTTGTTAATTGCACAATCAATTTATTTAAATCACATCACAATTAACTAATAATTGCTAATTACTTCTAATCTAACAACCTAAACACAATTAATTAAAACTAAACCAACCTAAAGCATAATTAGCCAACTAATCCTGGATTAGTGAGATTACTCACCAAATCGCGCGCAAATCGGATCAATCCGACGGCGGCAACGCGAGGAACGATTGTTCCCAAAGCACGGCTCGAGTTCGGGGCCGGGAAACGGCCCAAAAGCGGGCCCGAAGTCGCTGAAACCCACTCCGTGGGTCTGCTGGACGGAGCCAATCGGGGCTGATCCGGCGGCTAGGGCGGCGAGGGAAGGCCGTCGGAGGGTGAGGGGGACGAGGGGGAGGTCCTGCGGAGCTAGGCGGTGGCCCACGGTGGCCGAAGGTGGCCGGATCGGTGCGGAACAGGGGCGAACAGCGGCTGGTTCGCGCACGGCGGAACGGCGGCGAGCACGCGGGTGCGGCGCGGGCGGTGATGCGGCGGTGCGACGGCGGGACGAGCGGCGAGCGGGCGGCGGTCACGGCGACGGAGCTGCAGCTTCTGGTCTTCCTCCGCTTCTGGTTCGCTCGAACGAAATGGGGAAGGAAATGTCGAGGGAGAGAGATGAGAGAGAGGAGGGGAGATAAACATTGACTGGTCAAAGAGGAGAGAGGAAAAAGTGAGCGGTGGGGGCAATTCGCACGAGGGGGAAGGGAAAAAGGGGGAGGAGAGAGAGAGAGAAAAAGAAAAAGAAAGAAAAGAAAAGAGAGGGGGAGAGAGAGGAAAAAGGAAAGGGAAATACATAATTCTTTTATGCAAATTTTCCTTTTCTCTTTTCCTTTTCTTTTCTATTTTATTGGTCTTCAATTTTCTTCCGATAATTTCTTTCTTGAAATTTTTGACTCGTCAATAAATTGACGGCGATGAGGACACAGGATCTCATTTATCCAGTCAAATTAAAACCCGAAAATCTGGATGTCACACACGGGGTGGGAGTTCTTTGGTGCAGAGAGAGGTCCTGGAACTCAATTGGAGTTATCTTTTGTTGAGTTCCATGGCGTCGTCGCACCTCTTCTTCCACCACGCCATACAGGAGACCGCGCCGCAAGGATGATCATGAGGAGGAGTTTGCGGTGAAGCCACAACCGAAGCCGAAGTTTTCGAATGAGGTTGCTCAACAAATTCACGGAAAGCCACAGGAGCAACACGAACCAAGGGACAGAGTGGAAGCAGTCATAGAGCAACGGCCATGTGAGCGAGGCCATTGATATTGAACCAGTGATGTTGACAAGGAGGTGCGACGATGCTCCATCACAAGAAGGAGCGCTGTTGGTAGATGGTGGTGTTTGACCAACAAGACGCAGCACTAAGAAATGCAGAAGCAAGCTGCACATGGCGATGCTAGTGGCGACGGGATGGGCTTCAAATGGTGAAATCAACTTCCCTGGAATTTAATTTGGATGAAATTGACGAGGATAGATATGATGGTTGTAAAATCCATCGCGCGGGGTGGGAGTTCTTTGGTGCAGAGAGAGGTCCTGGAACTCAATGAAAAAGAACTCCCTTCGGAAAAAGAATTTGGAAAAAGAATTTATAAAAAAAGAGTTGTGTCTTTTTCCCGAGAGGAGTTATCTTCCGTTGAGTTCCATGGTGTGGCCAACCCAAAAAAGGACATCAACCCACTAGCCACTAGCAAGAGAAACAACAAGAAGAAAACCCAGAAATGCATTATCTGCACACAGAGAGAGGTCTGCTCGCGAGAGAAAAGACAAGAAGAAAACCCAGAAATGCATTATCTGCACAGAGAGAGAGAGGTCAGCTCTTTTTCTTCTATGGTAAGCAACAGATCTCTAGCTTGCTGTGCGTAATTCACACGGGTTTCTATTTATGCTCGCCTCGCTTTTAATTCACACGGGTTTCTATTTCGCTCCGCCTCTGCTTCCTCGACCTCGATCCGATTGCTTTGATGTTCACAACAAAGCAATTATGGTGTAGAGCAACATTCTACAAGCCACTCCCGAATTCCCATGGCTCAGTCTTTGGTCATGGCCGGCACCGACTATCATTCCTCCCTATGCGGAACAACCGACAAGCTAGTGGATATGAGTTCACATGCTTCCGTAGGGGTGGAGTTGAAAAAATTGTCTTCATCGGTGATGGACTCTGCAGGAGGAAACCTCCCAGGTCATCCCCTAATTTCTGATTTGGAGATCTCTGATGGGATTATGGGGGATCAAGTTTTGTAAACTCCAAAGACAACCTTTCTCCTGAAGATGGTGGTACTACAATGAACTTGCTTCAATTATCATCATAACTTCAACGTGTGGAGGATCGAAAGCAATCCATCCATTTGATGTCCTTTTTTGGGTTGGCCAAGCCATGGAACTCAACCAAAGATAACTCTTTTTGGGAAAAAGACAAAAACTCTTTTTTTATAAATTCTTTTCCGAAGGGAGTTCTTTTTCGTTGAGTTCCGGGACCTCTCTCTCGCACCGAAGAACTCCCACCCCGTGCGATGGATTTTACAACCATCATATCTATCCTCGTCAATTTCATCCAAATGAAATTACAGGGGAAGTTGATTTCGCCGTTTGAAGCCCATCCCATCGCCACTGGCATCGCCATGTGCAGCTTGCTTCTGCATTTCTTAGTGTTGCATCTGGCTGGTCAGACACGACCATCTAGCAGCCGCGCTCCTCCTTGTGATGGAGCGTCACTGCACCTCCTCGTCAACATCACTGGTTCAATATCAATGGCCTCGCTCACATGGCCATTACTCTATGACTGCTTCCACTCCGTCCCCTGGTTCGTGCTGCTCCTGTGGCTTTCCGTGAATCTGTTGTGCAGCCTCATTCGAAAACACATGGCCATTACTCTATGACTGCTTCCACTCCGTCCCCTGGTTCGTGCTGCTCCTGTGGCTTTCCGTGAATCTGTTGTGCAGCCTCATTCGAAAACTTCATTGTAGAATCATAGAGGTTATATCATATAGTCTTCATTTGACCTCTGAGAGGTGACAACTAGATCATTGTTGTGGCAAATACCTACAGATTCCTGTAGGAGGAACAAATCATATTGATTTTAATTTTCAGCAGGTTTCTTCATCATTTGATATGAACTTGGAAGTTGATCTTCTTCTCGGGTTTATAAAAGCCTGAATGCTTGTCGTGGAAAAAGATTCCCAGGAGAGTTATCATGATACCAAGTCAAATAATGAAGCTATGTGCAAGATCTACAGAAGAACTTAAAGACTGCAAGAGTGTCAAATGCTTCTGCTAATTCACTAGCAGATGCTTAAAACTTGTAACCTTTAACTGGAGTGCAAATGTTACTGAAGAGACTGAAACTACTCTTGACAATCATTACAACAAGGACGATGGGGAGATGTTTCGTTGCTTGATTCAAGGTTACCAAAGATCCTAGTAGACCAAAAGATTTGGAAGTTTTTTCTTTACTGAAAAGAGAAAAAGAGGCACGTTAATGAAAAATGGCGTTTTTGCTAGCATTTTCATATATTAACTCTTTATTATCACATCGGCACGTGTCAAATGTTGTCATGTGTCGTTTCTAGTTTCCAAAATAAAGTTATGAGCTAGGATAAATAGATGCCTTGGAGATGCGAGAACAGCTGCAATATAGAAGCTTTGTTCTTTCGTCACAGAGTTATCCATATCAAATGAAAAATGTCAGTTTTTTCATCTCTGTCCCCTACGCATGGATATCGCTTACTAGCTATTCTGATGATAATTTTGTTTGAGTTTGATATTGCAAAATGACAAGAGCGGTTGCATTGTGTAGTCAGCACTTTTCCTCTCAGAGGTGAAAACTAGATCTTTGTTGCTGTGAATGCGTCAACTGCTTCAGCAAATAATATTTATAAAGGCGGTGACTTCTTTTGTGATGGATCCTGTACGTATCTGGAAGCTTTTGGATCTGAGTAATGCAATCTAAGACTGCTGTCTCACTGGCTTATTGGTTTTCGTCAGGAGCTAGAATTGTAGCTTCTGTCAGAGATTCAAGTTGCCAGGGCCATGGTGAGATAAGAAATCTGAAATATAGACTTCGTTTTTGGGGGGCTTTAGTTTAATATAATTGACTTTTGGTAGACTGCACATGTTAGAACTGAACTTTTCCCATCCTCATGTGCTGCAAAAGAATTTTTGCAGTTCATGCAAGGCCCTATAGGTAGTTTGCAAAAGCTTGGGACTAGTCCATACAAACTACTCACATCTGATATTCACTTTTCGAGGAAATAATAAGAACGGCAAGCTTCCTGACAAGTTGATTCATAATCAAATTATGCATCCCTATGTTAGTACTCCAACTCATAACATTGAGCACAAAAGTTTTACACTAAAAAATATGATATTATCTGCTTTGCTGCAGAGAATAACAATCTCAGATGTCAAGTGTCCGCGGTGATCCCTGTATGTTGAAACATCAAAAAGGAAGGTGGTCTCCTTCCTCCCCAATTCTTTTCTTCTTGATAAGTGCCTCCCCAACTCTGCAACTACATGCATTTTGGTTGCATCTTTTTGTGACCAGCATTGCACATCTTTTTTTTAGCATGCTCAGTTGTGTGCTCGTTCTGTCCTCTTTTTCCTGCAGAATTGCAATTGTTTCATCTAGTTCAGCCATAGCAGGGTCTTCAGGTACTTCCACTATTCCAGCAACCTGTATTTGGTACTAGCAAGTTTTCTGTTAATTATTACTTACTGTAGAGGAAGAGTCTATATATATAATGTTAAACAGCAAAAAGGCTTATTCACCACAGCAAATGGCACTGGCAGCATCTTGTATCCACTAGATGGATAAAGTCCGTCTAGTAAGAGAGCACTTCTGGGATGAAAATGCACCGTGGGTAAAACGCATTTCATATGAGTAATCAATGGCAAGGGCATTCATTGCAGTTGTAAGCACCCAGATTCAGGTCCCTTGTCTTCTTGCAAAGGTCACAATAGTACTGATTGGTATCATTTTATTGAGGCGTAAAGTGTGAGTTGATAGAAGTTAATGGGAATCTTTTACTGTACTGGAAGGCAATCTCTGATGATTAAGATTGCAATGCACACAACTATAAAAGTCGAACCTGCAAAATTTACAACAGAGCATCGTGTGGAAGGGGTGATCGTGCAGTGCATTCATCACAAGCCTTGCACGGACCAGCCTACATGTGACAGTTCCAGCGGCAGAGGGTGATCGTGCAGTGCATAAAGAAGAGGCAACCAAGACAACCGTGGACCTTTGCACCGGACTCGGTTTTAGAGCTTTGTGTGGAAGACCAGTGGATGCTGACGGTCGAAATGGTAGAGAACCGAGTCCTTAGTGCCTCCAGATCTTGCGAACATAGAGTTAAAGCCATGCGTGCAGTCCATGTCGAGGCTGAATTTGCATTTTCTGCAGTCGGAAACCATGGTAAGCAACTAAACATTACATTTAGCTCCTCCATTTGTTCGAAAGCGAGGGTCATCTCTGCGGGTCGGTGCAAGTGTTGTGGAGAAAAGTAATGCATGGCATCCACAGACCTGCCCCGAGGTCTCTTGCTCGCAGGCTTTGCATTTGATTCTACTTCTCATCCTGAGATGATGGAATGTGAGCAGATGCTCTTGAGCATTTGTTGGATGGTCACAATCAACTCATTCGAATGACAAGATAAGGTTTTCATATATATAAAAGCGAAATATTGATATATATATATAGTGAGATCACATATTTCATCGAGTCGTGACCAGGTTTGTTAGGAAAATAAATTGATATTGTATATACATACACGTTAGGGTTGGGTGAACCAAGACACCATCATAAAAATATATGGAGGAAAGTATCTTTCGAAGACAACAGGTAAGCGGTGAAGACAATGACTAGTTTAATGTAGTTTCTTTGTAATAGGACCTAGTCATCAGATGTTTTCCCTTACGCCCTTCTCGCTCCTCCCTTCTTTTACTCATTTCTCATCCCCCGTTTGCCGCTTTCCCGTGCCCTCCCCCCATTTCTCTCTCCTCTCTAAAAGTTTCCACAAATATTCCTCCTCAATACCTTAGTCTTTTTCTGACCAAAAAAAAAAAAAAAAATACCTTAATTTCTCTGTGTCTCGAAAAGATGAAATTTATGTACGATGCAGTTTGGATGAAATAAGATTATGATGCATGGGCATTTTTCATTTATGGTGATGATCTTCATCTCACTAATTTGTATATTCCTTTTGCTAAAGTTTTTGAATTTATTATACTAATAAGGTCCGACCCTTGTTTGAACCGAGTTACATCCTTTTTTCCAGGCAAAAAAGAGAAGAAGAAAACAGAATTCTCTCTTTTTATCATATTTAGCATCTCCTACTAAGGCGTGCGTATTTTTTTATAAAAACATCTCTTCAATAACTTTCGGTCTCCTTTATTGACTATACAAAACTAGACAAAAAAATTTCATCTAGTTCAGGCTGTTCAGCAATAGCAGGGTCTTCAGGTGCACTATTCTAGCAACTTGTATTAAACACTGTTTGGTATTAGCGCATTTTCTGCTGATTATTACTTATTGTGGAGATGAGTCTATATATATATGATGTTAAAAAGGAGCATGGCTATTCACCACATCACATGGCAGCATCTTGCATCCAGTTTTGGCTAAAGGCTGTTCAGCAATAGAGCACTACTGCAATACAAGCGCACCATGGTAAAATGCATTTGATATGAGTAATCAATGGGCAAGGGCATTCATCAGTCATAAGCACCCAGATTTGTGTCCCTTATATTATCACAAAGGGCACAATAGTACTGCTCCCTGGTATTATCTTCAATGAACAAAGCAAAAAGTGTGAGTTGATGGAATTTAATGGCAATCTTTTGCTGTAGTGGAAGGCAATCTATGATGATTAAGATTGCATTGCACACAACTGCAAAAGCCGAAGCTGCACAACTTACCACAGACACTTCATAGTAGCATGGTTAGGTAGATTTAAAATAAGAAAGAGTATATGCTTGCAGAGGTGATGTTTCAAAGTGGGCCTTTTAAAAGTGCATGGAGTGTTGAAGTGGTCACTTCCATGCAGTGAAAGACAGAGCATCCATGCTCTTCACAAAATATGTCAACAGTGCTGTGAGCAGGTCGTTGCATCTGAGGGCAATTCAGCACATAATTTATGGAGCAGAGAAGAGCATCTCTGCTCTGCATGGCAATAGGCTAAACATTTGATCCATTCAACACAAGCCTTGCATGCACCATCCTTCATATGGCAGTTCCAGCGGCAGAGAATGATAGTGCAGTGGAGGAAGAAGAGGCAATCAAGACAACCATGGACCTCACCTATATGTTCCATTCACAAGCTCCACACCCGATTTTGCATTCAAGCTGTGTGTGGAAGACCAGTGGATGCTGATGGTTGAAATGGTAAAAAAATCTAGTCCTTTGTAACTCCAGAAGGACAACTAGCTATTCTGATGATAATATTGTTTGAGTTTGTCGTTGCAGAATGACAGATTGGTTACATCATATAGTCAGCACTTTACCTTTGAGAGGTGAGAACTAGATCTTTGTTCCGGCGAATGCATCAACTTGCTTCAGCAGATAGGATTTATAAAGACAGTGACTTCTTTTGTGATGTATCTTGTCTGTATCCAGAAGCTCTTGGATCTGAATAATGCAATCTAAGACTATGTTGTCTCACTGGTTGATTGGTTTTCGTCCAGGAGCTAGAATTGTTCCTTCAGTCAGAGATTCAAGTTGCCAGGGCCAAGGCAAGAAAAGAATGCTGAAATATAGATTTCTTTTTTGGGAGGCTTTAGTCCCATACAACCAAATTTTGGTATACTGCAGATGTTAGAACGGAACTTTTCCCATCTTCATGTGCTGGAAAAGAATGTACAGTTCATGAATGCAAAGCCATATTGATAGTATGCAAAGGCTTGAGTCTAGTCTGTACAAACTACACCTGTCTGATATTCATTTTTCGAGGAAATAATAAGACCAGCAAGCTTCCTGATGAGTTGATTCATAATCAACTTATGCAATCCAATTTTAGTGCATTAATTTGTAACATGAAGCAAACAAGTCTCACACTCAAAAATATAATATTTATTTGCTTTTGATGCAGAGAATAACAATATCGGATGTCAAGTGTTAGCAGTGATTTTTATTGACTTGCTTGAGAACGTAAGTTGAACCATCAAACAGGAAGGCTGTCTCCTGCCTCCCCAATTCTTTTCTTCTGGATAAGTGCCTCCCCAACTCTGCAACTACATGCACTTTGCTTGCATCTTTTTGAGACCAGCATTGCCCGTTATTTTTTTTTTTTTCAGTACCCTCAGTTGTGTGCTCACTCTCTCTGCTTCTCCTGCAGAATTGCAATTTTTTCATCTAGTTCAGCAATAGCAAGGTCTTCAGGTAATTCCATTACTTTAAAAAACATTTGGTATTACCATATTTTCTGTTGATTATAACTTATTGTGGAGAATGAGTCTATATATGATATTAAAGAAAGAAAAAAGAACAGGGCTATTCACCACATCACAAGGCAGCATCTTGTACCTCTTTGTTGGCTAATTGTCAGTTTTGTGAGACAGCACTTCTGTGATGAAAGCATACCGTGGGTAAAACGCATTCGATATGAGTAATCAATGCACGGGCATTCATAGCAGCTGGAAGCACCTAGATTCAGGTCATTTTTCTCTTGAAGGTCACAATAGTACTCACTGGCATGATCTTCAATGGACGAAGTGTAAAGTGTGAGTTGGTGGAGGTGATGGTGATCTTTTATTGTTGGTGGTAATTGTGGAAGGCAATCATGATTGACTTTAAGACTGCTCTGCACAAGAACGTGAAAGTTGAAAGTGCAAAATTTACCAGACAATGCATAGGAAGTGCACATCAGTAGATCTAATATAAGAAAGAGCATATGCTCGTGGAGGTGATGTTTGAAAGTGGGCCTCTTAAAGGCGCATGGAATGTTGAAGTCAAAGCCACATTTTGCACAGAGAAGTGAGCAGTCCTTCCTGATACGGGAATAAGTAAAGCATATTTCCACCAGAAACTTCATAGTGAAAAAAATTAGCACACACACACCAAAAATTAGCTCCACATCTTCAACAAAACCCATCCTTAGCATTTCATCAGCCTCATCAAGGACACGGAAGGTTAAAGAGCTCAAGTCAATATTTTCCCTCTCAATGTGGTCCTGCCACAAGGTGTAACAACTGTGAACATGCGTTATTCCCAAAGGATGAAAGAAAACCAAATAAGCTTCCAATTCAATGAGTTACTTTCACACGGCCAGGTGCTCCACCGTACAAACAACATGATGTTAAGCCCATTGCTCCACCATAAACTTCAAAATCAGAAAACACCTAAAATAATAGAGTAAACAATGTCAAACATCTATCTCTGTAAAGAGATGAGATTATTTCCATTAACTTGATTGCAATACCTGCTTGGCCAATTCCTTAGTAGGTAAAAGCACCAAAACACTTGGTGGGCTTACCATATCCTGTCTTCCTTGAGGTTTTTGCAGGCCCATTCATCAGAGATTCCAAAATGGGTAGGACAGAAGCCATAGTTTTGCCCTGGTACAATTCGCACAGTGAACAAGGTGATAATCAGTGCTAGAAAATTAGAACCCATCAACTACAGAAATGAGGAAGCAGTTCCAAAACTCATGTTCCTAGCAGCCAATCATCTTTAAAAAAATGAAATGCAACTGCAGCCAAACAGTCTTCACGCACTTTTGGTTTTTATATATCAAATAACCAATGAACTAATGTACAGATGACTCTGCCACAAACTAGAAGATTTATTTAGCTATAGGTTTTTTGGTCGAATTATCAGCTGTAGGTTTGAATGCCTTCTGCAAAGACAAGTACCTTCAATGAATCTGTTTTCCCTCCCCGTTGACTATGAAGAATTAATGACCTAAAAATCTGTTCAGGCCAATGTCCTAAAATTATCAAAATGAAAAATGCCCTTGCATACTGGGCCTTGCAATTCTTCTGCATGGTTGCCATAGATTTTCGGCAATCGAAGCAACAAAAACAAACCAACACAGACACAACATCAATGGGCAATGCACGACAAGATCTCCATGACCGAAGTTATGAAGTCGGACCACCATAACCATCAGAAAGCGGGAAGAACACAGGTCTTAGTAGTAGCTATAAAACTGAATTAGCGGCATTACACCCTTTCGGATGAGGATTTTTACTCGATCCTTGATTTTTCTTAATTGGACTGCCATTACCAACACCCTCGTAGACTAAATTCACTACTCTTTCCCTTCTTGCTTGGACCAGAAAAATTGCAAAGTTCAATAAATAATTTATTGCTCAATTGGGTGTACCAACGCCTTCCGTGGCCATTGAAGAATACTTGATCTTCCCTATGCTACTACCATTAACCTCTCCCTCGAGAGAAATAAAAGCCAATCTCAGCCAATTCTCTGTTTCACTAAGACAGGATCATGAATTCGAGACAGACCAATGAGAAGAATTGAGAAACAATGCAGAAAACATGCAAAGCTTCGAACCGCTAGTCAATTGTAACTGCAATGAAAATGAGAATGCGTATGTCACTAAGTGAACTGAACTGCAACATCAAGTTCGACAGCAGCAGACGAAAAGAAAAGAGGAATTAATTCCAGATTTACTTTTGCCTGCAGTAGCAATCTTGGCCTAAACATCCTCTCATATCAGATAGGGCAAGTTGTCAGTCTATATATAAACAGAGTCAAGAGGTGACAACTTTGCCGAGAGAAGGACGAAGTTTGCTGTAAAATTGACAACTCCATGCAATTGGGTGGCATAGCGAGTAAGACACACTCTAATTCCAGTAGGGACCAGATTCTTATTGATCAGCTAGAGCCTAACGCAACTTTATACTCAGTGCTAAAACAGAGTTCAAGGAAAACAACCTTGCCAAACAACATTCCATCTAAATAAGCACAAGAAGTGGGAAAAAAAATTAAATAATTTCTCCTCTCATAGTATATACAGTCGATTTCCAATAAAGTGAATATCGACAAAGCAAATTGAATACGAGAGAAACATAGGCGCTACCTACCCATCAAGCAAATGAAGGTTTCAAGGATTTCCTTGTACCTTGTCTTGGAATGCTCAAGTGATCTTTGGGACAACCGAAAACATCATTTTGCTCCTTCAAATGGATGGATTGCCTTTGATCCTCCACACGTTGAAGTTATGATGATAATTGAAGCAAGTTCATTGTAGTACCACCACCTTCAGGAGAAAGGTTGTCTTTGGAGTTTACAAAACCTGATCCCCCCAGAATCCCATCAGAGATCACCAAATCAGAAACTAGGGGATGACCTGGGAGGTTTCCTTCTGCAGTGTCCATCACCGATGAAGACAATTGTTTGAACTCCACCCCTACGGAAGCATGTGAACTCATATCCACTAGCTTGTCGGTTGCTCCACACAGGGAGGAATGATAGTCGGTGCTGGCCATGACCAAAGACTGAGCCATGGGAATTCGGGAGTGGCTTGTAGAATGTTGCTCTACACCATAATTGCTTTGTTGTGAACATCAAAGCAATCGGATCGAGGTCGAGGAAGCAGAGGCAGAGCAGAAATAGAAACCCGTGTGAATTAAAAGCAGAGGCAGAGCATAAATAGAAACCCGTGTGAATTACGCACAGCAAGCTGGAGATCTGTTGCTTACCATAGAAGAAAAAGAGCTGACCTCTCTCTCTGCAGATAATGGATTTCTGGGTTTTCTTCTTGTCGTTTCTCTCGCGAGCAGACCCCTCTCTCTCTCTGCAGATAATGCATTTCTGGGTTTTCTTCTTGTTGTTTCTCTCGCTAGTGGCTAGTGGGTTGATGTCCTTTTTTGGGTTGGCCACGCCATGGAACTCAACGAAAGATAACTCCTTTCGGGAAAAAGACAAACTCTTTTTTTATAAATTCTTTTTTCCGAAAAGAGTTCTTTTTCGTTGAGTTCCAGGACCTCTCTCTGCACCGAAGAACTCCCACCCGTGCGATGGATTTTACAACCATCATATCTATCCTCATCAATTTCATCCAAATTAAATTCCAGGAGAAGTTGATTTCGCCATTTGAAGCCCATCCCGTCGCCACTGGCATCGCCATGTGCAGCTTGCTTCTGCATTTCTTAGTGCTGCGTCTTGCTGGTCGAACACCACCATCTACCAACCGCGCTCCTCCTTGTGATGGGAGCATCGTCGCACCTCCTCATCAACATCACTGGTTCAATATCAGTGGCCTCGCTCACATGGCTGTTGCTCTATGACTGCTTCCACTCCGTCCCTTGGTTCGTGCTGCTCCTGTGGCTTTCCTTGAATCTGTTGCACAGCCTCATTCGAAAACTTCGGCTGTGGCTTCACGGCAAACTCCTCCTCATGATCATCCGTGCGGCGCGGTCTCCTGTATGGCGTGGTGGAAGAGCGCAGCCACAGTCGCCACCCACGTTCGTGAATCAGCGTTCCATGCTGGAAGCCTGAGCACCCCAGTTGTAATTAAAGCTTCTGACGACTTTGAATATATTCCTACTCTTACAATTTTTTCCTTTCTTTTTTTATTTCTTTTTTTCTGGTGAATCTCTTTGTAGCTTTCTGTTTGGCCAGCGATTCAATATATATTTTCCACATTCTTTGCTGGTATACGATTGTTTTTTTTTTGGTAAAGATTGCTGGTATACGATTGTTTTTCCTCATTTATCCATAAAAAGTGGGAAAAATTACATGCCTTGGTGACGCGAGCACGACTGCAATTTCAAAAGCGTTGTTCTGACATCGTTGAGTGATCCGAATCATTGCTGAAATTTCCATTACGGTGCCTGGCCCGTGACTGCGGAGGGGATTCTTTCGTTGACCATATTAAAAAGCAACATTCTCGGCAGCACCAATACGAACCCCAACTCTTTAACCGTAGTGTTCTCATGGGTTGTCGTGCAAGGTTGTTTTTTCTCCCCTGGGGAAAAAGAGAATTAATGGTTTTTTTTTTTCCTATTTCGAGAAAGTGAATATGATGTATGTGTAGGTGTACTTGTACTGGATCTTCTCATTTGACCGAGCATATTCAATTCGACTAAGATGGGGCTCCGTGGTGGCTAGTGGTCTGGTTTCTAACTCTGCAACGGTGGTGACACTCTGTTTTGCGCCATATCTTAAAAGTACTCGTCGAATGCAGAAAGGATCGGAATCCCAGAAACAGTATTCAAGGGCAGTGCAAGCGCAACCGAAGATTAAGCTTGAAATTGAGCTGCGGGGGTCACGTTCGAGCATAGAGCATGGGATAACTGGATTTTGCAAGCTATACAGAGTTTGGTTAAGCTTCCCAGCTTGACTCTACTATTGTTTTTAGCTGTATATTTTCTGTAGAAATTTCGAACTGTAAGTCTGTAGTACAATTGTCCGGCAAATGTTAAGACAGCTGATATTAGTCTTGCAATGGTAGCCATCGGCTGCTAGTAAACATCAAAGTTGCCGAGCACTTGAATGTCTGTTTACATATGAGGGAGACGATTTTCCAATCTTGAAGTAAATTAGACCGTTGAAAGGAGGCCAGTTAGGAAGGATCATGCACCAGCAATGGCAGTGCTTAAGAATTTGACGCAGAGATGCCATTTGCTTCTTCGTTCAACCTTCCTGCTTTTGGTCATGGATGTTGGATGTCTTTGATCTCACCTTTCATCCATCCCATCGTTTCTTTTCAGTCATATGACAATGACGGAATCTTTCTCTTCAATCATTCTTTTTTTGATGGCTCATCAATTACTCGATCTCTTTGAAGGGACATCAACTTTTCCATCCTTACATTTGTGGGTGAGTTCGCTTATCCACGTTATGACACAAAACAATGATCAAACCTTGGTATGAATCCAATCCATGTGTCTCTAATTGTGTAGAGTAGTTGCTTATGATTGATCCCTTCTAAGTTCCAACGAAATCCTATGATCATTGCAATAGGCTGGATGACTATGAGGAGATTGCAACCGGTCCACAGGAAGATGTACAGTCTCCTCGTTCTAGCTTCTTCCTAGCCCAATGCATGTAGAATTTGATGCGTTTGTTCATTAACTAGTTTCTGTGTGAGCATGATTCTGTGAGTTAGTCTTCGTAAAGCAAAACTCCTGACAGAATACAACAGTTTCCATTTATTGCTGGGACTTGAAATTGGGCTGTGTGAGTCGTGTTCGAGCATAGTACATGGGACAACTTGATTTTACAAGCTACAGAGAGCTTGGTTAAGCTTCTGTGCTCGACTCTACTGTTGGTTTCAGCTGCATATCTTCCATACTAATTTCAGAGTGAATTCGCAACTGCAAGTCTGTTGTATGATTGTCTTGCAAACTCAAACACAGCTGATATCAGTCCAGGGTGCACCGGTGCTGTTTGTAAAGAAGAAGAATGGGGTGCCCCGGTTATTTCTTCCAAAAATACCCTTCAAATTTTTAATTAGCACTTCAAGCTAATTAAAAATTGACAAACTTTTGCTCTATGTATAGTTCTACTTATAGTTTGGGAATTTTGGCAACCCTGCATTTGGTGGATTCCATTCCTTTTTTATTCAAAAATTTATTTTAGTATATAGTGTCATTTAGATATAACATATACATCTACTCTATGTATGGTTCTCACTTGTCATTTCCCTAATTTGAAATGTTAAGTAGATTTTTTTCACATGCTACATATTTTTGCCGTGAAACATTACATCCACTAACCACTGCTTCTGTATCAAATTATAAGCCCCGGTTGAGTTGAGTTGAGTTACTAATATACATTTTATTTTCTGTATTTTGAAACAAAGTATGAGAATAATTCTTGAATGCTAGTTCGGGCTATATAACTTTTTAAAATTTATTTTCTTCTCTTATTACATTTAAAGCGTATGTGATCTTTTAAAGATTCTTCGTATGAAAAATTATCGTACCGATAGGTGATCTTCTTGATGATTGTGTCGGCAATAAATATTCCTCTATGAGCCTTATCGATTTGCTATAATATTAGTTAATTTTTTTTTTGTCAGATTCATTTGTTAATTTGACTTTGCTTATTTTATCTCTTTAAATCTTGTGAAAGAACTTGCCCAATGGGCGAAGGATTCCACACCACACAAAGCAAACGAAAGTACGTCGTCCAATTGTAATTTCACATCCAATTCTTCATGTCACTGTTATTTTCATATCGAGCTTTAAACCTTCATGTCGTCTTCATTTTACATCAATGAGATAATGTATATATTAATTAATACCCTTATTTATTCTTCATGCTTTAATTTTTTTTTTAATATCGAGCATTCACCTGCATTGTTGTTATTAATATATTTGCAAGTGTCGTTATTAATATAATTTCGAGTGTTTTACTTGTATTTTTAAATGAAAAATTCTTGCCCTTTCCTTCATATTCATTTACCTTCTTATGTTTTCTTTAATGTCGTGTCTGGACCCTTCGAGCACCAACTAGTTTTCACGGGGTTTTTTTTATAACTTTACATGTTTAAAGAATTCAAAGAAGTCTATTTGAGCGTGTCTAATACCAGCTACCTATAAAAATGTAAGTGTTTTGTGTTAGAATAAAAAGATGTTTCAACCACATGAACATAATATAAAATTAATAAACATAGCATACCCAAATCAAATGTAGCTGTTATTGATTCAACGAGTGAGAGGATGTCTTCCCATGGATATAATCTTCACCACTCTCCTCTATGAAAGCTATGATGGATTTTTTTTTTTTTTTCTCTCATCAATTTTCTGGAAATAGCATAAGCTTGATAACTGCATGCATACATTCTCTACCGAAAAGAGATCTTATATAGAGAGACTGATGGGACCAACTCTACAGTTATAAAATCTCAACCTTCCATCAAAGTTTAAGATATGTATTACACATGATTAATTGGATGTCACAAATATATTGTTCATAATATATTTAACTAAATTGGGCATATATCAAATATTAAATAATAGACTTGATAAGCTACATAAATGGTTGGACCTCGTCAAGTCTAACATTTTCAACATTTTCAACATTTTCCGATTTACACTTACCTATATGGATGCCATAATCATGAGGCTTAACGTCTCAACTCGATTTACCCCCTTTTGCTCAAGATAGAGTTATCCAAATTGGTGTTTTGAGAGGTCAAATAGAAAGAAAGTTTAACATTGAAGTCGTGATAGAAAAAAGAGATAGGTCGTGTTTGGGTTCTAGAGATGAATTTTACTTTATCATTGTTATAATTGTCCTTCCAACTAATTATTAGAGTGGTGTCTTTCAATCAAGAGTTGTATATATAGCAATATTTCGTTCATTCGCACAAGAGTTGCATAATTTATAAGGCATCGCTATATGCGCAATTAATATGTCTTTCAATTTACTATTGGATGTATAACTGCTAGAAAATCTTTCATGTTCAAGTTACATCCACTTGAGCATGTTTTAGATCTTTTCTCTAAACTTTAGTTGACTTCTTCTAAGAAGATTTTAGAGATAATTAGAAGATCATGTATACATCTGTTGGCTGTACATATCAATAATTGATAGTAGCTAATCATAATTGATATGGTAATATATTGTCACATTAGATGATCATTCTATAAAATGTATAAATAACTTATGTACTCATTGTGATAGATAGGGAAATGATACAATTCTCTTTTCTTCTTATCTTTGAGTATACAAAATTTAGAATTAATAGCATTTTACTTCTTGAAAATTGATGTTTGTAAAGTACATATAACATTCCGACTTTTAAAAAAAAAAAAGTGCATATAATATTGTTCGAAGACCACAACTGAACACCAACCAAATAAGAGATAGGCATTGTATTATGATCTCTAAATAAGATGTTGTATTTCGGACATACAATATTGTTCAAGTTAGTATCGTGACTCGTCTGTCTTACATGAGCGAAATATTGCCTCTTTGGACTTAGATCAAGAGA
Organism: Eucalyptus cladocalyx; assembly: GCA_017140615.1. NCBI lineage: Eukaryota > Viridiplantae > Streptophyta > Magnoliopsida > Myrtales > Myrtaceae > Eucalyptus > Eucalyptus cladocalyx. Next base: position 35,918,848 of record CM029518.1, read on the forward strand.
GACTGATTTCCAGAAGCGTGTTCCATCGAGTCATTCAATTTCGGAATAAATTACCTATCCTTGATGAAATTAGCAGGAGAAATGGGAACTCTTGCGTGCTGAACGCTGTGCATTGGACGGAGCTATTCATGTGACCAGGCTAATTTAAGCACTTGGGTTCTTAACAACGAGTCCAACAAGAATGGGCTTTCTCTGCTAAAGCAGCTGCTCGAGCCCAACAAGATGTCATGTTTCAAACATGGACCTTTTTTTCTAAGTTGTCTTCCTGCTATTTTCAGTGTCAGCAATCCAAAGATCTCCGTCATCCCAAAATTAAAGGACATAAAGTGCATGTAATTGAGTGGTTTTTACTTACCATTCTTCGATCTTCTTTTCTCATGTGATTCTCCTTCACGATCTCTTGCTGAGTTTATGACTACAAAAAGTTGATACATAAATTGGGGTACTCCGGATTAAAAGTGTCTTTCTCTTTCTTTTCTTTTTTTTTTTTTAAAAAAAAACTTTTGGGTGACAAAATGAGTTTACATAAGTGGATGGCATAAAATGAAAAGGGGTAATGCTAAGTCAAAGTGTTTATAATGAATCAATATTTAAACTGATAAAATTCCGTGTGCTACCGCCACTATTTGTCTCTAAATAAATGATTGAGTTTGGCTCATAACCACAACTAATGATGATGGATCACATAAAATTTTGTACATTGGGTTTTGTAACTATTCCAATGTAATCCAATGTACACGACATGACTTGGTGTTGAAATACCAAATGTCACATGGTGGGAGAGGGAGAAAGACCACATCCATATTGATTGATCACTAAACCTAAGAAGTATCAAAATTTCCAAATTTTGACTCTGTAATACTCTTTAATTAGTGTACCAAATACAAATTGACCACGTCCATATTGATTGACGTCTAAACCTGGGAAGTATTAAAATCTCCAAATTTTGACTCTGTAGTACTCGCACCATATACAAATTGACTCACATGAGTTCCTCCTAGGATAGTATCCTAAGCTTAAACAACTTCTACTTCTATTGATCTTGAACCTTCCACGTACTCCCACCCTAGTCTAGTATTCATCTGAATTCTAGAAAACCATACAATGCATTGACGGGGATTATAAAGATTGGATCTTGGACTTGTTCGATATCAAAACGGAGCTTACATACACTTCGTTTATCGAATTCTTTAATATGATATTCGAGGAATATTCCTTGTCCTCATTCCCCAATTAATGTTAAATTAATTTTACCGCATGTAATTTCTGCATCATTCCCCTCTTTTCAATTCATGAGATGTGAACTCGATTAAACAATCAAGATGAAAGAAGGAACAAGAGAACGTTCTAGAATATATGTTGAGGAGGTCAAGCTAAACGTGAGATTGATCCATTAAATTAACCGGGGTGTGAACATCACGTTTTCATGCATTCTCTCAGCCATAACAGGTCCATATTATGTCTCGGTTCGCAAGTAATCGCGTGCTTAAGTAATCTGCAAAGGTTGACCGCGTTCCAATTTATGTAAGTTGAAAATTATATAAGATTCGAGGCTACTCTTGTACGCATCTATACCCTCTTTTTTTACGGACAAATAGAGGACATGCCTCTGTCGAATGGTTCAACCATTTGACTATGTTGTTGCCAACGTTAAACTTCATCCTCTGAGGACGATTAGTTTAATTCGCGGAGCTAAATCAAACAAGAAACTGACGTCGTCCCATAAATGCTTTACAAACGCGTCCATGGTTGGACTTTTTATATGGCGCATATCTTGTCTCATTAGCTAATTTGCTACAGCATGTCTCCTTAATTGCCATTTATAATGTGGTTATGGCTTGAAAATTTGACTAGCTATCCAAATCATTAGCGACGGATGTGGGTTTGTACGGAAAAAAGAAATAAAAAGAAATTACATTAAGTTGTATATTTCAAAAGTGATCTTTCATCATTTTCCTTGACCATTGTGGAGGAGTATGTATTTCTTACTTCAAATTTTTATGATGCCACAACATGCAAAAACTTACGTTTTCATTCGTCGTTACTACTTAATGACATGAATCTAATATCTATTTTTTTCTTTTCATTATAATCAATTTTAGGTGCAATCATTCTTTTAACATTGTCAATGTACCAAATAAAAGTCACTTTCTTCTTCCCTTTTGCCAAGACGCCTTTTAACTTTGTCATTATCTCTTCTTCTTCCTCTTTTTCTAAGTTTGGTAACTTGAACTAAGTTGAGAAAAGTCAAGTTACACACTTTTATGAGCACTACGCAAAAAGTCAATCATGTGCTTTAATTCCATGCCACTATTAATCACGAAAGGCACCTCAGAAGGCAAGGACTTTGAAAAAAAAAAGAGGCAAAGAAATTTGGAAAGGAAACGAATGTTCGCGAGCTGTCTTTATGGATCACTGAGATGCTTTTATGCAACTGTACAACTACCTCAAATGAGCAATTACCCAGCATTCCATTGACACAAAAATCTTGCATCTCTGGAAAGAAAACGGCTGGCTTTGTGCATCTTCATTAAGGGAGGGAGGGAGGGAGGGAGAGGCAGCGAGAGGAGGAGAGAAGGACCAAAAAGCACCACTCACGACATGATACCTAGGAATACAATTTAGTTGGTCCGACGATGCGGTGTTTTATTTTCGCATGCAATATCAGAAGGCTGAGCTTCTCAGGTCTATTTCATTAAAAGTTGGTAATGATTCCACGTGTGAATTCCTTGGAACAAATGCATAATGGCGCTCAATCGATGATTCAATTATTTATACTATCGACGGGTGGATGTACCTAACGACGATAATTATAATTACTTCCGCAAGCCGTATCAAGAGAATAGTAAACAACATTTTTTTCCGACTTGTGGACTAGTTCCCCTCTAAGTAGCCAGCTAATTGAGGTCGCGCCCCCTTGCCATCGAATAACAGAAAATGAACTCGAGGATTTATGTCCAGTCAAGCCTACGACAACATCGCATTTGAGAAAGATTCATACTTCCTTCGAAAAGTACGAGCAATGTAAACATTCAATACAACCTCAAGTACATCACGTATTAGTCCCAAAAAGTTAAAAAAAACTAAATCATTTATTGGTGACCATAGAAGTAAAGAGGAGAAGAAAAGGTAAGAAATGAAATTCACGCGGCGTGAATGAGCAACATTTTGACTGCTTCTATATAAAAAAGAAATCTATTAATGACAACGAGAGTTCTACTGCTGTTCACAGAGGGAAGGGGAGAGAGGAGGGTCGTGCGGAGTCAAAGCTCACGGCACTATATACAACTTGTTTAATTCGGGGAGCTAAATCAAACAAGAAACCCACGTCGTCCCATAAACTTACGAACGCGTCCGTCGTTGGACTTTTTATATGGTGCATATCCTGTCTCAGTAGCTAATTTGCTACAGCAAGTCTCCTTAATTGCCATTTATAATGTGGTTATGGCTTGAAAATTTGACTAGCTATCCAGATCATTAGCGACAGATGTGGTTTTGCATGAAAAAAGAAAAGAAAAGAAATTAAACAAGTTGTATATTTCAAAAATGATCTTTCATCATTTTCCTTGACCCTTGTGGAGGAGTGTGTATCTCTTAGTTCGCACTTTTACAATGCCGCAACATGCAGAAACTTAAGTTTTCATGCGTTGTCACTACTTAATGACATGAATCTAATATCTATTTTTTTTTCTTTTCATTATAATCAATTTTAGGTGCTATCATTCTTTTTACATCGTCAATGTACCAAATAAAAGTCACTTTCTTCTTCCTTTTGTCAAGACGCCTTTTAACCTTTTCATTATCTTCTTCTTCTTCTTCTTCTTCTATATTTGCTTGAACTAAGTTGAGAAAAGTCAAGTATAACTTTTCGGGGTACTTTTTTATCAGCACTATGCAAAAAAGTCCATCATGTGGTTTAATTCCATGCCACTATTAATCAAGAAAGGCACCTCAGAAGGCAAGGGCTTTGGAAGAAAAAAGAGGCAAAGAAATTTGGAAAGGAAATGAATGTTGGTGAGCCGTCTTTATGGACCGCTGAGATGATTTTATGCAACTGCACATCTACCTCAAATAAGCAATGACCCAACGTTCCAATGACACAAAATCTTGCATCTTTGGAAAGAAATCGGCTGGCTTCGTGCATCTTCGTTAAGGGAGGGGGGGAGGGAGATGGAGCGAGAGAGGGAGAGGACCAAAAAGCACCACTCACGACATGATATCTAGGAATACAATTTAGTTAGTCCGACGATGCGGTAGTTTAATTCCGCATGCAAAGTCATAAGCTTGTGCTTCTGATGTTTATTTCACTATAAGTCGGTCATGATTCCACATATCAATTCCATGGAACAAATCCACAGTGGCGCTCAATTGATGATTAAATGACTTATACTATCGACAGGTGAATGTAGATAAAGACGATAATTATAATTACTTCCGCAAACCATACCAAGAGATTAGTAAGCAACATTTTACTGACTCGTGGGCTAGTTTCACTCTAAGTAGCCAGCTAATTGCGGTCGGACCCCATTCCTATCGAAGAACAGAAAATGGACTCGTGGATTTATGTCCGGCCAAGCCTACAACACATCGCGTTTGAGAAAGATTCATATTTCCTTCGAAAAGTACGAGCAATGTGAACATTCAATACAACTCAAGTACATCACGTATTAGTCCCAAAAAGTAAAACAAGTAAATCATTTATTGGTGACCATAGAAGTAAAGAGGCGAAGAAAAGGTAAGAAATGAAAGTAACGTGGCGTGACTGAGCAACATTTTGACTGCTTCCATATAAAAAAAAGGAAATTTATTAATGGCAACGAGAGTTCTACTGCTCTTCACCTAGGGAGGGGGAGAGAGGAGGGTCGTGCGGAGTCAAAGCTCCCGGCACTATATAGCCACCAACTTCTACACACCTCTCCCTCATCCAAGCCCGAGCCCCAGCTGAACTTTTCTCCATAGCTCTTGCGTCCCTGGGTTCTCCTCCTCTCTCCCTCTCCCTCTCCCTTTCTCCCTCTGAAATCTCGCAGAGCCTGTGAAGAAATTAGTGCGAGCCGTAGCGACGAAAGGTAGACGAGAGAGAGAGTGAAGGAGCGAAAGAGAGATGGGAAGATCGCCGTGCTGTGACAAGAACAACGTGAAAAGAGGGCCATGGTCGCCCGAAGAAGACGCCACTCTCAAGTCTTATGTGGAGGCTTTTGGCACTGGCAACAACTGGATTGCCTTGCCCAAGAAAGCTGGTTTGTCCTTGCTCCTCTCTTTCACCATATCCCCATCAAAAAATCCTATCTAATTATTATTGATTTTTGCCTTTTTTTTATCCGGTCTCGAGGGGAGACTAGATTCATTTTCTGTTTATCCTCACATCTTGGGTCCTTTTAGATTGTCTGCGTTTACATGTATGGGGATGTAGATCTTGAAAATCTTGATTAAATTAATGCTTTTTTCACACAACTGTGAGGAGTATGGTCATCTCCTTAGGGTTTGAGAAGTGCCCAGCCTTGCGAGAAAAAAAATTGAACGTAGATGGCCGTTTGAATTATTTTTCTTCAGGTCCAGACCATATAGCACGCCTAGGCTCTAAGAGAGAGATCAATATACGTGCTCGGGATACCGCAAAATGCCTAGTTTTAACATACAAAAGATATATAGAAGATCACTTTTTTTTTCCTTTTTATCGAGGTGATATGCATTTCATTAGTTTTCTTGCTTTATATCATATTACTGCTTCATAATTTCCGCAATTACCTTACCAAAACAGGTCTCCGGCGATGCGGCAAGAGTTGCCGGTTGCGATGGCTCAATTACCTGAGGTCCGGCGTCAAACATGGCGGATTTACAGAGGAGGAGGATAGGATCATATGCGATATCTACAGGGAAATAGGAAGCAGGCAAGTTTTTGGTTAATCATTAATTAACTCCCATCTATTTCCTTCCTTTGCTTGCTCACAATAGATTAATCAGGATTAGTTGTCTGTCGGCTAATTTGACCTTTGATTAGTGTAAATTACTAATGCAATTTGCCCCCACATTTGTTTTAATTTGGTCAGGTGGTCGATCATAGCATCTCAACTACCTGGACGAACAGACAACGACATCAAGAATTATTGGAACACCAAGCTGAAGAAGAAGCAGCATTTATATGAGAAGATCAATCCCACAAGTAACAGTGTCAATTGTGCTCCTACCACCAAAGTTGTTGTTACTCCTGATGATCATGGCCTGGGACAACAAATGTTGCCTGTGCCGGAAAAAGTACATTCGAACCAGATTAACAACATCGCAGCTTCGCAATCTCTAGGCACGGCGGCGATATTTCCAACATTCTACGATGCTCGGTACGGATCATCGTTGTACTATTGTAATGCGGGGTCCAACGCAGCATCCGAAATTGGAGGTGGAATGGCAATGAGCAGCGGAAGCAATGTTTCGTCGTCAGGATCATCGTCATCCCAGGACTATTATTCGGGCATCTCGAACAATTCACCTTCTCTGGGAGTGGACAGCGAATTCATTTCGATCACTGGTGACACTAATAGTATCAGAGAATCTGGTATATTGACAGATAACACGATGAATCATTTGTGGGACGTCGTGAATGAGCTATTATTCGACGAAGGGACCGGTGACGGAGAATTGTCGACGGCCACCTTGTATCCGAGTTTTGCTGAATCAAATGGTTACAGAGATTTCATCATGCCAAAAGGCGTGAACCAGTATAATGCTTCGATGAGCACATCTGAAGGAAGAGAACAACTAGAGAGTTGGAACCAGATGTGGAGAGATGGACAATGATGTATTAGAGAAGGCGAATTCTAGCCGGATAGGGGGATTCAATTTGTCATTCTTTTTTTTTTTTTTTCTTTTTTTTAATGAACTTACAGGAAATTTTCTTCTTCTTTTTTTCAAATCATTTGCTTGTCTTGATAAAACTAGTGGATGTAGAGAACAGATTCATATGCGCACATCAAATGACTTCTCAGGGAAAAAAAAAAAGTGCAAATTTGGGACCTGGTATGCTCCTGCTTTCTTCACCCATGAGATTATGTTGAAAACGATTGTCTTAATTCTTGCCCGTCATATAGACGAATACAAAGATTTAGTATAACCACCCATTACTTTATACATTTGCTAAAACATTTGTGTGCCCACTTAATTACTAATAAATACATAACTTGTTATAAACTTTGGTTGGCCCCTCAAAGTGCTCATTCTGGGTATGTTCTTGATGTTGAGATAAGGAGAGAATCTCCAAGATGATATGCATTAATTATATGGGTAGGAGCAAAAAACTGGAAAGAAAAGAAAAATAAAGATAGATAACTTCGCTCTGATTTGGATTCATTGGAAGCATACTTTTAGGTCAGTGGAAAAGCAATATAAGATGCACCCCTTGTTCACAATGCCAAACTAAATCGTCCCTACCTTCTCAGGGGTTGGGGTGGGATGATTTAGTTTCGAGTGTGGGTTTCGACTCCCACACCCTATAAGGGCATGGCAAAAGTCTGAGAGTAAAAGTTAAAATAGGAGTAGAGTAGGACCGACAAAATAAAAATATGAACAGCCCTAACTCAAGCAATGTAAATCCATCTCTTCCTCTCACACACACACGCAAGCACGCGCGCACGCACATGTTGTGATGTCTCTCTTGACTTGGTCCTGTCTGCTTTGCTTGTGACCTGTGACTTGTGAGGAAGGTACGATGAACATGAGTTGGGGAAAATGACATAAGGTTGTCTGCCTCTTTCTGGGTATCCTGGGGTTCATGCAAGCTGCATGGGTTTTGTGACAGTTTCAAGACTCACACAACTTCTACATGGAACCTTTGATGTTTGATAAAGGAGGATAAAGCCAAGACTGTGAAGTTAGCGTATCGTGTCATATTATATCACGGGACGAGATCCGGCTCCTCGAAAAAGTGACAAAATGCGAGTGACAAAGGTGCTGAACAACCAATCTTGTCTTCTACATGGAACCTTTGATGTTTGTTGCTGTTTTTTTTTTTTTTTTTTGGTCCCCAAAAGAAAAGGAAACTACTTCTTACTTTCCTGTTAGAATTTAAAATGTTATCTAAATTCTAAAATTTGTGAAAATATTATATGTTGAGAAAGTTTCAAAGCGCTTATTGTTGAAAATAATCAAAGTGCGTGAGCCACAAGATTTAAATAAGTAAAAAGTAAAAAGCAAGAGTCTCTCTTTAGAAAGCAAAAATAGCATTTTGATTCTAGAAGGACAAAAGGTATTGAGCCAACCATACTTCGCAGCAACAAACTCATTTTGACATATAATCCATTGGCTAGATCGAGACTATTAATTGCTGGAAAAGCGGTTTTTGGTTTCAAATGGGAACGAGACTTGGTAAGACGAAATAGAGCACTTATAGTGAAATCATCTGTGAGAAAAAAGACACCATGTTCGTTGACTCGAATGGTAATCTCGCACGAGCTTTCGAACCAGTCAATTTTGGGGGAGGGGGAGAGAGCGTGGATAGACCGAGTCAATGGAGTGTTCGGCTGGATAAACCAATATGATTCCTGCCTTTAGAAAACATTAGAGTTCCACACAAGAAAGAAGGATCTTCTTAAGAAGAACATTGAAAAAGGAAAAATGCATCTTGTGAACGCATGCGTAGGTTAACATTCAAAACAGAGAATTCATTTTGACAATGGTGTTGCTATGATCTTCGACATCGACATCAATTGCAATGTTATTCGCGATTTTGGATTTTTGTTCAATGCATGCCAAGGCTAGGTGCATCAGCTGCATGTATCTAAACGTCATATTCAAGCCACTTACTGTGCATTTGGTTAAGTTTTTGGAGAAAGCTTTTGGGAAAATACAAAGACTTTAAGTTAAAGGGGTTTTATGAAAAGCAAATATTGTTCGGTAAATGAAAATTAAAAAGCGCCTTGAGAAGTAACTTTAAGAGAAATACTATTTGGTAAAAATACATTTGAAATGTCCTTTGATATGATTAATTTAATTTTAAAAAATTTTATTTTGTTTAAAATTGGAAAAAAAAAACAATTATAGCAATTTTTACGGTTCGAATGTTGAAAGCAATGCAAAACATTGATAAAATTATAAATGCAAATAAAAAAATCACATTTATTTTTCAGTTAAGTAATGTGAAAAGTTTCAATAGAGTATTGATAGGAGCGAAACCCATGAATTGATTGATTCCTCTTCAAACGTTTGCGAGAATTTGCCCAGTCAATTAGTAAGAGAAATTGCTCCGTCGTCTTTTTGGCATTTTGTATTTTAAAATTCATAGCATTGCCACGGGTTATATATACTCAACTTTATACTTGTGGGATGTGTACATATTTCTGAGACAAACCTTGAGCTAATTGATGTTATATTCTGTGCACGAGACAATCATCTCAAACAAAACTATTTGAGGTATATCAGGCAAAGGCAAAGACCAGAGGTCCACTGATCGGTCACACGGACAAATAACATTGTATTTTCTAGATGAATCAGGGACTTGACTTCAATCAATTGTACAATACATAGGAGATGGAAATCGTCTAGTCCAATTGCATTCATTCCCTGACAATGCAGCTCGAAACTCATTTAGACCGAAAAAGATGCAACAAAACAACAAAGATACAGACTCTTTCACATATCCGAACAAGGCAAACCAAGGATCTGCTCCTATATGACAGCAAAGCACTCCTTGCCGGCTGGCTTCATGGACTTCTCCCCAAGCTTCCATTCAGCCAAGAAAACCTCATCGGCATTATCCCACACATACTGCAAGGCCTATGAAAACGAAAATTCACAATGGTGAAAATGATATATTTTCAGCCAATTGTGTAAGAGTGACCCTTATTGCATATCATAACAGAGATGAACTCGGCTAAGATGCAGAGGCGTCATAATCAATTGATTTGTCTAAAACAAAACATTTTTTTGTATCTTAAAAGGTAATTAAAACCACCAACTACAGCTATCACACCTCTTGAATTGTTCTATATTGAAACAGGGTATGCACAACATAAAACAAGACCGTTAAAAATGAATACAAGCGCCCATGAATTCAGCATCGGGGAGGAATGTAATGGAAGAAAGTTAGCATCAAATTGAAAGATCCATTTAGCATTACAAGAACATATGCGAAGTCCTAGAAAAAAGTCCCATTGTGCCAAAAAGAGAACATGCTTACCAAATTCTAATACAACCTTCAAGAATTATTATATCAAATTGCTAAATGGAACATAGCAACATTAATGAACAAAAGACCATTCCTATTGATTTCCAGAAATCTTAACAAAATCTACCTGGAATTATTTGGGGCAAGAGTTCCTAAAAATGCAGAGGTAAACTTGACCCAAAATTTCATACAAAATAATCTCTCAAATTTTTACAACCCTCCTTCAAATTAAAAGGGAAAAGAGCACACAGAAAACATTACTGCTATGAAGTTTCTAAATTTACCACTACATTGGATAAAAAATGAAAACCTCTAGCACTTACGCCACCTAAAGACGTGTGCAACAACCAAATTTATCTAGTCAAATGAATGACTTATAGAGCAAAGTCAGGACATGATTTAACACATGCCACTATTAAAGGAAAGAAATTCACTATATGCTTCAAGGAAAAGCACACAGGCAGCATCCTTCATAATGAGAAGACAGTATTAGGGCGTGATGGCATTACAGCTGAACTTTTCCTCACAATGGATTGGCTATAAACATCATCGAGAGCCCTCATGCCTTGTTGCACAGTGTCATATTTTCTTCAAGATCTCAATCTCCATAACCCTTCGAAAAGTATCATCTTTAAGGAATGTAATGGAGTGTCACATGGTGCTAACTTAGGTCTCCTCTAAATTTATTACACATTCGTGCTAGTAGTATGAAGATCCTTAAACAGGAACCTGACAATCTAACTGAACTTCAAACGTAATGTTTATGGTTTTCCCTCTACCAAATATCTTTTTATTCATAAAAGACAACCTCTAAATGCCTTCCTTGTTCCTGTGCTGTTAAACTAAGAGTTTTCCAAGAACTCAGCTCATATGCAAAATTAAGATAAGTAACATGTTATGCAGCAAATTTCCATTCGATGTAGCTCTGGGAGAGAGCAATATTGAATATGACAATAAAAGATCGTACAAATGCCACAAACGAAAAACCAACATGTTGTCGACACCAGACAACAATCAAAACTAGGAAATCTAACATGTCTTGTAATTGAATGGATCCATATTCCAAACAACATGCTCTTACAATTTTTAATAGATGGGAAAAGAAAAGGAGCAAAAACAACAAGTTTCTGACTCAATAAGTGCCTAATGTACAAGCAGAGTTCAATACAATCCAACTAGAGGAACAACTCAATATGACAATCTTACAGAAAATAATGTTTTCTATTCTCAGCCTCCTCTTTCCCAAGAAAAATGGTAATCAATTGATTGTCATTGCAGTTATGACTTAGAATAGTCAATCAAACCAAATCATGTCCGAGCTAAATCAAAGTAACTAAATTGCCGATCGAGTTGAGTTGCACATTAGCAGCAGAGATTAGTGGTGAAAGCGAAGGTACCTTGCTGATGGAGCTACATAAAGAGAGGAAGCTATCACAATAGAAGTTGCACTTGCACTTTTGCTTTAGGTGCTTTGCAAAGATGACATTCCATTTCTTCGGAGCTCCTATGGTCATTGGATTTGGGATGAAGAAGAATTCTAGAGATTATTTTGGAGCCCAAGGGAGGGCTCCAAGGTCGTCACACCCAAGGCGCAATGATGCCGGGGTTGCACGATCTCAGCGAGCCTCACAACAACAAATCTGGAGCGATGGTACGACCGTCAACTAGGTGATTGGCAACGGCCATCGATCAAGCAACCGGAGATGCCCAAGCAAGCGATATGTCCCCAACGAGATGCGAGGGCGAATGACAAGTGCAAGCACGCTAGAGAAGAGAGGTGAGAGAAGAGAGACATATTTGGGGATCTTTATGTTAAAATGGGCAAATGTAGAATTATGTTTAATGAGTGAGGATAAGATTGGAAATTTAAAAAATTCTTTAATCCAAATCTGTTGCATGCTGAGAAAGCCAAAATGCCAAAGCAAGTGGGAGGTGGCCTTGAGTTAAAGGCCTTGTAGAGGCCTTGGGAATGCTAACATTGGCAAAATGGGCTCTCAAAATTCAATGCCGAACACACTAGCATTCGGCTAAGGGTCAGGCCTAAGGGGCTTTGCAAAGCTGCTCCCAAACACAACCTTAGTCGACTTGATTGTTGAGCTAGTTGGCGTTGCCCATGCCCAACCGAGTTCATGAGCATTATATCTCTTCTTTAAGAAAAAGCGACTTGATTTTGGGCCTGGCGGAGGGTTTACAAATTGCATAGCTGTTAGTCCGAGGAGTCTCTAGACAAATATCTAATGCAACATGCTAAAAGCTGCCCTAAGGTATCGAGTCCTCTGGTGTTTTGGATGTAGCAGACTATTGGATACAAATAAAGGGCCACCAGTTTCATGAACAGTAGTACTAGCACTGTGCCAAGTGAAACACTAATTTTAAGTGCTAGGCCAGTTTGTTTACACTTAAACAAAAGGTAACTTTTTGCTTTCTTATCAAACTCTAAAATCTTATTAAAATATTACAAAAGTTTTAGGTCTTTCGGATTTAAAAACAATCAATTTCGGGAGCTTTGGAATTTAGGGAAAAAAAAATTAGTCGAAGAGAGCGAACGACCCACGTTTTGAGACAGCAGAAAGCTAAAAGTCATCAATCAAGGACATGCCATCATCCAACAATAACATCGACCAAGTCTTGTCCCATTAAACAAGGTCTGCTACGAAGAATCTTCCCATGTCATAAATTGTGAAGTACGATGTCTTGAGAGACGACTCCGATGTCCAAAACTCAAGGTAAAACTCAGATTGTACCAGGCCAGAACAAATGCTTCCACCGCCAAGTGTATCTTCTATTGGTCTCATACTAAACCACATGATTTTATCGACAGGTTAAATTAGCCAAACCAAAAGGTTTCATCCCCTTTCTCTCTTTTCAAATGAAGCCTCAGAACCACGGAACTTCTCGCCTTGATTCATCAAGAACAACTGTCATATGCTAAATTTTTGCAGCAAATAAACTGAGATGGTTTACTTGAGCCTTCCAGAATGATGATATGTGTTCAAAAAGATGAAAAACAGAAAGCCGTTAGTAAAGGAAAAAAGGACTAAAGTGGGCAAGCAATTTACTCCTTTTTCGTTAGAGCATACACTGGATAAGTAGCCGAACGTCCATATACATATTATGACGCAATGGTTGCACAACAACTAGAAAGAACAGAGAAAGGAAAGAGGAACTACATTAATAGAAGTAGAAGTAGTATAATGCCTAATCCATCTATGCAGCGTGTTATAACCATTCAAAACTCGTTTCCAGAAGAAAAGAGCTGTAGCAGTAGATGGTCAATGGTACTGGAGAAAGAAGCGCTGATGTTTCTTCCGCCGTCATGATTATTTACACAATCTATTCTTATCATGGGTAACTGCAGAAACAAAAGGACAAGTAGATGAGAGGACGAATGCATATCTATCATCCTTAGTTGAGTCGAGGACTTTGAGAACCAAATTCTTAAAGACAATGAAAAAAAGAAAGAGGCTTATGGGATGTGTATAGGAAAAAACCCAAATGATCAATCAAACCAAGTGAGGCATGCAAGAAAATGAAGCTGCAGGAACAACCAGAACACTACGGACCTAAACTAGCTCAAAGATTGTGTAATTAGAATCAAAAGACTCTGTTAGCCAAGTGCCCCACACCGTCATTCACCAAGATGTGATGCAACTTCAGGAAAAGAAAACAAAACGGAGGGCCACAAAGAAGCTTAACCAAGAAACTTGAAACAGATGTTATGGAATCACCTCTCTACAAAGCCATTTCTGCCTGTAAGGCTGCAAGCTCATCATCCTCAGGCGTCTTCTTCACTGGCTGAGGACGTGATGGCTGCTTGACTGCAGGAGCGTGCACTGGAGCAGGAGGAGCAGTCGTGGTAGGCTCGAGAAGCTGGTCCTCCAGTTCAGCCCCTTCCAATTCTTCGAGCTCCGCTTCCAGTTCATCCTGTATAGCAGTCAGAATTTACTTTAGCCACAAATATTCTATCAAGAAGTCGTTTAAAAATAAGTCGCGTGACTTTTAGAGTTGCTACTTCATCAAAATCAGCTGCTGCACCAATCGGTGCGGACAAGGCCTCCTGAATCTGTTTCATGTTTTCAGTCTGCTCGTTGACCTCGTCCATTGTTCTATCCAAGTCATCGACGTTCCTGATATATAAAAGGAATCACACTAAACCTTAGAGAAACAGTTAATGCAATGAGAGCATAGAAGCAGTATCTACACATTAATGCATTCATGTTTAAGGCTTGCAAAGGGATGAGAAAAGAAAAGGACACTCCTAGGGTTAAAGAACAAAAGGGCCTGATTATAGTACAAAGTACTTTAAATCAAAAAACTCTCTTTAGTGTCTCCCATCAGTTCATTTCATGTGGCCTCTTTCACAGGATTCACCATCAGTCCATTTCATAGTTTTTTTTTCCTACACTTTTAGAACCATCTATGATGTAGATCCATCAGTAATTCAATTTTAAGGGAAAAACACTTGCATTGGATTTCATCCAACTAATTACTAAATAGAGCCTTGATTAGATTTTTCGCTATACTGGCAAAAACAAAAGCAGATTTGTTGCTTCAAATATGGTAAAATCTACCACGCAAAACAATGTACAGAAATCCAGGCACAGAATCTCCATTTTTTTTTCCTCTAGTAGATACAGTTGAAAATGGTACGTACGTCGCCTTATTCATGGCCTTCATGGTGGCAGCTCCGCTTCGCAATGCATCAACAGTCTCTGTTGTGGCCTTGGCGCCTTCTAACATGATCATCTAACATTTTTAAAATCGAGCCATGGTTTGAGCTTTTAGGTGTTTCCATTCTAAGCATAGAAACAGAGCATCCAAGTGGAAGTAAAATGGCCATACCTGATCATGTATGCGCAACTGATAACTTCCAAGCTGTTCGATTTGTGTTTCATACATCTTTTTCTTCTTCAAACATTGAATAGCAGCTGCAAAATAACACCAATATGCACATTCACTGAGTGATTTAAGCACAAATGAGTTTCCAATCTACATCTCCATGATGGGGTAATAATTGGCAAGAATCTGAGACCAATTGGAGTTACCATGTCCGAACTAAAAGAGAATATGCTATCTTGCTTGGTGCTGCTGAAGCTAATTATTGTCAGGAGGAGGACATTTAACCAAAATAAGAATCAATGTCTCAGTTTAAATTCTATAACTGTACAGCACAACCACCATAGTGTTTTTCTGGATACCAACGGCACAAACAGAAAGAGAGAACATTTTTCACAGGACAAGTCAACTAATTTCGGTTTCAGCATCAGACGATCCCCCGCTACAGTTTCATTATCCAAAATATCACATCTGAACACATTGCATGACCAAGGTTAAGTCACTGAAGAGTGATTGAATAACTCTGCATTATTTCTTTCAATATTGGCTTTCCATCACATGACAATTCAATCATTAAAGCATTTCAAATTCCCGTAGTTGAAGATCCAAAGAGAAGAACAATGGAAGCAAGCGGAGGTCATACCATTCTTTTTCTTGGCCTTGGTATACGTCTTGGCCCTTTCAACCTCCGCAGCAGCCTTCTTGGCGAGGAAGTTCTCCTTCTTCTCTAACATCTCGAGCGTCTACAATGATAAGTGGCAGAGGTAACAATCTGAAGAAGCTCTCCCGCAAATTTCAGCACGATTTCCAGTTAATTGAATGGGTATAACATGCTATACACATGGGATCAAGACAAAAGCAGTTTTGCATCTTTTACAGGGGCTTTACAGATGATTTTATATCACTTTGTAAATTAAAGAACCAAGTATCACATGTCTAGCTAGTAAAAAAATTAAAGAACAGATTGTTGGCTGCATCAGATCTATTGCTTTCCTAATTTCACCCACCAATTGAGATATAAATGGAAATTTACAATCACAAAATCAAATAAATTCCACAAACTAAAACCATCCAACCGATGATAAATTACATGTAGGATGACCTAACCTAGGATGACCTGGAGCTGAAACATATCAGCGACATCAACTGATTAATGGGTCATAAACCCAGATCATGCTAGGGCTATTGACACGATGACCCTCCAGAAAATCTATGGTCCTCTGGACACCACCGACGAGAAAATGGAAAATCAAAATAAAAAGAACAGGAATAAAGACAAAATATCATAAGCAATCAAATTACTTTAAAGAATTAAACAGAAGGAAACGATCAGAATCCTACCTCGTTCAATTTATCTATCGTCGTTATGGTACTGGCAGTTGATTCCTTCTTCTTCGTAAACATTTTCTGAAACATGGTTGAAACCCTTTCTTCTGCAAGACAAGAACTTTCTTCTTCCCCGAGCTCAAGAAAGCTTTACCCGATTCCAGAAAGACTGCGACGACCAAAAGTGGGAGAATTTTATCAAATGGGTTGGAGTAATTTTCCGGGAATACACGAAACCGAGGGCATGCGGACCTTTGTGGACCGATAGGTGAGCTTCCAAGAAAACCCTGTAAAAGTGCAACGTGACAGAAGCGAGGTGACTTTTGTGGACTTTTGCTGGTTCGCGGTGAGGATGACCCGTGTGCTCCTTGCACCTTCCACGAAATGTCAGCTTCGGTGACGCTGGGAAAGGTCGTTTTGGTCAACAAATCATGTCGTTTTACGGTTCTTACAATCAAATTTTCTTTTTTTTATCTATATGACATCTACAGTGCGTTTGTTAATTATTTTATTCCTGAAAATAATTCTTTTTTATTTTTTTCTTGAAAATAATTTATGATCATTTGAATGCATTTGTAACTGTTCAAAATTCTTATTTCAAAATAGAAATACATTTGGTAAAACTCTTAAAATGCATAATCCGAACTATTTTCTTTTCATAATTTAATTAAATTTTTTTCTTTCTCTTTTTTCTTTTCTTTTTGCCCTTCTTCTTCTCCTTCCTCCAGTCACTAGACAAGGATAAGCAACCTTATCGAAGCATCGCCGGCCCTTGGCGACCCAAGCCACAACAATGTGAGCTCGCCGTGAGCTAGGCAAGGTTTGGCCTCGCATACTTATTAAAATGTGTCCTAATAGATTAATTTTCTTTCTTGCTCTTCTAATACAAAATTTAACCCACTAGCTTTGGTTGGTTGGAGTGGCATTTCACCCACTGAAATGGCATCCTATACCTAAGGTCAGTGCTTGGGGTTTGATAACTTTCTCTTTTCATTTTTAGCTCATTTTAAACAATGCGACACGCTTCATTTTACATTTCAAATTTTGATTTCAATTCTAATCACAAGAGGTGCCACTTTGCTTGACCATCAAATCCAATAAATGTGTCTAATCACCAGGATAATCAGCTCAATAGTCATGTCTGTCATATTAGCATAATCAACCAAGCAAGACAAGAGCTGTGATTAGAGAGAGAGAGAGAGAGAGAGAGAGAAGCATGTATTTTTCAGCTAAATGGAGGAGCTCCCACACTCCCCCTTTCCT
This sequence comes from Eucalyptus cladocalyx, assembly GCA_017140615.1. Lineage (NCBI taxonomy): Eukaryota > Viridiplantae > Streptophyta > Magnoliopsida > Myrtales > Myrtaceae > Eucalyptus > Eucalyptus cladocalyx. The sequence continues at coordinate 35,936,426 of CM029518.1, forward strand.
CAGAAGGTGAACTGGGCTGGGCTTTGTTAAAGACCCAGGGCCTGCAAAAGAAAGGAAAAAAGATATGGTGGGCTGGAGGAGGATGAATTGCAAATGGGCTTTCATCTGAGAATTGGATCCATCTGACGTGCAAAAGCAAATTTCTCCTACACCCTTCAGAGAAAATAAAACTATTTCCACACCCCGCTTTTTCCACTTTCCAAAATTTTCACATCCAACGTTGAGGATCTAAGCTTGTGCGATGCGCCACTTTAGTTACGCAATCTTAGCATCGATCTCTCTCGTTGTTCTCATCGATAGTGGACAAACGCGCTCGTGGTTTTTTCGATTCCTAAAGTTCGTAATTTTTTAATGAGTCGAGATCGAAAAGGAGCCCAAAAAGAGAGGGGGAAGATCTTTTTTATTTATTCCGCGCTCGTGGGTGCTCCGCAAGCTGTCCTCCATGTCGAGGGAGAGAAAGCATCGGGCCGACGTGGCGGCCAGCCGTGGGCCGTTCGATGGGGCTGAGAAAATGCAAAGAGGACGGCGATTGGCGGAAGGTGGGATCGAGGGCGACTGATGAAAGTCGGTCAAGCAGAGAGCTCTGCTTTCAGCGATGCTCAACCAACCACGGAGTTCACGATTTCTCCCTCTGTCTCTCTGAGCAGCAACGACCGGGGAAAAGGGAAAAGAGAATTGGGGGGACAGGACAGGACAGGCTATTTGAGAGTTGAATAAACCGGACAGGTACAGGTGGCTCCATTGAACGCCTCCCCCTTCCCGACCTTGCGCATCAGGGGAGAGAGAGAGGGAGGGAGGTGCTTGGTGGGTTTGACAGAAATCTAATTCCATGGCTTGGTTAGGTCGGTGAAAAAAATATTAGGTTTTTTAGGTACAACTTTGAGGCCAACTCGGCAAAAAAAAATATTAATTCATTCACTTTCTGGGTCTACTTGTCGGTCACGGTCTCCCTCTCTCTCTCTCTCTCCCTCGCTCACTGCCTCGCCCCCTGTCCTCTCGTCCTTCTCTCTCCTTTGCTGTTCTTCTTCCTTTTTTTTTTTTAGGAATGGCCATGGTAGCTTGAGTTTGGAGCACACAAATATGGCCGTTTTTTTCTTTTTCCGTCTATTGTACTAGGTCGCCACATCCATGACTTTTCTCCCATCTATGGCTGTTAGATCCAAAGGCTGGTGCCTATGGACGATTAGTCTATAGTCTTGCAAATAAAATGTCTGTGGAGCTCGAGGTCAAAGCAGCCATGGTCGCTTAAGGATGAGCTCAACACCATGGTTATTGTTAGGGGTGTACAAATGAATTAGAAATCACCCAAACCACCTGAAACTAGATCGGACTAATATGGAACTGGTGGTTCCTATGAAGACCGATAGCCCAAGGCTTGTGACTACCGTGGCCATGGAGTTCAACCTCGAGTAACTAAGGTCGCAAGCCCGAGATACAATAACTAGAGGTGGATTTGTAGAATCCAAGAGCGGTTCTTGGTTTTAGTTTTTGGAACCAGTCTTTAATGGGCAATTTTCAATTCCAATGTGAGAATTGATCATCCTGATAACGCTCATCTCTACTTATCAGACCTCGAGTTTGCAACCTTAGTTACTTGAGGTCGAGCTCCGTGACCGTGGCAGCCGCTAGCCTTCGGCTCGAGCTTTGCGGCCGTAGGGCGCGAGTAACAGAATAAAAGAAAGCAAGTGTAGCAGAGGAGAGAGAAGGATGAGAAGAGAGAGGGGAGGTCATGACTAACAGGTGGGCCTGCGTGTGATAAATGTTGCAAGGCGAATAGATTGATTTTTTTTGCTTAGTATGGGGTTAGAGTTGTGGTTAATATTTCTATAGGTCGGATGACCGGAGGTTGCTTTAGGAATTGTGTAGTATATTTAAGACGGGTCAAAAAAACCAACAGAAGCATGGGGTTCTGGATGGAGCGTCAACAGCTTTGATTTCATTTCTCATCACAACCTCTCTATCTTTTTTGTCATTGCAAAGTCTGTAGACCCATCAAAATTGTGGGTTGGGTTGGATTTGAATCAAGTCGCATTTGAGTTGAGTTGAAATTTGGCCAGGTCCAAACCAATCCATTTAACCTATTTTCATGCAATGCAAAATTTAGTGATTTATATTCGACTCAATTCATATCCAACTTACACCTGATTGGATCCGTATTATTAAAACGGGAAAAGTGTTAAAAAAAATCATAAACCTTTTGCATTTGTGTCAATTTAGTCTTAAACTTTTTTTTGTTCCAATTAAGTCATAAACATTTTTACGTTATACCAATTCAGTCATTTCTGGCTAATTTTGGTTGGATTTTGCTGACTAGATGTAGGTTTGGCGGTTGATCGTGCATTGACGCGTACGACGACAATTTTTAATAATATTTTAATATATTTTAATATATTTTAATTTAATTTAATTTAATTTATTCTTTTTTCTTCTCCTCCTTCTTTGTCCAGCCGGTTGTCGGACCTCGACAACCGGCCTGAGGCGACAGCTGGCAAGGTTGACGAGGTTGCCCTTGAGGCTTGGGCGGTGAGGCTAGCTCAAGGTCGCCCAAGTCGCCTCGCAACTTCACGCCAGGCTAGCGAGGCTTGCCCTCGCCGGCCATTGGCAAGGCTCCCCCTCGTTGGCCGTCTAGTGAGGGTGAGCCTCGCTACCCAGGCCTCAAGGGCAGACTCGTGCTGGGTGGGCAAGCCTCGCCGCCCAATAGGACAACAACCCTCACGGCCACTAGTGAGGTGGCCGGCGAGGTCGACCTCAATTTCGCCAATCGTCGCCTCTAGCTAATCGCTGATGTCCAACGACCGATTGGAGGAAGGAGGAGGAGAAGGAAAAAAAGAAAAAGAAAATCAAAAAAATTAAAATATTATTAAAAGTTATTAATATCAAGATCAATCAAGCGTCGTCGCCCAACCACTGGGGGTTATTTCCAAATAAGCCACCCTTCCAAACATGGAAGGAGGTGAGGGTCAAATCCCCACCTTCTCGAGGAGGGATGTGGTAGGGATGTGTAAGTTTCGAGAGTGGGTTGCGGCTCCCACGCAACGAAGCGGAAAAGACAAGTCTGCAAGTGAGTGTAGAATAGGAATAGAGTAGGACTGACAAAAAAAAAATTGACTATAAATTATTAAATTAGCACAACGTAAAAATATTTAGGAATTAATTAGTATCAAAAAAATGTTTAGGATTAAATTGGCACAAATACAAAAGATTTAAGACTTTTTACACTTTTATATTTGATTCAATTTAGGAAAATTCATACTTAAATTGACGCAAGAGTGGAGTGAGCGAACGTAAGATTGAGTAAGTGTGAGAAAGAGTGAAAAGAAAGTCATAGAGATAAGTTGTGTTTAAATAAACTATAAATTCATTCAACAACCATATTATTTTAGACTTTATATTCTAAACCCATTTTATGTTTAATTTACTTAGTATAATCAACTCATAGTCTAAATTAAGAGATGGATGTATGACCCATTTTAATAGCTTTTCGTGTGCACGAAATGGAGTGAGTCAGGCTTTGGACTCTAGTCATCAAGAAACCATTTCAACGGAATGGTAAACAGCTGTAAATTACATTTTGTTATTTGGGTAGCTTGTTTGTATGTGCAATACCTCTTTGATGAACCATCCCCTTATGATAATGATAAACAAGGATCTTATGAATGGACCCTTAAAAGTCTAACTTAATCCTTAGGATAAGAAAAATAAAACTACAACAAATCAGGATAACGTTTCCAATCCCAATCTAATTTAATAAATAACTATTGGACAATAAACAATATGCAGGCTTCTATCGGCATAAGTGGCGAGAGCGAAATCAAGTTTTTTGCGGGCGACGATTTGATATAATTAATTAGTTCATTCACATCGAAGAAGAATTAAGTCGATTTTACGATAAGGTCGGCATCCTTTTCAACGTGACCTTCGAAAAAACGTGGTTACGGAAGAGCGATTTCTCGAAAACCCTCCGCCAATCGCGTTCGGCGTGGTGCGCGGAAGCTGATCCGGACTTATAATCCGACGGTCCTGTTTCCATCACGATGGTGGGGGGTTAACAAAAAAAGACAGAACCTATGTTTAAAGCTAAACGTTGGACAAAGCGATGTCTTAATCTTAGGCAAGGAAGCCACGTCATCATATTAAATATCAAAAAGGGCGCTTCGCTTCTCTCTAGTCCTATCCAGGCGGGCCCACCCCTACTTGCGCTTTTTGGCCACTTTTTCTCTCTCCTCTACCTTCTCTCTCTCTCTCTCTCTAAGGAAGACGATTGAATCGCTGTTGTCCTTATCTGGGCGAATCCCTAATTCTTCAACCTCGACCCACTTTTCTTCCCCTTTTCCACATTCCCCTCCTCTGCTTTTTCCGTCTCCCTCGAATCTGCTCCTCCACTCGTCTTCTGCACTGGCACCATAAGCCCTCTTTCCCGTTCCGTACAATCTCCTCTGTTATGATATCTGTGCTTGTGGAAAACGTGTGGTCTCTCCTGATCGAGCGCGAAGAACCGTTCTTGGCTTCTGGGTCTGGCTGCGTCAGGGCTTTGCACGCGGGCATCGACGCTGGAGAGCTAGGTTGCTCGTGGGTTCGGGAGGAAAAGGTCTTTCGGCTATCTGGGTTCGTCTGGGTGTGAGTTTTGATCGAGTCGGTGTGTGGCGTCTGGAGCGCGAAGAACCGTTTTTGGCCTCTGGGTCTGGCTGCATCGGGGCTCTGCACGCGTGCGTCGATGCTGGAGAGCTGAGTGAGTCGTGGGATTTGGAAAAGAAGGTCTTCCCCCTAGCTGGTTCGTCTGGGTCTGAGTTTTGATTAGGTGTTGAGTTGGGGAGAGCGAGGATGAAGAGAGGGAAAGATGATGACAAGATCATGGGGCCCATGTTCCCGAGGTTACATGTGAATGATACAGAGAAAGGAGGGCCAAGAGCACCTCCGAGGAACAAGATGGCCCTTTACGAGCAGCTCAGCATACCTTCTCAAAGGTTCGGCTCGGGGATGTTGCCTCTCAATCCCAATAATAGCAGCAATTTGGTTTCTCCAGCATCTTCGAACCAGGTAAATGATATGATCGGTATTTCTTCCTTCGATTGTAGCGTGTTCGCTTTGAATTCATTACTGTTTAAGTCATGTCCATGTGAAAGTATGCCTGATCTTTAGCCTGAAGTTACTGTTTTCTGTGGTAGGTGAGTTTTCAAGAAGCTGTCAGTTTGTGAATAGTTGCTATAGATATTGTAGATTTTGGTGATACACCGTTGTTCTCATAAGTGGTTGATCCGTGGTATTGGGAAATCCGTTAATGGACTGGATCAAGTGATGATAATCGGTAGTGCTCTGGGATTTTAGTTCGTTGTGTCAAAAGTGAGTCACTTATCATCAAAACATTTATCTGGTGAACCTCTTCTCTTAAGGTGTTTCCTTCTCTGGTGACCTTAGGGATTGGTGTACGTTTTGTTTTTATGTTAATGAATCGAACTATTCTTTGCACAAGAAAATGCTAATTGGGGTGAGTTTTGTCATTCTGGTGTAAGTTGATATGGGAGAACTATTACTTTTTACAATTCACCGAGACAACCATTCAATTTCAGGGGACTGGATCTGCCCGGAACATGTATTTCCCACTTCACTTGCCTCCTTCAACTCCAACTCATCTTTCTGAGAGATTGAATGCTGGCAAGTCGGGCGGGGCTAGTCCAGCTAACTCGCTGGCACGAGTGGAACAGAGAAAAAATGCTGGTGATGGAGACGATTTTATGGTTCCTGTATATGTTCAGTCAGGAACGGGTCAAGGTAAAAACAAGAATAGTAAGGCTGGGGATAATGCTTCAAATTATATAGCAAAGATGCAAAGCTCCTGCAGTGATGATCCAAAAAGATCTAGCTCAGTAGGTCTCAGTTCAAGACAAGAATCAAACTTAGATGGTTCTATAAGATCCTATAGGAACATAGCCACTGCAGAGAATGGTCGTAGATCATTGAAGGAAGCTGATGCACCTCGAAATCCGGTTCTAGCAAGTTTTAGCACATCCCGTGGTACAGATGCACAACTACAGCAAGGAAATGAAGATGGGTCACAATCAGATGAGCATGCACAAGATTTCGAAAATGAAGAAACTTCGAGAGACATTGAGAAGGGAATATCTTCCTGGTCAAGCCGTGATCCTCGTTTGGGAGAAACCCAAAGACGTCCACCTGAGCCTAATAGCTTTGGTAAGGAAAACTTAAATGAAACATGTGGCGCGTTGCTCATGGTTGACGCTGGCAGGAATGACGATGCATCCGAAGTCTCCATTGCAGATTCAGTGTCAGGCTTTGATATCTCTCCTGATGATGTTGTGGGGATTATAGGTCAAAAACATTTCTGGAAGGCCAGGAGAGCAATTGTCAAGTAAGTACCTTTATGCTTACCCTTGGATGGTTCATCCAGCTTTAAAATCTGAGGTTCTTATTGCCTTACTTTCAATTTTATGTGATTTTGTTCTTGCATGTAAATAAGAACTCCAAAGTACTCTTTTTTAATTGTCCTCTTTGGTTATGAATGTTGAGTGGTCAGAACTTATAATGTTTAGGCTAAACTGCAAGATGGTCAAATTTTTAGGACATCGGATGCAATTCTCCCATTATTTTATTAGAATATATATTGTGTATCTCAGATTTGGTCATTATTGTGTGATTGCTTCTTTCTTAGTTGTTTTGATAATGAGCCTTGTTATGACGGTTAGACAACTCAATTGGTTACTTGTCCAGTCTTTCTAAACATTCAGATAAAAACTATTCTTCAATAATATGTTCTAACACGTTGTGATTGTTCTCCAAATGGTAAGGGAGAAATATTTTTGTTCATTTGTTCAGACTTATATCAACCATATGAGTGTACCCTTTCTTGGGTTGAACTATAACTTGATTTTCATTTGAAATCACCGGATTGTGCTGCGTATTTGGACTTTATCCATTCTTTTGCTTCAACATTTGCTTTTGCTCTTAGTGTTAATTTGTTAAATGGGTAAGGGACGTGCTGCAGCGTTGCTGCCTTCATATGTAGTATTGAATTCGTTTTCGATACCGAGATTTTGCTTCAAATTTCAACATTAGAGCATTAATTGATTTGAATCAGAAAACTGTAGTTCATAGATTTATAGTTGAGGAGAGTAACTAACGGTGTGGAGTCCCAGGGTCCCTCTGAGGTGGTATTTCATGTATTTAGCGGTGGATCGTCTGAGACCAGGTAGGTCGACTGTCCTATCTGGAGAATTTTTGCAAGGTGACCCTGAGAATGGTGGATCATCTCCCGTCCATTGTGCCTTCGCATTTTCTCTCTAGAAATATTCCTGTCTCCATCTTTTTTTCTGGTCTTGCCTGCCACATCGTGAGCATTCTCTGATAATGAGGGCATGGTGTGGCAGGGGACATGGCGGAGGGTAGTGCCGTGGTATGTCTGGGACCATTTCCAAGGGGTGAAAATGATACCTAGCTTGATCTTGGTGGATATGGTGACCAAAAGGATTACATTTCATGTTGCACCTTGTTATTTGTGTTATTGAATTGGGTGCCTATCCATTCTTCGTTTATACAATGTCTAGGTAGAATGTTGCTGTAGTGTATATACGTGCTAACTCTATGTTCTTGTTGTACTTTTTCATAGAATTATTGTCTGATTTTAGCATATATATCAGCTGCAGTCCTAGCTTCTCTGTTGTGCACGATATTTGATGTAATGGTAGTTTCTATTGAGATAGAAAGATAAAGAAAGAAAATTTAGGTGCAAGGGCATGGAGATATCGAGGCAATGTTTGAAGTGCTTTTGTTTTGAGTGCCTGCGATTGTTCTGTTACTGTCATTCTTAGTATTGGCTAGATTTTGGATGAGTTTAGTTGGATGCTTAATGCCTTGCAATGTTTAGATCTATGCTATTGACTATCTGATTTGATTGGAGTATTCATCTGTCTTTTTGTGTGCCTAAGTCAATGAATGTGTTATTGTCTCTGTTTTGACATAACTCCCTTTTACTCATTTCAGTCAACAGAGAGTGTTTGCGGTTCAAGTCTTTGAGTTGCATAGATTGATAAAGGTACGCTGGATGTCGCTCTTCAAGGAAGGAAATTATTTGGTGAAGTCTGGTAGTAACATATCTTTGTGCATTTACAGGTACAGAAGTTGATCGCTGGGTCACCACATCTTCTGATTGAGGATGTTTCTGGCTTAGGCAAAACTTCTTTAGTCAACTCTCCTGCGAAGAAATTTTCCGAGGACCATAATGGCGGATATCCATCACAAACTACAAACCACAAAGAGGAGCAGGAGAAGCCTGGCCACCAGATGGAGTGTTCTGCAGAGAATGCAGTTGGGAAGACATCGATTTCTTCTGTCAAAAGTGCCAATCGGCTTTCAGATTATGGGCCTGGTATGAGAAACCCACCTCTTGCACCCATTGTGCCTGATGTGAAAATGGGCCCATGGGGTTACCCTCAGCCATCGGGGCAGCAATGGTTGATCCCTGTCATGTCTCCTTCAGAGGGGCTCGTTTACAAGCCCTATCCTGTGCCTGGATTGACGGGAACAGCTTGTGGAGGATGTGGGCCATACAACTCTTCTCCAATGATGGCAAACATCCCAAACCCAGCCTATGGAGTTCCGCTGCATCCTCATCACCAAGGATTTGGGTTCCCTTCGGGTGTTCCTCCACCTGGCCATAGTTATTTCCCCACGTACGGTATGCCTGTCATGAGCTTCAACGTTTCGGGTTCATCTGTAGAACAAACAAACCGGTTTTCCGGACCTGTCCAATACGGTCAAACGGGCCAATTATCTGGAGGGGAAGTTAACAATCTGCAGCATCAGAATTCATCTAACTTACCTAAGCAGAGAAAAGGATCAGTTGCTCAGATCAAATTCCAAGCCAATAAAGACAGTGAGTTGCAGGTGAGCACGGCCAGCAGTCCTAGCGAGAAACCAGCAGAGGGACTTGGGAATGTCCAATCCTCAGACGGAAAAGAAGCACTCTCGCTTTTTCCAGTTGCTCCAGCGGTTTCTGAAGGGGGATCTCAGCTTCGCGAGGCGGAGCAGCCTACAAGGGTTATTAGAAGTGTGCCTCACAACGCTAGATCTGCAACAGAGTCTGTGGCTCGAATATTCAGGTCTATACAAGAAGAGAGGAAACAGTTCGACTCCATTTAGGGGCTCGGCTGACTATGTTTGTCTCTCTTAAAAGTCGTAAACTCGGAAACTCATTTGAGTTCTGAGCGTGAGAGCTTCTGTATTTGTGTTATATTCGTCTTTTGGTCCTCATAGATTGGTCTGTAATCCTATGTGGAAGTTCATAACCGGATTACATTTGTCATCTCGGTGTAAGTCGCTGGAGGTGTCTTTTGTAAGGTAAATTTTGTTCCAGTGAATCGGTGCCTATATATCACTACAGTGTAACTTCCAATCGAATAGCCATCTTGTGTTTTGCCAGTTGTATCAGTAATTTCATCATTCCTTGTCTTTATCGAGGGAGTTGAGCTCATGACTATTGGGTGCTGTAAAATCGCTCCACGATGACACGATTTCCCGGATTGATTTCAGCATGTCCTTGCTCGGTCCCATAAGTAAATCTCGACTTTTGAGCAGTTCTTTGTTGTGGACGTATTAGTGATGCTTGATGAGGGAACTTTTGATCTATAGCATTTGTCGTCCCTGGGGAGCCGAAAGGGGATGTGTAGGGGCAAAAGCTATTTCACTACTACTGAAGGGGAGTTCAATAGCTTGTGACCCCAAATGAAATTCTTTGAAAGGAAATTTTGTTTGCTACACTTGCATAACATTCACATATTACTCATCATCATGGGCAGAAATGATTTTGTCCTGGTCCGCCGAAATAGAACACGGGCTTGCCGACGTACCCGTCTCTATGGTTGTTCCCATTGTAGCAGTACACTTGATCACTATAAACCCCAACCCACTCCGGGTACTTGAGTGAGAGTGAGAAGTCCACGATCCTAACGTGGTTGATGTAGCAGGCATGGCCGTGGAGTGCCTCTGAGTACTCCCCGCTTCCCATCGCAGTTCTGGTGTGAGGAGTCTTCTTCACCATCGTACTGTACACTTGACCTCCCCAGTTGACCATTATGGCGCTGCGCTTCAGGTAGAAGAAAAGGGATCCTGGAAAATACCCGAGGACCAGGTTGTTCGTGAGGCGTAGCCACCAGTTGGAAGTATTTGGATCCTGGTTCAATGATAATAATCTCCGCTCAAAAATAATATTTCCAAAAAGAGAAGGTACAGCTTTTTTAAGGTAAACCAGAATTAATGGGCGAAGCTGATTCAGATGAAATTGTAAAATGGTTGGAATGGTTAAGTCAGGATTGACATGAAGAACAAATCATTGTCCAAGGGCACACGGACACCTTTGGGCATTTGAATGTAACTAGCCTGCTCAAACAGGGATTTGCCGATCCGGTCTATTGCAAGTAAAGAAGGCAAAGAAGATTGAGAATTTAAGTACCAAGAAGATGCCGACTGATATTTGATATTGTTCCCGTTCAGAAGATATCGGACCTAGAGCAGAGCCGAGGGCCACCTCAGAACTAGTTTGAACGAACCCAGAACAGGTCAAATCGAAGCAGCCTGTGGAAACGCTTCCATCAACCTATGTAATAAAGGAAAAGGAAGATAAGCCAACCAATTAAACGGTTCAGCTCCGCCCAGAAGGAATGGTCTATCATGATAGAGAACTCACGGTCCAATGTGTGAAAAGCCGAGTTTGCTTATCTCCATATAATTTTGGGTTCACCTGGGAATAGGAAAATCTTTCTGAGCTATCTCAATATATAACCAACAACTAACAGGTTGTAAGTAAAAGAGACCCCGACTGAAATTGAAAGACAGACCATCCATCCTGCTTCAACACTTTCGTACTTATTGCCGGGGCCACCCAGAAGCCATATCTGGGCTGTAGTGAAGTCATCTGGCAAATCAAGGTTTGGATTCCATAAGTTTATGTCACCGGAAGCTCCTATGTAGTTGTACCCCACTGTCACAAGGATTGCTTGCTGCACAAGAAACATAGTGAAATAATATTACTAGACCCTAAAATGTGTGAGGGAACAAATTTCTGCAAGCAAGTCAACGAGGGGCGTTGAATTCAGTTGAAGGAATGCTTACATCACGATCTTTTGTATAAGGAAGAGAGACTCGGGTTCCATTTATGACCACATTTCGAACATTTTCATTGAGGGTTGAATTAGCCACGTAGTCCTTTGAATGAGGATGATACATTTTCCCAAATTGCTCGGGACTAGAAGCTCTCAACAAGTCTTGCCGCCGGACTCGTCGGATGGGAATAGTTCCCCGGGGACAACTTCCACTCTTTTGCCAAGTTTGAGCTATTACTGGTTTTGAGGACTCAATTTTTGTTGCTTTGTTTTCTGAAGGCAATTTAATGCTGGGTTCCATCTGCATTTTGAAGAAAGGATATATGAGGCTGCTTTCAATATGTGTGATGATAACGTGCAATCCGCTTGTTTGAGATCCTGAGACTAGCTGATTCAATTAAAATAAAAGCTATTTAGAACTTATGAGTCTTGAAAAAATGTTGTCATCAAAATGTCAATTGTAAGTAGGAGAGCTATGGTTAGGAAACGGGCCTGAATGACATGCTCCTTCATTGCCGGATGGTTGAAGGCTGGTTGTTTGTGCATTTCCACACAGTCGATGATATCTCCATCTGCACTCTATCAATCAAACCAAAATTGGACATCAGTCTGCAACTTAATTTACTGGGAGTGAACAAGCTTTCATTAATTGTGTCCATTAAGTAGCTAACGAACAAATGGGTGCCTTGAAAACTCACTTTCCTTTTGTGTATCTGAGAAAGTGCGTGCGTGAGAGAGAGAGAGAGAGAGAAAGAGAGCAACTTTTCTGAAAGAACTCAAATTACAACCACATCCTCTACTTATCAACTCGAGCCAATGTATGAGTACTGTAGATTTGACAGCAGCAAAAAGATGGTTGCATGGTTGAAGTACGGTGCAACAAAAATACTGAGGACATGGAAGAAAATTTAACATTTCTTTATATGGTGATTTGTGGGGATCCCATATATGGCATTACTTTCTGACCAAAACTGAAAAAAAAAAAAAAAAGGAGAGAGAGAGAGAATAAAAGCATATCACGTATTCATATCATTAGTTCTATTTGGAATACAGCAAAATTGTCCTGAATCTTATGGAACATATGCAGTTGATCACCAAGAGTGTAATCACTTTTTCCTGAAATGGCTCCAGAAAAACATGGGTTTTGTACCAAAAGCGAATGTTCAGCAATGGCTGTGGAACTGACTTTCATCACGTTGTTATACGAAGAGACACCAGAAATGATTCAAAGATCGAGGTTTTATGAGATATTAGTGTTAAGCTGATGCAAAGTAGCCGAAAATACTGAAAACACATCGGAGAATTTTGTTGCCCTCCAAACAAAAGAAGCCTTTTCCGGGCCAAGAAATCAAGGCCAGCGTCTCCTATTTGATGTAATTCTCACAGGTTGGTTTTTCAAACCATGAATCAGTATCAGCAGAAAGCCTATTCAAAGAGGCGTTGAAGGAGATATGATACCTGAATGCTCTTCACTGCAGGCTTATTAAGAAGCCTGAGTCTTCTATCAATATCATCCTCGTCCTCTGCAGCCTCTCTATTCATTGATTTTCTTGATGCACTATTAGCCATTGTGGCCCAACACAATGCCATAGCCAAGAAGAGCATAAATCCCACTTTCTCCATTCTTCCTTTGGCTTCTCAGCAGGAAAATGACTAAAGGGGAAGCGATTAAAAAAGATTGAAATGACCCAAAAAATGGAAAATGCAAAACCGATTCAATGTTTGTCCACGAAAGCCAAGAACCTTGCAAAATCCCAATTTGCCACTGTGATTGATCACTTGACACATTTGCTTCGGTTGAAACAAAAGGTCCGCATTTACTAACAAAAAGCCAAATAGAAAGAAAAGACAATGATACACCGACCAGATTGTTTCTTGTGAATTAAGTCAAGATTGACTGAACTTTGACTTCTTCAGTTAACGTCAACACAGAAAAAGATAAACTTTTATGACTTTTCTGCCAGATACCATTGTGCTCTTCACAGATTGCAGCAATGCACGATAAACTGACTGAAAATGACCTGCACTGCAAGAAAATTTTCCAGGCATGCTGATTAAGAGCATGAATTTTCTCTTAGCAGAAAAAGATCAGGGATCTAAAGTATAATTTAAATATGGGAAGTGCCAGCTCGTCAAACTTCATTAAAGCCCTTGTGATTATGGCATAAAAATCTACGAGATTTATATTTTGGACAAATATGGCTCTCTCTTTTTTTTTTTTTTTTTTTGGTCGTAACATATCACTTACATTTAACCAGCGAAGTTAGGAAGACAACCACAATAAACGTCTAAACACACCAGATCCCCAAGGGCTTAGATAGCCAATTAGGAGGGAGGTACTCTAATCTATGGGCTTCGGCAATCCAATCCGCAAACTGATTGGCTTCACATGGACCCATTGACCTGAAGTGCTTAATAGATGGGATGAGAATGGTTTACTTCCACAAGTTTAAGCCGAGCCAGCAAGCCCATACAATCTTCAATTACTGTGTTATGGCTTCACCCACACGAGTTTGTTACCGTGTTCCAGCCTGGCTTCATGCTTAACCTGACGAGAACTATGCCTCCAGGTTTAGTTTAGCCTGCCGGTTGATCAGATCTGAAATTCTAAGACATATAAGAAAGGCTTTCAATTGGTGAAAAGGAAACGGGAAAATAAGTGTCCTTTTTCTTTAAACTCTGTTCCTAACATCTGCCGTACCAGGATCAATCTGAAAAACGTAGAAACTAGCAGCCGCGGTGTCTAGTCAGGGGCACAACCCATTCCATCCAGGACCTCTGAAACAAAACTCAGGATCTTCAATATCCCCAAGGTAAACTCTTCTGTGTAGTGGTCAATCTCTTCCGGGAACTTCAGGATCATCAAGTTGTCACAGACCTGTACCCTCGTCACTTATTTGCTCAATTCTTCAAGGAAAACTGCCTGCTGCCCATCCATGTCGAGATGTGGGGCAAAAATTTCCCTATTCTTGAGCTATACACTTCGCCTTCCCACTGCACGGTCTGTGCAGTTTGAGGTAGGTAGGCGAATGGCTCAGGCAGGAAGTAACCAACATTCGTCTTCTCATCATATTGAACCCACCATTTATTGGTGTTTGGATCTGAAATTGCATGGAGAAGTCTTTGCCAACATCTTTCAATTCATCAAAGAAGCTAAAAGTAACTAATTTGTGAATTCTTCGAGTAGTATCTCAATGTGGTCATAGATCGGTACTATCTGACACTTAAGGGATAAAGTGTTATTTGATAGGGAAGGCCATCCTTTGTCCAGATGGGATGAATGGCCGTGCTGAGGGCCATCTTGCTGCTCATTTGAACAAAACCAGGGCAAGTGAGATCAAAGCAGCCAATTTTTTTCCCAGAGTCAGCCTGATACACAGAAGAGGAAGATACAATGTTGGTTTTGCAATGTCATACCAAAGATAGGCCAAACAAAGATCAAGTCAAGGTGTGAATGGAAGCCCATTAGCAAAAAAAAAAAGGAAACATTTGTCCCAGTGACTGCCAATGAGACCTGGTATATTTGTCATGTTCATTTAAATGGAAAATGAGTTTGGATGATGAGTTAACTGTCCAATATGCAAATACACAAGTCTTCCAGTCAACATACATGCCAGGATTCAACTGAAAAGTTTGGAATTGTTAGGCGTTGGGTTAGAATTACTGGAAAGCAACTGTCACAAAGCTATCACTTCGGTTAATCTGCAAAGGCCAAGATCTGATACTTGTTTGGGAGAAAACCAGAGATGTCCACCTGAGCCTAATAGCTTTGGTATGGAAATCTTAAATGAGATATGTCATGTTGCTCATAGTTGACGCTAGCAGGAATGACGATGCATCCAAAGTCTTCATTAAAGATTAAAAACATTTCTGGAAAGTCAGGAGAGCAATTGTCAAGTAAGTGCCTGTATGCTTAACCCTGGACACGTTCATCTAGATTTAAAATCTGAGGCTGTTATTGCCTTACTCTCAATTTTTTGTGATTTTGTTCTTGCATGTAAAAAATATTCCAAAGTATTCTTTTTAAATTGTCCAGTTTGGTTATGGAAGTTGAGTGACAGAACTTGTAATGTTAAGGCTAAACTGCAAAAAGGTCAAATTTTAAGGACTTTGGATGCAATTCTCCCATTATTCTCTCCTTCATTGTGCTGTCGTATTTTCTCTCTAAAAATATTTCTGTCTCCATGTTTTCTCTTGTTCTTGCTTGCCATATTGTGAGCATTCAGTAATAATGAGGGCATGGTGCAGCAGGGGACATGGCGGAAGGTAGTCTGGTGACATGTCTTGGACCATTTCTGAATGATATGGTGACCAAAAGGATTATTTGTCATGTTGCACCTTGGTATTTGTGGTATCAGAAATGGCTGCCAATCCATTCTGCATATGCAATTTCTAGGTATAATTTTGCTTTAGTGCATATGAATCCTGACTCTATGATCTTCATAGACTAATTGTCTGGTTTTAGAAAATATATTGGCTGTAGTCCTAGCTTTGGTATTGTTGCACAGTACCTGATGTAATGGTAGTTGATGTTGTGATAAAAAAAGATAGAAAATTTAGGTGCAAGGTTATGGAGATATCAAGGCATATTTGAAGTACTTTTGCCTGTGATGTTCTGCTACTGTCATTCTTAGTACTGGCTAGATTTTGGATGAGTTTAGTTGGATGCTTAATGCCTTCCAATGTGTGGAACTCCTCATAAGGGGTTATAGTAGAATTTGGGTAGACTGTTGTTCATCCAGATCTATGCTATTGACCATCTGATTTGATTGGAGTATTTGCTTCTCTTTTTGTTTGCCTAAGTCGATGAATTTGTTATTGTCTCTGTCTTGACATAACTCCCTGTTACTCATTTCAGTCGACAGGAAGTGTTAGCAGTTCAAGTCTTTGAGTTGCATAGACTGATAAAGGTATGTTGGACGGCGCTCTTCGACGGAATTATTTGGCAAAGTCTGGTAGTGGTAACGTATCTCAATGCATTTACAGGTCCAGAAGTTGATCGCTGGGTCAATATATCTTCTAAATTGTGGATGCTTCAGGTTTAGGCAAAACTTCTCAAGTTAACTCTCCTGGGAAGAAATTTTGAGAGGTTCATAATGGTAGATATCCGTCACAAACTACATTGCACAAACCAGATGGGGTGTTCTGCAGAGAATGCAGTCGGCAAGATGTCGATTTCTCCTGTCAAAAGGGCCAATCAGCTTTCAGATTATGGTTGTGGTATGAGAAACCCACCACTCGCACTTGTTGTGTCTGATATGAAAATGGGCCCGTGGGGTTACTCGCAGTCGTCGGGGCACCAATGGGTGATTCCTGTCATGTCTCCTTCCAAGGAGCTCGTTTACAAACCCTATGCTGTGCCGGAATATACGAGAAGGCTTGCGGAGGATGTGGGCCGTACAAATTTTCTCCATCGATGGCAAACGTCACACCCCATTTCATAAAAAGAAGGGTATGACACGGCTGTCCTTTTATGCGGCCTTTAACCAAAGTTTCAGCCTATATCAATATATATGACAAAAATGACATTTGGTTACAATATCAAAGTTTTCTATAAACAACCAAACTAATATATACGCTTCCACCAAAATCTAACTCACAAACTAATCAACTATTTACAATTCATACCAAAAAGTCTCCCACCACAAAAAAGTCCTCCCGATAACGGATGCTCAAATCTACTAGCAACTTGCTGAAGAATTTGAAAAACAAGTAAATGAGAGGAGTGAGCTATCACTGCTCAGTGAGTAACACATTTTTTCTAAGCAAGATCGAGAAATCATTATGCATATTTAAAATACATTGAGTAACACATTTTTTTTAAGCTGATTAATAAATTACTATGCACATTTAAAACACAACCATAACTTGTTTTAATATAATATATTCATAATACAACTACCAAAACACTAATGGTTTAATCCATTGATCAATCTTATAAAAGCATGTGTCAATGATCTATTCCATTGATTAATCTCATCAAATCATACATCAATAGTCCATTCCATTGATCAAGCTCAATGGTCTACTACATTGACCAATTCATGCTCAAATGCCTAATCATGGTCACATTTAACACTTATAACAAGACGACCAAGATTCCCCTAACAAGACTGCATCTATTATTAAGTCGGTGGCTTGGTCCACAAGGATATCTTAAACTAGTATGCGCATAACCATACACTCTAGGGTTCACAGAGACATTGAGCATCAACTATGATCACAACTATATAATAATTCACCATCTAAAAGAGAATTATTTAACAATTTAGGCATTTGATATATATATAAATATCAAAATGTTTTTCAAGAACTACAAAAGTTTCAAGATTCTTTTATAAAGGGTTTTTCACAAACCATTTTCAAATAATCATTCAAATTGAATTTAAAGGATAAGTCCCTCTTTAAAGCAACAAAAATGGCAATAATAGCTCGATCCTACTTTATATAATAAAAGATACTATTTATCAACTCATAGCATATATAATCCATAATATTTTTTGAAACATGTGTTTAAAATACAAAAAAAAAATAGTGTCACTCACTTGGAAAAGCTAAAAATCAATTACAATAGTTAGTTGAGTCAACACACTCGAATTTTTAACAAATAACCGAAAAATAATATTAAAAGACTAAGTAAAACGATATTTTAATGAATGGCTCAACTATACTAGGCTTATTTGTCGATAAGACAACACCTACACACGAAAAGCCTGCCTCTAGCGGCAATTTATTCTTGTTTGTTAGGTGCGGCCAATGCACTAAATTTCGTTATGCTATAATTTCCTCCACAAAATTCCATTTCAAGCCATCTTACAGTCCTTAGAAAGATCTATTGATGTACTACAATAACCCTAACTCAGCCGCTCCAAAACTACACCAAAAATGGCTAAAATTTAGGGCTAAAGTTACTGTTCACTACAGTTCTAGAATGCGCTTCCAACTTGAAAATTCATTTTCAAACAAATCGTAAGTTCAGATCACGATCAATAAAATGTTATAGTTTCACAACATCCTAAACTATCATTTCTACAAAAATACGCAGTTTAACGACTCAAAAATCAGATTTCCCCGCACTAATATCTAAGAAATCCAAATTTCGAACTCTAATTGTGATGATTCCTTCGAATAGGCTTAGAGGCTTTGATCACTTATTAGAGTCAAGATTGCAAGCGCAGCTAAAAAATTTCTCTTTTTCCCTTTTTCTCTTCTCTTTTTCTCTCCTCCCCTTGTTTCTTTCTTTCCCTTGAAGTGGCCTCTCGGCCTCTCTTTTTTTTCAAAAGTGGCCGAAACTCCACTGTTCGCTCTTTTCCTCTTTTGTTGACTTTTCGAACCCTTTTTATTTCTTTCTTTTTCCTTTTTTTAAGCCCATATTTTACAGCAAACATCCCAAACCCTGTTTATGGAGTTCCGTTGCATCGTCATCACCAAGGAATTGGGTTCCCTTCAGGTGTTCCTCCACCAGGCCAGAGTTATTTCCCCATGTACGGTATGCCCGTCATGAGCTTCAATGCTTCAGGTTCATTTGTAGAACAAACGACCAGTTTTCTCGACCTGTCCAATATGATCAAACACGGCAATTATCCAGAGGGGAAGTTGACAATCTGCAACATCAGAATTCATCTAACACGCCTAAGCAGGGAAAAGGATCAGTCATGCAGTTCAAATTCCAAGCCAATGAAGTCAGTGAGTTGCAGGTGAGCATGTCGAGCAGTCCTAGAGAGAAACGACCAGATGGACTTGGGAATGTCCGATCCTTGGAGGGGAAAGAAGCGCTCCCGTTTTTATCCTGTTGCTCTAGGGGCTTCTGAAGGCTGATCCCAGGCTCACGAGGCGGAAGAGCCTACAAGGGTTATTATAAGTGTGCCTGACAGTGGTCGATCTGCAACCGAGTCCGTGGCTCAAATATTCAGGTCTATAAAAGAAGAGAGGAACAGCTCAACTCCATTTAGGGGTTCGGCTGACTATGTTCGTCTCTCTTAAAGTCGTAAACTCAGAAACTCATTTGAGTTGTGAGCGTTAGTTTCTGTATCAGTGTTCCATTTATCTTTTGGTCATTACAGATTGGTTTATATATATTGGGCAGTCCTATATGGAAATTCATCACTATATTACATTTGTCATCTAGGTGTAAGTCGCTAAAGGTGTGTTTTGTTAAGGGCAAGGTAAATTTTGTTTCAGTGAATTGACGTCCTATATATCGCTACGATCTGACCAAAGAGCCTTCTTGTGTTTTTACCTGTTGCATCAGTAATCTCATCATTTTCTTTAAGATATTCGAAAAGCTTGTGCCTATTGGGTGCTCTGAGTTCGCTCTGTATGATGCATGCGATGATGCATGAGGGTGGATCGTTTTCGGCATGTCCTCGCTCCGTGCCCATAAGTAAATCTCTCCGGCTTTTGGGCAGTTCTTTGTTATGGGCGTATTAGTGATGCTCAATGAGGGAACTCTGGATCAAAAGTATTTGCCATATCCAGGGAGTCTGAAAGGGATCTGTCGTGGCAAAAGCTGTTTCACTTTTACTGAAGGGAGTTCAAAAGCCTGTGACGAGTGAAATTCTCTGAAAGGAACTTCTGTCTGCAATACTTGCATGACATTCACATATCACTCACTTACAGAAATTATTTTGTCCTGGCCCGCCGAAGTAGAAAACAGGCTCATCGATGGGCGTATCTCTATGGTTGTTTCCATTGTAGCAATACACTTCATCATTGTAAACCTGAACCATTTCAGGGTACTTGAGTGAAAGTGAGTAGTCCACAATCCTAACGTTTTTGATGTAGCAGGCGCGGCCGTGGAATGCCTCCGAGTACTCCCCGCTTCCCATGGCAGTTCTGGTGTGAGGAGACTTCTTCACCATCGTACTGTACACTTGACCTCCCCAGTTGACCATTATGGCCTTTTGCTTCAAGTAGAAGAAAAGGGATCCCGGAAAATACCCGAGGACCAGGTTGTTCGTGAGACGTAGCCACCAGTTGGTAGAATTAGGATCCTGGTTCAATGATAACTATCTCTGCTCAGAAATAATATTTCCAGAAAGAGGACTTGCAACTTTTTAAGTTAAACCTGAATTAATGGCGAGACCCAAGTCGAATGAAATTGTAAAACAGTTTTGAGTGGCTAAGTCAGGATTGACATTGAGTATAATCGTGATTTGTCGAATATTTCCCCACTTAGCTTTGTCGTGGTCATGCCCAAAGGGCAAATCATTGTCCAAGCGACAGGGACACCTTTGGGTAGTTGATTGTCAAACTAGCCCGCCCAAGCAAGGATTTGTCAATCAGGTCTACCGCAAGTAAAGAAGGCAATGAAGATTTATAACTTACGTACCAAGAACAAGCCGACTGATATCTGATATTGTGCTGATTCAGAAGACATCGGGCTCAGGGCAGAGCCGAGGGCCACGTCGGTACTAGTTTGAACGAACCCAGAACAGGTCAAATCGAAGCAGCCTGTGGCTTTGCTTCCATCGACCTGAGTACAAAAGAAATGGAAAAAACACGATCAGTTTAAGATTCACCTCCGTCCAAAAGAAATGGTCTATTACGATGGCAGAGTACTCACTGTCCAATGCGTGAAAAGTCGAGTCTGCTTATCTCCATATAACTTCGGGTTCACCTGAGAATAGGAAAATCTTTTTGAGCCATCTCAAGAGATAACCAACAACTAACCGGTTATAAGTGAAAGGGGCCTAGACTAAAACTGAAAGACAGACCATCCATCCTGCTTCAACACTTTCATACTTATCGCCAGGGCCGCCTAGAAGCCATATCTGGGCTGTAGTGAAGTCATCTGGCAAATCAAGGTTCGGATTCCATAAGTTTATGTCGCCCGAAGCTCCTATGTAGCTGAACCCTGCTGTTAAAAGGACTGCTTGCTGCCCAAGAAACATAGCGAAATGGCATTACTAGACACTGAACGTGCGAGGGAACAAGTTTCCACGAGCAAGTGAACAAGGGGCATTGAATTCAGTTAAACGAATGCTTACAGAACGATCTTGTGTATAAGGAAGAGAGACTTTGGTTCCATTTATGACCAAGTTCCGAACATTTTCATTGAGTGTTGAATTTGCCACGTGGTCCCGAGGCTGATACATTTTCCCAAATTGCTCGAGACTAGAAGCTCTCAACAAGTCTTGCCGCCGGATTCGCCGGATGGGAATAGTTCCTTTAGGACAACTTCCACTCTTTTGCCAAGTCTGAGATATTACTGGTTTTGAGGGCTCACTTTTTGTTGCTTTGTTTTCTAAAGGCAATTCAATGCTGGGTTTCATCTGCATTTGAAGGAAGAAAAGTAAATAAGGTTACCGAGAAATATCCCAAAAAGAGAAGAAAGGAAAAATCAGGCTGCTTTCAATATATAAGATCAAAATGTGCAATCCACTCATTTGAGTTCTCTGAGACTAGCTGGTTCAATTCAAACACGAGCAATTTAGAACTTTTCAGACTCAAAAAATGTTGTGACCAAAATGTCAATTGTAAGTAAGGAGAGCCAAGGTTTGGAATTGGACCTGAATGACGTGGTTCTTCATTGCAGGATGGTTGAAGGCTGGTTGTTTATGCATGTCAACACAGTCGATGATATCTCCGTCTGCACTCTATCAATCAAACAAAAACTGGACATCAGTCTGCAATTTGATTTAGTGGAAGACAAGCTTTGATTAATCATGTCCATTAAGTAGCTGACAAACAAATGGGTGTCTGAAACGGCACTTTTCTGTTGTGTCTGAGTGAGTGCGTCAGACATGGAAAAAAAATTTGACATCGTGATCCAATAAATGGCATTACTTTCTGGCCAGAACTGAAAGAGGAGGGGGGGGGGGGGGGGTGAAATGCATATCACATATTCATATCGTCAGTTCTATTGAGCGGTGAAATACAATTTGGAATACAGCAAAACTATGCTGGATCTTATGACACATATGCAGTAAAAATCCAAAAATGTTAATCACTTTTTCCTGAAATGGCTCTGGAAAAACATGGGATTTGTACCAAAAGCAAATGTTCGATGGTGGTTCTGGAACTGAATATCATAACATTGTTATATAAAGAGACAAGGCAAATGATCGAAAGATTGAAGTCTTATGAGATATCAGCATAAGCTGATGCAAAACGGCCGAAATCCTGAAAACGGGTTGGAGATTTCCTTTGCCCTCCAAAACAAAAGAAGTCTTTTCCAGGCTGAGAAATCACGAAAATGGCGGAAAAGGCGGGTGTCTCTGGTTTGATGTAAATCTCAGAGACTGGTTTTCCAAACCATGAATCAATATCAGCAGAAAGCCTATTCAAGAGGAGTCCAAGGCAATGTTATACCTGAATGCTCTTCACTGCAGGCTTATTAAGAAGCCTGAGTCTCCTATCAATATCATCCTCGTCCTCTGAAGCCTCTCTGTTCATCGATTTTCTTGATACACTATTAGCCATTGTGGCACAACACAATGTCATAGCCAAGAGAAGCACACATCCCACTTTCTCCATTGTTCCTTTTGCTTCTCAGCTGGAAAATCACTAAAGGGGAAGGGATTAAAAAGGATTGAGATAACACAAAAAAGGGAATTTTCAAAAAATGCAATGTTTATCCAAGAAAGGCAAAAACCTTGCAAAATCCCGATTCACCACTGTAATTTGATCACTGGCCATATTTGCTTCGGTTAGAAACAGGAAGTACTCAACTGCCAACCTAAAGCCACATCGAAGGAAAAGAAAAGGGTATCCTGATCAGTTTAACTGAGTTAAGATATGATAAGATTGAACTTTGATTACTTCAGTTAACATCAACACATAAAAAAGGTCAACCTTTATGACTTTTTCTGCCAAATACCACTGTGTTCTTTACAGATTACAGCAATGCACGAGAGACCGGCCGAAAATGATCTCCACTGCAAATGTTTGCCGAGCATGCTGATTAAGAGTGCGAGTTTTCTCTTAGCAGAAGAAGATCAGGGATCTGAAGTACATAATTCGAATATGGAAACTGTCAGCTAGTTATACTTCATAAAAGGCATTGTGATTATGGTATAAAATTCATGAGATTTATATTTTGGACAAATGAAGATTCACCGATACGTATTTGTTATTGTGTTCCGGCGTGGACTTCATGCTTAACTTGATGAGCGGGCTCCGGCCAGCTCCAGAGAATACAAGCTTGAGCCATGCCTCCAGGTTTACTTTAGCCCGCCCATTGATCAGGTCTGAAATTCTAAGACATGTAAGAAAGGCTTTCGATTTGGTGAAAAATAAACGGAAACATTGATGCTGCTTTTTCTTTAAACTCCGTTCATAACATCCGCCATATGAGGATCAGGCTGAAAAGCAAGAAACCAGCAGCCGCGATGTCTAATCAGGGGCACAACTCAATCCGTCCAGGACCTCCAAAATAAAACTCAGGATCTCCAATATAATCCCCGTGAAGAGATAAAGTTTTTGGGGATTTTCACATCACATCTACGCTGCCAGCGGTACATGTTACTCCAAAAATGTTAACCAACTCAGAGGTTAACGGAAACCCAAAAATGAATAATAAATCCACATAATAACTGTAATTAAGTGATTCTGCAAAACTTCCTCTCCGTGTTAAAAATGAATTAAAAAAAAAAAAACCCAACAATTTAAATTTGTAAAACATGGTAGACAAAGCTATTCAATTTTAATGACACAAACTTAGACACAATCGAGCACACAAATACCAGTGTTACCTTGTAACAAGATCTGGTCTGGCTTGAAATCAAATATCATCACATGTAGTTTTATACGGCAGCAAATCTTTTCAGAAACTATTCATAGTTAATATATAAAAACATGGCAGTAAATAAAACTCAAAATATACTTCGATGCCAAATCAACTAAGGGGCAAATCAACTAATGTCAAATTGATGGAAAATCTTGTTAGTTCTTTGGACATCCAGCATAGGACACATCACAAGAAAAACCAATTCGCATCAACATTATTGACTAATTACAAATAATAACCTAAAGATTAACACATCACGATTTTCTATCTCTTCAGTTGACAGTAAAACATGAATTAGAGCGATGATTAACATAGTAATTTTCTTTTTTGGAGTGAACTGATCCAATAGAAAATGATGAAAGAAAAAAAACAATGCGTAGAGTGAGAGTTGTACCTTTGATCTCACAATGACTAAGCTCAAGGAGAGTAACCCTATTCACAAACTACATAGAGACGGGTCAAAGATTCGAACTCATACTCGACATTCAAGCACGTCAAAGTCCTTCAAATCAGTCCATTTTCTTATTTTCAATTAACATGACAACAACATCCACAGCGTCGTTAAAGCATGGTCTATTAGCAAAAATAAGAATTCGGTATAACAACAAAACAGAACGTACCAAAGCTCAATTAAACGACACACATGCTAACACTGATGGCGACAGCGATGGCTGGAGCGGCGGAATTAGAGGCAT
This sequence comes from Eucalyptus cladocalyx, assembly GCA_017140615.1. Lineage (NCBI taxonomy): Eukaryota > Viridiplantae > Streptophyta > Magnoliopsida > Myrtales > Myrtaceae > Eucalyptus > Eucalyptus cladocalyx. Next base: position 35,960,962 of record CM029518.1, read on the forward strand.
CAATTGTGGCAATGGCTACAACAGTAGTAGCGGCAACAATTTCAGTTTGAGAATCTATAAGGCTATTATCCTTAAAATTGTTGGAAAAATGTTAGGAAATCCATTATTAAAATATGATAAAATAAAGTCAATTGTTTGAGGCGTGCAAACATTGTCTTTAAGGATAATTCCGTCCCTTAGAGTACAAAACTTGGTGCGATAGGTTCTAGCGGCTATTCTCCCAAGACACAATGGACATTTTCCATAATCCACATTGAATATTAGAAGGAACGGGAACAACATTATCTCATTTTAATATAGTATCTCCCTTTTGACCGTGGTTTGAAGTTTTACTTTTATATTCAAATGAAAGAGAGCCATTAGGAAACCATTATAAATATTATCAAAGAAGATAACCATTGCATAACCTTGTCAAATAATTAAGAATTTACGAAGAAATATATCAAACGATATAAAGCTGTTATACAGCCATTGCCAAACCATTGCAAATTCGTTATGCAAATGGTCATGGCAGTCATAACTTTTATGCAAATGGTAACAAATATTTCAAAACTGCTGAAATATCCGACACTTGTGTTTGATATGAAAATGGGCCCCTGGGGTTACTCTCAGTCATTGGACGTCAATTTTGCAACATCAGAATTTATCTAACATATCTAAGCAGAGAAAAGCATGAGTTGCTCAGATCAAATTCCAGGCAAATAAAGACAGTGAGTTGCGGTAAGCACGGCTAGCAGTCCAAACGAGAAACCGTAACATCCCGGGTCCCACTTGTGCGATATTGTCCGCTTTGGACACTGAGTCCTCACGGCTTTAAAACGCGTCGCACAAGTTTAAGAGGCACCCAAGCCTTATATACAAGGCCCATGACCTTTCCCTAAGCGATGTGGGACAAGAGGGAGAGGAATCCCTTCCCCTTCCCTTGCCTTCCCTTGCGCACGTCCGAGGACCGGAGGCGCGGACGCACCGCCATCCCTCCTCCCCGCGCACCGCCGCTCGGGTCGTCACACTCTCCCCTCCTTGGGAGCACAGCGTCCTCGCTGTGGCCCCACACGCTGTCGGGAGTCGGCTCTGATACCATTTGTAACATCCCGGGTCCCACTTGTGCGATATTGTCCGCTTTGGACACTGAGTCCTCACGGCTTTAAAACGCGTCGCACAAGTTTAAGAGGCACCCAAGCCTTATATACAAGGCCCATGACCTTTCCCTAAGCGATGTGGGACAAGAGGGAGAGGAATCCCTTCCCCTTCCCTTGCCTTCCCTTGCGCACGTCCGAGGACCGGAGGCGCGGACGCACCGCCATCCCTCCTCCCCGCGCACCGCCGCTCGGGTCGTCACAGAAACCACCAGAGGGACTTGGGAATGTATAATCCTCAGAGGGGAAAGGAGCGCTCCCACTTTTTCCTGGTGCTCCAGTGGTTTCTAAACGGGATCTCAGGTTCACTGGGCAGACCAGCCAACAAGAGTTATTAGAAGTGTGCCTCACAACGCTAGATCTGCAACCGAGCCCGTGGCTCATATATTCAGGTCTATATTAGAAGATAGGAGACAGTTTGACTCCGTTTAGGGGCTCGGCTAAGTACGTTTGTCGCTCATAAAGTCGTAAACTCAGAAACTCATTTGAGATCTGAGCGTGAAAGTTTCTGTATCAGTGTTCCATTTATCTTTTGGTCATTATGGATTGGTTTATGTTTATTAGCTAGTCCTATATGGAAGTTCATCACCATATTACATTTTTCATCTCAGTGTGAGTCGCTGGAGGTGTCTTTTGATAAAGGCAAGGCAAACTTTGCTCCAGTGAATTGGCATCCTATGTATCGCTATAATGTAACTTCCGATCGAAGAGCCATCTTGTATTTTTGTTTGTTGTATCAGTAATTTCATCATTTTCTTTACTAAGGGAGTTGAAAAGCTTGTGACCATTGGTTGTGGCAAATTCGCTGCATATAATGCATGCGATGACCCTGAGAATGGATCGTCTTCAGCATGTCCTCGCTCAGTGCGCATAAGTGAATCTGTGACTTTTCAGCAGTTCTTGTTCTCGACATTTTAGTGATGCTTGATGAAGGAACTTTGGATCTATGGTATTTGTCATCACTGGGGAGTTGAAAGGGCATCTATGATGGCAAAAGCTGTTTCGATTTTACCAAAGGGGAGTTCAAAATCTTGTGACTACAAATGAAATTCTCTGAATGGAAATTTTATACTTGCATGACATTCACATGTCACTCATGGACAGAAATTATTTTGTCCTGGCCCGCCAAAGTAGAAAACAGGCTCACTGACATATCCATCTCGATGGTTGTTTCCATTGTAGCAATACACTTCATCATTGTAAACCTGAACCATTCCAGGGTACTTGAGTGAAAGTGAGTAGTCCATAATCCTAACATGGTTGATGAAGCAGGCATGGCCATGGAGTGCCTCTGAGTACTTCCCACTTCCCATGGCAGTTCTGGTGTGAGGAGACTTCTTCACCATCGTACTGTACACTTGACCTCCCCAATTGACCATTACGGCGCTGGTCTTCAAGGTAGAGAAAAGAGATGCTGGAAAATACCCGACGACCAGGTTGTTCGTGAGGCGTAGCCACCAGTTGGAAGTGTGTGGATCCTAGTTCAGTGATAATTATCTCTGCTCAAAAATACTATTTCCCAAAAAGAGAACTTACAACTTTTTAAGTAAAACCTAAATCAATGGGTGAACCCAATTCAGATGAAATTGTAAAATAAGTGGAGTGGTTTAGCCGGTTTTGACACCTTTGGGAAGTTTAATGTCACTCAGCTTTTTTGTGGTCACGCCCAATGGGCAAATCACTCTCCAAGCGCACATTGACACCTTTGGGAAGTTAAATATCAAACTAGCCCGCTCAAGCAAGGATTTGCCAATCAGGTTTACCGCAAGTAGAGAAGGCAAATTGAGAACGTAAGTACCATGAACATGCCGACTGATATCTGATATTGTGCCCGTTCAGAAGAAATCGGGCTCAGAGCAGAGCCAAGGGCCACCTCGGTACTAGTTTGAACGAACCCAGAACAAGTCAAATCGAAGCAGCCTGTGGCAACGCTTCCATCAACCTGAGTATAGAAGAAATTGAAAAACAGAATCAGTTAAAGATTCAGTTCTGCCCAAAAGAAATGGTCTATAATGATGGCAGAGTACTCACTGTCCAATGCGTGAAAAGTCGAGTTTGCTTATCTCCATATAACTTTGGGTTCACCTGAGAATAGGAAAAAAATTTTGAGCCATCTCAACAGATAACCAAAAACTAACATGCTAAAAGTAAAAGAGGCCTAGACTAAAACTGAAAGACAGACCATCCATCCTGATTCAACACTTTCGTACTTATTGCCGGGGCCAGCCAGAAGCCATATCTGGGCTGTAGTGAAGTCATCTGGCAAATCAACGTTTGGATTCCAGACATTTATATCGCCGGAAGCTCCAATGTAGTGGTACCCTGCTGTCAAAAGGATTGCTTGCTGCCCAAGAAACATAGTGAAATGGTATTACTAGACACTGAACGTTTGAGGGAACAAGTTTCTATCAGCAAAATAAAGTGATCATGGGGTGCTGAATTCAGTCGAAGAAATGCTTACAGAACGATCTTTTTGATAAGGAAGAGAGACTTGGGTTCCATTTATGACCTCGTTCCGACCATTTTCATCGAGGGTTGAATTTGCCACTTGGTCCTGAGAATGAGGATGATACATTTTCCCAAATTTCTCGAGACTAGAAGCTCTCAACAAGTCTTGCCGCCGGATACGTCGGATGGGAATAGTTCCCTCAGGACAACTTCCATTCTTTTGCCAGGTCTGAGATATTGCTGGTTTTGAGTACTTAATTTTTGTTGCTTTGGTTTCTGAAGGCAGCGTAATGCTGGGTTTCATCTGCATTTGAAGGAATAATAGTATATAAGGTTTCAAGAAATACTCCAAAAAAAAAAAAAAAAAGAAAAGAAGAAAGAAGAAGAAAAAAAAAATCAGTCTGCTTTCCGTATATAAGATCAAAACTTGCAATCCACTAATTTGAGTTCTCCAGATAGCCAGTTCAATTCAAATAAAAGCTATTTAGAATTTATCAGACTAGAATAATGTTGTGATCAAAATGTCAATCGTAAGTAAGAAAGCTAAATATAGGAAACGGACCTGAATCACATGGTTTTTCAGGGCGGGATGGTCGAAGGCTGGTTGTTTATGCATGTCAACACAGTCGATGATATCTCCGTCCACGTTCTGTCAATCAAACAGAACCTGGAATTAGTCTATAACTGAATTTGTTGGAACTTGGAAGTGGACAAGCTTTCATTAATTATGTCCATTAAGTAGCTAACAAACAAATAGCTGTCTGAAACGTCACTTTTCTGTTGTGTCTGAGTGAGTAGGTGCGTGAGAGAGAGAGAGAGAGAGAGTGAGAGTGAGAGAGAACAACTTTTCTGAAAGGACTTATTTGATTTCCGCAAAAAGATGGGTGCATGATCTGCAGTAAGACTCAAAAAATGTTATCACTATTTCTTGAAATGGCTCCTCGAAACACCCGGGTTGCACTCATCAGGCCCAGAGAGAATTCAGAACTAATTTACACAGATTTCCTACCAAAAGCAAATGTTTGAGGACGGCTGTGGATCTGAGTTTCATTACATTGTTATATGAAGAGACACCACAGATGACTGGAAGATTGAAGACTCATGAGATATTAGTGTAAGCTGAATGCAGAATAGCTGAAATCCTGAAAATGGGTCTGGAGATCTTTTTGCCCCAAAACAAAAGAAGTCCTTTTCAGGCCAAAAGATTATGAAAAGGGTGGTAAAAGCTAGCGTCTCACAGATTGGTTCTTCAATCCATGAATGAATATCAGCAGAAAGCCTATTCAAGAGGAGTTGAAGGCAATGTGATACCTGAATGCTCTTCACTGCAGGCTTATTAAGAAGCCTAAGTCTCCTATCAATGTCATCCTCGTCCTCCGAAGCCTCTCTATTTATTGATTTTCTTGATACACTATTAGCCAATGTGGCCCAACACAATATCATAGCCAAAAAAAGCATAAACCCCACTTTCTCCATTGTTCCTTCTGCTTCTCCACATGAAAATGTCTGAAGTGGGAGGGATTAAGAAGGAATGAAATAACACGATATAGTGAATATTCAAAAGGGCTTTGCTAATGTAACAGTCCTTTGGGTACTGTCCTTTTGGTCTAGAATAAACTATTATTCTCATAGTACATAAAAATTATAATGTAATCATTTCTCCTTTTTGTGCCATATACCATTGTATTCTTTACAGATGCACGAGAAACTGACTGCAAATAATCTGCACTGCAAGAAAATTTGCCAAGCATGCTGATTAAGAGCATGAGTTTTCTCTTAGCAGAAGAAGATAAGGAATCTGAAGTATAATTTGAATAAGGAAGCTGCCAGCTCGTTAAACTTCAATAAAGGCATTGTGATTATGGTATAAAATCCACAAGATTAAATTTTGGACAAATCAGGCTTCACCCATACAAATTGTTACTGTGTTCTGGCCTGGACTTCATGCCTAACTTGATGAGCGGGCTAGGGCCAGCTCCAGAGAATACAAGCTTGAACAATGCCTCCAGGTTTAAACCGCCGATTGATCAGGTCTGAAATTCTAAGACATGTAAGAAAGTCTTTCGATTGGTGACAAATAAACAGGAAAATAAATGTTCCTTTTTCTTTAACTCTGCTCATAACACTGCTAAATGAGGATCAGGCTGAAACACAAGAAACTTGCAGCTGCCATGTCTAGTCAGGGGCACAACTCATTCCTTCCAGGACCTCCAAAATAAAACTCAGGATCTTCAATATAATCCCCAAGGTATCTCACATCGTAACACCTATACTCATCTGTGTAGTGGTCAATCTGTTCTGGGAACTTCAGGATCATTGAGTTATCACGGACCCGTATCCTCTTCACATATCCACTCGATTCTTCAAGGATGGGGAACTGTCCGCTGCCCATCTGTGTCGAGGTGTGGGGCGTAAATCCCCCAATTCTCGAGCTATACACTTCGCCTCCCCACTGCACAGTTTGTGCAGTTTGAGGAAGGTAGGCGAATAGCTCAGGCGGGAAGTAACCAACATTCGTCTTTTCATCATATTGAACCCACCAGTTGCCAGTGCTCGGATCCTGAAATCGCACAGAAAAGTCGTTACCAATGACTTTCAATTCGTCAGAAAAGCTAAATGTGACTAATTTGTGAATTCTCCAGATAGTATCTCGATATGATCATGGATCAGTACTATCTCACCCTGAAGAGATAAAGCGTTATCTGATATGGAAGGCCGTCCGTTGTTGAGATGGGATGAATGGCCGCACCAAGGGCAACCTTGCTGCTTGTTTGAACAAAACCAGGGCAAGTGAGATCAAAGCAGCCGGTTTTTTTCCCCGAGTCAGCCTGATACACGGAAGAGGAAGATACAGTATTGGTTTTGCTCTGTCGTACCCAAGGTAGGCCAAACAAAGATCAAGTCAAGGTGTGAATGGAAGTCCTCCTTAATACTATTGAAGAAAAAGAAAAATCTGTTGCAGTGACTGCCATCGAGACCAGGCATATGTCATGTTTATCTAAATGAAGAATGAGTTCAGATGATGAGCTTACTGTCCAATACACAAAAAATCGAGTCTTCCGGTCACCATAGACCCCAGGATTCACCTGAAAAGTTCGGAATCATTAGGAGTCAGGGCAGAATTAATTACCGGAAAGCAATTGTCACATAACTATCACTAGGTTAAACTAAATGATGAATTCATTTTGTTAAGTGGCAACTTGCACATACCGCCCATCCAGATTCGACACACTCATAATCTTGAAGAACGGCACTCTTTAGAGCAATTTGAGAAGTGGTCCATTCATCATCATATTCGACATGCGGGTTGAAAACTTTAATATCTCCTTTGGCACCAGTGTAACTATAACCTTCCGTGATCAATATGGCCATCTTATATACAGTATAACCAATGTCAAAAACTTAAGTGTTGGCATGTACCGTTAATATAAATCACCCCAAATAAAAAAAAGTGCGAAGGCACACATACAGAGTGATTACTCTGAAGGAGGTTTTGAATTTTATTCTCATCCATCTCAGTGCCTCGATGGGAATTTTGAGCCTTCTTCCTTCCATAATCAACTGGCAAGCTCGCTTTACCCATATGATTCTTCTGAATTCTTCGAATGGGTATGGTCCCCTTGGGACAGCTTCCCTTATTTTGCCACAGCTGTGATGTCCTAAATATGGAGGAACTCGTGTCGCTTTTCGTGAATGCTTCTGGCATTCCAGTTGTCATGATAGACGGATTGTCACTCGGAGCCATCTAAATTAGGAGAAGAAAGCTTGAAACATGGTGAGAACTGTGTGAATTTGTCACTACATAAAGGTCACCATTTGCTTCTTTGAAATGAGAAATGATTAACATCTCCCTCGTATACTTTATGTCAAAGATATAAAGGAGGAGGAAAAGGAAAAGGAAAAAAGGGTAAAGAAAAGAGAATAAAGTAACAAACTTTGAGTCCGACCTGAATTGTGTGATTCCTTAGGGCTGGATGACGAAAAGCAGGCTGCTTATAGATATCGATGCACTCAATGATGTCCCCATCTTCACTCTACCGGCACAAAGATAATTGGTAGTCATAGCCAGACTTTTCAGGCAAACATCTTAATGCAGATGATTTCATTATGCTCACATTTCTTTTACTTAGGCCTGACTGCGATCTTGAAGCAAACCAATAGAGGACCATGCGCAACAAAGTATTATTTAAGGCAATACCTGGTCCAAACTACAGAACTGAAACTAGGCCTGTTCTTTGTGATCTTGGTTAAACAACTGAAATCTCATTTTCTGTCTCCTATTTTGGTGCCTTATGTAATATAGTCATGCTATGGTCTTCTACTTCCAAGGTTTGGCTTTATGTTTAACAATCCTTCATTAGCTGCTTCGTGAAAAATAATGATGAAACTGAGAGGAGTATGTGAAATAACTGATAGAGAAGGGCCAAAAATACCTGAATACTCTTTATCGCATGCCTTTTGAGCTGGTTTATTTTTCCTTCAACTTCCATAGTCTTCTTGGATCGAGAAGTCGATGCTCCAGCCACAGCCCTCAAACTGATGCAAACAATTGCCATTGTAATGCAGACCATTTTCACATTGAGAACAGAAGAGAGCAGTCCGTCGCCCATTTTTATAAAATTGTCTGAACTACTGAGTACTGTGAATAGATTTTGAGGAAAACACATAACATGTCCAGGAAAGAGATGCTATTCTTTGTTGGTAAAAAGCAGGCAATCGCTTGCATGTGATTGAACTAGATGCAGTAGCACAAAATGCACATGACTCACCTTCTTACCATCCAAGTCTCATGCATCGAAACTTTTAGTTCTTTTTTCACATAAAAACACGCAAATGCAGCAGAAAATTTGCGTGAACTGCACACAGTTCAGTGAAGGATCTCTGTAAACATTGGCTCACGAAAGATAGACCAGCCATTTGGATCGAAACTATCTCATGGCCTCACCTGGACTTGCAAAGTGCGCATGGCCAATCAAATCTCGATGCAGACTGAAAACCGAAATTTAAGCATAGGTTTTGTAGCTCGTCAGCCCCCATTACTGTCTTATCCATCATCTGATCTGACTTAGCCCTTCACATAGCCCACTCAAGCGAAGCCTAAACCAAATTCTTTTCTAACCTAGACTACCCTGCTCACGAACAATTCCTTGTATGATGGCATTCGATTGTGCCAAGCCAGGCCAACTCTCCTACTCGAGTCAAACCTGATGTAGCTCAGCCTTGAATCGGTGTGCTCCCTGCAACTCGTGTGTTTATATACAGTCGAAAGACGGGACAGTCAAATGGACTCTAGTGACTTTGGGATTGGACTTCATCATCTTCTCCTAAGATGTTAGCAATGCAAAGCGTCTTTGAATCGTATAGTGGAAAGAGAGAACTGTAGCTTTTGCAATGAAATTGCCGTTAACCTCCATCGAACACAAGGAATGTTCGACAGCTTTTACCATAGAACTCGTTTAAGCTTAGGAATTCTCACATGATTGTCTACTACAGAGTTCGTTCAATGCCTGACCATCCTCAAAGTCATCTTCCTGCATATCGAATGCAAGTCCTTTGGTCTAACCGCTGTACATGTATTCTATGGCATTTTGTTATGCAATCTCACAAGGACGAGAGCTTTTGCAAATCTTTTCTATGTAATTTGTAAGGTTTTCATGTGTGACCATGGTCCTTCCATTCTAGGGTTGAAATAAAGTGATTCTAACGAACAAGAAAGAGAATATTCTCTCTTTTATGGTAAAGGATGATTAGTATTCTCACTTGATGTCCTATGAATTGACCACACGCATATAATGTGATGATAACTTAATCGAGGTCAAAATCTAGGATATTGCATATTATTTAATATATAAGAGTCCATCAAAGGATAAAGATACCACATTAGGCGGTTTATAAATAAAAACCTGAGTGTTCTCATGGCGACTCCGCCCATGCGAAAGGGGCTAGGTGATTTAAGGGACAATAACAAAAACTAGTCCAAATCCTGTTATACTTTCACCTTTTGCCCGATTTTGGCCAGCACTAACATTGAAATTTCATAATAATTTTATTTTTATTTTTTATAATATATTTTTTTTTTTTTTTTTTTTTTTTTTGATGGATTGAGGATCGACAAAGGTGACTAGTTGACCCTCGCTGGCCAGTAGGCAAGGGCTCATGGGCCCGCACCTAGTTTGGACGAGGCCATGATGCCCAAATTAGGCAAGGTTGTTGCTTCCCTTGCCAAGATCTTACAAGAGTTGGCTAGCGACATTTGTCAACTCCTTAATAACCGAAAAAAAAAAAAAAAGTAGTAAAGTGAAGAAAGAAAAAAATTATTAAAATATTAATTAAGAATATCAACATCAGATATGTCATATAAGACAACCGATCACTTTTGGTCAACATTGACATTGACCTTTTTTTTTTATTAATTTTTCATCTTTATAATACATTTTTTCTTTCTTTTTCTTTTTTTTTTTTTTTTTTTTTTTGTGGACGAGGATCAATAAGGGTGGCTGATTGACCTTCACTCGCCACTAGGCAAGGGCTCATGGGCCCTCACCTAGTCTGGACGAGGCCATGATTCTCAAATTAGGTAAGGGTGTTGCATCCCTCACTCAAAACCTGCAAGAGTTGGCTGGCGACCCTTTTTAACCCCTTAGTAAAAATAAGAGAGTAAAGAAAAGAAAAAAGAAAAAAATAATTAAAATATTAATTAAGAATATTCACATCAGTATTGGTCAAGCCACATAAGACAACTGAGATTTACATTAGTAATTTTCGGCAAAAATTGGCCAGATAAACTCAGTTGACAAGTTTTAGATATTAAATTACACAATTAAAATGTTTTAAGATTAAATTAGCATTAGTACAATAAATTTATGATTTCTTGGATAATCTCTCCCGTGATTAAATTTGGTAATAAGCATGACACATGACATCGTAACAGGATGCTATATGCAAATCAAAATGTATCTTTTAATGTCAATTTGTGGATCCATCCAAGCTACCCTATATATCATTTTTATTTTTTTTTCCTATTCTCGAAACTTGTATCGCCATAGTGTCCATTGTTGATCTCCGATTCCATATTTTTCACACAAGAAATAATCATGAAAAAAGACGGTTATACACAAACATGACAGAGGAGAAAATTAATGCAATAACTTAATTTCCAGAGCTCACCAAGATATCTCTTTCTTGTCTTTATGAGTAAAACTCCATTATTTTTTGTCAAAATATAGGTAATAAAAGCTCTTCACTCACTTTGAAGGCACACTCCAAACTATAAAAAACAGAAAATCCAAGAAACAATTGTCATACCATCAAAGCAACAAGTGATAAATAATATTCGTAATACTCGCATAAGATTCATCAAATTCCACAATGAATGAACATCGATCGTTGCGCTCGATTACTCTTTGAACATCTTAAGTTCATGCGCCGTTTCATCATATATGAACAATCTCATGTTCCACCATCTATCAACCTTACCCTTTCGTCTTATTTCGTGAGATTTCATCAATAGGGCCGTTCAGAAGCATTGATTAGACGATCGAATTCGAAAAGTCCGCAGCTTCCAATGCGTTGACTTTGGCACCACCACGCCATATGCGTGGCTAATTCTTTCCACGATTACATCGTTCCATCCTTAACTTCGTTCAACAAGTCGGGCAAAGACCCGTCCCGGCACGACTGAAATGTCCAGCCAATCCCGTAATCGCCGGTCCTTCCCTGTTGGAATTGTCTTTCCCGACGTAGCTTAGTCCGAGGAAAGGAAGAAGCGTCAAGAAGTTCGCCCACCACCGCGTCGTCAAATCAGCGAAAAGCAAAAGCGACCCGACAAAGCAAAAGCTCCTCTCCCCCTGCGAATTCGATCCCGCGGAGCTGCGCGAGTGCTCTCGGAAACCGAACTCCGAATCCGACATCAACGAGCCGGCAGTTTCCTCGCATACCCATGTTCTCAATGTCTCTGTCTCGGCAACCTTTCTGTTGAACTCGGGCTTTCGAGTGGAGACCGACCCAACTTTGCCTAACATCCTCGACTTCCTATTTGACCCCGGAAACCATGGCATCCGCGTGAGCACTGTGCAAAGTTGTCTTCTTTCCGCTGAATCTGGCGCGGTTTAGTGCGTGTAAAGCACCGGATCGTCTGCCCAGGTTTGATTCCCGAGCTTTTAGTCGATTTTGGGCGACAAAATCGAATCTTGTTGAGTGCCCTTTTGGAATTCTTGTCTTCTTTGTCTAGGGAAGGTGGTTCCGGGGCGTTATTTGCGTAGTTGGATCTGTACTAGTGTCTGGTTATAGAGAAAAACAGGGGCTTGCTTGCTTGTTTGTTAAAGTTGGCGAGACGGAGATTTATAGGATGATTGTCGGAAATATGAATTCGATGGAGTTTCGCCGTTTCGCGGGGTGTTTGTGGATCTGATGTTTTGCTGAAGAATTTCGGTACAAGTGATTTGAAGATATGCAAGGAAGGGCAGTGTCGTCAGAGGAAGGCAAGGATCTTCCGGTGGCGAATCGGACGAACCAAACGAAGGCGTTGCCTCTGAGATTGCTTCAGTTATTTGTGCTTTTTCTGGTAGTGTGTATTGCTTTTTCAGGCATTAGCATATACACTGTTCGGCGTTTTGGGATTCAAAGCATGGTGACAACTGCTAGGTCCAGTTTTCAGCCGTGCTATGAAGAAGCCAACAGTTTAGACCGTTGGATTCAGCCTCCATCGGATCTGCTTCATAATATGTCCGATAAAGAACTATTTTGGAGAGCGACCCTTGTTCCTAAAATCAAAAAGTATCCATTCAGAAGAGTTCCAAAAATTGCTTTCATGTTCTTGACCAAGGGTCCGTTGCCGCTGGCTCCTCTTTGGGAGAGGTTCTTCAAGGGCCACGAGGGGCTTTATTCGATCTATATTCATTCCCATCCATCATTTCATGCCCACTTTCATCCTTCGTCGGTATTTTACAAGAGACAAATCCCAAGTCAGGTATGATCTCTTCTCGTCTGGTGTGTGCACCTGTATGGATCGTTTACTTACTTTTCTGATATTTCAGTTGTCTGCTCTTTGTGGTATTTTAAATATATGGAGCACAAGAACAGCTTCTTGGTCTGGGTTATTTTGGTTTGGGTTCCTGTTTTTTCTGGAGTATTTATTTTTTCAAGTGGATGATGGTCTTGTGGAATTTCAGAACTCAAATCTATTTAACAAGGCACAATCTCCTGTCAGCTAGGTTGAGATTGGGGGCCACATTTAGGTGATAGCATACCACTGGTAGTTGCTGTTATCAAATATGACTAGGGAAATACAATTTTGGGATACAAGTCAAGTATCGTGGCTATCTTCCATACCTAACATCGCCATTGTTATCAAATATTGTACATGTAGCGTTTGTTGTTCTCTGGATGTGAACATTGTCTGCTGGCTAGAAAATACTTTAATGCAGCCTGAGGCGCAGATAATGTGTGGAATGTTTGAATTGCAGTCGACTACTGGCCACATATGGAGTAGCAATATGGGACATCGCAGTAGGAATTTTGTTGGACTGAGAATTTAATTGTGGGGTCAATATCTTCATGCCTATGGAGTATTTCACCCAATGTTCATTTAAAATTGCTGTTTTTAAAGTGTAAGATAAAGGGAGATGGTTGGAATTGGTTTGGATTGATAGTTGTAGGTGGAGTCTTCTGTGCCTAGATGGTTGATACTCAACTCAAGGGAATATTTGTTACTCTGTTGAGTTCTGAGAGATAACCATGGCTCATCCATTAATTACATTATGTGAAAATAGTTGCTAACCTGTCAATTGGGATTATCTGTATGTTTCCATTATTTGGATTGTTTGGTTTTGATTTGATCCTGCTGGAAAATTTGTGCAGCAGACTGTGCAGCAGACAGTGTAGACAGGTTTTGTTCCTCTTTTTCTCATTCATATAAGTAGATTCGCCATTAGTGTTTTGGATATATAAAGTGAGAATGATAATTGCTGGTTGAACTATGGCAGTGCCGGTTGTTCTAGGTTGGGCTTTCTTATTTAGAGGACTTATTCACTATATGATGTTTTGGAAAAGATAAATACAAAGATGTGCGTTTTGGAGTATTTATATTGGATGGTAAATGCAAAGGAACAAACTGTGCTGCATTTGATGGTTCCCTTGTGCTCTCTCTGCTTACATGTGAACAGTTAGCATGGGCAGCAAATCAAATATTAGCATTTTCAATCATGCTTTTGTGGTTACACTAATCTTCTCGCAGGAGAGGACTGAAGACAGTTTCTATTTAATCTAAATTTCTCTGTTCTATTCAATCTTCTCACAGTTTGCTTCTCTGTTCTTTTGTCCTTCAGGTGTCTGAGTGGGGCAGGATGAGCATGTGTGATGCAGAGAAAAGACTCCTAGCCAACGCATTGCTAGACATATCCAATGAGCGGTTCATTCTTCTTTCTGAATCATGCATTCCGCTGTATAACTTCAGCCTCATCTATCACTACATTACGAAGTCCAGATATAGCTTCATGGGTGCATTTGATGATCCCGGACCATACGGGAGAGGACGCTACAATTTGAATATGGCCCCCGAAGTGAACATCTCTCAATGGCGTAAAGGATCGCAATGGTTCGAAATCAACCGAAAGCTCGCGATAAACATTGTGGAAGATGCTACTTATCACCTGAAATTTGAGACTTTCTGTAGGCCAGCGTGCTATGTTGACGAGCACTATTTCCCTACTATGCTGACCATCCAAGCAGGACATCTCTTGGCCAATAGAAGTATCACGTGGGTGGACTGGTCGAGAGGTGGCCCTCATCCCGCCACATTTGGAAGGTCTGATATTACAGAAGAATTTTTGCGGAGAATAAGCAAGAACCATCGTTGCACCTACAATAACCGAAACTCTTCAACTTGTTTTCTTTTCGGAAGAAAGTTTGCCCCGAGTGCGTTGCATCCTCTCCTTGAATTAGCTCCAAAGGTCCTCGGCTATTAAGAGATGCCAAAAAAAGAAAGCATTTTGAATTTGCCTTTATACATTCCATGCGTTGGGTGGTGCTCGAAATTGTTCGGGTCCCTAGTTTGCTTTCTTCGTTTGTACATGAGGCATAATCAGAGGCACCGCCCGGACAATATAGTCTTGATGTACAGAGAGGAGAAGCTAGCTTGTAGTTTTGACTTTGTATTGAGATTTATGCTAAAAATCGAGAATTATCGTTTCAAGAGTTGCTTCTTCTGCGCCATCCTGCTTCTGCAAGAATTGAGTCATTTGCTCTGTTCTCTGCAGTGGGAAAGATTTGAAAACTTTGGATGTGATTTTAGCGTCCTTGCCCGGTCGATATGGTTGTGGAAGACAGAAGGGCATTGACGACTCTCTGGCGTTCGATTTATTGTGCTAACCTTAGATTGGCCGAACTAATTCTTACTCAAATTATCCAGGCAGAAGCACATGCCATTCCTCTGTGAATTATTACAAGGGATACTTTGAAGTATGCCCAATTCAATGTTGCCCTCTCAGAACCGTATGAAGCAATGAAGCAGACACACCACGCTATCAGGAATGGGCTAAAGACCATCCCTCACATCCTGCCATGCCTCCATCTCCACTCTGCACAAAAAAGCATGAAGGGCAGAGGAATGGGGGGAGACACGGCATGAACCGTGAAGGTGAATGAAGCAAATGGGCAATAGCTTCCTGAATTGAGAGCACTACGCTTGGCTCACACAGAGAGAGAGAGTGAGCAAATGACCAGAATAAAGTCATATGTCATGTGATGTTTCATTTGATTTGACCCCAATGGCATGTGTGCCTGTTCTGGTGAGGGTGAAGAGAAAAGGCATATGCACAGACATGCAAATGAAGATGGATTCCTTCTGCTGAGGAACCCTCTATCATCGACCACATCTTTTCGGCCTATGCTTATTCTGCACTCGTACAGCTGTGCCTGGTCTGCAAATCTCACCCACCAAAGAATGTCACACTTTCATGATAATTGCAAAAAATGGGGAGAATAGAATCTCTGCGACGTGGCTACATGGTTGGACCACCCAAACCCCTAAAAAAGGATTGTGTGTGTCTCATAGAGAGAGAGAGAGACAGAGACAGAGAGACCATAAATATTATTAAAAAAAAAAAAAAATGGGCATTTTTGGCAGTGCTCTCACTCCTTGGTAGTTCCTTGTGCATCACCATGAGTCTGGGTCAAGCAGTTGATTTTTTATTTTATTTTATTTTTTGCTTCCTTTTTGGGTCCTCAACTTCATGGTTTTGGTAAAAGCTGCTTTCAGATGTTTTCTTGCTTTTACTCTTGGTTTTGCAGTTGGAACAGGGCTTGAGGATCAGATGTTGCGAAAATCGCAGTCCCATGATGATTTAAACCCTCGTTCCATGAAAGCCAGAAAACAGGAAAAGAAAACAGAAAAGGGAAAAAACAAAAGGCCTCAATCTCTTTCCTTGACTTGTCTATTTTCTCAAATTAATTCGATGACATTAAGAAAGACATAAACTCGCATTTGTACAACATCCAAGGAAAGATCATGACAAAAGGAAGAAAACAACCCGCATTCAATTGCATTCATAATCTCAAATCCTAATCGTTTTAAATCGAACAAATTTAATGCTATGAATTGGCGAGGTGGAAAATATCTTACCAAAAATATAATATATCTTTCTATTGATTGAGTCCATTTATTGAAATTAGCTCTTTAGAATGCGTCCACGCCATGGCAACTCTTAATTTTCGTTGCATCCAACGTTTCAATTTTCGTTGCACGTTTGACAACAATTACATAGGTGACCAAACCTGATCCGACCGCTTCCGCGACCAAAAAAAACGACCCGCCGGAAGGTTCTGGAAACCGGGAACAAACAGGGGTCTCCCTCCGGCACATCGGATCCGACCGTACACCTGTCACGTCGATTTTTTTATTTTTCAAAACAAAAAGAAAGGGTGGGGGCGAAAAGAAGAAGGAAAAAACCGGGAAATCGAAGACGGACACGTGTCGGGCTCCTCTTGGCGTACAGATTGGTGCACGTGGGGCCCCACGCCCCGGCCGAGGAACGAGCGAGGGCATCTTCGCCGCACTCATGGCAGCACGATCGCGCGTGATTTACACTTCACGCGATGGCCGCTTACCTTCCGTACGACCCCCCCGAAATGTAGCTCCACTCTCCGGGATCCGGCGGTGTCCTCCACGCGCCGTCGAAAAGGCACGCGGACAAGTCATAATGGTTGGGAAGCGGCAATCAATAGGGTTTGTCCCAATGATCAACATTTCGATATGAAAATGAAAAAATATGACAAAAATTTAAGAGAAAAAGTTAGAGTAGAAATAGAGTAAAATCGATAAATAAATAAAAACCGTCGGGGAGCAGCGCACGAGACTGGCCATTCACTGGGTGCGGCGGCGCGTGAGGGGCTTTTGCGGACCAGTTCCGCAGCGTCAAACGGGGCACGACTTCGCTTTACGTCCCCGACCGAGAAAAAAAAATTTAAAATTACCAATTACATTTCACCCCTCGCCCCACGCCAAAGACGACGACCCCCGTCGGTCGTTTTAGACCGTCCTCTTTCCCCACCGAGACGCGCTTTGCGCTGCTCTTCCTCGACCCCGAAACGACGCAAGGCGACGCGCGTTTTTCTTCCCCTTCCGAAATATCCCTGGCTGGGCCCCGCCAACAGAAATAACACAGCTGTTGTACAAACGAAATCGCCAGCACCCCGGGGCTGCTGCCCGTGCTGCCCGCTCTCTCTTTCTATATATATAGGCACCCTGCTCCACCTTTCTTTTTACTCTGCCAACGCTTTTGCACTCAAAAACCCTAGCTTTCTCCCCGTCTCTCAAGCTCTCCTCAGCCCTTCCGAACCTCTCTCAAACCTCGAGATCGCGACAATGGCGGCCGTGAAGTTCGCGAACGTGGCCGCGGTGGCCCTCCTCGTCGCCGCCATGGCTGTCGCCGCGACCGCCCAGGAGGCGCCGGCGCCCAGCCCCGCCTCCCCGGCCAGCTCCGTCACCCCGTCGATCCTCTCCGCCGGAGTGGCTGCCGTCGCGGCCCTAGTCTTCGGGTCCGCACTCAGGATCTGAAGCGGCGCGCCGATCTTCCGGAGCATGGGGACAGAGATTTTTTCGTTGAAGTTTCCTGGTGTCTGCAGCACTCTATTATCACTAGTAGCGGTGGTAGGGATGATATATTACGGTGGTGGTTCTGATGTGGGTTTCTTTCTCTAGGCGATTTTTTACGAGGTGGATCCGCGAGTCCCGTCCTTCCTCTCCTTCGTCGCGTCGTTGCTGTGTGTTCTTCGCTGGTTTGAGAGTCTTTTGAGTTGAGTACATACTCCTGGTGGTGCTTCTGCTTCTGCTTCTTAGTTAGAGAGAGTCTCGTGCACAGTCCTGATGATGTCATAGATCTATTGCTTTTTCATGTACCTCAGACATATATATTTCCACATATATATATTTATATATAAATAACAGATTCGTTCATGAAACTTCTCCTTCTTCTTCCTCCTCCTCAATGTCGCGATCTTGAGGCGTGTTGCTTCAAAAAAAAAGAACGGAGAATTCCAAGGGAAAGCCACTCCCGTTCGGGGGTGGTGCTTGCGTGAGAGAACAGTGAATGCTTCGTGGGTGCGTTTTCGAGCGTGGGATGAAACGCCAATCGGAAGGAAAAGCGATCCACCCGGTTCCTTAACCTGCTGAGTAGGTTAATAATGACGGACGCAAATCTTTAATTATTAAAGGCGCGTTTGCATGATGGGCGGTCGTGATCTTTTGTCCTGTTGCGAGTGCTTGCAGCTGTAAGGGGTACGGCGCATCACGTCCGTCACATGCGTCGTCCGACTCCCCTGGCCGGATGGGCCCCGAACCACCGAGCCGCACGAAAATATCACTCGTCGTTCGAACCAAATTTGTACGGCTCTTTCGTCGAAAGTTTATTTTTTGATTAAATGGGGTTCGAGATTAGCCATGTGAACGTCTAAATTGATACGATTCGCGGGGCCGTTCGGACCCTTGATTTGGGCCTGGTGTGTCTTTTTCGACATGGGATACGGAGCATTGACGGACCCGTGATTTGCGTCGAACGTGACACCCGCCCGAGATTCCCAATTAGTGCCGCGGGAGCGCAAAAAGGGTAAAAATCAGGAGTCACCATTCCACCCGGGAAAACTGGACTTGCCTCTCCTCTACCTTTTGAAAAATTGACCGAGAGGGGAGTCGCGAATCTCGACGGGGAGCGCACATATTCGACGACGTCGTTTCCCTCTTTGCTTTCTCGCCTTCTCGCTTTCTTTTTTTTCTCTCTCTATATCTCTCTATTCACCGTGACGGATGATTCGCGGCCCCCTGAAGCCACCGTCTGTCTCTCTCTGTTCATCGATTCTTGTTTTGACTGCTCGGCCCCGCCGTTGCGATCGCGGGCCCCGCGACCGGTCCGGTAGCCATCGCTGCCGCCGCCACCTGTCCGCGATCAGCGAAAGGTGATGCGTTCCGGTCACGGGCTAGGCGAAAATTCTTTTGAGATTGCCCCGCCACCTAATACACTTTGGTCATTCTTTAGATTAAGGATTGAAATGGAGGGGCCCGAAGTGAAGTGTCCGCAGATGACTCGGCGAGAGGCAGGTAGATCATCGCGATCGCGGATCCCCGGGGGCGGTAGGTAGGTAAACTCCCGGAAACGGTCACTTGCGTGGTGTACGCGGGACGTCAAAAAATGGCGATGCGTAGCACGGAGGAACGAATCGAACGATGTTAGGTCCGACATTTTGGAAGGCGTCAAAACAGGGGGCGGCTTCAATTTAGGATGACGACGAAAATCTCGGTTCGAAGCATTAGTTTTGATAAAACCTCGAATGAGTGCACCTGGGAAACGTAAATCATCCGAATTTTATATGTGCGGTTGCTTCCATCATGGCGTGTTTTGTGTGTATGTGTATGTGCTTTTCCTTTCAATTTCGCTTTTTATCTTGACAAAAGAAAGAATGACGTATAAGATCTTCACCGAATGAAAAGATTTAAAGAAAGAACCGAGGGGGATGCCTTCCGAATATCAAGATACGTCGATTCTCGTATATTTATCATCTTAATCCTCACGTCATCTCTCTCTATTTCGATCTCTCGAAATTGCTTGTAAGTCGTAGAGCTTCGTCTCCCGAGATACCCACTAGACACGCAAGTTCAAAAAACAAAACAAGACTGTCATTTTCAGTGCATGACTCGTGTCGTATTATGGTCTGTAGTCAATACATTGAAAAAATAAGAATAAATTCCCAATAGAGAAGCTTTGATAACAAAACTCGTGAGAAGTATTAGTCTTTTTTTTCACATTTGGACTTCCTCGTGATATTCGCTAATAACGATTGAATATTGAATTTTCCCATCGAAGTACGCTTAAAAGACGTTTCTGATGATCGATCAGTGAGACATCTCTGAGAGGAAATAGTCGACCAAGGTGCCTACGTCCCCACTACACGTGGAGCCCAAATAGGTCGTCGACGACCTCGTATTTGAGGTGGTCGAGGCTCCTCGATAAACCGTACAACCTCATACGCGCATGGGCGCTGGAGAGATACGTTGGAACTGGTAGCGGCTGTATTCAAGGGCTGCCACAGCCACCAATGATGCGGCGGCGGCGCTGGTGGTGGTTGAATGTGGGAAGGGAGGATGGGTCTCAGGCTTTCGCTTTGCGATAAAGGTGTGTCTTTGGTTTCTTTCAACATCAAAGTGTCGATACCTCTTAAAAAGGGACAAATCGAAGTTCCTAAACTAATATGAGGGGCTCGACTCATGGCGCCATCTCGACAATTTAGCTTTCCATTGAATAATGCATCAGACCACCAATCCCCTTTAGGATGATGCTACCGGATTATGGGATCTTTTCGCGTTGGAATTTAAGCGTCTTCAACTCTTCGGAAAAATGCGAAGACAAGAAAGGTTCTCTCCCAAACTTTTACTCCCTCTCCTCTCGCTCATCGACATTGACTTTGGCTCCGCGTCGTAACATTTCGATCTCGCCATTTACATATGTTGCTAGTACAAGAGCAGGAATTTGATGTATGAGAGAGAGAGAGAGAGAGAGAGAGAGAGAGAGAGATAGACAGAGAGAGAGGTCATATATGGAGAGCATGAATCATTTCATTCTTTCTCCAAGGTTAAAACTGACGGATTTACAGAGTCTAATTATCTTTTTTTCCCATACTTTTCCTTTGTTGTTTTCGGACAAGAGTTCAAAAGAGCTCTCAAAATCTCATCGATCTCCGATGAAAGCTTAGCTTACAGATCCAATTCTTCATTCGGAATCCGAGTCCATGTTGCCCATAGCCTTCAATCCTCTCGGTCTCTACATCATCATCAATCATACACACAGAGAATCAGCAACGTCCCTCTTGTTAACTGGGGGCCCCTAATAACCAATTAAAGAATCTTTACATTTCCTAATAAGTCAAGATTTAACAAATGCCTCAGGTGCACTCGTTAACACGGCCATTTTGTCATTTCGGACCCTATAAAATTGAAGGTGCGATGTGGTGCTTTATTTAGTTCTGGCCAAAGCGCAAGTGACTTTGTAAAGGGTACCTTTTTTTTTTTTTTTTTTTTCCTGCCTTGTATCAAAAATTCAAACGCAGTAATCATGGCGCTAGGAACGCGTATATAGAAGAAATAAGTGAAGCAAATGAAGTTACCTTCTTGGAAATCTTCTTCTCCCGGACCTCATACCGTTCTAGGGTCAAGTCGCACAACCACGCCCCAGGGCTTACCAACTGCACATGGAAAACATTCGCCAACTCGTTTAGAATTTACAAAACCTCAATTTGTCAAAATCAAAACGTATTCAATATGTCAGACCCAAAATTCAAAAAAAGGAAGCCCTCCAGACAAAAGGACCACGACACCGCCACAAGGACACAGCCCTCGAACGTGAGGAACAAGGTTAGAGGGGTTTTGACAACTCATACGGTCGTCCTTCCTCTTCCTCGAAGTTACCCGAGGGACGGACCTATGCACAAGGACAGGACGACGACCCACACATATCACGAGGTCTTTACCCCCAACAACATCCACAAGACCCAATTGCAGAGCTGGCGGTCCAAACATTTTCCTCACCATTTCCCTGCTTTTCTTTTCCAAGCTTCAGCTCGAGCTCGAGCACGATTGATCAATTCACATGAACATGTAACTAGGGCCGGCGAGTAGCTACCTGCCCTCCCGGTCTACAAAAAATCAGATGGGCCGCGCCGCGACAGCCCAGTCCACAACCAACCACTCCAATTTCGACCCAACCCCTATTCATCCATCATCGCCACCATCAGCATCACCATTATAATAAACCCTAAAATCAGTCCTAAGACCCAAACAGGAAGGAATCCCTCGTCCATGACTTAACGCGGAAGCCTCGCCCCCTCATTGGACGAAACAAAGTGCACACACCGCGGGGGGCCCCGACCAACCCCGCGCATTCGTCACCACACCCCACGCATCGACCGACACGTGTGCGTCCCGTCCTCCCTGGCTCCGACTTTTGTCCTCTCGCACGCTTTCTCCCCCGACAACCGCAACAACAAAAAATGCTTTCTTTTCCCCCAGCCAAAAGAAGGCGCCAGAAGACAAAAGCAAGAGGGGCCCCGCCATTACCCCCTAAAAATCACGAAAAAGCATAAATCTCCGGCCCCACCACACGCACCACCCCCGACCTTCTTTAATTAAACCGATAGTAATGGAGATATTAAATTACCGACCCCCTATTTGCGCATTATCTCTCAATTTCTTTTCGGCTAAAGCTACACAACCAAATTACCGCTAGTGATTTTCGGTTTTCGAGCCATACCAGGTCGTGATATCTTAATAATTCTCAACTGGGTTCGACCGGAATTGATCAAAAGATTGATGGAAATCGACAAAAGATTTTTTTGTTTTTTTTTTGGGTGGGGATTAGAAACGGAGTGGGGGAATTGAAGCTCCGGGGGAGAGGCGAGGGGGATCTTACATTGACGGTCCGCTGCACCACCTTGGCCCTCTTCTTGGGTCTCTGAGGCAGCTTGGAGCCCTTGAAGATGATGAAGTCCTCCTCCTTCTCCTTGTTCGTCAGGGCGATCACGAACTTGGGCGGCCAGACCGGGGGCGCCGCGTCCCCGCTCCCGGACGACGACCCGCCCCCGCCCTTCTTGCTGTCGTGCGCGGTCTCGGACGACGCGGCCGATTTGTTGTTGCTCTCATTATTGTGGTGGGGGTGGTGGTGGTTGGGGTGGTGATGGTGGTGGTGGTGGTTGCTGTTGCTGTTGCTGTTTAGATGGTGATGGTGATTGTTGGTGGTGGTGGTGGTGGTGGTGGTGGTGCTGTGGTGGTGGGGATGGGGGTGGTGGTGGTTGGTGCCCTTCTTGTCGTGCGCACCCCTGTCCGGCGAAGAGAAGCCCCTGAGACCGCCGTTGCTCTGCCCTCGCATCGCACTCGAATTCTCCGAGTTCCTGCAAAAACCAAACGGAAAACCCCACTTAAAGCCACACACACACAAGCATATCAATGACACCACACCCAAAACACTCGCACCAAAAAAGCCACCGGACCCAAGTCAAGAAAGGAAGAAAAATCTAAACCTCCCCCAAAAAGAAAGCATTTTTCGATCTGGGTAAGTTTACCTAATTACCAAAATGACCTCGGGTCCGATCTTAGATCGGTGGCGGTGGTGATGGTGGTGGTGGGTGGTGGAGGGGGACAGGCTCCCGAGAGGCTTTGCGTGAGAATCGGAGCAAGCGGGAAGCGGGGGGCGTGGGGCGTGGGGGTGTGGCGTGGGTTCTCGATTTTGGCCTTTAGTTGCAGAAGACTTGACTTTTTCGGAGGTGTGTTCGTTTGCTTTTTTCTGGAAAGAACTGGGGGAAACGTTCGGAATTCCTTTCTCTCTGGAATCCTGGGTAAAAGATATTTGGAGCTGTGGCGATTCTCTGTAGCTATCTATCTACTTGCACACATAATGCTTTGTTCTTCCCTTCTTATTTTCTCTTTCTCTCTCTTTTGGTTTTGGGCAATATTTCGATATCGAGCGCTTTTCTCCCTTTTTTTTTTTTCCTTCTCTTTCTTTCCGAGGGGGGTGTTGGGGAAGGGCTACGTGGAGGGGCATGTGAAGGGTCGGGAAGGGGATAAAGTGTGGACCTGATCCCTAACCTCCGCTGGGCTCATGATAACGTGGGGCGCTCGACACGTAGCCAGGAGAGAGCTGGAACCCCCCGATCTGGTGCGGCCAGAACCAGGGCGGATATCGCTAATACCCTCCCGGGTTAAAAAAGAGCCCGCAGCCCATCTACAGAAAAGTCAAAAGAAGAAGCCGAAAAGATGAAATGGAGACTCTACCCATGCGAAAAGAATAGGGGATCAAAATCGATATGAAGGTTGGCCTCTCCCCATCATCATCACCACCGCCATCATCGACGCCACCATGAAATAATTAGAGATCCATAAAGACGAAGAAACATCTTTTTCCAGCGCAAAACGCCTCACGAAGATGAGACCCATTTCGTGCACGAGACGTTAAAGCTTTTTGTGAAGAGGGAAAAGTCTAAAAAAACGACATCTGCGTATATGAGCCTCACGCCTCTCCATCATAACACCACCACAAGAAGGGTCAGGCCCAGTTTTGATCTCTTGAAATCCAGGACCCCTTATACCCGCCGATTCCCTCTTTTTATCTCCAAATGCATCCCCATAAAATAAAATGAAAAGAAAAAAAAAAAGAAAGGGGAAGACGCTAAACAAATCGAGATTCCCTAAAGATAATAACGTGCTAAGAAAAGAAACCAAAATCATCAAAAGATCAAACGTTAGATCTGCGCACCACCAAACATGTCGGGGGTCCTAAACACGACTAAAAACTCATTCCACACCATACCCATATGCACATTTCACCACTTGCCCCTCCCGATTCGGCCTAATCACCAGAATCCACAACACCCCTCTTTGCTCGGTGGCCTATATAGATTCTCTCTCTCTCTCCCTCCCTCCCTCTCTCGAACAAAAAGACGTATGCCATGTAGGAAATGATGGATCATGTCGGGTCAGTCCGTAAACAGTAGAAGCCCATGTTAAACAACGCCCCGCACTCAAAATTATTTTTCTTCTTTTTTTTTTTTTTAACTCTTTGACAAAATGGGCGAAAAAGTAGGACAAGAAAACACGCCGCCTCTAAACCACCCAAAAGAAAAGAGAGACTCCAAAGATAGAATTAGATCTCAAAGATCCTTCTTTGGCTCATCCTCGCCCACTCAAAGATTAGATTTAAGAAAACTCTTAATAAGCCTCCGGATCGTACCCACTTCCCCCCCACTACCGATTAGTGCCGCCGTGTCCAACTTCAATTTCAAACCCCCCCAAAAAAAGGGAGGAAAACAAAGGAGAGAGCCAAGCACAGCGCACCACGGCATCGATCCATTATAGAAACACAGCACGGAGAAGGAGAGAGAGGCGGCGGTGGTACCTGAGAACGCGCTGAGGTGGCGGAAAAGGAGGAGAGGAGGGACGTTGACGTAGATTCAAGTACACATTCCCGTTCCCGTGATTGCTGGCCGCCGGGTTGGCCGAGTCCTTATCGGCCCCCCTCCCGACCCGCCGCTCCACCCGACCCTTGTGGGCCGCCGCCGCCGCCGCGTCGTCCCTGGCCTGCACCTTCATGCACCGAGGCCGCTTCCGGGTCCCCCACTGCAGCACGAAGTCGGACGTCGTCGCCGCCGCCGCCGCCGTCTGCCTCGTGGCCTCCGAGGCCGATCTCTGCTGCAGGCCCCCGTCGGCTGCGGCGGCGGCGGCCCTGCCGTTGGAAGTGGTGGAGATGCCATTATTGCTGGCCCTCTGCGCGTCCTTTTCCATCTTCCTTTCCGTATTTATCCCTGTCCATTCCCCCCCGAAAAAGTCTCAGCGGAAAATTCTTACAAAAACGAAAGAAGAAATAATCGAAAAGGGACCGAAGAAATTCTCGTTAACTTAACTACGGTTCAACTTCCTCCAAATGTCTTGTGACCACCCAAAAAAAAAAAAAAAAAAAGCTCAAAAAGATAAAATAGCTCTCGTCTGCAACTTATCCAGAACCAGAAAAATGAAAAGATTTCACCCACCCCAGAAAAACAAGACAAAGAAAAGCAAAAAGAAAAACACTCAAAAGACTCCAAAGATTGAAAGGCTTTGGCTCGCCCAAAACAGATGACGAAACAAGAGATCGGGTAATCATGAATCGAATAGAAAGAAAAGTCCCAGAGCTCATCCAGAAGAAAACCATGAAATTCAAGAGCGAGCGCGCGAGCAATGGTGATGAGCAATAGGACTTCAATTGGAATCGCCCAAAACGATGGTAACAAAACCAGATGGCTTCGTATGTGGAGCGAAAAAAAAAGAGGGGAGAGAGAGAGCAAGAAAATCTCTGACCAGCTCTGGTTAAATTCAAGAAAAAATGCAGGAAAAGAAGAAGAGGAGCTCAAGGAGCGACCAAGATGGCTCATTTGTTCAAAGAGAAATCCACATAATGAACAGCACCCTTCGATGGTAAAAACTGCTCATTTGAGCCGAGATGTTCATCTGCTCAGAGCTCGGAATCAGAAGAAGAAGACGACGAATCTCTTTCAAAGGGGACAAAGGAGGGTCCGTGAAATTCAAACGTATTGAAGATCCACCGGCAGAACATCAAAGAGAGATGAGGCAGAAGACACCAGAGAGAGACAGAGAGGAAACAGACTCGGAAAAACTCGATTCAAAAACAAGAAAGTGCTCAGAAGCAACGAAGTAATTCCAAAAAATTCCAGTCTCTGAAATGGCACGTCGCCAAAAGATTTCGTGCAAAATCAGCTCTTTCTCAAGAGCAAATGCACATCCGTGCTCGACGGCCACCGAGAAAGGAGGAAAGACACGGACGATGGAGGAATCCCGATGAAGACTGTCGCATTACCAGGAAAGTCCACAACTTCGAAGCTGATTAGCCTTCGCTCCGTCGACCCGCCTCCGATTCGAATCCCGTAGCTCCGATTCGGCCACAGGACTGCAGATTACAACAAAGAGAGACGCGAATTAGAGTTCTTCGCGAATCGAAGCCCGAAAAGAACCCACTGGAAAACAGAACAGAGCACAGAACTCACCTTCGTCTGCTCCGATTCGATAGTCCTTAACGGGCCTTTTCCGGCCGCGAAACCGGAGAGAACCAAATCCCCAGCTACCTCCCCCCGATTTCAGCTCCGGATTAGCCAAATTCCCTCAATTGATTATCGTTATCGCACCGTTTATTAGTTAGATTCACGAATTACAGGCGTGTCCGATTGTCCAAAAAAGCATGCTTCCGCGTAACTGGAAATCGCGGCCTAGCCACAGGGATTCGTCCAAATCACGACATTCCAGAGACGAAATCGCCGACTCTCATGAACGTTTCCGGTTCTCCGATTCCGGAAGCAGCTGATCTGCGCGCGGAGGGAAGAACAGCCTCTCCCGCGTCGACCGATCGGGATGAGCTCGCTCCCGTAATCTCTCCGGGAAACCGCTCGAGGACCCCGGAAATGCACCTGCGACGCGAAGAGATAATCAGAACACGAGACGGTCGAAATCAAGAAAGCCGCAAAAAGAAACCAAAGCGAGAAGCGCGCTCGGAGGAGAGATCGAATCGCGTCCGTCTCCGGAAGCGAAAGAACCTCACCTGACTCGGGCCGGCGAAAACCGCCGCCGGGCCGCTCCGCAATCGTCTCGGCGAAACGGAAAGCTCGGGACTGAGTCTCCGACTCGCTCTCCCAGAAAGCTCCCTCCGACGACGACTACGACGAGCGCGATGTCTGCAACTGCGCGAAACGAACCGAGTCAGAACCATTCTCGCCGAGAGTCGCGAGAAGAGAAAAATCCACACACACACACACACCCAGTCGCCGGAATCCGGCCACGAACCTCTCTCTCCGCACTCCCCGTCCGGCCCGATTCAGATCCTCGACATTCCCTCCGGCGAACCCACCCTCCCCGCCTCCTCAGTTTCTCGGGAAACGGCGAGAAAACGAGAGAAAATTTGCAGAGAAAATACACTCTCTCTCTCGCTCTCTTCTTCTCTCTCTTTCTCGCTTTGTGCCGCGCCGTTGTAAAACGCGAGTTTTTTATACCCGCAAGGCCCCCCCGACGGCATCAACCGTTCGCGCCGATGGGATCCTGGCCGTCGGTGCCGCATCGGACGGCCGAGATCTGTTTCCGAGATCAGTCCCGTTTCCGCGGGTCCTCTCTTTCTCTATCTCTTTTCTTTTCGTAAATTTTCATTTTGGCCCCTTGCTGGCCACTCGGGTAACGGCGTTTGGCGGAGCTTGACGGAATCTTCGCCCGACGCCGTTACGACGTTCGGACGGGTTTTTTTTTTTTTTAAATTTGTTTATGAATCCGGGGTCGGTCCATCATTGTTGCGGCTCTTGTATGAAAATCCCAACCATGCAATTTTTTATTTTTATTTTCGAAATTTTTTGCGAGGCGTGTCGAGAAAAGATTTATTATTTAATCTTAAACTTGTGTCGTTTTCGAATTCATTTTGATTTCTTTCGTCCGATTGTTTCGTTTATTATGAAGATCCCGACCATGCAATTTTTTTCCGAGATTTTTGCTAGGCATGTCGAATAAGATTTATTATTTTTTCTTGAACTTGTCTCATTTTCGAATTCATTTCGATTTCTTTCATCCAATTGTTTCATATATTATACAAATCCAACCATTCAATTTTTTCCCAAAATTTCCGCTAAACATGTCGAAAACAGATTTGTTTCTTTTTTTTTTTTATATCTCAAATTCGTGTTATGTTTGAATTTATTTTGATTTATTTCATCCGCCCAATCACTTCATTTATTTCGAAAGTTACCTCTATCTTTGAAGAGTCTCAAACAAGTATTATCACAAAATGGATTGAACGATCGAATTTAAGAACTTTTTGTTGGCAGTTAGCCTTTGATTAAGAAAACCATAAAAATACACTCAATGCACCGAATCGTCCTAGAATGAATGGGCTAATGATGAAATTGTTAACAAGATAATTGCTTGCTCAAACTTTATGACACGAAAAAAAGAAGAAGAAAGTGAAACATAATTAAGTACAACCTAGAACAATCTATTGTGACAAAATACTTTGCCTTATAAGTTCATTATCATTGTGATTACTTCTACTTATAGCATGTAACATTACCAGCTTTTTAGTAACGAAAAAAAAAAACGCACAATAAACAAAATAATT
Organism: Eucalyptus cladocalyx; assembly: GCA_017140615.1. Lineage (NCBI taxonomy): Eukaryota > Viridiplantae > Streptophyta > Magnoliopsida > Myrtales > Myrtaceae > Eucalyptus > Eucalyptus cladocalyx. The sequence goes on from CM029518.1 coordinate 35,989,718, forward strand.
GCAAATAAGGCATTCTTTCTTGTTCTTTGAACACTTGGCACGATATTTATGTATCACTCTCTACTTTCGAGGAAGGGAATCTAAGAAAATTTTGATGGATTTGGCTAATTATGATCAATTCTACTCAAAATGAGAGATAGTGGAACAGGTGATTTTCTCCCTTGTGGACCAATCCTTTTTTTAGCCCTTGGGAACGCTTTTAAGGAAAATAGCGATTAAACGGGCCGATCACATTTTCTGTTGGGTTAAAAGACTCTTGACAAAAGATCTTTTATTTTATTTTTGCGAAATTATGATCATTGAAAATTATTGAAGAATAGGAGATGTGACCCCGTCATTAATCAAATGATTGACCCAAAGATCAAATTGGGATCGCAACTAAGGGCTACCCCGGTCGATTAAGTTTTGGATTTATGAATTTTTTTTTTTTCTTTTTTCTTTAAAGACGGGAGGGAGGGGGGGGGGGGGGGAATTATTATTATAGCCGAGGGTGCACGAATTTCCGTGCACTCTCCGTCGATCAGATCTCGCTGCTGCATAGCGTGCATACGAAGGGGGTGACTTCTCCTGCGTGTATATGCTCGGACGCGAACGACCGTGCGAGCGGCTCTTCCGGAGCCGTTGGATCCAAAGTGTGGCCAAGTGAGATCGACGGTTCGGAGGCGAGGAGGAGCTGTCCCCTGGCTGCCTGATTTGGCTGTTGGGGGATCAGCCTTCAGCAAAATTTAAATAAACGCCTAAATCAGGGGAAAAAAAGTATGATATCTTCGAGCTATGAATTATTTTTTTCATATTATGTGTAATTAACGTATTAAAATTTAAAATTATTTCTTCATTCAATATAATTAATTAGTATTTAGGTCGATCGTTAGTAAGTCGGAAATGTCAAATCCCTCTATCGTGATACAAAATTCCTTGAAAGGGTAGGATGCTCGTAAGCTACATCAAGCTCTCGAGCCATTCAAGGGCTAAATTTAAGTTAGGGCATTTGTTCTTTCCTAAGAAACTTTCCTAATTTCTGGAACGTGGGTGGCAATATTTTATACTACTATAGTAGGTTTCAGCCTTTGACTAGTGATCCAATCATGCATATTTCTATGCAGAAAATGCACAGCAGACATCCGACGATGCAATCATGGCGACTCCTTATATCCTCAAAGGGTATATTGAATAAAAAACAACCAATCACGTTCATTCTACGTAACGATAGACATCGTTCCATTTTGATTACCCTTTCCATGTTTTTTTTTTTTTTGCCCTATTGCAGCTAAAATCAAATCTAAAGGCGCTCTCAAGAAAACACACGCGACACGAGTTACGCAATAAGACACCAAACGAGTATCTAATCCCGATTTTTTTGTTAAGAATCAGTTTGAACAGAATCGCGTTTAGTAAATTTTTTGTCAAAGCGATTAGGGAACAAATTTATTCGAGAATCAGTTTTGACAAAATTGATCAGAAAAAATATGATTTTAAATCTAGAATCAAAAAAGAGAATCAAAAGTCGAATCAAAAAAAAATTATTTATATATTTTATTTTTATTTCTTCCTAGTATGAAATATATATTTGTTGTATATAGAATACATATTTAATTTTATGTTATAATTTAGTATTTTTATTTATTACAATTGTAAGGATATTAGTATAGTTTATACTATGGTTTATTATTTACTATATAATAAAAATTGATTAGTTAATATTTTTATTTACTTAGTATAAAAATATAATTAATCGAGTGAATGGTTTATGAAAATTCAATATCAAATTTATTTTAATCTAAAAAAGGTAATTAAAAAAGAATTGGAATAGAAATTTTATATATTCTAAACGCGTTTATTCTTTTTCTATTCTATAATCGAAATTTTATTTGTTACAAAACGCGTTTTTTTATTAGAATCGGTTAAACGAATCGGAAAATAATCATTTCGAATGAGAATCGGTTCGGGGAATAAAATCGATCGGAGGCATAAAAGCATAAAAGTTAAAAAATTTGACCCATAGGAGTCGGTCAATGCTTCTCATTTCCATCATAGAATCAATAGATTTCCAACTCTTTCCAAAGGACGACAACCCTTTTATGGAAAGAGGGATTATAATGCTTGCACGCCCGTATGGTTGAGAGACCATGACCACCTGCCTTCTCGAAGGTCCCTTAACAAACCCTTCGAGAGAAATTAAGCAATTATCGCTCTAACCGATTTCCTATAACACCATAAAGAAAGCGGATTATTAAAGTTATCTCTTCCCTACCCTTTTTAAAGCAACAGGCGAACAAGATCAAATCCCGGGCTGTCCTCATCACGCGCGCATGTACTTTTCCCCCCGAGCCAGGACAATTTCCGTCGGCGGTGTTCACGACCATATACATCTTCCGACGTCCGGACAAACACCTCTCCTGACACAATAAATGCGACGTTTGAAAAAAGAAACACCGCTCGCCCAGCAAGGCGAAAAACTCCATCCGTCCGCGAGAGGAAAAGAGTGAGATGATTCTGGAGGGAAGAGGAGGGAATCGAGCGTGTGCGTGGCTCCGGGTTTCCGCCCTATCAACCACGAAAGGACTGGGACGCGAATCCCATGTGGTTGCAGCATCTTGCCAGGACGACAGGCTCCCGCAAATTCGTGGAATCGTCAGGCCCGAGCGTTGACTAAGCGAAAGCCGAAAGGGTCGTGGCCTCGTCTCGCAGGACAATCGCTAGAATCGGGCTGGAGGATTTTGACTGCAAGCGCTCGACCCACATGCAGCATCAATTATTTGGCAAAATGCAGCGAGCTTCCTTCCCTGTTCGGGCAGTACTTCAGATCGCACAAAACGGGCACGGGACGATGACGAGCGACCCCATTCGAGATAATACGGAAGGAATATAGATCTGTAGCGGATCTATAAGAATGGCGAAGCGGGGACCCTCCGTTTGGAATGATTCCCCTACTGAGAGCTTCAGGGAGCAGGATGAAATGTGAGCGCAAGCCTGATGCCTCGGTCATTTGGTCGGGTCTGGACTCCTGCGTTGCACCACATGTTTGCAAAGGGGAGCGCATGTGTTTCGTCCCATATTGGGAGAGGGATCTGCAATAAGTCTCGAATGCAGTGCTCTCATCTGCAGTAAGCATGGGCAATTGGGCATCGATCGCAGCTGTCGAGACTGGAAAGAATGCTTGATCGTTGCTTCGAAAGATCCCCTTCCCCCATGGTGTAAGATTCAAGATCGATGATATAAAAAAACAAATCAAATTGAGATTGTAAGAGGCTCTCAAATGCAAATCTCAGCATCACGGAAATATATCAAACGTCTGTTGGTTGAGTGGTCTGATAATTACCGGGCTTTTCAGGCCAAGAGGTTGTCCCGCAGATCGAACGGCATCCGGCATCTCTGGACCCTTTTTAGTTCCAAACAAGAGCTTTTCAATGAGTGTCACCTCTATACAGCCGATCCGACATTGCCTCAAAAAATTGCTTCTGTGCATCGAGTTTCTGAGAAGGGCCCTCAGGAGCTTAACGGAACTGAAACAGAGGTGGATGCAAAATCAGATTTGGTTACAAAAGGCTTATACATACAACCGTCACGTGAGGGTCATTGACAATACCGAATTTTTATTTATTTATTTTGTGAAGAGAAGAATGAGAAGATGAGTTGAAAGGAAGAGACAATTTTTCACCTACTTTTATGTCAAAGGTCAAAAGCTTATGGCTGAACAGTTTGGCTTTTCTAGTCAAGGAAGTCCTTTTAATTTGTCCTAACACTTTCACCAAAGTAATCAGGGTTCCATCGACAGACTTACAGTTCTACAGTTCCCATTTTGCCAGACCACCCCTCAAGTTTCTTCAAAATACTACTGTAATCCCTTTTAGTAGCTCGTCCTTCAATTGATCCCGTGATTCTCATTAGGGAAACTACCCAAGAGAGGTAGCAATTGACCAGACAGCTGCATGTGACTACACCATCGAGAAGTCTATCCTTAAAACATTTAGCATGTGGCGGTGCTATGACTAACATTTAAAGCGTGCAGTCCCAAACATGACGAAGGGAGAGAGAAATGTCGTCCTAGAAAATGGAGCAGATCGGCATCCCACTGGTTAACAGCTTTCCGAGGAGGCCTTAGGGAGTCGTCGTCCGCAAAAAAGAGTTATCATTTGCAGGATTTGCGCCCATGTACAGGAAGAGATCTTCCTTACTTAGCCCTATATCACCATATTGCATCGACGGGGGAACCGTAAGCAGAGTTGTCATCAGCTGTCCTCTTTTTCACCTGCATATGCCAGCACAAAGAAATATCATAAGGACGAGAAGAAGAAGCACAGGGAGAAAGCGAAGAGCATCTTAAGCAGTCCAGGCAACAGTAAGAAGTAACTTCTTCCATGTGCTTGCACTGTATGAAAACCAAGAAATGTACTACAAAATTTACTCCCTTGCCAAAAAGACATTGGGGAGCTCATTTGCGTGATGGAAGCAAATCTTCTAAAAAATGAGAGGTAGAATAAACATTACTTTCTTCCTAATTGCTCAATACAATGACAGTAGCAATGTTGTTACCAGTTGGCATTGCTGGTGCAGAGATTCGGTTCGCAGGGTATGCAAATCGCTGTTCACAAAGACATAAACAAAATAAATTATGATTGGCCTTATAGTTGTGAAACATAAGCTTTGATTTCTCAAGAGCCAATCAAAACGTATTAACCTGATCCAACCATTACAAGGGAATAGAGGCTTGTAAACTAGTACAAGAACACCTGGAATCACATTGAGCATGAATTTCATATGCATAAACAGAGTTGCAACATAAGAAATATTCTGTCAAGTTCCATCTGATACTATGGAAGTCATGTCCTTCCTCCTTTCTCTTTTTTTTGTTTTTTTGTTTTCAGCTATCTAAATTTGCAAACATCGGATCTTTAAGATTCTTAATTGCCGGCAGATTAGCAATCTGCAATGGAAATGCTTTTTGATGCAAGTACACAATGAGTTCATGCTCAGAACAGAAAAGCTACCTCGAAGTCCATATAGGCTAAAAAATTTCAATAATAAATTATGTAGTACTTATTAAGAAACTAGATTAGTAGGTAACTATACACTCATGGAAAGAACATACCAATCAGCAAGCCCTAAAAAGCTAACACGGGGAAAAAAACTAATTATTCAGATAAGAACACACAGGCTTAAAAGGTAAACAATGGATGAGTCCTTAAAAAACCAGGAAAACGAATAGTCAAAGGATTACTTGTATCTTCGCCAAAAGCCCAACATCAGAAAATGTACGAAGATCTTTATAGCATATAATTAACAACTACCATACGTATTTATTACCAAGCATCAAGTCAAGGAAATTGTGCATACTTGACTGCCTCTTTGACCAATGAACTGCTGTTGTCTACATTTTCAAAATCATATAAAAGGAGAATGTGCTAATTAAAAATATCTCTGATCTTTCTTTTGAATTTCACAATTAAACAATGACAGTTGAACCCAATCATGGCTTTTCATTTCGATTCCTTTATTTTCGATTTGCAAGGCAAACATTCTAAAATCAGATCATTCGATAAAATTTAAACAACTGGGAATACATGCATCGTTGTCATACACATTGCTACAATTCAACTAATGTACTAAGGATTGCCCATGATACACCGCAAGATACATTATCAATCCCAACTTGGAGAAAAAGTCTCTATCGAAACGGTGACTCCTAATCTAGAAATAGTCAAAATGGTATGTGTTTCTCAATTAAAGTTATGAATGACAAAATAACGATTTGAGATTAGCTGTCTTCCATCAAGGGAGCACTGTACAAGTCACGTCACCAAGACATGTCTCATATTCTACTAGAGTGCTAGAACACTCTCCAGAGGAGGGCAATAGGTGCCTCAACTGCTCTCTTCTACATTAGCTGCTGTTGTTGCATATATGTTCAAACTTTCTTCTGCATTAGCTGCTGTTGTTGCATATATGTTCAAACTTTCTGGAAGAAGGCCCTCAACAATATTTCCCAATTCACAAGCTTCAAGGTAAAATACCAATGTTTATAGCACAAAGGGAACAAAATGAAAAGTTTTTGACGACATCATGTATGAAGGAAAAGGAAACTGCTTTAGTGAATTTAAATTACCAAACTTTCACAAGTCCCAAACGCGTGCTTCTTTTTGAAGACATCATCAACATATAGGAGAGGGCTGGTGGGCATTCCTGTTAAACATTAATCTCAGCCGCGAAATTCTGATATGAACACAATTATATAAATCAATTCTAAATTGGGGAAGGGGTGCAAATGAGATATGGACCCTAGTCCAACTTCTATGACTTTAGTACAGAGATCTCAGTTTGGTTCAACATGTGCCATATAAGCACATGAAAGACATTCTACAACAAGTCATCTTGGGGAACTATTGAGTACAAGCAAAGCACACCAGGGCCACCATGACTAGTATACTACATGAAGATGATCGGGACCACTATCCACAACCTTCCCACCACCTACTGTGAGAGCAGTCTCATTTCCAAGGGTGACAGAGAAAAAGTTATTAACGTCAACATCCTCTCCAGTGTAATCCTGCCACCAGAAAAAGTAACTAGTTACCTAAACATTTTGAAAACAAACCTTTGACAAATCTAGAGAAAACTTTTCATCCTAAACTAGTGATTAAGAATTTGAAAACAGACCTTTGGAACTCCATAAACATAATCTCCATTTGGATTGTTAATAATAATTCCAAGCCTAGGGTTCTCTTCGTTTGTACGCAATGTCGTCATACATAAAAACAATGATATTTTAGTCCTTTCGCCCTCCTTTCTTTAAGAGCCGATATGCACGGCAAACATTGGCCTGAAATGGAAAATGCACGAGGAGTGCATATTATCAACAACTTAAAAAAAAAAAAAAACAAGACAAATGAAACAAGCAAAGGCAAAAAGGAATCCAAATTTATTTCTGATGACGTTAAAAAAAAAAGCTGTTGCCTAGAAGGCAAAGCACTCTGTTCCTTTTTCTATTGTTGAAGCAATTTTAATTTGAGGACACATGAATATGAAGGTCCTAGCAGAAGAAGAAATGAAATGGAAAAGTACGGATAAAAATTGATAATGAAGGTGGGCCTCTCACCATCATCATCATCGACACCACCATGAAATAATTAGATCTCTTTTGATAAAGCCCCCTCCAAACAAACATTAAAAAAAAAAAAAAATCTTTCTAGCCACAAGGTCAGGCCCATTTTTATCTTGAAATCCATGACCACTTATAACCGCCGATCCCCTCTTCTCTCTCCAAATGCATCCCCTTAAACAAAAAAAGAAAAGAAAAAAAAAGAAAGAAAGAAATGGAAAAAAAGGAGGGGGAAGACGCTAAGCAAATCAGGATTCCATAAAGATGTCGTGGTAAGAAAAGTAAACAAAATCATCAGAAGATCAAAGGTTAGATCTGCGCACCACCAAACATGTCGAGGTCTCAAAAGACGACTAAAACGCCGGTACACACTATACCCATGTGCACATTTCAACCACTCGTGCTTCCCGATTTGGCCTATTTACAAGGATCTACAAGTTACAACACGCTCTTGCTCGGTGGCCTATATAGATTCTCTCTCTGTCTCGATCTCTCGAACAGAAAACGTAATGTCATGGAGGTAACGATGGATGATGTTAGGTCAGTCCGTAAACAGTAAAACCGCATGTTAAACGACACAACGCCTCCATTTTTACTTCTTTTTTTTTTGGCACTTTGACAAAATGGACAAAGAGAGAGACAAGAAAACATGCCTTCTAACTACCGCAAAGGAGCCTCTGAAAGATAGAATTAGATCTCAGAGATCCTTTCTTGGCTCATCCTCGCCCACTCGAAGATACAAAAAACTCTCATCCTTCGGATCGTACCCACTTCCCGCCACTACTAAGTGGTGCCGCCATGTCCACCTCCACCCCTCGAAAAAAAGGAAAAAAAAGAACAAAGCCCAGTGCACCACAGCTTCGATCCATTATAGAAACACAGCACAAACAGAGAGAGAGAGAGAGAGGGTGGCGGGAACGATTAAACAGCTACGAACATCAATCAACAGAGATCGGGTAATCATCAATCGACAGAGAAAAGTCCCAGAGCTCATCTAGAAGAAAACCAAGAAATCCAAGAGCGAGCGAGGGAGCGATGATTATGGTTTGGAAACTTCAATCGGGAATCGTCCAAAACAGTGGTAACGAAACCAAAATGGCTTTGACCTATGGAGGAAGGGTAAAAAGAAGAGGAGAGAGAAAGAGAACGAGGAAACCTCTGGCCAGCTCTGGTTAGATTTCAAGAAACATGCAGAAGAAGAAGAAGAGGAGGAGCTCAAGGCGCCGCGACCGACATGGCTCGTTTTTCCAAAGAGGAATCCACATGAACAGCACCCTTACTGTTCATCTGCTCAGAGCTCGAAATCAAAAGTAAGAAGAATCTCTTTCAAAACCATCAAGGGGGGGTTCGTGAATTCAAACGCATTGAACATCCAGAGAGGGGTGAGGCGCAGAAAGAGACCAGGAAAAACTCGATTCAAAAACAAGAAAGTTCTCAGTAGCAACGAGGCGAATTCCAGAAAACTCCCGTCTCTGAAATGGAACGTCGCCAAAATATTTCGTGTAAATGAACTCTCTTTCTCGAGAGCAAACGCACGTCCATGCTCCACGACCTACTGAGAAAGGAGGAAAGACATCGGGCGGCGAAGGAATTCTGATCAAGATTGTCGCATTACACGAAAAGTGTTGAAATTACTGGAATTAACGACTCAACATAAGTTCACATGTTTCTTCTTCAACCTTCGACGTTCATGGATGATTTAATGGATGTGTTCCTTAGCCCTCGCGCATCAGTCCTTGAACAGTTTTCTGGACGAATTAATTAATACATTAATGGACGTATTTCTTCAATCCCGATGCAACAAGCATTTATATATGAATTAATAGATGGACGGGACGAATTCCTTGATCCTTGTGCAGTAGATTTTACTCGCATTAAAGGGACGTATTAATGACGGATCTTCTAGAGTCTCCGCGATAAGAATGATTATCTTCCAAGCTTTTTTAATTCGCGCTAGATATTATCAACTATTAGAATTCCTCTTTGAAAAAACACTCCTACAAGTGTGTCAATTTTTAGAAGTGTTCGATAAAGTTCTGTTTGTATGGTGTTAATATAAGCGGGTTCGAAGTGCTGCATTTTGGGAGGCATGTTTTGTGAAGCTGCTTAACATTATTGGTAGGAACTAATCGCCCTAAGGAGATTCCATTAGCCGTATCTCACCTTGTATCAAACAACTTTGTATTTGGCTCATGATTTAACATCTTTATATATAAAGATTAATACAAACATTAGCTTCATCATTATTATATTATTGTTATCATTTTTCAAATTTATTTTTTTGGTTCCAAAAAATAGAGTTACATATTTTTTATATGTGAATATTATTTTTTATTCTAATACGTAAAATTAATTTTTCAACAATCTTAAGACGATTGGTCATGTATTTTCTTACTATTTGTTGTGTCTATTAGAAAATCAAGATGGCTAATAACAATCAAGTACCAAATGATGTATGGAACATTTTTGAAGACGTTCCTATGATCGTTTCGATCACTACTGGTGGAGAGATTCATACCTCAAGGCTTGGTGTTGTGGCAGCAAATGTTGTAGGCCTTTGGGTCGAGACCATACATGGTGGTGCGGGCACAAGTCGCTTGATTGACATACTGGGACTGTCTTTCAAAACATTACATGCCAAATGGCATATGGTCTAATTTTTGGAGAGATGGTTCAACAAGCTTTGCCTAGTTGGATGTTATCACATCCAATAACACCAAATTAGAAACCAAAAAACTTCACCTGTGTGGTCTTTAAGCAGTGGCTGTAGAAGATGTTCTTCTATTTGACCACGTTAAATTTCAAGTACTCATCAAATGTATGTCCGATAATTAGTCCATATGAGCAAGATGTCACTACCCTTGGGGTGTTGGAGGCTTGGAAGCACGGGAACTTCCCATGCCAAAATTATATCCTTAATTGTTAAGTAAATTCTCTTTATAATGTTTATTGTAACATTTTTGAATTGCTAAACAATTATTGGAGTCCATAGAAAAAAAATATAAAATTGAGGACATAGGCACCAAGAAATTCACAGTTACCAAATTCTTGGATTTCAAAATGGTTGATTTTAAATCTATTATGAATCAGGTTCAGGAATTGTAAATAATTTAAATAACATCTTCATTGAGGAAATGTTACTTAGTGAGTCATTCCAAGTGGTGGATATTATTGAGAAGCTACCTTCGGGCTGGCTAGACTTCGAAAATTATTTGAAGCACAAACGGAAAGAGACGAGCCTTGAAGCTCTCATTCTACGTCTTAGAATTGAAGAGGACAACAAAAGGAATGCAAACCCTCCTATTGAATCAAAGGCCAACATTATGGAGTCCTCAAATTCTAAACAAAATATGAAGAGGAATAAATGTTTTCAAGGAAATGACAAGTAGAAGGAACAATGCATAAAATTCCAAGGGGCGTGTTTTATTTGCATTAAGTCTGGTCATCGTGCTAAGGATTGCAAGAAGCGCCTAAACAAAGGCAAGGATGGTGGTGGAGTGAAGTAGCCAAATCTGACAGAGTATGAAGAAAATGAGAAACTGACTATTATGGTGGTGTCTGAGGTATCATTAGTGTCGAACAATGCCAATTGGTAGTCAGACACAAATGCCATAATTACATTGTGTGGATAAACACACGTTCTCCTTTTACGAGAAGGCTGAAGAAGAAGAAAAGCTTTACATGGCTAACTCTATATTAGTAAAGATTGTCGGGAAAGGAAAAGTGATTTTGAAGTTCACCTCTAGTAAAAAAATTATTCTGTTAAATGTGCTCCATGTATCGGAAATTAAGAAGAATCTCATTTTTAGCTCCATAATACTCAAGAAGGGTTTCAAAATTGTTTTTGAATATGATAAGTTTATACTTTCTAAAGGAGAGATGTAAGTGAGGAAATTGTACTTCTATAATGATCTGTTCAAAGCCAATGTGGCTATCATTGATATAAACTCGAAATTCTTGTATTCAAAGATTATTAATAAATAAAAGTTGTTAGTTTATACTATTATGTCTTTTTTTTTTATGCCATGGTAGATTAGGACATGTAAACTACAGTACAATGAAAAATGATAGCAAACTTATGGCTAATTTTGACTTGGATACCCATTACAAGTGTGAAACTTGTGTTGAAACTAAGTTAGCTAAGAAGCCTTTCAAATTGATTGAAAGAACGAGTGAACCTCTACCACTAATTCATAATGATTTATGTGATTTAAAGTTTATAGAAAGTAGATAAGGAAATAAGTACATCATCACCTTTGTAGATAATTATACTCAATTTTGCTATGTTTATTTGTTAAATAGCAAAGATGAGGCTATGAGCATAGTTATCAAGTACAAAAATGAGGTCGAGAATCAACTTAATAAACAAATCAAAGTGCATAAGTTTGATAGAGGAAGAGAATACAATTCTATTAGTTTTAGGAAGTTTTGTGCTAGTTTGGGGTAACTCTCCAAACAACTACACTTATACTCCACAGCAAAATGGAATTGTTGAACAAAAAAATAGAACTTTAAAGGAAATGGCTAATGCTATGCTCTTAAGTTTGGATTTACCTCAAAACTTGTGGGGGGTGGTTCTAATTACAAACTATTTTCTTAATAAAATACCCCATAAACCTCAAAACTTGTGGGGGTGGTTCTAATTACAAACTATTTTCTTAATAAAATACCCCATAAAGAGACAGGTAAAGCTCTATATGAGTTTTGGAATGGAAGATTGTCGTCCTATAATTTTTTGAAAGTGTGGGGGTGCCTAGCTAAGGTAGCAATTTAATCTCATAAACAAACTTGGTTGAGACCTAAAACGGTGGATTGCATATTCATCGATTATGCTCAAAGTAGCAGTGCTTACAGATTTTTGGTTCACATATCTGATAATGCGGAAATCCATGTCAATACTATCCTAGAATCGGGGGATGTTGAATTCTTTAAGGATATATATCCTGCAAAAATAAATCAAGGTGAATTATCTCAAAAAAGATTTAGAAAATTAGAATATGAAAATGATGAATTTCAGGCCAAAGAAGTTGAACTTCATAGAAGCAAGAGGTCACGAATTGAAAAATCTTTCAAACTTGACTTTCTCACATACATGTAAGAAGGTGAGCCTCAAACTTTAAAAGAGGTAATGTCAACTCCAAATGCTCCTTACTTGGAAATAAACCATTGATAATGAAATTGATTCTATCCTAAGTAACTATACTTGGAAATTGGTTGATCAGAAAATAAACCAATTGGATGTAAATCGATATTAAAAAAGAAGCGTAGAGCTAATGGTTCCATAGATATGTATAAAACACGACTTGTAGCCAAAGGGTTTAGACAAAGAGAGGGTTTAGATTACTTTGCTACCTATTCACGAGTACCAAAAAAAAAAAAAAAAAAAAAAACAAGAATAACATTAGGTAGGACGTTAATTGCTATAGCTTCGCCATACAATTTGTAAGTACATCAGATGGATGCGAAAACTGTATTTTTGAATGGTGATCTCGATGAGGAGATTTACATAAAACAACTTGAAGAATTCAAGGTCAAAGGACTATAACACAAAGTGTGCAGACTTGTTAAATCATTATATGGACTTAAACAAACTCCTAAACAATGACATGAGAAGTTTGATTGTGTGATGATCTAATGTGGGTATAAAATCAATGAGTGTGACAAATATGTGTACACTAAATCCACGTTAATTGGATGTATACTCATTTTTCTATATGTTGATGATTTGCCGATTCTTGGAGATAATATTAAGGTTATCAAAAACACCAGAAATGTTCTCAAGAAAAAATTGAGATGAAAGACGTAGGTATTGCGGATGTTATACTCAGCATCAAAATTTAAAGAAATTCTAATAGTCTAAGTTTAACACAATCTCATTACATTGAAAATGTAATTGAGAGGTTTAAAGGGTTTGGCATTAAAGATGTGTGATAATCTCTGTCTTCCACACCTAACTTTACAAAAGAATATTGGAGATAATATTAGATAGCTAGAGTACTCTCAAGTAATTAGTAGCATCATGTACATCATGAACTAGAAAACTAAGTAGATACACTGGTAATCCTGGTCACAAGCATTAGAATGCTCTATTGAGAATGTTAGGTTATCTAAAAAGAATCAAACACTATATTTTGCAATATGGGAAATGTCATGCTATTTTGGAAGACTATTGAAATGCTAACTAGATTTTAGATCCTGATTAATTGAAATCGACTAACAGATATGTGTTCACACTAGGAGGAGCAGCAGTATCTTGGAAATCTTCAAAGCAAACTTTAATAACACGCTCCATGATGGAATCGGAGTTTGTTGTTTTGGATAAAGCTACTGAAGAAGCATAGGGGCTTCGACAATTTTTAGAGGATGTTCCATTGTGGCCAAAACCCGTGGTTATAGTATGCATTTACCGTGACAATCAAACAGCGACTACAAGGGCACATAATGTAATATATAATAGTAAGTCTAGACACATTCATCGCAATTATAATACCATAAGATAGTTGCTCTCGAATAGAATGATTTCTTTAGACTTTGTAAAGTCAAAAGAAAATATTGCGGATTTGCTGACAAAAGGTTTATCGAGAGAGCAAGTAAATTGCACATTGGGGGGAATGGGGTAAAAGCCTTAATTAAATAAAGAGATTTCAAGGTGGAAACCTCATTTAGCAATTGAAGTTCCCATGGACTAGGTTCAATAGGATAATGCAAATTGTGGATACTCTAGTGTGAACATTGTTCCCCACTCATATGATGCAAGTGATTCCTATAGCATTTTAAGGGCATGCTATGCGTTTAATGATTCATATAACTTAGATTTCAAAATTCTAGTAAGATAAGATAGGATACCTTTGGTATATGTGTGAAGCTAGCCAACTCCATGAAAATCTTTAAAGGCTAGATTTTCTAAAACACACGTAAATCTCGAGAGGTTCGAGGCGAAATAATGAACAAAACGGAGAACCAATCTTAACTTTGCAATACTTTGTGTGAGGTTTATTGTTTGGGCTTATATCAACAACTGGCAATTCAATGCTTAGTTCATTGATTAGTTAAGTTAGTCCAATAGGCTTTCACTAAAGACCGTTTAAAGTGAAAGCTACCTATCTTTATGCAATTTATCTCCATAGGCACACTTGGACTTTGCAAGTCAAAATAAAAATATTTTGTTGAGCCATTAATGTGGGGGATTGTTGAAATTAATGATATTAATGGCTCACCATAAGTTCACACATTTCTTCTTCAACCTTTGTTAATGGATGAGTTAATGGAAGCGTTCCTTCCTCCAGCCCTCCCTCCCTCGTGCATAGTCTTGGAACAATTTTATGGATGAATTAATTTATGCGTTAATGAAGGCATTTCTTTAGATGCATTAGGTTTTGCAATTGTTTTGTGATGCATTTATAAACGAATTAATGGATGGACGCGTTAAAGGACGACTTCCTTGATTTTTGTTTAGTAGATTTTACTTGCATTAAGGGATGTGTTAATGACAGATCTTCTAGACTCTCTCCGCAACAATTCTTAGATAATCCTTATGAAAATAATTATCTTCTAAGGGTTTGTTTGTTTCGTGAGAAAATGGACCATTTCCAGAAAATATTTTCTTAGAAGTCATTTTCCAGGAAAATGACAATATTTTTTGGTATTTGGCTAAAACCTGAAAATGTTTCGGAAAATTTTTTCCGATGTTCGGTAAGGAAAATATTTTCCGCTCTCTAGATTGACAAGCATGAGCGTCAAGCTCGAGGCTTGCCAGATTGACAAGCGCAAGTTTGAGATCGATGAGCTTGAGGTTCACCTGATTTGACAACTAGCAAGGAAGAAGAAGTTGGGAAACAAAGAAAAGAAATAAAAATAAAAAGAAAATAAAAAAGGAAATTTAAATAATTTAAATTAAAAAATAATTCGAATAAAAAAAGAAAAGAAGAAGAAGAAAGGGGAGGAAGAAGTGAGGATTTGTAGAAGTGTGAGATAAGAGGGATCAAGTGAGAAAAATATTTTCCACTTTTCAAAAGTGAAAGACATTTTCGCCTACTTTAGAAGACATTTTTTTCCCTTTGATGAAAACGTTTTTCCCAATGAATTCATTTTTCGTGAAACGAACACCAGAAAATCCGGAAAACGTTTTCCAGAAATTATTTTCCGTGAAACGAATGGAGCTTAAGTCTTCTTTAATTTGTGGCAAATAGAGTCATTCAAATATTAGAATTCCTCTTTGGAAAAACATTTATTCAAGAGTGCCGGTTTCTAGAAGTGTTCAACAAAGTTCTATTTGTATAGTGTTAACACAAACGGGTTCGAGATACTGTATCTTGGGAAGCATAGTTTGTGAAGCTGCTTAACACCGTTTGCATTCAGTTAGTCATATCTCACCTCCTATTGAATTTCCTATAAATTTTATTACAATCAAACAATTGTGTATTTGGGTTGTGATTTAGCATCTTTACATGTAAAGATTTATACAAATATTGACTTGATCATTATTATATTATTGTTATCATTTTTTTCAGATTTATTTTTTTGGTTCCAACAAACAGAGTTATGTATTTTTTTTGTACATGAATATTATTTTTTTATTCCAATACGTGAAAAATTACTTTGCACCAGAAAGGCGCAACTTTGAAGCTGAAAAGCCTTTGCTTTCAAGAGGGCCTTGAAACTGATCCAATTTGAGTTTTTGGGGGAAAATGTCTAATTTCGTCTAAGATGGAGGGCTCTTTTGCAGACAATCTATACCACTTTCACTTACTAGAATCAGGCTGGAGTCCACATGCATCATAAGTTATTTTCACAAACTATCATTCTTTCTTCCCCATTTGTATCACCAGTTCGCAGAGCTACAGTACTTCAAATCGTGCGAAACAGGCACGATATCATCCTACATTCAAAGTGTCACGGCCCGAAAGAAAACATGTCCAAGAGGTTCCTACGAGACGGGCGTGACAGATCCGACCCTCGGCTTATCCTGTCTGCTAGGGTTTTCTTGAGTCTTCTAGAATACTCCTGGGGGCGGGTGGTAAAGTAATTGTACCATTATGTAATAAATGCGGGTAGCCGGTAGTTGGGGAAATGTAATCTCAACCGTTAGATCTAAGGGAGATTTACGGATACGGTTTTCCTTGTACTTGTATATAAAAGGGTCTTCCCCCTCATTGTAAACCATTTCATTTTCAAGTGAATACAAATCCAGAGCTTCTCTCTCTAGAAGTCTCTCTCTTTAAGATTCTTGTGAGTGAGTGTTGAAAGGCTGCTTAGGGGTAAAACCTTAAGGCCGCACGGGTCAGCCTACGTGTGATCGAGAGTTGATCGATCGGCCCGTGACACAAAGCATGTTATGTGACAAGCAAGTCGAGATACGTGCTTCCGAGTCATATTCACAGCGATGCAATGACAAACAAACCATTCAAGATATACAACATGAATATGTATGTAGCAGATTTAAGCATGGCAAGTGGATCCTTAGTTTGGGATGATTCCCACTTCACTCATGCACTGAATCCCCTGCTAAGAAAGCTCTAGGGACTAGATGGAATGTGAGCACAAGCTTGGCCTGATGCTGCGGTCATTTGCTTGGTCCGGATTCCAGCATTGCACATGCTGGAAAATTTACTCCCTTGCTGAAAACACACTTGGAGCTCAGTTGCTTGATGGAAGCAAATCTTCTAAAAAAATGAGAGGCAGAATAAACATTACTTTCTTCCTAATTGCTCAATACAATGATGGCAGCAATGTCCTAACTAGTTGGCATTGCGGGCGCAGAGATTCAGTTCACAGCTTATGCACCTCGCCACTCGCCGTTCACAAAGACATAAACAAAAAGAAATTATGACTGGCTTTATAGCTGTGAAACTTAAGCTTAGATTTATAAAGAGCCAATCAAAACACATAAACATGATCCAACCATTTCAATGGAAAAGAGGCTTGTGAACAAGTACAAGTACACCTGGAATCACATTGCGCATGAATTTGACATTTACATCCAGAGTTGCAATATAAGAAATATTCAGTCAAGTTCCATCTAATACTATCGAAGTCATGTCCTTTCTCTTTTTCCCTTTCTTTATTTTCAGCTATCTAAATTTGCAAACATCGGATCTTCAAGATTCTTAATTGCCGGCAAATTAGCTATCTGCAATGGAAATGCTTTTTGATGCAAGTACACAAAATTCATGCTTAGAAAAACGAAGAGCTACCTCAACGTCCCTATAAGTTAAAAAATTTCATTAATAAATCATGCAGTACTTATCAAGAAATTAGATTAGTAGGTAACTATATACTCATGGAAAGAAGATACCAATCAGCAAGCCCTAAAAATCTAACACGGGGAAAAACTTCCTATTTACATAAGAGCACACAGGCTGAAAAGGCAAACAAGGATTAGTCCTTAAAAAACAAGCAACTCGAATATTCGAAGGATAACTTATACCAGTCAAAGGCCCAACACCAGAAAATGTAGATCTTAAATCCATATAATTAGCAACTAAGATACATATTTATTACCAAGCATCAAGTCAAGGATAATGCAAAATTGACTGCCTCTTTAACCAATAAATTTTTGTAGTTGACATCTTCAAAATCATATAAAAGGAGAATGTGCTAATGGAAAATATCTCTTATCTTTCTTTTGATCTTTGCAACAAAACAACGAGAAATGGACCCAGTCATGGCTTTTCAACTGTGCTTTTGATTCCTCCATTCTCAATTTGAAAGACAAACCGTCCAAAATTAGATCATTTGATAAAATTTAAACAACTGGAAATACATGGACCATAATTATACATATTGCTGTGATCCAACTTATGCATTAAGGGTTGCCCGTGGTATACCGCAAGAAAAATTCTCAGTCTTAAATTGGAGAAAAAGTCGCCATTGAAACGGTGACTCCTAATCTAGAAAGAATAAGAGTGCAAATGGTACGTGTTTCTCCTCCAAAGGCATTAATGAGAAAGTAAGGATTTAAACCTGTCTTCCATCCAGGTAACACTATAAAGTCACCAAGACATGTTTCATATTCTATTGGAGGGCTAGGATGCACTTTAGGGTAGGTGCCCCAACTGCTCTCTTCTGCATTAGCTGTTGTTGTTGCATATATGTTCAAACCTTATGGAAGAAGGCCCTCAAATATACTTCCCGATTCACAAGCTTCAAGGTAAAATACCAGTGTTTATAACACAGAGAACAAAATGAAAAGTTTCTGACAACGTCATGTATGAAGAAAACTGCTTTAGTGGACTTAAACTTACCAAGCTTTCACAGGTCCCAGACGCGTGCTTCTTTTTGAAGACATCATCAACAGAGAGGAAATGGCTGGTGGGCATTCCTGTTAAACGTCAATGTCAACCGTGAGATTCTAATATGAACACAATTATATAAATCAATTCTAGATTGGGGAAGGGGTGCAAATGAGATATGGAGCCCAATCCAACTTGTGAATTTAGTACAAATATCTCAGTTCAGCTCAACAAGTGCCAGAGAAACGCATGAAGACAATCTACAACGAATGGAGGTCATCTTGAGGAACTACTGTACAAACCAAACACACCAGGGCCACCATGATTAGTATAGGAGATGAAGATAGTAACATCAGGACCACTATCCACAACCTTCCCACCACCTACTGCGATAGTCGTCTTGTTTCCAAGGGTCACAGAGAAAAAGTCGTTAACATCAGCATCCTCTCCAGTGTAATCCTGCCACCAGAAAAGTAACTAGCGACTTAACATTTGAAAACAGACCTTTGACAAATCTAGACAAGACTTTTTATCATAATTTAGTGATTAAGCATTTGAAGATAGACCTTTGGAACTCCTTCATGAACATCATCTCCAACTGGACTATTAATAATAATTCCAGGCCTGGGGTTCTCTTCATTTTACGCAATGTCATCATACATATAAACAATGGTATAGCCCCCCTTTCTTCAAAAACTGATATGGACGACAAACATCAGCCTGAAAGGGAAATGCACGAACAGTGCACACTAGAAAATGTAGATCTTAAATTTATATAATTAGCAACTAAGATACATATTTATTACCAAGCATCAAGTCAAGGATAATGCATAATTGATTGCCTCTTTAACCAATAAATTTTTGTAGTTGACATCTTCAAAATCATATAAAAGGAGAATGTGCTAATGGAAAATATCTCTGATCTTTCTTTTGATCTTTGCAACAAAGCAACAAGAAATGGACCCAATCATGGATTTTCAACTGTGCTTTCAATTCCTCCATTCTCAATTTGCAAGACAAACAGTCCAAAATTAGATCATTTGATCAAATTTAAACAACTGGAAATACATGGACCATAATTATACACATTGATGTGGTCCAACTTATGCATTAAGGGTTGCCCGTGGTACACCGCAAGAAAAATTCTCAGTCTTAAATTGGAGAAAAAGTTGCCATTGAAACGGTGACTCCTAATCTAGAAAGAATAAGAGTGCAAATGGTACATGTTTCTCATCCAAAGGCATTAATGAGAAAGTAAGGATTTAAACTTGTCTTCCATCCAGGTAATACTATAAAGTCACCAAGACATGTTTCATATTCTGCTGGAGGGCTAGGATGCACTCCAGGGTAGGTGCCCCAACTGCTCTCTTTTGCATTAGCTGCTGTTGTTGCATATATGTTCAAACCTTCTAGAAGAAGGCCCTCAAATATACTTCCCGATTCATAAGCTTCAAGGTAAAATACCAGTGTTTATAACACAGAGAACAAAATGAAAAGTTTCTGACAACGTCATGTATGAAGGAAACTGCTTTAGTGGACTTAAACTTACCAAGCTTTCACAGGTCCCAGACACGTGCTTCTTTTTGAAGACATCATTAACAGATAGGAAATGGCTGGTGGGCAATCCTGTTAAACGTCAATGTCAACTGTGAGATTCTGGTATGAACACAGTTATATAAATCAATTCTAGATTGGGGAAGGGGTGCAAATGAGATACGGAACCCAATCCAACTTCTGACTTTAGTACAAATATCTCAGTTCAGCTCAACATGTGCCAGAGAAACGCATGACGACAATCTACAACGAATGGAGGTCATCTTGAGGAACTACTTAGTATAGACCAAGCACACCAAGGCCACCATGATTAGTATAGGAGATGAAGATAGTAACATCGGGACCACTATCCACAACCTTCCCACCGCCTACTGCGAGAGCCGTCTTGTTTCCAAGGGTCACAGAGAAAAATCGTTAACGTCAGCATCCTCTCCGGTGTAATCCTACCACCAGAAAAGTAACTAGCGACTTGACATTTGAAAATAGACCTTGAACAAATCTAGACAAGACTTTTTATCCTAATCTAGTGAGCATTTGAAAACAGACCTTTGGAACTCCTTCATGAACATCATCTCCAACTGGACTGTTAATAATAATTCCAGGCCTAGGGTTCTCTTCATTATATGCAATGTCATCATACATATAAACAATGGTATTTTCATCCTTCAGCCCCTCTTTCTTCAAAAGCTGATATGGACAGCAAACATCGGCCTGAAAGGGAAATGCACGAATAGTGCACACCAGAAAATGTAGATCTTAAATCCATATAATTTGCAACTAAGATACATATTTATTACCAAGCATCAAGTCGAGGATAGTGCATAATTGACTGCCTCTTTAACCAATAAATTTTTGTAGTTGACATCTTCAAAATCATATAAAAGGAGAATGTGCTAATGGAAAATATCTCTGATTTTTTTTTTTTTTGATCTTTGCAACAAAACAACGAGAAATGGACCCAATCATGGCTTTTCAACTGTGCTTTTGATTCCTCCATTCTCAATTTGCAAGACAAAAGTCCAAAATCAGATCATTTGATAAAATTTAAACGACTAGAAATACATGGACCATAATTATACACATTGTTGTGATCCAACTTATGCATTAAGGGTTGCCCGTGGTACACCGCAAGAAAAATTCTCAGTCTTAAATTGGAGAAAAAGTTGCCATTGAAACAGTGACTCCTAATCTAGAAAGAATAAGAGTGCAAATGGTACATGTTTCTCATCCAAAGGCATTAATGAGAAAGTAAGGATTTAAACCTGTCTTCCATCCAAGTAACACTATAAAGTCACCAAGACATGTTTCATATTCTGCTGGAGGGCTAGGATGCACTCCAAGGTAGGTGCCCCAACTGCTCTCTTTTGCATTAGCTACTGTTGTTGCATATATGTTCAAACCTTCTAGAAGAAGGCCCTCAAATATACTTCCCGATTCATAAGCTTCAAGGTAAAATACTAGTGTTTATAACACAGAGAACAAAATGAAAAGTTTCTGACAACGTCATGTATGAAGGAAACTGCTTTAGTGGACTTAAACTTACCAAGCTTTCACAGGTCCCAGACACGTGCTTCTTTTTGAAGACATCATTAACAGATAGGAAATGGCTGGTGGGCAATCCTGTTAAACGTCAATGTCAACTGTGAGATTCTGATATGAACACAGTTATATAAATCAATTCTAGATTGGGAGGGGGTGCAAATGAGATACGGAACCCAATCCAACTTCTGACTTTAGTACAAATATCTCAGTTCAGCTCAACATGTGCCAGAGAAACGCATGACGACAATCTACAACGAATGGAGGTCATCTTGAGGAACTACTTAGTATAGACCAAGCACACCAAGGCCACCATGATTAGTATAGGAGATGAAGATAGTAACATCGGGACCACTATCCACAACCTTCCCACCGCCTACTGCGAGAGCCGTCTTGTTTCCAAGGGTCACAGAGAAAAATCGTTAACGTCAGCATCCTCTCCGGTGTAATCCTACCACCAGAAAAGTAACTAGCGACTTGACATTTGAAAATAGACCTTGAACAAATCTAGACAAGACTTTTTATCCTAATCTAGTGAGCATTTGAAAACAGACCTTTGGAACTCCTTCGTGAGCATCATCTCCAACTGGACTGTTAATAATAATTCCAGGCCTAGGGTTCTCTTCATTATACGCAATGTCATCATACATATAAACAACGGTATTTTCATCCTTCAGCCCCCCTTTCTTCAAAAGCTGATATGGACGGCAAACATCGGCCTGAAAGGGAAATGCACGAACAGTGCACACCAGAAAATGTAGATCTTAAATCCATATAATTAGCAACTAAGATACATATTTATTACCAAGCATCAAGTCAAGGATATAGTCCATAATTGACTGCCTCTTTAACCAATAAATTTTGTAGTTGACATCTTCAAAATCATATAAAAGGAGATTGTGCTAATGAAAATTATCTCTGATATTTCTTTTGATCTTCGCAATAAAACAATGAGAAATGGACGCAATCATGGCTTTTCGACTGTGCTTTCGATTCCTCCATTCTCAATTCGCAAGACAAACAGTCCAAAATCAGATCATTTGATAAAATTTAAACAACTGGAAATACATGGACCATAATTATACACATTGCTGTGATCCAACTTATGCATTAAGGGTTGCCCGTGGTACACCGCAAGAAAAATTCTCAGTCTTAAATTGGAGAAAAAGTCGCCATTGAAACAGTGACTCCTAATCTAGAAAGAATAAGAGTGCAAATGGTACATGTTTCTCATCCAAAGGCATTAATGAGAAAGTAAGGATTTAAACCTGTCTTCCATCAAGTAACACTATAAAGTCACCAAGACATGTTTCATATTCTGCTGGAGGGCTAGGATGCACTCCAAGGTAGGTGCCCCAACTGCTCTCTTTTGCATTAGCTACTGTTGTTGCATATATGTTCAAACCTTCTGGAAGAAGGCCCTCAAATATACTTCCCGATTCACAAGCTTCAAGGTAAAATACCAGTGTTTATAATACAGAGAACAAAATGAAAAGTTTCAGACAACGTCATGTATGAAGGAAAGTGCTTTAGTGGACTTAAACTTACCAAGCTTTCACAGGTCCCAGACGCGTGCTTCTTTTTGAAGACATCATCAACAAATAGGAAATGGTTGGTGGGCATTCCTGTTAAACGTCAATGTCAACCGTGAGATTCTGATATGAACACAGTTGTATAAATCAATTCTAGATTGGGGAAGGGGTGCAAATGAGATACGGAACCCAATCCAACTTCTGACTTTAGTACAAATATCTCAGTTCAGCTCAACATGTGCCAGAGAAACGCATGAAGACAATCTACAACGAATGGAGGTCATCTTGAGGAACTACTCAGTACAAACCAAGCACACCAGGGCCACCATGATTAGTATAGGAGATGAAGATAGTAACATCGGGACCACTATCCACAACCTTCCCAACTGTTAAAAAAGAAAAAGAAAAAAAGAAGCAGACAAATGAAACAAGCGAAGGCAGCACGGAATCCAAATTTATTTTCGGATGACATTAAAAAAAGATTAGCTGTTGCCCAGAAGTTAAAGCACTCTACTTCTTTTCTTTATTGTTGAAGCAATTTCAATTTGAGGGTACGAGAATATGAAGGTCCAACCACAAGAAGAAAATGAAATGGAAATATACCTATGAAAAAGTAGGGATGAAAATTGCTAATGAAGGTGGGCCTCTCCCATCATCATCGACACCTCCATGAAATAATTAGATCTCTTCTGATAAAGCCCTCTCCAAACAAACATAACAATAAATAAATAAATAAATAAAAACATCTTTCCAACCGCAAGGTCAAGCCCATTTTTATATTGAAATCCATGACCACTTATAATAGATGATCCCTCTTTTTCTCTCCAAATGCATCCCCTTAAAACTGAAAAGAGAAAGGACAAAAGGGTCGCCCTAAGCAATTCAAGATTCCATAAAAGATGTCGCTTTAAGAAAAGAAAACAAAATCATCAACAAATCAAACGTTGGATCTGCGCACCACCAAACATGTCGGGGTCTCAAACAACGACTAAAACGCCAATCCATCACACAATACCCATATGCCTTTTTCAACTATTTGCGCCTCCCGAATTGGCCTATTTACGAGGATCTACAACACACTCTTGCTCAGTGGCCTATATAAATTCTCTCTGTGTGTCTCGATCTCTCGAACAGAGAACGTAATGTCATGGAGGTAACGATGGATGATGTTGCGTCAGTCCGTAAACGGTAAAACCGCATGTTAAACAACACGGCGCCCCCAATTTTCTTAACGCTTTGACAAAATGGACAAAAGGAGAGACAAGAAAACATGTCTTTTTGACCACCACAAAAGAGCCTCCAAAAGATAGAATTAGATCTCAGAGATCCTTTCTTGGCTCATCCTCGCCCACTCGAAGATACCAAAAACTCTCGTCCTTCGGATCGTGCCCCTTCCCACCACTACTTAGTGGTGCCGCCATGTCCACCTCCGCCCTCGAAAAAGAAAAAGAAAAGAACAGAGCCCAGTGCACCCCAGCTTCGATCCATTATAGAAACACAGCACAAACAGAGAGAGAGGCGGCGGGAAGTGAAATCAAGGTGCAAGCGAGCGAGCAGTGATGATGGGCTAGAAACTTCAACCGGGTATCCTCCAAACCAACGGTAATATATCCAAATGGCTTCACCTATGGAGCGGAAAAAAGAGAAAAATGGGATAGAAAGAGAACAAGAAAATCTCTGGCCAGCTCTGGTTAAATTTCAAGAAACATGCAGGAAAAGAAGAAGAGGAGGAGCTCAAGGCGCAGCGACCGAGATGGCTCGTTTTTTCCAAGAGGAATCCCATGAACAGCACCCTTGCTGTTCATCTGCTCAGATATGGAAATCATAAGTAAGAAGAATCTCTTCAAAGACAACAAAGAGAGATGAAGCACAGTTCTCAGTAGCAACGAAGTAATTCCAGAAAACTTCCAACAGATTTCGTGTTAAATCAGCTCTCTTTCTCAAAAGCAAATATGCACAGCCATGCTCGACGGCCGCTGAGAAAAGAGGAAAGACATCGGACGACGAAGGAATTCTGACGAAGATTGTTGCATCGCCCGGAAAGTCCCAACTTCGAAGCTGAAGGGCATTTGCTTCGTCGACTGACCTCCGGTTCGAATCCGGGATTAGCTCCGAGGCGGTCACAAGACTGCAAATCACACAACGAGACGTTCAAGAAAGTCCTAAACTGCAAAATAGAAATTTCGATAAAACTTGAACAAGTTTTGGGCGGGCAATCTGAGTGAATTTGGACAGGGTCAGAAATGGCCTTCAAAACTGTTGGGAGTTCTCAGGGGAAAATGTCTAATTTCGTCTAACATGGAGGGCTCTTTCCCAAAAATTAGAAGCTTGAAAACTGTAAAACACGTCTAAAACTAGCTATCTACCACAATCTGTTTTGGATTATAAAAAATCAAATAATAAATAATTATAAATTGTTGTAGGATCACTTTTTTTTTTTTTTTTAAAAATCACTTGTTCATAATAAGTTGTTATTTTCCTAGTAATTCAAAGAATATTATACTAGCAAAATCCGTTAATATTATTTTGAATTTTATTAATTACGTCAAAACAGGAACTGAATTTGAGTAGAGTGTCTTAATTGGTTAATCCATGTTAATTGGGCCACGATTTGAGGAATTGACCTTAATAAAAGTTAAATGGCACTTCTCTTAAGCTTTAATTTTCTATTGAAAATTATTCAATTTAGAGTTCATTCAGTCATTCAATTGGATTAAAACCTAATTAGACAAAGATAGGGAAAAAAACAGAGAGGTGTCCACTCTCGAATCACTAAGGGCACAAATAATAACCATTTTACTTCAAAAGTCAATTTATGATCATAAATTGATTTTTATATCTTTATTCTCGGATGAAATTGTGAGAAAAATAAAGATCTCTTCCTGTAGATGGGCACAATTCCTTTAGCATGTCCAAGAGGTTCCTATGGGACGAGCATGACACATCCGACCCTCGGCTTATCCCGTCTCAAGTCTTCCAAATACTTCTAGAGATGGTAAAGTAATTGTACCGTTATGTAATAAATGAAGGTAGATGATAGTTGAGGAGATGCAATCTCCATCGTTAGATCTAAGGAGATCTATGAATACAGTTTGCTTTATACTTGTATATAAAAAGGTTCTCCCCCTCATTGTAAATCATCTCATTCACGAGTAATAGAAATTTAGAGCTTCTCTCCCATGAATCCTTGGAATCAGGCTTGAATATTGACTGAGTAAACAAAGGGCACTCTTAACAACAAATTCATAACCTCATCTTGCAAACAATCTATACCACTTTCAATTACTAGAATCAGGTTGGAGTTCACATGCACCATTTGTATCACCTGTCCGCAGAGCCACAGTACTTCAAATCGTGTGAAACAGGCACAATATCGTCCCTACATTCAAAGCATGTTATGTGACAAGCAAGTCGAGATACGTGCTTCCGAGTCATATTCACAGTGAAGCAATGACAAACAACCCATTTAACATATACAGTAGGAATATGTATGTAGCAGATTTAAGCAAGGCAAGTGGATCCTTAGTTCGGAATGATTCCCACTTCACTCATGCACTAAATATTCCGACTTCACTCATGCACTGAATCCCCTGCTAAGAGAGCTCCAGGGACCAGATGGAATGCGAGCACAAGCTTGGCCTGATGCCTCAGTCATTTGCTCGGTCCGGATTCCAGCATTGCACATGTTTGCAAAGGAGCGCATGTGCTTCATCCCATATTGAGAAAGAGATCCACAATGAGTCTCAAATGTTCTCACCTGCATTAAGCATTTGCATCATCACACTAGTCAAGACTGCAAAGAATACTCAATCATTGTGTCAAAAAATCCCATTCCCCCAAAGTGTAAGATTTAAGATCAATAATATAAAGAACAAATCGAACTGACATAGTAAAAGATTCACAATGGCAATGCAAATGTCAGCATCACAGAAATATATCAAACATGTGTTGGTTGAGAGGTCATGAGGGAGTAATTACCAAGCTTCTCAGGCAAGCCCATTCATCAACAAGAGGTTGTCCCGCAGGTCGAACAGCATTCAGCACCTCTGGACCCTTTTTAATTCCAAACAAGAGCTTTCCAATTAGTTTGACACTGTGATCTATATGCATCCGATGTGACATTGCCTCAAAAAATTGCTTCTGCGCTTTGAGTTTCCTAGAAGAGCCTTCAGGAGCTTTACGGAACTGAAACAAAGGCAGACGCAAAATCAGATTTGGTTACACAAGGCTCACACAACTGTTACGTGAGGGCAATTGACAATACCGAATTTCTTCTTTATATAGTGAAACAAGAATAAGAAGATGAGTTGAAAGGAAGAGACTAATTTTTCACTTACTTTTATGTCAAAGGTCAAAGCTGATGGCTACACAGTTTGACTTCTCTAGTTAAGGAAGTCCTTTTACTTCTACTAACACTTTAGCAAAGTAATATGCAGATTTAAGGACCTTCAATTATCAGAAATCCATTGATAGACCTATGGTTCTACAGTTCCATTTTTTGCCGGACCACCCCTTTTAGTAGTTTTTCATTCGATTGATCTTGTGATTCTCATTAGGGAAACAATCTAAGAGAGGTTGCAATTGACCAGACAGCTGCATGTGACAAAACCCTCAAGAATCTATCCTCAAACATTTAGCACCACGGAAACAATCTAGAGGGGTTGCAATTGACCAGACAGCTGCATGTGACAAAACCCTCAAGAATCTATCCTCAAACATTTAGCATCTGGTGGTGCCATGACTTAAATCTAAAGCGTGCAGCCTCAAACATGACGAGGGAGAGAGAAACCTTGTGCCAGAAATGAAGCAGATCGGCATCCCGCTGGTTAACAGCTTTCTGAGGAGGCCTTAGGGAGTTGTCATCCACAAAAGAAGAGTTATCATTTGCAGGATTTGTGCCCATGTACAGGAAGAGATCTTCCTTACTTAACCCTATGTCACCAAATTGCATGACGTGGGAACCGTATGCAGTGTTGTCATTAGCTGTCCTCTTTTTCACCTGCATATGCCAGCCCAAAGAAATACCATAAGATGAGAAGAAGAAGCACAGAGAGTGAAAAGCAACTGAAGCAGTCCAGGCAATATAAGAAGTAACTTCTTCCATGTGCTTGCACTATAGCACTGTATGAATACTTAACCAAGAAATGTACTGCAAAATAGTAATCCTTGCTAAAAGACACTTGGGAGCTCAGTTGCCTGATGGAAGCAAAATTTCTCGACAACAAAAGGTAGAATAAACATTGCTTTCTTCCTAGTTGCTCCACACAATGACGGTATCAATGTCCTTACCAGTTGGTATTGCTGGTGCAGAGTTTCGGTTCGCAGGTTGTGCACCTCACTGTTCACAAAGACAAACCAAAAATAAAAAAAAGTTATGATGAACTTTATGGTTGTTAAACATAAGCTTTGATTTCTCAAGAGCCAATCAAAACAAATGAACCTGATCCAACTATTACAAGGGAACAGAGGCTTGTAAACCAGTACAAGAACAACTGGAATCACATTGAGCATGAATTTAATATGCATATCCAGAGTTGCAATATAAGAAATATTCAATCAAGTTCCATCTGATAATATGGAAGTCATGTCCTTCCTCCTTTCTCCTCTCTTTGTTTTTGGCTATTTAAATTTGCAAACATGGGATCTTCGAGATTCTTAATTGCCAATAGATTAGCAATCTGCAATGGGAATGCTTTTTGATGCGAGTACACAAAAGTCCATGCTTAAAAAAGAGAAAACTACCTCAAAGTCCATATAAGCTAAAAAATTTCAATAATAAATTATGCGGTACTTATTATGAAATTAGATTAGTAGATAAGTATATAATCATGGAAAGAAGATACCAATCAGCAAGCCCCAAAAATGTAACATGGGCAAAAACTTACTATTCAGATAAGAGCACACATGCTAAAAAGGTAAATAATGGATGAGTCCTTAAAAAACAAGGAATTCGAATATTCAAAGGATTACTTATATCTAAACCAAAAGCCCAACATCAGAAATGTATGAAGATCTTAATAGCACATAATTAGCAACTACGATACATATTAATTACCAAGCATCAAATCAAGGAAATTGCACATAATTGACTGCCTCTTTAACCAATAAAATGTTGTTATCTACATTTTCAAAATAATATAAAAGGAGAATGCGCTAATGAAAAATATCTCTGATCTGTCTTTGATCTTTGCAATTAAACAATGATAAATGGACCCAATCATGGCTTTTCAACTGTGCTTTCAATTCCTCCATTCTTGATTTGCAAGACAAACATTCCAAAATCAGATCATTCAATAAAATTTAAAAAACTGGGAATGCATGGACCATGGTCATACATATTGCTACCATTCAACTAATGCACTAAGAGTCGCCCATGATACACCGCAAAATAAATTATCAATCCCAAATTGGAGAAAAAGTCCCCATTATAACACTGACTTCTAATCTAGAAAGAACAAAGTCAAAATGGTATGTGTTTCTCATCTAAAGTCATGAATGAGAAAATTAGGATTTGGGATTACCTGTCTTCCATCCAGGCAACACTGTACAAGTCACCAAGACATGTCTCGTATTCTACTGGAGGGCTAGGATACTCTCCAGGGCAATAGGTGCCCCAACTGCTCTCTTCTGCATTAGATGCTGTTGTTGCATATATGTTCAAACCTTCTGGAAGAAGGCCCTCAAAAATACTTCCCGATTCACAAGCTTCAAGGTAGAATACCTGTGTTTATAAGACAAAGGAACAAAATGGAAAAGTTTTAGACAATGTCCTGTATGAAGCAAACTGTTTTAGTGAACTTAAAATTACCAAGCTTTTATAGGTCCCAGACGCATGCTTCTTTTTCAAGACATCTATCAGATCGTCAGCATATAGGAAAGGGCTGGTGGGCATTCCTGATAAAGATCAATGTCAACCGTGAGATTCTGATATGAAGACAGTTGGATAAATCATCTCTAAATTGGAAAAGGGGTGCAAATGAGATATGAAACCCAATCCAACTTCTATGACTTTATTATAGATATTTCAGTTCAGCTCAACATGTGCCATATGAACACACAAAAGACAATCTACCACCAATGGAGGTCATCTTGTGCAACTATCAAGTACTAACCAAGCACAGCAGTGCCACCATGATCAGCATAGTAGATGAAGATAGTATCATTCTGACCACTATCCAAAACCTTTCCACTGCCTCCTGTGAGAGCAGTCTTGTTTCCAAGGATGACAGAGAAAAAGTTGTTAACGTTAAGTTCATCTCCAGTGTAATCCTGCCAACAGAAAAGTGACTAGTGACTCCACATATGATAACAGACCTCTAGAGAACAATTTTCATCCTGAACCAATGACTAAGCCTTTGAAAACAGACTTTCAACAAATCTAAACAAAAAATTTCATCCTAGACTAGTGGCTAAGCATTTGAAAACAGACCTTTGGAACTCCTTCATAAACATCATCTCCATCTGGACTGTTAATAACAATTCCAAGCCGAGGGTTCTATTCATTGTTAGCAATGTCATCATACATAAAAACAATGATATTTTCATCATTCAACCCTCCTTTCTTCAAGAGCTGATATGCATGGCAAACATCGGCCTGAAAGCTAAGTGCACAAATGGAGCATAGTATCAACAACAGTAAAAAATCCCAACCCAGGACAAATGAAATAAGCAAAGGCAGATAGGAATCCAATTTTGTTTCTAATGGCACTGAAAAGCAAGCTTTAGTTGTTACCCAGAATGTAAAGCACTCTATTCCTTTTTTAACTATAGAAGGATTCAAAGGTTAGAAGAATATGAGAAAGACATGAAAGAAGACTATAGGGAAAAATTTCTCCTTCAATTTAAGTCTCATAGAAGAGGAAAACAACATAAAATTCTACCTCTTCATACAAAAGGAAACTAAACTAGCATCTCCTTCGAGACTATGTTTATTGGTCCATGAAAGTACAGGGAAAGTAAAGAAACATAAACATATCACCGTATAAGCTTAAAAGACTCAATTATAAAGTAGAAAGGTTGTGGATCAGAAAACACTATATCACTTCTGCTTTACTCACTCCTGACTAGCAATTAGATATGAAAATCCAATTTCCTTTCTTTTCTTTTGTATTCTCATCCCCTAGAAAAATCTTCCCATTCCCCATGCAAATTCAATCCACCGAACGTCCAGCAAATTCAGATACTCACGTGTACACTGAACTAATATTAGGAATTAGTACTACCCTTTGTCCATTAAGTAATGGCAGAGCAAGGAAATGAACGAAAATAGCCCATATGCAACCGTTTTAGCACCATCAATGAGCTAAGTTACAAAAAGGCAATATCCTGAAAATTTCCCTCCTTGGCCACAAAACATAGTAAGAGTCTAAGTAATTTCATACGGACCAAGACTTTTTACCAAATTTCATACGGACCAAGACTGTTTACCAGTAGTTGCAGCCAAAGGTATACGCAAATGGACACGAGACTTTCTATTCAAATCATTATTCGATTCGCTAGAGTGACAACATTAAACAAGTCAGTTGATCCAAATTCCAAAGTTCCGAAATTGAAATACGTCGGAATTAGAATTTAAGAAAGATTCTTCACTAGTTGGTTATTCAGAAACCATCAAACACAAACGATTAAGATTGGGTCAATTCTAGTGATATTACCTACAAAATCACTCCTTACAAGATCACACACAAAACTCGCAGAAAAACAACACCGAAACGAAACTTCATCATTTCAGAACCTGCGATTCAGCTCCGAATCGAGTCAAATCCACGATCACACTCATCAAATTAGACCGACGGAAAGGGGAAGAAGGCCGTCGGATTCGAGCTGCGGCCCAGCAAGTCGGGAGAATCACCTGGTGACGGTAGTTCCAGTAACCGTTGGATCCGGCGATCAGGACCGCCCACCTCGTCCCGACGGAGTCATCGTCGCCGCCGTCGTCGCCGGCGCGGAAGAACCTCGAGGCGTCGGACGGCAGCCGGATGACGTTGCGGCCGGCGGCAAGGCCGGCGGAGACGGAGAGGAGGAGGAGGAGGAGGCGGCGGCGGCGGAGGAGGCGGATCATGGCGGCGCGGATCAGGTGGGCCGGGTGGGGGGGCCGGGGGTTGCTTGCGATTACGTCGAGCCGATGGTTATATTTTAGAGTGAGAGAGAGAGAGATAGAGAGAGTATGGGATTGGATAAAGCGGTGATTGGTGGGATTTCATCATTGGCCGCATCGACGGCTGCGATTGGGGCTGCGCCGGGGCCCACCTCAAAGGTTCTTTGAACGACGTGCCGCGGGGTCGCTTTCTCCGTCCAATTCGTCGATGGGGAACGGAACGGACGGTCCAGATGGGACGACGGACGATCGACGAGCGCCGTCCCTAGGAGGGGGACGCACGGGATGATTCCCCGCGACCGCGCGACGGAACGTCCCGCGCGAGAAAGTTAGCTCGGGAACGGACAGGTGGCGGTGGGCAATTTGTAGGCTTGACCGATTGATGGAAGTCCCTAAAATATTGGAACTTCCCAATAGATCACAGATTGGGCGGGTTTAGATTGATTTTTCAACTCATGTTTAACTATTTTTAGAATTCGGTTTCAATTCTCAATTCTCTGAATTCATTTCTATTGCACGTTAGTAATTGGCGCTCAATAATTTTTCATATCGATATGCTAATGAGATTTAAGGTGAGATTGTAACTTTAACTTGAATTTACTCGAGACTTCGATGTCTCACGGTTTGTGTCTAGATACATTTTGGAGGATGGTGATGGGGACTCTTTTCATTTTCTTATGGAGTTGGTAATTGTGTGGAAAAAAGGGGAAATATCTGAAGGAAACCAACATAAAAGGTCAAGGAAAGATTCCTTCCTCTGATTTGCTTTCAATCGATTGGCTTTATGGGCACGCCAACAAAGACGTCCTTAATCGGGTTGATGTGAAATCTTCGAACGGCAGTGGTATACAGAGCAGAATCATTATTGAGCAGAAGACAAATTGCGTGAATACAAGAGAAGGGTTGTCGGTCGGATCACTCCGCTTCGCCTGTCCCTTCCACTCTTCCTTTTCCTAAGCTAGTTGCCCGAGGGATGATAACGACGTTCGACGCGAAATTTTGATTGATTAGCTCATCGTAACACTCAAGGATTAGCTAGATCAAACAAGTGCTTGTGTGTCTTGTGTCTGAGCAACACGAGAATCGCGTAACGCATTGATTCACGTCGTTGTCACCCGAAAATGATAGACAGGGACCCAGATATTTTTAGCTTGCATAGTCCATGTGGAGCTGTAATAACATATCATGGAGGCACAAGACATTCAGTTGATAGGTTTACCAAAGGCAAACCTGGAAAGAACACTGGACGTCCGAGATACGATCTGACCCATGACTAAACACGATCAGGACATTGCAATTGAAATTTACAGGTTCTGTAACGTAAATATACATAACCTCACGAAGGGGGAGTTGTCGGGAAAACTTCGGAGCTCAGCTGAAGGTCATCAAGCTAATTGCAGTTGCAGATTCACTTCCAGAAAGACCAACAGCTGATAAAAGCTCTCAGACACATTGCAAAAGCCAAACATTGAAGTACCGATCACTAACCCACAAACGGTCTTTTGCTCTCATTGGCGGGGCACGATCGCGCTCTCTTCGGCAGGTGCGGAGTCGGCAGCAGGTGATTTTTTCACAAGGGACTTGGGAATGTCAGGTAGTCTTGAGGACATCGCTGTTGAGGGTGCGACAGTAGCATGCACATGTGACGAAAGAGGATGCGTGTGAGGCCCTGACCGCTCTCGTGGATGTGGCCTTCATATTCACTCACGTGTTCAAGCGCATCGACAAGGGCATCATAGACCTGCTGTGGGCAATTATCTGGTCCAGGCTTGTCATGGAGGTAGATGACATCCAGAGTGAAAAGCTTTTGGTTAACTGGCCATTGGTGCTGAGGCTGTATGGATGATCTGCAGTATATGAGAATCTGACGCAACAGAAACACCGTAGCCACATTAGATCTCGATAAGAAGGAAAAGCCTTAATATCGCTAGTACAAATAATGTTCCAAAAGGGACAAAAAGAAGAGAATGAGTCTTCCTTTTTACAACGAATCTTTTCTCATAGGAGGTGATCAAAAAAAGACGTGAGCTTAAATGGCAGAAAGAAATCTAGCAGTTTAACAGACTATGGCACTAACAAACAAGAAAAGAAGTTTTCGTAGACATTTGGGCAACTTACTAGACTGCAAAGCAGCTCTATGCTACAAATTAATATAAGGGAAACTGATATACATGCCTAGGCATCGATTAAGCAAGAGGATAAGCACCTATTGCTTGGTACAATCACCAGCCATCACTTACCACCCTGAACATTCTATTTTGCATGCGAGATTTCTTAGCTTCATGAGCCGCGATTCGGAATAGCTGCGTTAAATCTGCATGACCACAAGCTGAGGTGGCTGAAAGACTCCGAATTGCAGCAGCTGCAGACTCTACATCACTGCTGAACTCCTTACGGAGCTTCAAAATCGAAAACAAGGGAAAAAGATCAAACAAGTAATCATATATGTAATATTAAACAAAGGATTTGACAATTCATTGCCAGCTTTGTCTTGCTTTGGCTACGTGCTTGATCTACATAATAGTTACTTTGAATGGATACTGCATCTTGAGTTATGTAAGGGATACTTGCAACAATATCGCATAGCACTCCAAAACACAGCCAGGTCACAATGTCATGGCTGGGTTAAAAGCAGCTCTGTGTTAAAAGTAGAGCCTTATTCGTAACTGCACAATCTAATTTTGGGCTTCATTATCATTATTTCAAGCATGGCATACAAGTACGAAATGGCTCTCCCTCTCATCAATCAAACACCCCAGCTCCCTGAGGGTATTCTAATATAAATTAGCTACAGCACTTCATCCCTCGGCAGCAGTAGCGTTCACCGTTTTGATATCATAATTTGGTAATTCATTTCACCTCTGCACATTCCCTGACAAGAGAACAGCTAAATACACAGACATGAATGGTCAGACCAGAATGCTTTCTAACAAGGATCAGCGGTGCAAACAGGAACCAAATACTATCCAATGGAGGCATTCTGGGGTGTTGGGTATTTTTCTATGATTCTGTAGGCATGGGTTTTCATCTGGTTCAAAATATGCAGAACATGCAATCACAAACATTAGTGTTTCCATTCAAGAACTTCTCAGTTTGAGTGTACAAAGAGTTCATGCATGTGACGTCCAAAATTGAGCAAGAATGTCAGTCATCCATGAGAAACATAAAATCGTGAAATCCTATGATCGCACCATATGACGCAATCTACCAAAATTCATTGTAAAAACAGCATCAAGCAAGCACGTTTACACTCCTTGTCATGAAAAATTAGCTAAAAGGAGGGCAAGCATCAAGTCCAATCCAAAAGAAATTTTCAGTGGCTGCAGGGAATCGGGCGTTCTATCACGAAGTCATTTCTGCTTCCTAGCAACTAGCGTTGCTCCAATATGCTAGCAATCGAAAGAAGAATTGGATTGGGAGCACAAGCAATTGAAACCTGGATTTTCTAAGAAGTTGCCGATGGATACACTCCCACACCTCTGCAACTCCATCATTCTCCCACTTCCAATATGGAAGATGTATTTTACTCTACTGATCTAGTGACCTTCAAATCCGAAACTACATTGAGCAAATCACCTCATTCTAGAGGGAATCAATTCAACCCTAAAACGCACCAAAACACCATCAGGGACCCATTTCGCAGACGAAAATCAAAGCACGCCACAGAACCAAACCCCAGCGATCGCCAAAACTCTCGGGAACGCAACCAAGCACCCATTTTTCCAAATTCGAAAACTATATGGAGCAAATCACCTCATTCCAGAGCGAACCAATTTGACCCTAAAACGCACCGAAACACCACCATCAGGGTCCCATTTCGCAGGCCAAAATCAAAGCACGCCACAGAACCAAACCCTAGCAATCGCCCCAACTCTTGGAAACGCAATCAAGAACCCATTTTTTCCAAATTCGAAAACTACATGGAGCAAATCACAATCACCCCATTCTAGAGGGAATCGATTCATCCCTAAAACGCACCGAAACACCACTATCAGCAACGCATTTTGCAGGAAAAATCAAAGCGTGCCACGGAACCAAACCCTAGCAATCGCCGCAACTCTCGGGAACGCAATCAAGATCCCATTTTTCCGAAAAATCACAAGGAGGGGGGGAGTACCCAGGAAGCGGATTTGGAGAGGGTGGCGAAGGCGAAGCGGTGGTCGGGGTTGATGGCGAGCTTGGAGTGGACGAAGAGGAGGAGGGACTGCTTGATGGCGTCGAGGCGGGCGAAGGGGCGGCCGCCGGGGCCCGTCGCCTTCATCTCGACCAGGGACTCCGCGTCCACGTCGACGCAGAAGAGGATGTCCTCGCTGCTGATCCGCGCCGGGTTCAGCACGTAGCGCGGCGCCGCCGCCGCCGCCGCCGCCGCGTCTCCCTCCACTCCCTCCATCATCATCACTCTCGTCTCGCTCTCGCTCGCGGCTCGACTGAGAATCGCGATCGCTCGATTTCGGAGGCGCCGCAGTGACATGGGAGCATGCTTCCGGTGTCGTATCTGACACGTGGCGCGCTTTTATTAATTGACTTTTGATTAGACCGCTTAAACGGGTGGATCGGATTGTATACGAGTCGGGTCAGATCCGATCCAAGTTAACCAATTTGTCTGCAATGCAAATTTAGTGAAATATATTTGACCCACTCTTTCAAATCTAGTGAAAAGTTATAAGTAAATTGATATGAGAGCATGGGATGAGCGAGAGTGAGAAGAGTATGAAGAAAGAGTCATAAAGATGAATAAATCTTGTTCTATGCTTGATTATAGGTAAATTGTAAACCTATTTAACATTCATATTATTTTGTCATTATAAACTCATTTATGGCTCATTTACTAAATATATTAACCCATATAATAAGAAAGCCCGTCAAATATGGGTTAAGGAATTGGTGTATGATAAATTTTGACAGGTCTACTTTTAATAAAAATATATTAATTGTTAATACAAAAAAAGACCAAGCATTGTTCGACAACTTAATCGATAGAATTCTTCACAATTAAGATGTTAATAGGAGCATAGGCTAATTACTTGGACTGTGCTTGCTTCGACTTTTGGGGGAAAGTTTCTAAAAAAATATAAAGGACTTTATACTAAAGTGTTTTTGAAAATACAAATAATGTTTGATAAATTGTAATTTAAAAGTGTATTAAGAAACAATTTTGCTTGAAATGGTATTTGAAAAATCATGTTTTTTAAAGGACTTTTACTATGCCAACAAAAAAAAGGACTTTTGCTATATATATACAAAAAAAAAAGGCTCAAACAGGCAAATGGCTCAGAGGCTGATGGGTCAATTGAGCTAGATTTGGCATCGACTATTACCAAGGTCATCGAGGTAGTGCGACCTCTAGGGAGGACATTTATGGAATTATGAAAGTTTATCGATAGCAAAATTAAAAGGAAAAAAAATGTATTAACATTCCAAAAATACTCAAAACCCAAAGCAGCTCTGGATAAGCCTTAGGTTAAAGGCCTTTTGAGTTTACGTCTTCCCAAAGCTCTCCAAAAAATTTGCCAAACACCATTTGCGAAGACCGATTTTATTCAATAGAGATGTCAACACTAAGTGCTGGAGCAAATAGTCAAAAAATGAGGTAGAGCAAGGGCGCATTTAGCAACTTGTCATATAGTAATTGATTATATATATTTATTTATGGGAATAGATTTGGAACAAAATTCGTCTAGTAAATTTTTTGTTCCTAAGAACATCTGTTTGATAAATTTTTTATTCTCGAGAATAGATTTGTAACATAATCAATGAGTAAAAAAAAAATTACTTCTTTATTTCGAGAAACAATTCCAAAATCAAACCAATCTAATTTTTTTTTTCTTTTTCTTTTTTTTTTATTGTTCTTCTTCCTTCTCTCTTCTTCTTCAAATGTTGCTGCTGTCGTCCACCATTATTGATTGCCAATGATTGGTTGGGCAAGGTCGATGAAGCTCACCAATGGCTTGGTAAGCCTCC
Organism: Eucalyptus cladocalyx; assembly: GCA_017140615.1. Taxonomy (NCBI): domain Eukaryota; kingdom Viridiplantae; phylum Streptophyta; class Magnoliopsida; order Myrtales; family Myrtaceae; genus Eucalyptus; species Eucalyptus cladocalyx. The sequence continues at coordinate 36,027,728 of CM029518.1, forward strand.
AGCAAGCTCACTGGGCCTCGCCCAACCAAGGCTCGATTGAAGAGGTTGCCGATTCTTGTCTGGCCGATTGCTGATCATCCCGAGGCCAACAATTGACCAAAGCTTGAAGAAGAAGAGAAGGAAAAAAAAGTAATAAAATTATTAAAAAATTTAAAAAAAAATTGTTTTGATTAAAAATTTTGAGGACGTACCAAACGTAATTCTATTTCAGGAATAGAAATTTTGAAGTTATTATATATCTTCAAATGCTTAAAAATTGTTCACGAGAACAAAATAAAAAAGAATCACTGATCAGAAATTGTTCTTGGGAATAAAATGGTTACTAAACGCACCCCAAGTGAGCAACTCCGTCCACAGGAAAAATAGCACATCAGGTAGCAAAGTCAATAACCTTGGATGTTGTAACCATATGTAGATGGAGCCACATAGGGCATTTTTTAATTCTTAGTAACCATTGGTGTAATTGTCAATTGGAGTTATAAATGTCTATCTTGTATTTTTTGAGAAGGACCGCCAATCAATTTAAGAACGTGTTGTTCATTTTTACTTTGAACATATTTTACTCTTCCAAATATAACTTACAATTGCCCTCAATATTTTTATCATTTATATTCCCGTCCAAAAATCAACAAAAGACCATTCACATCATCTCACGATTCAAAGTGATCCATCCATATTTTTTAAGGGTATTTTACCCTTTACGGTGAAACATATAAAATTACGTGAAAATGTTTGGATGAAAGCAATTTTCCTCCTCTCCAGCACGGTATCAAATGATCTCGAATATCAAGTAAAGCGAACATTGATGAAATCTCTTACCAGGAATCCTTAGTGGGGTGACGAGCTGCACAACCCCAAACGGAAACAACATTGGAGGAGTCTGACCTCTAAGTTTCTAATGATGAACTCATGACTGCTCCATCAATTGGCTTCAAGGATGTTCCAGTTTTAAGGTAAGTAAGGAAGAGAAGGAAAGCGTATTATACAACTTAGTAATTTGACAGTAAAATTTAACGGAAACTAACATAAGATAAATTTGTCACAAGTATATCCGTTTGGAGTAAATTTGTCAAAAGTGTATCGGTTTGAAGTTTTTGGTGATTAAAAAATTAGTTTATGGTAAATTTATCATAGGTGGACCAGTTTATGGTTTTTAGGGTATTAATCATTTAATAAATTATAATTTGAAAGTACATCAAAAAACAAGTTTGATTAAAATGGTGTTTGAAAAATCATGTTTTGCAAAGGACTTATACTATTCTTTTTATTTTAAAAAAATAAAACCTCAAACCAACAATGGACTCGGCGGCCAACAAGTTGATGGCGAGCCAAATCTGGCATCGGCTACCGCCAAGGGTCGTTGGGATCGCGTGACCTCCGAGTAGCATGAGGGGAGGACATTTCTAGAATTACGAAAGTTTAGAGAAAGCAAAATTAGAAGGAAAATAATGTACTAGCATTCCAAAAATACTCAAAACCCAAAGCACCTCTAGACCAATTTTTAGAGCTTACGTCTTCCCAAAGCTTTCTAAAAGATTTGCCAAACACCATTTGCGAACGATTTTGGTCAATGGAAATGTCAATGCTATGTGCTAGAGCAAAGAGTTGAAAAATGGGGAAAAATACTAAAAAAGTTCTAAACTTATTATATTGATACCAATTCAATTATAAACTTTTCAATTTGACCAATTTAATCCTAAACCTTTTACATTTGGTACAAATTCAGTTTATTTGTGTTAGGAAAATCTCTTATGATATTTTGAAGATGAAAAAATAAATCAAAGGCAACTAACGTGTTTAATGGTTAAGTAATAGACCATGCAGATGATATAATATGTAAATAATATTGTCAAAGTCTGAAGACGATCAGAAGACTGAACGGAACACATGTCCAAAGTATATTCTGAAGATTTCCAGACTTTAGTGTCAAAATTTGAAGATTGTTAGACTTTAGTGTCAAAGTCTGTCTACATCAGAAGTCTGTGCTCAGACCTTAAAGCTAAATCTGTTCAGACCCAGATTGTAAAGTCTATTGCACTCAGACTCATATTGTAAAGTCTATTGTTCTCAAACTTTACATCCAAATTTGACAGAACGTAACTCAAGCCATAATCATATAACGGCTAGTGAGCTGGTTTGGATTCCATATCAAGATTGATTTGATTGACTCAATCTAATTGATTGACAATTGGATCTTAAAGACAATAACTTTCTATACGAAAAAGCTTTACTTATGGAAATCAAGATTCTGTTTGTATGGGCGATCGGAATCAATTTGGGATTCTACTTTTGTCACTCAACGGCTACCAAATCTTCCAGATACAGAGCTGTCCAATGGGTAGATTGGAAGACGATTCTCGAGATACTGTCCAACGGCCAGTTTGGAAGTGAAGGAGTATTTAAGGAGATGAAGAACCGGTGAGAAAGTAAGAAACAGAGTGTAGAATTTATGATTCCAAAGTCTGAGTGACCTTCAATCATACATTTGTCTTTGATGAGCTTAAACGTTTGTGATCGTGAGAGAAATACTAAAAGAGTGACTTAGTGAGATAGTGCGATCTACTACTAAGTGTTTGCACTCAAAGTTGTAATCTCTTGTTGATTGCATAGTAAAATCCAACCAAGAAGACTGTTAGCGTGTGAGAGTGAATGTAAGCTTGGATTAAGCCAAACCACTATAAACCGTGTCTTCTTATTCTCTTCTCTGAATCTCTTTATTTTGTTTGTAGTTCTATTTAACTGCTAAAGTCTGATCTCGTTCAAAATCTGCTGCTCTTCAGACTTAGTTTCAAAAGTTTGTTGTTATTCAAACTCAGGTTAAAAGTAAAGGTTTTCACTGTATTTTGCAGAATCTGTTTTTACACATATTCACCCCCATTTAGGTGTTTATACTAGCACTTTTAATCTGGTCATTTTTTACTGGAAAAGACTTACATGGATTCCAAGTCAATGCCAATCGGCGCTAACATGGACGTTAGAGTCGCTTTAAATAAAACAAAAAAACTTTTTTTTTATTATCTCAAAACGCCTCGTTTTGTTTGCCCTGATCAATCCCTCCCTCAGTAACAATTGCTCTTTCACCTCACCTCCCTTCTGCCTTTGTGCCATCGCCTCTAAGCTAGACCAAAGGTTTGATCTTTTCTCCGTGGCCACGCTATCTAATCAAATAATACTCAAGTTTTACTCAAGAGTTTTGCTCAATCGTTTGCAATTTCTCTTGCTTGTATGCTTTTGTAGTTCGAAATCGCCAACCCTACCATTAGTTGCTAGAAAAGGCTTGAGATTGACGATGACCACAAATTGTTAGTTCTTTATACCTTTGCTCTTTCCTGTGCTCGTTTGGTTTAACAAACTCTTTTGAATGTGGGTTAGTTCTTAATTTCGTTTGATTTTTTTGTAGACAACGTTGTGTGGTGCCCATATTTTTTGTTTTTTGTTTTTGGCTATTGTTTATGCTCGTTTTGCTTGTTAAGATATGCTGTTGTTAATGTTAGGGAGTGTGTTCAATGCATTAAGTATTTATTCGTTTGGTTTAACCAACTTGTCTATATGTGGGTTAGTTTTCAATTTCTTTTGATGTTTTGCAGACAATGTTGTGGCGTCAAGTTTTTTTATTTTTTTTTATTACCGTTTATGCTTGTTTTACTTTTTTAAGATATGCTTGTTGATGTTGGGGAGTGTGTTTAGTGCATTGAGTTTTTGTTTGTTTGGTTTGACGAACTCATTTAAATATGGGTAAGTTTTCGATTTTGTTTGATGTTTTGCGGACAACGTCGTGTGGTGCTCAGAATATTTGTTTTAGCTACTATCTGTGCTCTTTTTGCTTGTTAAGATATTCCGCTATTAACGCTAGGGAGTGTGTGCAGCGCATTGAATTTTTTCAACTGTTGTGTGGTTTTCCCGTGATGTTCATTAGTAGCATATGGGATAATTGGTTTATCTTGAGATAGAGAAATGTTGTTTGGGGGGGGGAGGAAGGGTACTAAATGCTAAAACTTGAGTAGATTTACCATTTGATTCCTACTTTATAAAGAATTTATCTTATCTATGTATGTGCTCATAAAGAGTTGTTGGCTTAATTGGAGTTGAAATCCTATTTGCCTAAACTTTGTAGTTGATGCTGATGTTTGCTTAGATTTTGGGACATCAAGATCGATATCATGTGTATAGTTTGCGAGAAAAATCACTCTAATGTTGGCTTTGGCTAGACATGAATATATATACTCTGATGTAGTTGGTTCAGCATTTGTCTTTGAGGCATGAAACAGATTTTTGGAGTTCTTATTTGCGTTTTCTTTTAGTAAGCTTGTTGCATCCTCGTTACCAAAAAAAAAAAAAAAAAATAGGGATAGGAATTGTAGTTCCACATTATGAGGTGCATTTGGAACCTGGTTTTCTACCGTTCAGATTGATTTTATATCGGAATGAGTTATGTTGTTGCTATTGAGGTTAGGCCATGTAGATATACGCCAAACTACTATTGTTGAACTTCTTTACAGGTTAGGAATGTTCCGACTAGTATTGATTTTAAAAGCATAACTCTACAATCTTCACAATTGATGAAGACATTAATGAATTTGTCATAGTTGAGGACATTAGCCCCCATAATCAACAATGATACATCTATGTTTTTGCTATTGTGGCGTCAAATATCCTTTATAGACAACAAAGACAAAGGAGAATCGATAAAGAAGATATTACGGCTGCCTAAAATACAAAATCGAGGAAAGTTGTGGTTTTTTTTATTTAGGTTGATAAAAAATGTACTAATCAACAAGAAGTGTGTTGATGATATTTCACCAAAGCAATGTTGAAGAAAAACCAGTTTTGACCCACTCTTAGTGAGGATGATGGCATTCCAATGGATATTGAAATCAAAGCTCTTAAAGCATAATTGAAACACGTCAAACAATATGTGGCAAAGTTAAAGAAATAAAATTTAACATTGAAGACTATGTTGATTGTATCATGAGTTTTTATAGTAATTCTAAGAAACATGCTATTTGGAAATTTAAAACTCAATGATGTAATGAGCTTGTCGTTGGATGTGTTAATATTGATCTTGTTATATAATCTATTTTAGTACATTGTTGCAATATAGTTTGTATTTGTCCACATGTTGGAGTATGAACATGAACGGAGTGAAATCTGTTTGCACTCTCTTATGTCATATGCAATTTTATTTCTCAACCTCAACACCAAAGACATATCGTTCTTGATGTCACGACGTGCTATTATGAGTAATGAAATGCGATATGACAAAAAAAAAAAAAACAATACAATCTCACTACTTCATAAACAAATGACCACAACATAATAAACAAGCAAATAATATATGTACAACCTTCCGTCCAAATGGTTGCCAAAGAGTAAAAAGAAGACAATTTCTTATTAAAGGTTCAAAAAACCTATTACACGTGGGACATCACTATTTGGGTTGTTGTATATTTATTAAGGAAGTACAAAAGAAAAAAAAATCAATGTAAAACTCATGCCCTAGAACTTACAACAAGTAAATTGAAATAAGACGATTGGACAAATATATGAACTCTGTGTCACACATGAAAACAAGACACTAAAATTGAAACAAGCTTGAAGAGATACATTTCTAGAGAAACACATATTACAACCACAATATAGAGAAACACATATCAATAACTAAATCCTTCAAAATAACATGATTATGCCCCAAAAGTTTCTTGCGCACACATATTAAATGGGCACGCAGCACCAGGCATAGCTTCAATACCCGCATTACCATCATCTCCATAAATCAACAAATACACCAAAAGAATTCCATCACCAAGTGCCAAAAATAACATTAACTCCAAAGACAATTAAATAAGTAAGAGCAAAACTCATTATCTTCTCTGAAACCATTATTGAACTTACGAGGTTAAGTTTTTCTTCAACAACTTTGCTAGTTGTTGTCTATATTGGAGAAAACTTCCTTATCTGTTTTGAAGTTGACAAAACGTTTTCTTTTATCAAAATCTGAAGATCGCCAAACTAAAGATTTAAAGTCTGCCATTACTAACAGTTTCTAGACCGATGAAGAAATCTTATCCAGATGTGAGTATATCTTTTAAGGATTTGATTCGTTTGATTGAAGATTATCTCAAGGCCGGAGATAGCATCCTGAGATTTATTATTCATATTGCATTTAATTCGAGTAATTTAGATCCGTTAATTGGCGAAGTATACTTGGAAGGTTCTACTTATGGAAACCTAGATTCTGATTGTATGGGCGAGTAGGATTTGTGGACTATTATCATATTCCTTAAGTAACTCGAGATCTCCTTAATTGATTTTGTCCAACGGGTATATTGGAAGAACTCTTTTGGAAGGTGCCAACGGTTATGAAGGCATGGAGGAGTATATAAGGAAGACGCTCTAATTATTCGAGTGTATGCGAGATACTAAAGCTCATTGTTTTTTGCTAGTTCATTTGTTGAGCTTAAATTTGTATTCAAAAGAGAGACTAGATACTTGTGAGACCTTGAGAAAGTGGAATCAAGGACGTGAGACTGTAACATCTCTTTTGATTCACAGTGAAATCCAGCAAGTGCGCTGTCAGTACGGGAGAGTGGACGTAGGCTTGGTCTAAGCTGAACCACTATAAAATCTTGTGTTTCAATTCTCTTTCCCTTATATCTTTACTTAATTCGCAGTCTTATATTTTAACTTACAATTTTTTGCATCTTCAGTCTACCGTTTTCATATAAGTTGAATTAAGTTATTAAGTTTCATAAATTTTGTTTTTACACCTATTCACTCCCTCTAGGTGTTCGTACTAGCACTATCAATTGGTATCAGAGCCTATATACTCATTTAATTGAAGTGTTTTTACTTCAGGGTTAAAGATCCATGGCTAGTATGTTGGCTCCAGGTTTGGTTGAAGGGTAAAGCAATACCAGACCGCCTTATTTCGATGGAAATGAATACAACATATGGAAAAACAAGATAAAAGCATTTCTAAGATCGAAAGATCCTTTGGAATGGGATGTGGTAGACAAAGGAATCATTCTTAAAGCTACAACAGTCTCGGAAAGGGGGAAAGAAGCTGCAGAGGCTAGCGACATGACTCAAGAAGAGATAACCAAGAGACAAACTCTTGATGCAAACGCAATTTACTCCTTATATTGTGTATTATCTCCTACTGAATATAACAGAATATCTTCTTGTGAAACAGCTAAAGAAGTCTGGGCTAGACTGCGCATCACCTATAAAGGAACATATCAAGTGAAAGAAACCAGAATCAATATTTTGTTCGGTCAATATGAAGCCTTCAAGATGAAGCCAAGAAAATCTATTACTTACATGTTTAGCCGTTTTACGAAGTTGTAAATGGCCTTGAGTTAGGGTCAATCAATCTCAGAACTCATGAAAGTTAACAAATTGCTACATGGACTTTCCAAAGAGTGGAATCACGTGAAAACCTCAATAAGTGAAACACAAAGGATCATGCCACTCTCCGTTGACGAATTGGTTGGCACACTTCAATCCTATGAAGTGAAGCAAATTAATGAAGAAGAAGATCCCAAAGGTAAGAAGTCTATTGCCTTAAAATCTAACGACGATGAACGGATGTTTACTCATTTTCAGCCTAGATCGGGAGTGGCTGCAAACATTACTGATGGCTTCAATCTGTTAGATCGAAAAGTCATAAGAAGGTTTATTCGAATCTTTTGAAGAGAGGGGTGATAAACCCTAGAACTGTTGACTTTGATTTCCTTGATTCAATATAGGTCAATCTGTGTGAGAAATTTGCTTTATTGCATCTAGAACGGTTCTATTCTGAATCCATTGCTACTTTTTCTAAACTCACCATGTACTTTTACTCAAACTTATTCTTCTTGGATGCAAACAATTTTACTTTCATTGTGAATGACAAGGAATTTCTGGTGAATACAGACACATTGGCTGACATAATTGGGGTGGAAAGAACGAGTTTCCAACCAATTAATGTGTCTATTGCTCATGCTATTCTGTCGTTGGTGAGAGACAGGGATGTTGAAGGGAAGATTTCTTACTCAAGGATGAGTGCTTCTAACATTTTGCTGCACAAGGTTGTGATAAACTGCATTCGTCCCAAATCGACACCCAAGACTGATGTCTCTCGATCGGAAACTAAATTGATGTGTGCTATCACTACTGGATTTAAATTCTCTTTGCCTCACACCATATTGTTTCATATGTACCGCACTATGGTAAAAGATAAATGACAACTCCCTTACTTTGCTCTTATCTCGCGTCTCTTTAGATACTTTAAAATTCACATCTCTGCACTATTATGCCTATCAACCATCTCTCTAATAGTGATTGGTTTTTTGGTTTCAAAATGGTCACAAAGATGAGATTGAAAGAATTGAACAAAGTGTTGGAGCATATGAAGGAGAAGTCTCCCACCAAAGCAAAACAAGACTCTGCTGCTGTGAAAAGAAAAGGCAAGGAGCTCATGGTTGCTTCAGTGAAGAAAAAAAGAACCCTTATTTTGCAAGATGAAGAAGATGATGATGAACTGACTCTATCAGCCTTGAGAAACTTAAAGAGTTTTGTTAGCTTTCGTGAGACAAGAGAAGAGCCAAAAGAAGAGAAAAGAGGGAGAGAAGACACAGAAAAGGAAGAAGAAGACGAAGAGGAAGGAAGAAGAGAAGAAGAAAAGGAAGAGGAAGAAAAATAGAGAGAAGGAGAACAAGATCAGGGTCAAGAAGACTCTCTTGAGCTAACCTTGGCTATCTCTCTATCTAGTGCATCTGAGATAAAAGGAACTGGATCTGTTGATGCTCAACACTTTGAAGATGAGGAAACCTTACCTACTCCACCTGAGGGCATCAAAACAGGGGGAGCTATTGGACCAAAAGGTATTTCTTCACCTTTATTTGCTAGTGATGTAAGTCATTCTGCAGCAGACCCAGAAGATGTGTATGCCTCGCACTATCTAGAAGATAATCATGGTGGACAATCTGCTGGAGCTCCATCGTTTCTCAAAATCCCTGAATTTGACTCGATTGGTCCTAGTGATGCAACAGCTCAAACAACAGACTTTTCAAGACTGCTGGAAATTCTATTGGAAGTTAGAAAACAGTAATATGCTATGAGATTTGAGATGCAGGATCACAAGAATGCTTTTAAGGCCACTTCAGTGTTCTTGCATGAACAATTGAACGCCCTAAAGATTCAAGTACAGTCTAATGTGCTGGGTGAAGATTTTCAATCATTGAAGTAGAGTTTCGAAAGGCTTGAGAAGACAGTACATTCTATGAGAGAATTCGAGCTTGTTTGCATTCCCAAACAACCTTGATTTTGACTCCATTTTCAATCCATCTCTTTTTAGTCTATTCTTCATTTTTTGCTATTGACAAAAAGGGGAGAGGTTTTATGCAGATTTGATTTGATGACTTATCTTCATATCTTTTTGATTGACTTTTTGATTTGGACTTTATCTTCTATTTGGTGTGGTTTTGATTCGGACTGGTTTGGACTGATGATGCTTGCAATTAATTTAAGCTATTATTGATTATGTTAAAGATAGTTGTGTTTACAGGACTAACACGTTTTTTGTGGTTGCAGAATTGCTACTATCGTTATCGTAATCTCTAATTTTCATTTATAAGAAATCTTGGTTTGCTTAAGTGTTGTCTTGTAGGTCAAATTGTCCAAATTTGCGGGAAAGTTTTGTCACCATAAAAAAGTGGGAGATTATTGGAGAAAACTTCATTATCTGTTTTGAAGTTGATAAAACGTTTCCTTCCATAAAAATCTGAAAACCGCTAGACTCAAGATTTAAAGTCTGCTTTCATTGATAGTTTCTAGACCGACGAAGAAATCTTATCCAGATGCGAGTATATCTTTTAAGGATTTGATTCGTTTGGTTGAAGATTATTTCACGGTTGGAGATAGCATCCTAAGATCTATTATTCGTATTGCATTTAATTCGAGTAATTTAGATCCGTTGATTGGCGAAGTATACTCGGAATGTTCTACTTATGAAAACCTAGATTCTAATTGTATGGGCGAGTAGGATTGGTGGACTATCTTCATATTCCTTAAGTAACTCGAGATCTCCCTAATTGATTCTGTTCAACGGGTAAATTGGAAGAACTCCATTGGAATGTGCCAACGGTTATGAAGGCATGGAGGAGTATATAAGGAAGACGCTCTAGTTATTCAAGTGTGTGCGAAATAGAAAAATTCCAAAATCTGAAACTCATTGTTCTTTGCTAGTTCATTTGTTGAGCTTAAATTTGTATTCAAAATAGAGACTAGATACTTGTGAGACTTTGAGGAAGTGTAGCAAAGTTTCCACATTGTGGAATCAATGACGTGAGATTGTAACATCTCTTTTGATTCATAGTGAAATCTAGCCGGTGGGCTGTTAGCGCGGGAGAGTGGACGTAGGCTTGGTTTAAGCCGAACCACTATAAAATCTTGTGTTTCAATTCTCTTTCCCTTATCTCTTTACTTAATTCGCAGTTTTATATTTTAGCTTACAATCTTTTGCATCTTTAGTCTACCATTTTCATATAAGTTGAATTAAGTTATCAAGCTTCGTAAAATTTGTTTTTACACCTATTCACCCTCTTTAGGTGTTTGTACTAGCACTTTCAGTCCAAAGACGAAAATTTTTTACTCCTTTAGAGTTGAAATGTTGTCCATCTTTATCTATTATATGGAGTCCACATGGTCAGCACAATATATATATATAGATAAGTTAGTCGTATGACTAACAAGAAGAATAGCAAGTCGAACAACACCGTATAATAGTAAAATATAGAACTTGTTGACAGGAGCATGCACTACATTCTAATGATAAAATTCCAACCGAAATACAAGCTATTTATCCTTAAGAAATAAAAATGGAAAAAAATGAGTAGTTTACCTTCAATGACTTGTTTCCCTCCAACCCTTTAGCCAAAGCATTGGCCCCTAGTGCACCACCATAGTTGTGGCTGAAAATACATCATCCATCAAAATCTTCAATGAAGCAAAACAAAAGCACGTCACTAGAAGCATATCAAAGATGTGCCAACCATGGAAATGCAAGTTCACACATGCAAACCAAACTCAAGTGCATCTTTGTAGTAGAGACTAAGATTTGTTGATAAACTTAAACTAGTGCAGATGAGACAACAAGAAATTTCAAAACGGATAGGTACAATTTTTCGGGGACCATCATTGGAAAGTTAACTTACTTTAGATGCAAAATTTTGTATGGTATTATTCTCCAACAATGCTCCTGCAAGACTTGTAAATCCCTAACACTAGCGAATAAATGAACAGTTGATAAACAGAATAGTCTAGCAAACTTTTGGTTCCTAACAAATAACAACTGGCTAACAATCTTAGATGATAAAGTAAATGCGTATAGAATAATCAATCATATTTTTGTTGAGTTCAAGAATTCGCAAGGTTGAGTTTTTTTTTTTCAACAACTCTGCAATAGTCTTAGCTCCCTCCACACAAAAAGTATGATGACATCTCCAACCTGTTACTATTTGGAAGGCTTAAACTTCATCCAGAATTCAGTGCTTGGTAAACATGTTGTAGTCAAGACAAAGAATACCTCATCCCCAAATCAGTACTATTCAGTAGGAGCTTCTGGATAGCAGTATTTTTTACCAATACATCGGACTCTATCAACAAGAACATGTCACTAAAGAGCTGCTTCGAAAACAAGAAATTTCAAATCATAAGAGACAAAGAAACACATGTACTAGAGCGTCGATGTGAAAAACTGTGTTGTTATTTGCAAAAATAAGCAATAATCAAATAATGGAAACACTAAAATTGATCCATCAGGCATGGTTTAACATTAACACACCAAAGTCGACAACTCTCATCAGAACATCGGAAAGATATATTGGTGGCTTACTCAAATTACATTATTGTAACCCAAACTCTCAGCCAAAAAAAAAATAATCCTTAAACAACCTCTTGACAATAGATGGTGCAATGCCAAACCTTAAACAACCAAATTCTAACCGGTTCCAATTAGGAAAAGCTTCTCATCATAGTCTAAAATCACCCCTACTTTCTTCCTCACAGCAAATCAACAATAACTTTAAAACTTTCATACCAAAAGTCACGACCACAAATACTCCGGCAGGAACAGCTAAGGACGCGACCTGCTTCACAGGAGCCACAACGGCCAGCAAAGGACTCTTCCCCTCGGCCTCCCGATAAGCTCTCTGACTCTGGCTGGAATTAGAAGCCGAAGCAGCCAGTATCACCAAGCCTCCATACCTGAAAAATCTCCGTTTATTCCACGACAGAGGCCCCATCCGCGCACGCAAAGTGCCGTGCGTGCGCAATAGCGGGAGCACAGCACGCTAAAGAACCCAATCTCCGGCCCACGGCTTCGACCCGCAGCGTTAACTGCAGATGCCGCCAAACAATGAATCCGATAGGCAAGAGAGATGGAGGAAGTGGAGGCCATGGACATGTAGCCCGATTTACATGTGCATTGAAGAGGTGCCCATCTTCATCTGCGTCGATAGGTCGAGGGGCGTTTCTGAATTTTCCCTGGATTTCTTGAATGATAGAGCCAAGGTCAGAGCCTCGTGTAATGGCTTGCTCTGTTGCTCAGCTTCAATGGGTGTGTGAAGTTTCCTAGTTTTCGTGTACCTGGATTGGAAAAGAACCAGAGGAAAGCCGTACAAGCGATCAAGACCGGAGGTAGCGAGCTTGTTGCGCGTTTCCTCCTTCCTCATCATTTCCGACGCTGGGTCATACGCGGGCAGCTCGAAGACGCTCTTGTTGATGTTCCGACTGCTGGAAATGGCAAGATGCTGCAGAGAGAGGGGGGGGGATAGAAGAGCGGCGGGCTAGACACCACCAGGTTCCCTAGAGATCAGCGCGAGCGCGGGTGGGAGAGAGGAGTGAGCTGATGTATCATAGCTGCCGATGAGACTCCGGAGGTGACGGCGGAGGCAAAGGGCGCTCGAGACCCAGCAGCAGGGACCCTCTTTCCGATTTTGAAGCTCCGTAAGGAGTTCAGTAGCGATGTAGAGTCTGCAGCGGCTGCAGTTCGTAGTCTTGCAGCTACCTCAGCTCGTGGTCATGCAGATTTAATGCAGCTATTCCGAATCGCAGCTCGTGAAGCGAAGATATCTTGTGTGCAAAATAGAATTTTCAGGGTGGTAAGTGATGGCTGGTGAATTGTACCGAACAATAGGTGCTTGTCCTCTTGCTTAATCAATGCCTAGGCATCTATATCAGTTTCACTTCTATTAATACGTACATAGAGCTGCTTTGCAGTCTAGTAAGTTGCCCAAATGTCTACAAAGATTCTTTTCTTTTTTGTTAGGGCCCAAGCCTTTTAAACTGCTAGATTTCTTTCTGCCATTTAAGCTCACGTCCTTTTTTATCACCTCCTATTAAGAAAAGATTCGGTGTAAAAAGGAAGACTCATTTTCTTCTTTTTGTCCCTTTGGAACATCTATTCGTACCAGCGATATTATGGCTTTTCCTTCTTATAGAGATCTAACGTGGCTACGGTGTTTCTGTTGCGTCAGATTCACATAAACTGCAGATCATCCATACAGCCTCAGCATCAGTGGCAAAAGCTCGTCACTCTGGATGTCATCTACCTCCACGACAAGCCTGGACTAGATAATTGCCCGCAGCAGGTCTATGATGCCCTTGTCGATGCGCTTGAACGCGTGAGTGAATATGAAGGCCACGTCCACCAAAGCGGTCAGGGACTGACACGCATCCTCTTTCGTCACATGAATGTTTCAAGATCCCATCTGCAAACCTTGGCATTTGAAAGAGATCCCAGAGTCATAGACAAACTCTCACGGGAAAATGATCCTTCAGGATGCCACAAGGGTGCGAAGGATTCTACCATAGAGAGATATTCTTTCCATATCCCCAATGACACTTGAAATGAAGCTTAATGTCTCCTTTCATATGAAAAGGTCTTCTCCAAACATAAGAATAGCTCGCAGCCGCAGGGACATTGATGCTCCAAAAGCTTCTGCCTTCGAAACTATACTGCCTCCCCCAGGCAATCGTTTAAGACCTAGATTACAAAAGCGAATCATATATTTGGGAGAGATCCCCTTGGTTCTTTCTTTAAAATCTTTCCATTCGATGAAGATCTTACACTTTATTCTTTCTTTTGTTGAGATAAGAAAACGAAATAAGAAAACAAAGCGACACGCCATGGAGAAAGCAACCGCATATATTCGAATGGTCGCGTTTCCAAGGTATTACTTAACAGAGATTGGACGACGTCGTCATCCGAAGTGGAAGCCGTTCGCTGTTTTGACCCCTTCTTCTGAACTTCGTCTCCTCTCTACACAAAGCTTGTCTTCCCTTCCTTTCCAGTCTCGGACCTAACATCGTTCGCCCATGCCACGCGTCGCCATTTGACGTCCCATGTACATCACGCAAGTGAAACCATTTCCGGAAGCGTAGGCTTACCTACGACCGGGTCGTTCGACGCGGATGGTGGGTCCTTTGATTGTTTTGTCTGGTTTCTAGATTGCTGAGTAATGTTACAGGACGTCGCCTATTCCCCTCTGCCCTTTTCTCTCTCTCTCTCTCTCTCAGAAAAGCTACCTACATCTCCATCTCCGTCTCCGTCTCCGTCTCCGATCGAAGAAGATGAGCGGGCAGAGTAAGCAGCGCCAAAAGTCAGGTGAAATCAGAACCCATCCTTGATCTGTTTTGGTCCTTTCTCTCTTAGCTGAGCCGATATTGGATGCGTTGGGTTGGAGTTTTGGGGAAACCCTCCAGGAGAATGTAAAGGATTGAATTGGAAAGCATTTAGGAAAATGCAAATGGCCACCTGGGTTGAGCGACTCCCGGTGAGGACCTCCTGGTCGCGCGACCTTCGGTGACCAGATCTGGGTCACGGCGAGGTCACGCGAGCGATTCCCGGTGAGGGCCGCCTGGTCGTGCGACCTCCGGCGACCCTTCACGGAGGTCGCGGCGGCCTAGATCTGGGTCGCCGGAGGTCGCGCTTCCTCGCCGCTATCCAGATCTGGTCGCCGGAGGTCGCGCGGCCCAGATCTGGTCGCAGTAACTCACCGAGGTCGTGTGACTGGCCGGTGACGGTCGCCGGGGTTGCCGCGACCTCACCGGCCTCTCTCCAGCCCGTCGCCGGCACATCGCAGCCTCACACGAGCTCAGTGAATCACGAGGGCAAAAATGGAAAAGCAAAAATTGAGGGGATAGTTTTGGAACAAAATTTTTACACTGGTGTTTAGTACAGTTTTTGAACACTCCAGTATTTGGCCAAATGGGCTTTGGATACCCAGAGCTCCTTTCTAATGCTGGTCCCAAAATTTTCTCGGGGAAATCGTTCCTTTTCTCTTCTTTTCGATTTAATTGTAGAGTCTGCAAATCGCGGGGGTCTTAGGGTTTTCAGAATTCGCTAGTTGTGATTTTGGGTTCAACAATGGCTTCCAAAATTAGATATTGGTCCATCGACGTTGTAACAGCAGTTCTACAATCTCTTTTGTAACAGCCTTGCTGGGCTAGTAGATTTTCATGCTCCGCTCGTCCGCGAAAGATTTTCAATTTTTATTTTTCTGTCTACGGTCGATTAACGTTGTATTTGGACATGCAAGTCATTCTTCTTACCCGGCTACTAAGGGCGTGCATGGAAACGTTTTTAAGAAACGTTTTCGGAACACTTCTGTACGGATTTTGTTAACAAAAAAAGAATAAACAGCGTTTGGTTGCGTTTCTGTTTCTTTTTTGTTTTTTTGTTTCTAGACGAAATAAGAACATAAAAAAAAACAATGATTTGTTGTTTTCTTTCAGAAACATTTTTGAAGAAACATTTCTCTTCTCTCTCTTCTTCTTCTCTTCTTCTTTTCTTCTTTTTTTTCTTTTTTTCTTTCGCCGGTCGCCGGCCCGCCATGGCCGGCGACCGGCCGTCAAGGCTTGGCCTCGCCTGTATCCGCAAGGCCGAGCCTCGCCTTAGGGGGCGAGCTCGAGCTTTCGGCCGGCGACGCTTGGCCTCGCCGGATCTGGCGAGCCCGAGCTCGCCCAACCAAGCGAGGCCGAGGGCGGCGAGCCTCGCCGTGGCTGGGCGATTAGCCCGGCCCGTCGGGTCGCCGGAGGCAGGGACTCCGAAAAAAAGAAAAAATAAAAAGAAAGGAAAAATAAAATAAATAAAATAAAAATGTTTAAAAAATCAAAAGAAACAAAAAACAGAATAAAATTTACTAAACGTGTTTCTATTCATTTTTATTTCCGGACCAAACGTTAAACGCGTTCTTTTGTTTAAAAATTGTTCCTCGGAACAAACACTTTTTTTTTTGTTTTTCGTTCCTAACAAAAAGAACGTAAACGTTACCATTCGCATCCCGAGTGCGGAGTTTTGGCAGCAAGGTATTCTACTCAATACAATGCTCCGTCTCGTTACCAGGGAACGAATTCTACTCAATACAGTGCTCCGCATCATGTTTCTACGGGTACGTATAAGGAAGCAGCGGATATTCAGTGCAGCTCCATAAAAAGCAACACCTCCACACACCCATACCCACGCCCCCCCAACCGGGATGCTAGTTGTGATTTTGGTTCAACAATGGCTTCAAAATCAGATATTGGTCAATTGAAGTAACAGCAGTTCCACAATCTCTTTTGTGACAGCCATGCTGGGGCCAGTAGATTTTCATGATCCGTTCGTCGAAAGATTTTCAATTTTTATTTTTTTGTCTACGGTCTATTAACGATGTATTTTGCAAGCAGGACGTGCAAGTAATTCTTCTTACCCAGCTACTGGGTCTGTGGTTTTGGGGCGAGCAACGTATTCTACTCAATACAACGCTCCGTCTCGTTACCAGGGAACGAATTCTACTCAATACAGTGCTCCGCATCGTGTTCCTACGGTACGTATAAGGAAGCAGCTCATGTTCAGTGCAGTTCCATAAAAAAACACCTCCACACACCCACAACCCCCAAATAGGATGCTAGTTGTGATTTCGGTTCAACAATGGCTTCAAAATCAGATATTGGTCGATCGACGTTGTAACAGCAGTTCGACAATCTCGTTTGTAACAGCCTTGCTGGGGCAGTAGATTTTCATGCTCGATTTGTCCGTAAAAGATTTTCATTTTTTATTTTTCTGTCTACAGTCAATTAACGTTGTATTTTGCATGCAGGACGTGCAAGTCATTCGCCCGGCTACTGGGTCTGTAGTTCGGCCAGCAACGAGTTCTATTAAATACATTGCTCCGTGTCAAGTAATTATCTTAATGTAATAGCCCCCGCAGCTCCATCACTTTGGCTCGGCAAGCAAGTGAGAGAGAGAGATAGGTCCAGTTTTGTGGATTCCGTGGACACATGTTCGAGAGTGTGTGCCCCAGCATAGCTAAACTTTGATTTGGGATTTTCTGGAATGTTAAGTGTTCTCATAGGATCTTTGATTATAAGTCATCCCTGTATGTATACATTTGTCTGAACTTCTTACAATGGGGATTTGGCGGGGTTGTTTGCCGAATTACATTGTTTTCTTGTCGGATTGAATGGTTTCAAAATATTTTGTTGTGTTAGAAGATTCTGCAGAAGCTGTTCATAAGGAGAAGGCAAAAGGCGCTTGAAAATTGAAAAGGTCAGAGGTTTTGGAGCGGCAACAGCATTAATTAATGCTTCTGCTGAGTCTCTTTTCAGCTGCAGCAGAGGAGAGAGAAAAATAAATTCTCTGACTTTTTGACTTCCTGTTACTGGAGCCATCTAGACTTGCGCGCGCCACGTAGGACGGTGAGGTGGTGATTAGCAACCACTGAATATTTTCTCACTCATATGTGTCTTAAGGATCCTGTCATTATGATGAAGAGCCCCGAAATACCGCTGATATTAGACGCCGCAAATACGTAAAGGTGCGAAGCATCCAAATGAATCTTGGCTCATGATGAGATATGCTCATAATGCTTTTGCCTTGGTTATTGTGCCTAAATATCTTAGAGTTGGCGTATGATGGGATAAGCGTTGTTGTAGCCGCTAGCCTCGTGAAGGATGGTTAAGCATCGCGATTATTATAAGGGACAACCTTGGAAAAGCATCGACAGATGGAAGATAGAAGAAAGAGTAATCTGCATTAAAATATTTACAGTGATGCTATTACATAATGAAGAAAGCTTGGAAATTGCCGACTAAAGTAAAGACAGCCCAAGTTGCATCAAATGTTGCTTAAGTCGTAGAACGAAGCTGTGAAGCTGCATCTCACGATCACAATTTGCTTCGAAGTATCCAACCCTCTTGACACGAGCAACTCCAGAGTCATAGAAAAGCAAGTTGTCTCAAGATGGGAGATCGATTTTGACTGAGTTAGCAGAGTGTGCGATGGAGTGTTATCATCAACCTTGCAAGCGTCGGAGGGCAACCCGAGACTGAGCCAATTCCTCCCCTTTGAGAAATAAATCCTCTTCCAGCTTCTCGACAACCTTAATATGCTCCAGCCTTGCCCTGTAAGTCTCTAAGATAGAATCAAAAGAAAGGAAAAATTCCTTAATAGCAAATTCTAAAGCGTGGCATGACATGGGATAAGGCAGGTTGGTCAAGTATGCAAGTAAAGTCTTGATTTCACCCTTGATCTCAGGATCCTCGCATATAACATCATACCCCCTTCTTAATGAGTCATGGAGTTGGATCCATTTAACTTGGACTTCGCCATAGTCATCAGGGGGCAACGGTCCACTCGACGAGTGAAGATGTGCAAGAGCAGGTTTGCTGTTGTTCCCGGGGATGTGGATATTGTTGATATAAGTTATGTCATAAGCATAAGAAGTGGGACTTAAAGGCGACCCATCCATCGTGCCAACTGTGTACCCATCCGATGCTGAGGAATTTCCTGCAGTGACAATAGCGAGAAGGTCGATCAAATATAGATTATTAAGAAACAGGGTCACTACCTGTGTTGGCCAAGTGCTCTGGGGAAACGTGTGCTGAGTAATAGAACGATTGTGAGAACCTCCTAAAGGGATGTAATAATCCAATAGGATAATGGGTTATTTTTGAAAGGACCATGTTTGGATTGCAGGGAAAGATGAGGGTTATATAATCCTCCCACCATTTATTAAAGATTTAAGTGCTGTGTGGATCTCCAAAAAGGTCAAAGAATTTGAATCTCTTTATGATATTCTGAGTGACCTCATTATAACATATAGCAACAGTCTTCTCTTGAGCAAAAGAAGAGGGGACAGGAAAGTTCATAGAATAGACAATTGGCACGGGGATACCCTGAGAAAGTCCAAATTGACGAGCACAGTAATGTGGGTTATACACCTCAAAACTCAAAAGGAACTTTCCTTCGAAAGAGAACTCTAACATGAGATCGGTGGGAATGAGAACACTTGACCACAAAAGACGAGTATCAGATTGTGCGGAAAAAAGGATGGCATGAGAAATTGACACCAATCTTGTAAAAGTTGAAGTCCTCCAGACAAAGCAAAATGTTGAGAAAACATTCGAAGGATGAGAACCCCTCAGGTGGATGATGAAATAGTCGACAGAACTTCCAAAGCCCAAATTCATGTTCGTCTGGCAATTCATGTGCTTCATCCTCGTGTTGGTGTAATTCCTCTTTCAAAGAACAGTTGAGGAAAATAGACACGTAACCACCCGTACAGAATCCGTAGAGGACCAAAGAAGGGTTCAGGATGTGCACTAAATATTGAGGATTGCGCATCGGTAAGGCCTCAATATAATGTAGCAAGAGCCATATGACCTAGCCTGACATTGATGCCATTGGAAAGTGCATAAGCAATGTCGATGAATTCCTGGGACACAGATGCAGTGGGAAGGCAGAAAATGTAGGGACAAAACCAATACAATAAAAAGGCTACATGCTCCTGGAAATTGACTAGTCCATCAGACTTAGCGAACTTGTCCATGCATTCATTGAAAGGCAGATCAGTGAATGAAACATTATGAAAGTCCGGATAAGTATGGGGCCACTGCCCATTAAATTCCATAAAAGGGAAAAGACTAGTCAGAGACCATATGTCTAATGGACTAATTGTTACCGGACCAGTAGAAAGGAAGGAGCAATTGACCGAAGGAGACTATAGGCAGTAGAGACAAGAGACTACCAATGAGCCCGTATTCAAGAGAATCGGTTGACATACAGCTGAATGCCAAGGCTTCTTTAATTCTAGCTTCTTCCCACAAGTTCAACATCTCCCTTTTCATTCTTTTGTACCATCTAAAGAAGCACCTATCGAAGGAAAGATATGAATTGAAGCGGAAATTTGGAGACGACCAGGCATGCATACAGATGTGCGATTGGTTTATAGGTAGCACTTCTTTATAATGACAAGGAAAGTGTTCAGTGAATACAAACAGAGGGGGTGTCGACTTGAAATGAGGACCTAAGGTAACACGATGGCTCTCGGGATTATAATCCATGAACAAAAGAGAGAGTCGGCCTTGGTCTTTGTACGGCTGGAGATTTTTGAAGTGCCTCAAACGTGAGGTAGTTTGGATACTAACTGGTGGTGGAGGAAAGTGTTGAGGAGAACCCGGGGATACAATTCACCACGGCCAAATGCAATCTAGGATCAAATTCTCCCCCTATACTAAATTAACTTAAAATCTCTTAACCCAAGCAACAACTAGCAATGTATAGCCTCACAATATGCAAATATAATGCGGAAATGATAAGTAGATAAAGCAAATAGTGACACCAATGATTTAATGTGGAAAACCCGATGCGGGAAAAACCATGGACCGCCCAAAAATATCCACTAATCACCAAGAATAGCAGGATATGCAAAGTATTCTTCTCTAGTCACACACTAAAGACTCAACATCAACATTACAATCATCTTTTTCTCACCATATAGGTAGACAAACAAGTTTGGAGCAAGAAAACCTTAATCGATGAGATAGCTAGTATAAGCACCTAGAGGGGGGTGAATAGGTGTAAAAAAATTTCTCGAGATATGAAAGCGATACTAGGCAGACGATAGAAAGGAAGTTCTCTTTTGATTAACAAAATGAATTACGATCAAAGTAAAGCAAAGAGTAGAGAAGAGAAAATTGAACACAAGGTTTATAGTGGTTCGGCTTATTCCAAGCCTACGTCCACTCTTTCGCTGTGACAGTCCACCGGTGGATTTCACTATGAACAAAAAAGATGTTACGGCAAGGTTTTCCTTGATTCCACGGTGTAGATATTCTACCACACTTCCTCAAGGTTTCTCACGAATATGGACTCTCTTTTACGTACAAGATTTCGCTCAAATGAATTGGCTAAAAATATGGAGCTTCAGACTTTGGAATTCTTCTATTGTGCACTCTCTCGAACAACTAGAACATCTTCCTTATATACTCCTTTATGCCATCATACCCGTTGGCACTTACCAAAGGAATTCCTCCAATCTTCCCGTTGGACGGAATTAATTAGGAAGATCATTCGAGCTATTAAAGGAATATGTTGATAGCCCATAAATCCTATTCGCCCATACAATCAGGATCTCGGTTTCCATAAGTAGAATCTTCCAAGTATACTTTGCCAATCATCAGATCCTTAATCTTCGAATCAATCATGATCAAATAAATGATTCTGTTATGTCATATCCAGCCAAGAGATCTTTTCCAGTCGATAAAGTCACATCCTTAATGAAACATCCGGTTACGGATAGCCTTTCTTCAACATTAGAAAGCTGTCAATGAGAATAGACTTTGAGTCTTGAGTCGGCTGTCCGGAGGTCTTCGACTTTAAATAGCAGATTCGCAAATCTTAAGACTAGGATCGATGGAAACGTTTTGTCAACTTTAAAACACTTCAAGAAGATTTCTCCAACAATCTCCCCATTTTTTATGGTGACAAAACTTTCCTGCAGATTTGGATAACTTTGACCTGCAAAACATTACTCAAACAAATATGAATATCTTATAAAGACAAACGGCTTAATGAATGATAACACTAGAATCTGCAACCACAGAAAATAGGTTAGTTTTGTATGTGATAAAGCCATCCATAAGATATCAATAGTATTTAATATAAGCAGTCAAATCCAAATCCTAAATTTAGTTCATATCCAGACACAAAAGTAAAGTCAAACATTAAAACAATCCAAGTCAAACAATCCAAACGATTAAAAAGTCAAAGTTTCAAATCTTGCATCTATTCCCCTTTTTGTCAGCATAAAAAGGTTGAGATGAAAATGGAATAGAGTCAAGATTGCTTGGGATCACGAACAAGCTGTAAATCTTCCATTGATCGAACGATGTCTTTCGGCCTTTTCAAGTCTTCCTTCGGTTGTGCAACCTCCTCACTCTTAGCATTAGCCCGAATCGAAGAGAAATGGCTTGGATCTGATCATTCAAGGAACCTGAAGAAGCTTGACTTGCATTCTGCAAATTCTGAACTTCGCATCCCAGAGCATATATCTGACCTCGCATTTCCAAGAGAACATCCACAATTCTGCGAAAATCTGCTGAATTATCGGTCTGCGTACTGGCTTCGGCACGATCTGATGGAGTAAAGGCAGACGATGGCAAGTCAGCATAATCACGCAGATTTGGCAAAGAAACATCATGTCCTTCCTCGGGGAAATTGAGATGCATAAATGCCCTGCGGATCTACCGGAGAACAAGCGGCTCCCTCACTTGTAGCGGGATATGAGGACATTTCTCTTTTCTCATGATCTCCCCCTTTTTCCATGCCTTCAGGTGGAGAAGAGTGTTCCTCATGCTCTCCTTCCTCTTGTTCTCTTGTTCTCTTCTTCTTATTTTTCAACTCTTTCCTTCTCAGCATCTCTTTCTTCTTCTTTTCTCTTCTCTGTTTCTTTCTCCTCTGCTTCTTTCTCTTCTCTTTCTCTAATCCTTTGTTCTGAGTCTTTCTCTGGAACAGAACGACTCAGATTCTTCAATGCCATTGTAGAAATGGTGATGTTTTCATCATCATCTTCATCCTCAACAATGAGAGCTCTTCTTTTCTTGGATGGAGCAACCATGGGCTCCTTCCCTTTTCTTTTCTTTGCGAGAAGAGATTTGATGAGATTTGAGGAGTCTTCTCCTTGAATTTCTCCAATGCTTTGCTTAGTTCCTTCGAGACGCATTTTAGTCACCATTTTTAATCCTACCACCATATGATCACACGATCGAACACAGAGAATTTGTGGAGGCTGAATATTCAGATGTCTGAATAACTTCGTTACAAGACCTGGATAGGGAAGTTGACCTCTGTCCTTCACCACTGCTCTATACATGTGGAACATAACAGTGTGAGGAAGAGAAAACTTTTTCCCAGTGATGATGTCATACATTAGCTTTGCCTCTGAACTTGAAACATTAGTCATAGAAGTTGATTTCGGTCTGAGGCAATTGATCACAATCTTGTGAAGCAGAATGTTAAACGCACTCATCCTCAAGTAGGAAATCTTTTTCTCTATTCTTCTATCCTTAAAAAGTTCCAATGTGGCACGAACAACAGAAACATTGATGGGTTGATATCTTCCTCTCTCAACCCCAATCACATCCGCCAGCATATCCATATCAACCACAAAGTTCTAATCTCGGACACTGAAAGAGATTCTATTCGCATCCAAGAAGTTAAGATTCAAATGAAGTATGCAGTTAATTCAGCATGGGCTTCTGTGGTGTCGAACAGAACTGTTCAAGTTAAAGAAAACTGAACTTTTCCCTTAAATTGACATTTACAGTATCAAGGAAATTAAAATCCACACTCCTATGGTTTATCACCTCACGCTTCAACAATTTTGAGTATAGAACCTTATGTTCCTTCGATCTAAATAACTCTGTCATTTTTCCTCGAATTTTCGCTGCAACACTCATTCTTGGTTGAAATTGGCTATACAATTTGTCATCATCATTCCCATCTATCAGATTAAATCCTCCAACACGCGGATCACTTGAGATATTTGCAAGGGTTTATTCTGCCAACCCTTTAGGAGCAATTTCCAAACACTCCATTTTTCGCAAAAAAATGTACTCATTCCCATATCCTTTGTCCTTAAGAAACTCATCGATGTAGTTCAATGGAGTACCAGTCGTCTTTAAAGTACGGTAAAACTTATAAATAAAGGAGGGCGTTTGAATTCTTATAAGATCTGCGTCTTCAATGAATTCTTCCTTTTGTTGATGACCAACACCCTGTGGACTAGTTGGTGGAGAATGACGCTACTGAGAATGTTGAGGGCTCTGCTGCTGATTTGGAGACTCTTCTTCCTCGGTGAGATCGAAGTGCATAGGCCCCTCACTCATTCGCCGTGGTACCCTGCTTGCGATCCTCGAAGACTTTCTTGAAGACGACATCTTTCTCAATCTTTGAAAGATTCCTTACTTGACTTTCCCAAGAAAGATGACAACTTTTTGAAGATTAAATAAGGGAAGAAAACAAGAATGGAAAGATCGGTGCTTTCTAAGGGTTTTTGGAGAGTAAAGTGAAGAAGAAACAACAGTGCATAAATGTTGACACATAATATTTTAAAAAATAATAAATTAAATAAAATTCGGTTGTTGAAAATCTTTATTGTTGAAAATATATTCTCATTTCAAAATTTTAAAAAAATTAACCGTTTGATTTTTGAAGCCATTTTTTTGTTGAAAGAAGATGAGTAGATATCGCTGGAAATCTTCAACGATTTTGAGTCTTTCCTCTATAAAAAGAGGACAAGTTTTCAGAACCGGGGGGCTTCTTTTCGTCAAAAATTGAAAAGGTGAAAGGAGAGAAAATAGAGGAGAGAGTTTCAGGGTTGAAAGAAAAAAAAGAAGGAAAAGTCAGAAGGAAAGTGCAGCAGAGCATAGTAAAAGAGAGAGATAGACAGGTGAGTGAGACGTGTGAGGGAAAGAGAGAAAAAGACAAAAAAAAAAAAAAAAAAGCAAAAACAGAAGCAAAAGTTCAATCGGCAGGGGGGATTGGACGTTTACTGTTCATCCTCTTCCCCCTGCACTCGCCGCCTGCACCTGTTTTCTGCAACTCGATGGCTCCTAGCCTCCTCGCCGCATCATCGCACCACTCCGCCGTTTCCGTTCGTCGTCGCTGGCGATGCTCAAGTTCAACTCGCCTGGAATGCTCGCCGCAGCACCCATCCGGCGGCACCTGTGCCACGCCGCACCATATCCGCGCCTCCGCTACCCCGACGACTCGAAGCCCTGACGCTCTACCACCCGTGATCAAGGCAGATCCGTGATCAGCCGAACTGCCTTCCCCGCGACGCCGGACCTGTTTCGACGCCCCAGCCCTGACCCGACACCTGCTCCGCCGCACCTATAAGCCTTGTCGCGTGCACGTCTGCTGCCGTCCATCCGAGACGCCGCACCTCTAATTCGCCCGACGAATTGCTGCTGCCGTGCCCGCTCCATGCGCTTCTCCGCCGATCCCTCCGGACCTACACCGTCACGAAGACCCGCCTTTGCTCCGACGCCTCACCAGCACCGCCTGTGCCTCGCTTCTGATCAGGACCGTCGTGGAGCTGGCCCGCCGCTTCACCGGTGGTCCATCCGCTGGTCATCAAGCCATCCCCGTTGCCGGATCTCGCTGGACCGCTCGCCACCATTCACCCACCGATCCGATCGACGGAGATCCACCGTAACGTGACTGGTGCCCAACGGTGAGTGACCATTGCCACACGAGCACAAGCCGTGCTTGGGAAGAAAAAGAATAAAGGAAAAAAAAACCAAAAAAAAAAAAAAGAAATTAGGTGTTTTATTTTTTTTTTTTTTACTTATTTTGTTTATGTTAGTTTTTTTTGAATTGCAATATTGTATGTCAATAATTTGTAGACCTTGTAGACATTAGGGTTTTATCAAAAAATTAAGGTAATTATTAATTTGATCCGTAAGACGTCGGGTCATTTTTTTAATTACTTTAATTTTTAGGAATTTTGATAGTATTTTAATTTTAAATCATTATAGAGTTAAAATAATTGTTAATTTAATCCGTGAGACAATGGATTATTTTTCGGTTATTTTAATTCTTATTTTAATTCTTTTTAAAATAATTACTTCTTTGGAAAGATAAAAAAATCAAAAAATCAAAAAGTACATAAAAATCTAAATATTGCATTAGAGCATTTAGGTTTAGTAAATTAGGACTATATTTTTAGGGTTAGTAAATTAGAATTGCATTTATAGGATTATAATTTTTGATTATACTTTTAGATGGGTGATTTTTGTTAGGGCTAATTTTAAATAATGTTGGCATGTCTTGATTTTTTTATATAGCTTTTAAGATAAAATATAGTTTAAGTTAAATTGGTTCCTAAAATAAATTAGAATATCATTCACATTAAGTTAAGATTAAGTCAATTTTCATTTAGTAAAACAAAAAAAAACATAAAATGTTATGCATGCCATTGAGTTATAGTTTAATTTTTTTTAATAGAAAATGCTAAAAGATGATCATTAACTTTCTTTTCATATGTCATTATCATTTCCTTGGTTAGTTAATAGGTTAATTCATAATTTTCATATCATCATTATTTAGCATAGGTTGCATATATGCATTAAAAATGAATCATGATAAAAAAAAAAAATCATAAAAGAGTATGCATGTAGAAATACCATGTCATTTATCCCATATCACGTAGCACATGCATATTTAGGATTATATAAATTAGATTGCATACATATAGTGATAAGTTTAAATTATGCCATATGAATGCATCTCATATTCATTAAAATAAATCATGCATATTAATTTAATTAAGATTGCATAATTAAAGTTTTTTTAAAGAATTGCATAAAAATAAAAATTAGGTGTTATTTAGAAATCATGTTTAGGGCATGCATTTTTATTAGCATTTTTTTTATTTGAATGTTATTTTATTGATTGTGCACTCATGACCATTATTTGCATGTTAGTAGCTTAGGTTAAAATTAATCAAAATTGCCTACAAAATATTTTTAAAATTAAAATAAAAGGTACCGAAAGGGCGTTAGACTAATCTAGCGTAACCATATCCCCGGATCTATTCAATCTCAGGTTCGCAATAGTAAAGTATTCTCCCATACTTTACTTGGGTTTCTAACCTACCCTAATTGGTTAGTGGCGGATCCAAATTGAAATTGCATGTTTAAATGAATTAATTTCTATCAAGTCGCGATTAGTAGGACTAGGGAGGGTCTGTGCCAAGTCTTCGGACTTAGTAATCCACTAGCCTTCTTTAGGTAATTCACCTTTAAAAAAATTCGAGAAGGTCGCGATAGCTTGGCGACTCCGCTGGGGACAGAGTTAAAACTCATAGTGGACATAGGCCTTTTTTATTTTAAGAAAAATATTTTGTTTGGCAGCATGGAAATAAGGTATGCTCATAACATGAAGTGTTAAATGTTTTTGCAGATGGGAGGTATAAGGGGAGTAGTCTTTGCTAACTCTTGTTTTGCGAGTTGGAGTTAAGGATGAATGGTTGAATTTAAATTATAGAAGTGTTGTTTGCAATTAAACTGTTGTGCATATTTTATTTTTAGCACTACACTATTGCACACACAACCCGCGCCGGACTGGGCCTACGATAGGATTCTTAGGATGGTGTTGAGAAGGATACTTCCTCTAAAGCGAGACTGCTATATAGAGGTTGACCTTCTCTTCCCCGAAAGTTCTTCATGGTGTCGAAAGTGTTTGTCAATATCCGTGAGCGCGTGATATTAGACATTCCATTCAACTGAGCCGGGGTTAGGAGGACCTGACACGTTAATGCGAGACTGCAACGGTCAGATCATCCTCTTAGCTCCATTTTGTTAAGCCATTTATATAGAAATTGAGCCCCACATTTCATGCGTGTGTCTATGTGATTGTCATCTTTCCTAGTGAAAGTAAGTTGTTTAAATTTTCTTCGCAATTTATTTACTTGTAATTTCGTTGGTCCATGACAATAGGTTTTGTTATCCATCTTGTTCTATATGTGATGGGGAAAACCGATTTACAATTCATTTCACTTCCTAAAAGCATATAAAATGAGATGTTTTTGTTTTTAGTTCAATGTTTAGAGACCTTGATTTTAATTCAGTGCTTTCAATTTTTTAGTTCAATGTTTAAAGACTTGAATTTCAATTCTTAGTTCAATATTAGGAAGTTTGGTTCAATGTTTAAAATAAATTTCAAATAAAATGAGGCGATTGATCATTGTCATGGACCAATCTCATTTGTTATGATACTTATTGTATTATTTTACATTGATAGGTGACAACACGGCTCACCCAAGATCGCCAATCCGTACTCGTTCAAGAGCAACAATGGCTAATAACACCGAACAAACGCATGTTGCTGAACAAACTCGCATTGCTGCCCTCGAATCGGAGATGAAGCAAGTCCTGAATGTTTTTGAGCAGCTCTCTAAGCAGATCAATTCTCTCCAAGCAAACACTGCTCCACCAGCTCCGCAAGATGAAGTGGTGTTACCACAACATGTTCCCATGGCTGATCCGAGAGATAAAGACAAGAATATATCCACAAGTGACCCATCAAGCTCTAAGGATGTCTCCAAGGAGAAAATTACTGACACGCCTCAAATTGTTGTTGATGATGAGATACAAGTGATACCTTTCGGCTGTACCAAAGACTAAGCAAGAAAAACGCTTGGTGAAAATTGAGGAGAAACTTAAGCAGCTGCAGGGTTCATTTAGCCAAGACCCAACTGATCTATCCCATTATGCAAAAATCAAGATGCCAAAGAAGTTCAAAATGCCAGACTTTAAAAAGTATGATGGCACCTCTTGCCCGAAGATCCATTTGCAGACTTATGTGGTCAGGATGACCCAATATGTTGATAACATCCCTTTGATGATTCAACAATTTCAAGCAAGCCTGACAGGACCGGCACTGCAATGGTACATCATGAAAAAGATTAATCTACTGGAGACTTGGGAGGATTTGATGGATGCCTTCTTCAAGCAATATAAGTATAATATTGATGTCACTCCATCTCGAGAAGATTTACTTCGCACTGAGAAGAAGAGGACGGAATCTTTCAAGGCATATGTCACGAGATGGAGGACTATCTGCTTAGATTACTCCGGAGCCAAAGAAAAAGAGTTGATGGATTTGTTCATGAAGACACTCCCACCTGAGTATCGAAATCGAATGCTGGGATCGACTGCCGAGTCATTCAATCAGCTAATCCCTGTTGGCGAACGAATTGAAGTAGCATTGCGTGATGGATGGGCGTCTGATCAAATCAGCTCATATGGGAGAGTCTCAACCAAGAAGGATAAGGAACTTGTAGCAAAGGTTAATGCAGCTTATGTGCAACCACCTCGCCCTACCTCGAACACCCATCAGGGAGGAGCACTACCATTCTTTGGCCAACAGAAGAACTCTTCTAGGCGTCAATTTACGCCTCTTCCTAAGCCATTGTCCAAGATCTTGCCAACTCTTCAAAAGAAAGGATTACTCACTAAGGAGCCTAAGCGACCTAATCCCGAGCGTTTCCCCAACTATGATCCTTCCAAGACATGTGCTTATCATATGGGGAGGTAAGGCATTCGTTGACGATTGCTATACACCGCAACACAAAATCCAAAATCTTTTGGATGCCAAGGTGGTCTCATTTCGTGATGCACACCGAACATCCGAATAACCCATTCCCCGACCACCAAGAAGATGTGAATGCCATTTTCAGTTTTGATCGAGCCCACCATGTTTCAAATGATGCATGAGGAAGCAAAAGTGATGGACACCCCGGGGGCAACCAAGTGGCAAATTCGATTACATATCTAAAGTATTCGGCTCCTCCCAGCTCCTACTTCGACCCACGGGATATCATCCCAGATGGATGGGGTGGCATAGAAAGATCCCGCACCTCCAAAGATTGAGAGCTTTGATGACGCACTCGAAGGAATGACTGAATTGTTTGCCATCGACAAAGCTCGAGAGTAGGACACTCTCGCGCGGGGAGTCTTTATTGCTTTTCGTATTTGCATTTTCAATTCTAGGATTTCCCTCATTTCAGTAATGTAATTTGCTTTTCATCCAATAAAATGCATGGAGATTTTTCATGTTTTAAGGGCATGTTGAAGTATACCAAACTAGCCCTGTGATGAAATCCTACCCAAAAGAAAACGGCAAGGAGCTAATTCTGAAGGCTGGGCTTCTTCATGTTCCCTTGAAAATCTTTTCAAAATAAAATAATTTTCCAGCATGCATCTAATTTACCATGTTTGTTTCTTTTAATTATTTGCTTTATGTTTCAGGTGCAGCCGCGCACATTTAAGGAACCTTTATAAGCTCCCTTGCAAAGATGGGCAAGACATAGACACTTAATAACTTTGACTTTATGATTTGATGTAGAGAATTGCATAGCCTTTTTATCATTATAGAATGTTTTCACATGATGTGCAATTTGTCAATTCCACTTGAAATTTATCAAAATGGATAATTCAGTGAAGGATGTTGAGTTACTTGAACATGCTAAATGATGCTAAATGAGATGTGAAAGGCAAGCCTTATCCATACACAAGTCCCTTGTTTATACATTGTGAGGTGAGTATGGAAACATTTTGTGTTTCAAGATGAAAAGTTTTCTTGCAAGAAGTACGACAACTAAAATGACGAGGGGCAGTTCATTTCTCTACAGTAAACCCTTGTTTAACCCTTCTGTGAGCCAAAATACTTAAAAAATTTCTTGCATACTACCCTTGTCAAGGACCACCCCACATCGGGGCAAATGGAGGTAAGTTGACATTGAATGAGAGTGAAATGGATAGAAATTTTCTTACTTTCACTTGCATCAATCTTCAAGTCATACTATTACATTGAATTCATGTGGTAATTTAAGTGTCTTACGATGATGAAGAGCATTTCTTTCACTACCCTACACACTTATACCATTTGCATAGCCCACTTGAGCCTATGAATTCATTTCATTTCAAACCTAGTTGGTGATTATCCCTCACGGGGCAAGATGAAAGACAATCATTCGAATAGCATGGTCTAAAATGTTGATGAAAGAAGACTGTGTGAGTCCAAAGAAAATAAGTGCAAAAAATAAGGGGCATGAAAAAGTTGTGTGCCTTGTAAAAGCAAGGCCAATGCCCATGAAAAGAAAAGAGAAATGACTGATGAATTAGGGGGCACATAAAAAGCGGTGTGCCTGATTGATGCCCATCATCAAAGAAAATGATTTTGAGAAAAGATCTCTAGTTGAATAATCATTGGCATTAGTGATAAACTCTTGAGCCAATAAAGAAATCTGTCAAGAAGACAATCCATGGCGAAGAAAACTGGTGGTAATGTCAAGATGATCACCAACTCTCACCCTTTACACACATCTTTGAGCCTAACGATCCTTTCGTTTCTCAAACTCAAGAACCAAGCCTATGTTACGTCCCTTACAAAGTCTCTTCGATTAGGGCACTTGAATTAACATAGGAATTCATATGTTTTAAGCATTGCTCGAAGAAGTGCGAGCAAGATTATTTCTTTCTCATTTTGCAGGGTTCTTGACTTGTAAACCCGGAGATGATTACATAATTGTTCTTTCAATAGCCTTGACTCAAAGAGTCTCTTTTGCTAAGCCATTGACCAAACCCACATTACAATCCTTGTCAAAGACCTCTCGATTGGTAAGGTCGTATGCCCGATTGCAAGAAAATTCAAACTCTTGTCGACAAGATGATGGTAAGATTGAGTGATATATTCACGCATCAATGGTCGGGACAAATAACCCCTTCCAAATGAGAGCGAGTGAAAAAGCCTTTTTCACACCAAAAGTGTCTCGTTTAACATGTTCAAGAAATTCACAGTTTAGTGAAAATTGTCTTAATGATAATTTTTCCAGTGGAAGTTTGAAAAAAGAAAAATAAAAAAGCCATCATGTATGGTCCTTCATTGAATTTAAAAAAAAAATGAAAAAAAATGAATGAATTTTTTCTCAAAGACCAAAGTATTTGTCTTTGAAACCCTGAGTTTGTTCAATCATCTTGGTGCTTGATGAGAATTCCAAGTACCCATTTAGTAAAATATTTTCAAATGTCTAGTGTGAACCCCAGATATTTGAACCCTTAAACGCTTGATGTGATACCAAGTGTTTGTCTTTCAAACGTCACGATGTGACTTCCGGATGTTTAGTAAATATTTTCAAATGTCTAGTGTGAACCCTAGATATTTGAACCCTTAAACGCTTGATGTGATACCAAGTGTTTGTCCTTCTAAAACGTCTGATGTGATTTCCAGATGTTTAGTAAATGTTTTCAAATGTCCAGCATGAATTCCAGAATTTGAACCCTTAAACGCTTGATGTGATACCAAGTGTTTGTCCTTTGAATGTTTAGTAAATGTTTTCAAATGTTGAACCTTTAAATACTTGATGTGACTTCCAAGTATTTGTCTTTTCGAGCGTCGATGTGATTTCTAGATGTTTAGAATTTTTAAGTACTTGATGCAATTTCCAAGTGCTTGGGATTTGATGAGAGTCCCAAATCCCCCAAAGATTTTCTCCGATTCAATCGATTAGGCGGCAGAAGAATGGTTCGGGTCTGGTCGGATGATTTGTTGCAAGGTTGGGCGACGAAGAATGGTTCGGGTCCTAGCCAAGCAAAACCTCAGTCTAGGCGACCGTAGAATGGTACGGGTCCTAAACAACATTTATTGCTCTAATAAGCGACCGTAGAATGGTACGGGTCCGGAAAAGCGCTTTCCCCATTCAAAGCGACCGTAGAATGGTACGGAACTCGAAAATCACCTATTCCCTATTTAGGCGACCGTAGAATGGTACGGGTCCTCGAAAAGTTATTCCCTATTTAGACGACCGTAGAATAGTATGGGTCCTAGAAAATGAATCCCGTTTAGGCAACCGTAGAATGGTACGGGTCCTGGAAGGTAAATCTTCGTTTAGGCGACCGTAGAATGGTACGGGTCCTAGACACAACCAAACACTGTCATATTGGGTCATCGTAGAATGGTACTGGTCCTAGGAAAGCAGTCTCTTTGTAAAGTTATGTTACTATTTTAGGCGACTGTAGAATGGTACGAGTCCTGGACATGTAACACCGACTACCTAGAACTACTCTATCCTTCTTGAAGGTAGGTTATTCTAGGTGCTTGGGATCTGATGAGAGTTCTAAATCTCTAAAGACTTTGAGCTATTCAATTATCTGAAGAGATTTCCAGATGTTTGTCAGGTCTTATAAGAATCATTTTACACCTAATAATACTTTTCTGAATCTCCAGATAAGTATATCAGGTACGTGTTCGTCTTTGCATTTGCATTTCATTGAGCATGGACACATAGAAATATATGTTCTTGATCAAATCATTGCATTTACATGGCATTCTTTGACCTTACATTTATTTGAGCCCATTTCTTTAAAAAAAAAAAAAAAAAAAAAAAAAAAAGTCATTACAATTAGCATTTGCATATTTATTTGCATATTCATTTTGCATGGTTTAAATTTAGGTGTATTTATCTTTGAAGGAAACCTACGAGCCTTCCCTTCAAAGAGAGGGCGGAAATTGCCGACACCTAATATTTTAAAAAAATAATAAATTAAATAAAATTCGGTTTTGAAAATCTTTGTTGTTGAAAATATATTCTCATTTCAAAATTTTAAAAAAAATTAACCGTTTGATTTTTGGAGCCATTTTTTGTTGAAGAAGATGAGTGAATATCGGGAAATCTTCAACAATTTCAAGTCTTTTCTTTATAAAAGGAAGGCGAGGTTTCGGAATCGGGGGGGCTTCTTTTCATCAAAAATTGAAAAAGTGAAAAGAGAGAAAATAGAGGAGAGGGTTTCAGGGTTGAAAGAAAAAAGAAGGAAAAGTCAGAAGGAAAGTGCAGCAGAGCACAGTAAAAGAGAGAGAGAGACAGGTGAGTGAGACGTGTGAGGGAAAGAGAGAAAAAGACAAAAAAAAAAAAAAAAAAGCAAAAACAGAAGCAAAAGTTCAATCGGCAGGGGGGGATTGGACGTTTACTGTTCATCCTCTTCCCCCTGCACTCGCCGCCGGAATTTTTCTGCAGACTCACAGTAGCCTCCTCGCCGCATCATCGCACCACTCGACGCCGTTTCCGTTCGTCGTCGCCGGCGATGCTCAAGTTCAATACCGAAACCCCACTGCTCGCCGCAGCATCCGGCGGCACCTGTGCCTGACGCCCCGAACGGCACAACGACCCGAGCGACGACCACGCCTTCGACGCTCTGCCCTCCGTGAGAAGGTCCGAGCCGTCACCAGCAGATCGGAACCGCCTGCCCCCGCGACGAGCTTCGGTTTCGGCAGGTCCAGCCCTGACCCGACACCGCGCTGTTCCGCCTCACCTATAAGCTCCATCGCCGCGTGCTCGCCATCCGCCATCAGAGACGCTGGCAGTTCTTTGTTCCCCGACGATTGCTGCTGGCTCGTGCTACCTCCATCTTGCGCCTCCAGACGCCCACCTGCCGGACGCGACACCGTCACGAAGCCGCACCGATCGACGCCTCACCAGACCGCCTGTGCCCCGCTGCTGATCAACCTGAGCTCGATTTTCCCAGCCCGCGACTCCATCCGGTGGTCATCGACACCCATCGCTCCGAATTGCCATCTTTCGCCGGAGCTCGCCGCCGATTCACCCATTGCCGATCCTCGTCGGAGACGACAACCGTGACTGGTGCCCCAACGGAGCCGGTGACCAGCCACACGAGCACAAGCCGTGCTTGGGAAGAAAAAGAATAAAGGAAAAAAAAAAAAAAAAAAGAAAAGAAATTAGGTGTTATATTTTTTTTTTTTTACTTTATTTTGTTTATTTTTTTTGTTTAATTTTTGAAGTTGTATTGTATGTCAATATTTGTAGACCTTGTAGACATTAGGAGTTTTATCAAAAAATTAAGGTAATTATTAATTTGATTAAGACGTCGGGTCATTTTTTTAATTACTTTAATTTTTAGGAATTTTGATAGTATTTTAATTTTAAATCATTATAGAGTTAAAATAATTGTTAATTTAATCCGTGAGACAATGGATTATTTTTCGGTTATTTTAATTCTTATTTTCATTCTTTTAAAATAATTACTTGTTTGGAAAGATAAAAAAATCAAAAAATCTAAAAGTACATAAAAATCTAAATATTGCATTAAAGCATTTAGGTTTAGTAAATTAGGACTATATTTTTAGGGTTAGTAAATTAGAATTGCATTTATAGGATTATAATTTTTAGATTATACTTTTAGATGGGTGATTTTTGTTAGGGCTAATTTTAAATAATGTTGGCATGTCTTGATTTTTTTATATAGCTTTTAAGATAAGATATAGTTTAAGTTAAATTGGTTCCTAAAATAAATTAGAATATCATTCACTTTAGTTAGTTAAAGTTTTAGATTTCAATTTTCATTTAGTAAAAAAAAAAGATCAGAAAATGTTATGCATGCCATGTGAGTTATAGTTTAATTTTTTTAATTAATAGCTAAAAGATGATCATTGCACCATTAAGTTAATTCATAAATAACCTCATTTTCATATCATCATTATTTAGCATAGGTTGCATATATGCATTAAAAATGAATCATCATAAAAAAAAAAAAAAATCATAAAAGAGCATGCATGTAGAAGTACCATGTCATTTATCCCATATCACGTAGCACATGCATATTTAGGATTATATAAATTAGATTGCATACATATAGTGATAAGTTTAAGTCATACCATATGAATTGCATCTCACATGTCATTAAAATAAATCCATGCATATTAAATTTAGATTAAGATTGCATATAATTAACATTTTTTTAAAGAAAAGAAAAATAAAAATTAGGTGTCATGTCATTTAGAAATCATGTTTAGAGCATGCATTTTTATTAGCATTTTTATTGAATGTTATTTTATTGATTGTGCACTCGTATGACCACCATTTGCATGTTAGTAGCTTAGGTTAAAATTAATCAAAATTGCCTACAAAATATTTTTTTTATTTTTGAAATTAAAATAAAAGGTACCGAAAGGGCGTTAGACTAATCTAGCGTAACCATGTTCCCGGACCTATTGCATCTCTGGTTCGCAATAGTAAAGTATTCTCACATACTTTACTTGGGTTTCTAACCAGCCCTAATTGGTTAGTGGCGGCTCCAAATTGAAATTGCATGTTTAAATGAATTAATTCCTATCAAGTTGCGATTGGTAGGATTTGGGAGGGTCCGTGCCAAGTCTTCGGACTTAGTAATCCATTAACCTAAACTTTAGGATTGCCTTGAAAATTTAGGTCGCGACAATAAACAATTAAAAAGAGGCATACGAACGTCATAAAAGAAAGTAAAAAGATGCATTTTCAAAAAAATAACTGTCTTTTTCGAGAAAATAGTCATTTCAAAATAACTCCTTTTTCAAAAAGGAAACGTTGCAATAATCATGTCAATTAAAGATAGCAATAATCAAACACGGTTGATAATCGTACATTTTCAAGATGAGATTCGAGAGAGAGAATAACTTACAGTCAAAGTCTTGTTTGTCTGAGTCTGAGAGTCTCTAGACTTTAACTTCTTCAAGCCTCAAAATGTTGAGTCTGGAACGGATAATTTCAAATTGATTTTTCTCCAAAGGCTTTGTGAATATATCCGCGTTCGTTCCTTGAGTCAACAAACCGAATCGAAACTTCTCCATTTTGAACATGATCTCTAATGAAGTGATGTTAAATCTCTATATGCTTTGCTCTTGAGTGAAGAATTGGATTTTTGGTAAGATTGATTGCACTGGTGTTGTCGCAGTAAATCTCTGTGCATGAATCTTCAATTCCAAAGTCTCTTAGCTGCTGTTTTATCCACAGAATTTGTGAACAACAACTTCCGAGAGCTACATACTCTGCTTCTGCTGTAGAAAGAGCTACTGTATTTTGCTTCCTTGAAAACCAAGACACTGTCCTGCTTCCAAGTAACTAACAGGTACCCGAGGTGCTCTTTCTATCAACTCTGCATCCGGCTAGGTCTGCGTCTGAGTATCCAAGAAAAGTAAATTCTCCCTTTTTAGGATACCAAAGGCCGATGCTTGAAGTTGAAGCAATGTATTTGATAATACGCTTTGCAGCACTTAAATGAAATTCTTTAGGGTCTGCTTGAAATCTGGCACAAATGCAAACACTAAACAAAATGTCAGGTCTAGAAGCAGTAAGATAAAGAAGTGAGCCAATGATACTCCTGTATAACTTCTGGTTGACTTTCTTTCCTCCTTCATCTTTGTCTATCTTCAAGGAACTTGACATTGGTATATCAGTCTTTTTGCAATTGTCCAGTCCAAATTTTTTGACAAGATCTTTAGCATACTTTTCTTGATGAATAAAAGTTCATTCCTTTAGTTGTTTCACTTGAAGCTCGAGAAAGAAGGTTAACTCACCCATCAAGCTCATTTCAAATTCATCTTGCATAATTACTTTCATTAGGAGATCCGAATATAATATCATCGACATATATTTGAACAAGCACAAAACTTTTGCTTTCTCTTTTGATAAACAGAGTAGTGTCTACTTTACCTTTGACAAAGCCATTTTGAATTAAAAACTTACTTAACCTGTCATACCAAGCTCGAGGTGCTTGCTTTAGACCATATAAAGCCTTTTTGAGTCTGAATACTGAGTCTGGTTTCCTTGGGTCTTCAAACCTAGGTGGTTGTTCCACATAGACTTCCTCATGGATAAATCCATTTAGGAAAGCACTTTTGACGTCCATTTGGAATAACCTGAAATTCTTATAACAAGCAAAAGCAAGTAATAAGCGAATTGCTTCTAACCTTGTTACTGGTGCGTAAGTCTCGTCATAGTCTATCCCTTCTTCTTGTGTATATCCCTTGGCCACGAGTCTTGCTTTGTTTCTTATGACTTTTCCTTTCTCGTCGATCTTGTTCCTGAAAACCCATTTAGCACCAATAATAGATTTACCTTTTGGTTTAGGAGTTAACTCCCAAACATCATTAATGCTGAATTGCCTGAGTTCTTTTTGCATAGCTTCAATCCAGTTTTCATCGACAAAGTTTCTTCTATGCTTTTGGGTTCTATTTCAGAAATAAGAGCCACAAACTAGACTCTTCGCGCCTTTTGGATCTTGTGCGAATTCCTTCATTAATGTCGCCAATAATAAGATCTTTGGGATGAATGGACTTATGCTTCCGATTCTGGTTAATTTGTCAGTTGATGATCACTTCCTTCACTTGAATCTTCAATGGTCATTTGTTCCGGTCCTTCAAAGTCCGAGCCGCTTCGAGATTTAGACTTTGTAGAGTCTCGGAGCGAGTTCGGAGCTCTTTAAGATGAGTCTGAATAGATTCATTTTGCATAGAATCTTGGAATTTGACATTCATTGATTCCTCCACAGATTGACTCTTCTTATTATAGACTCTATAGGCTTTGCTTGAGGTTGAATATCCAAGGAAGATGCCTTCATCTGACTTTTCTTCAAACTTGCCAACTCGATCATTTGCATTTTTCAATATAAAACATTTGCATCCGAACACATGAAAATATGAAACAATAGGCTTCTTTTCTTTGAATAATTCATAGGGGGTTTTTTCTAGAATATGCCTTAGAAAAACTCTATTAATAATATAACATGCTGTTGAAACTGCTTCAGCCTAAAATCGTGAAGAGATGTTGCTTTCAATTAAAAGAGTTCTAGCTATTTCTTGAAGCGATCTATTATTTCTTTCCACAACTCCATTTTGTTCTGGAGTATATGGAGAGGAGAACAAATGCTAAAAAATAGATTCATCACAAAATTTTATAAAATCTTGATTTTCAAACTCACATCCATGGTCTGTTCTTATACTTGAAATAACATACCATTTTTCATTTTGAACATTTTTAGCAAAATTTTCAAAGTAAGGGAAAGTTTCAGACTTACTTGCTAGGAAATATACCCAAGTAAATCGTGAGTAGTCATCCACAATTACTAGGCAATATTTCTTACCTCCAATGCTCTGAATTCTGGTTGGTCAAAAGAGATCCATATGCAGAAGCTGCAGTACACGGTTAGTGGAAACTTGATTTATTGGTTTAAAGGAATTTCTTACTTGTTTTCCCAATATGCATGGTGTACATAGATCAGACTTTTGGTATGATAAATTGGGTAGACCACGAATAAGCTTCTTTCCGAGATTTTGGCTATCGCGCCGTATTAATGTGCCCAAGCTTTCGTGCCATAAGTTTGCTTCGTCTTGGATTGAGATTAGACATTGCGATTCATCTGGTTTCACATCCAAGAGGTAGATATTTCCATGTCTTCGACCCATGAATGATCGAGTAGAGTCTTTACTAGTTCCTGAACATATTCCCTAATGAAAGTAGATTTTGAAACCGGTATCACACGGTCGACACGAGCAGATTGTAGTTGAGTCCTTCAACTAAAGAAACATTGCTAATTGTGAGGTTTCCAATCTTTACAGTTCCAAATCCCACTATTCTTCATTTGCTATTTCCTCCAAATGAGACTTTTCCACAATTCACTTGAACAAGCTTTATGAAGCAATTTGAATCTCCGTCATATGTCTTGAGCATCCACTATCCGGATACCATTTTACCTTTTTCTTCATAGTGACTTGCATTTTAAAAAAGAAACTCAAACTTTCTTTGGTACCCATATTTTCTTGGGTCCATTGGTATTAGTATGATATGCGGTTTTTGTCCATACTTTCTTAACAGGTTTCCAAACCATAGGACATTCTTTTTCAAAATGATATGCACTATTGCACTTTGAACATCTGAGAGCATTGCGACCTACTGGTTTTACAAAGATTCTTTTAAAATTATTTTGTAAGCATCTCTTGTGGGTTTTTGCTTAATTCTTTCTTTCACTTTTGGAAAATCAATTAAAGGAATGGTTTCAACGAGACATCCCCAAACCAGATTTGTTGAAATAAGGTCTTTGAATAGAAAGAATTTTTTCCAGCTTCTCAAATCCTATAGAAAATCTTTTAGAAATGTTTGAGATATCATTTTTCAAGAATGCATTTTCTTTTGAAAGATTATCTTCACTTTCTCTAAGAGAAGAAACATTCATGTCTAAACATTTCACATTTTCTTTCAAAAAATTTTCCTGTTGTTTTATAACAGAATTTTCTCTTTTGAGTTCGGAAATCTTTTTAAGAGAAATCTTAAGACTAAAACACAACTCATCAATGTATTTAGAAACTTTAATAGGGATTTTGAAATTACCTCAAATTCACTGTCTGAATCTGATTCTATCTCGGAGTTTGAATCTGAATTCGATTATGCCATTAGACATATATTGGCATAATCATTATTACTTTCTTCACACTCTGTATCACTCCAGGTTTCTGCTTTAAGAGCTTTTCGATACTTTTAAGCTTTTCCTTTCTTCTTCCTCAGAAGATGATAGTTTGGTTTGATATGTTCCTTTTTCTTACATTCAAAGCAGACTACATCTTTGTTTGATTCAGCATCCTCAACAGACTTAGTCTGTTGCTTTTGAAAACTTTGTTTCTTTGGATTGAATCTTCTTCCTTTTCTGTTCAGCTTTCTGAATCTTCTTATCATGAGAACAAGCTCCTCATCATCCATATCGTCTTCAAAATCTGTAACATCAGAATCATCATTGGATTTTAATGCAATGAATTTCTTACCTTTAGAGTCTTCTTCTTCATTGATTCGTTCCACTTCATAAGACTAAAGAGTCCCAACCAACTCATCAACAGATAGTGGCATGATTCTTTGGGTCTCTCTGATTGAGGTCTTTATGTGATTTCAATCATTGGAGAGTCCACGATAGCTTGTTTACCTTCATGGGATCGAAATTGGTTGACCTTGATTTTCAAGACCATTCACGATTTCTGTAAAACGACTAAACATGTCAGTTATAGATTCTCCTAATTTCATTTTGAAGGCTTCGTATTGACCGAGGAGATTGTTGATTCTAGTCTCTTTCACTCGATCGGTTTCTTCATAGGTAATGTGTAATCTATCCTAGACTTCTTTAGCAGTAACATAAGAAGATATTCTGTTATATTCAGTAGGAGATAAATCACAATATAAAGAATAAATTGCTTTTGCATCAAGAGCTTGTCTCTTGATTATCTCTTCCTGAGTCATTTCATTAGACTCAACAGTATCTTTTCCTCTCTCTGAGACAAGTGCAGCTTTAGGAATGATTCCTTTTTCTACAACGTCCCATTCCAGAGGATCCTTTGATCTTAGGAACGCCTTCATCTTGTTTTTCCATATATTGTAATCCTTTCCATCAAAGTAAGGTGGTTTGGTATTGCTTTGCCCTTCTACCAGTCTTGGAGCCAACATACTAGCCATGGATCTTTAACTAAGACGTAAAACACTTCAAACAAAGTGAGTACACAAGCTCTGATACCAATTGAGATAGCTAATATAAACACCTAGAGGGGGGTGAATAGGTGTAAAAAAAATTTCTCGAGATATGAAAGTGATACTAGGCATACGATAGAAATGAAGTTCTTTTTTGATTAACAAAATGAATTACGATCAAAATAAAGCAAAGAGTAGGGAAGAGAAAATTGAACACAAGGTTTATAGTGGTTCGGCTTATTCCAAGCCTACGTCCACTCTTTCGCACTAATAGCCCACCGGCTGGATTTCACTATGAACAAAAGAGATATTACAGTAAGGTTCTCCCTTGATTCCACAGTGTAGATATTCTACCACACTTCCTCAAGGTTTCTCACGAATATAGACTCTCTTTTGCGTACAAGATTTCGCTCAAATGAATTGGCTAAAAACAGGGAGTTTCAGACTTTGGAATTCTTCTATCGTGCACTCTCCCGAACAACTAGAACATCTTCCTTATATACTCCTTTATGCCATCATACCCGTTGGCACTTACTAAAAGAATTCCTCCAATATTCCCGTTGGACGGGATCAATTAGGAAGATCATTCGAGCTATTAAAGGAATATGTTGATAGCCCATCAATCCTATTCGACCATACAATCAGGATCTCGATTTCCATAAGTAGAACATTCCAAGTATACTTTGTCAATCATCGGATCCTTAATCTTCGAATCAATCATGATCAAATAAAGGATTCAGTTATGTCATATCCAGCCAAGAGATCTTTTCCAGTCAATAAAGTCACATCCTTAATGAAACATCCAGTTCTGGATAGCCTTTCTTCAACAGATTAGAAACTGTCAATGAGAATAGACTTTGAGTCTTGAGTCTGGCTGTCCGGAGGTCTTCAAACTTTAAATAGCAGAGTCGTAAATCTTCAAACTAGACTGATGGAAACATTTTGTCAGCTTCAAAACACTTCAAGAAGATTTCTCCAACAATTGCAACTGGAGAATTCAGAAACGGTTCTCGACGAACAACATACTGAAATTTGAGCCGATTTCGTCAATATTTGGCCTTCGAATCGGAGCCGCAAAGTTGCTACTCTCTTCCTTTCTTCTCTTCTCCCTTACTTGTGCAATTTTTTTTTCTCTCTCCTCTCCTTTCTTTTTCAACGGACACCGCACGCACATCCACTTCCACTTCTTTTTGTTCTTTTTTTTTCTTTTTGTTTTTTTTTTGTTTTTTTCATTTAATACTAGTTGAGCCTCACATGAAGGTGGACCCAGCCAACAAATTTCCCCCTCCACCTCATGTGGGAAGGTTCGTCATGCCCACTTTTCTTCTACGAGCATCAAGCTTCACCATGGGCACGACCTTGGTCATCATGTTAGACCTATTGTTATTGGTATGTGTTGGAGAAAACTTCCGTATTTGTTTTGAAGTTAACAAAACGTTTCCATCAGTCTAGTCTGAAGACTTGCAGATTCTTTCATCAAAGTCTGAAGATCACCGAACCACCAGACTCAAGATTCAAAGTCTACCTTCATTGACAGTTTTTAGACCATCAAAGAAGACTTATCCAGAATTGAGTATTTCTTTAAGAATTTGATTCTATTGACTAAAGAAGATCTATCGGATAGATATAGCATCTTGGAATATATTATTCAACTTGAAATTAATTCGAGTATTTTGGATCCGTTGATTGGCGAAGCATACTTAGAAGGTTTTACTTATGGAATCATAGATCCTGATTGTATGGGCAAGTATGATTGATAGGCTATCATCATATTCCTTAAATAACTCGAAATCTCCCTAATTGATTCTGTCCAACGGGTAGATTGGAAGAGCTCTTTTGGAAAGTGACAATGGTTATGAAGGCATGGAGGAGTATATAAGGAAGATGTTCTAGTTATTCGAGTGCGTGCGCGATAGATAAATTCCAAAGTCTGAAACTTCTTGTTTTTTGCCAATTCAATTGTTGAGCATAAATTTGTACTCAAAAGAGAGTTTATACATTTGTGAGACCTTGAGGAAGTGTAGTAGAGTCTTTACACCATGGAATCAAGGACGTGATACTGTAACGACTCTTTTGATTCATAGTGAAATCTAATCAGTAGGCTATCAATGTGGGAGAGTGGACATAGGCTTGGATTAAGCCGAACTACTATAAACCCTGTGTTCTTATTCTCTTCCCTAAACTCTTTTACTTTACTTGTAACTTTATTTAATTGTTAGAGTCTCATTTCTATTTTAAAGTCTACTATTAAAAAGACTCAGGGAAGGAGAGTAAATTTCATGCAGGTATGCATCCCACAATGGACGAACAACCTCGTTCAAGCCCTTCAGGGACAACCTTTTAGCAGAAAACTACTCAGCCCTTTAGTTTAGAGCCTAGAGACACTCAGAGATGCCAGGATGGAAACGTTTCTAACCTACCTAAGCTGCATTTCTTGAAGGATCCTACCAGGCTAGAGAAGAAGAGAAATTTAGAAAGCCATGGAGAGGTTTTTCACAAAGCATACACTTTACTTCAGGGGACTCTGCCCAACACAATACACCCTCCTTACCTTATATAGGCAAAATGAGGTCACAAACCAACAAATAAGGACCAAGCTCATGGGTCCGGATACAAACAGAGGCACTGGAAATTTCCGGGAGGGAATTATTTGCACACTATGAACAGCAAATGTACTGTGAACAGTACATTCCCTAGCCTAGTGCTACAGTAAAAGTGAATGGTGACTTGCTATAGTGAAATTGTACGGACTCAGCGGTCTCGTCCGTCACGAGCATTGTAGCTACAGACTGAGTCATCTAAGCTGTCTTCTAGGAGATGTGCCTCGTATTTCTATTCAAGGGCTTCAAGGTCTTCAGGTGAGAGGATTTGATTTAGCCTTCTTGATGAGGATGCTTGTTCATGAGCCCAATGGGATGCTTCTTCTTCTGCCCAGTTTGTATTTTCACTTGAAGTGTTGGTAGGAATGCTTG
Organism: Eucalyptus cladocalyx; assembly: GCA_017140615.1. Classification (NCBI taxonomy): domain Eukaryota; kingdom Viridiplantae; phylum Streptophyta; class Magnoliopsida; order Myrtales; family Myrtaceae; genus Eucalyptus; species Eucalyptus cladocalyx. The sequence continues at coordinate 36,071,844 of CM029518.1, forward strand.
GCTGAGGCCAATTGGATGGCTGTGCATAAAATGATGTGTCCATGTTTTGGAATGAGGACGAAGATCCCTATTCGTAGGGATTCTGGGACAGAGGACCTCCAAAGCGTGCATAGGGGTCTTGAGTAGACTGAACAATGTCATCTTCGTTTGTCATTTCATGCTCTTGGGACGATGCAGCTTGTCTGTATTGCCTAAGTGATTCTTTAGCTTCTGGTGCTAGATCATAATGATCCCACGTAGTGGGTACATTATTCCAAACATCTTCAGGAATGGTCTTGTTTTCCTGGCATAAGATTCTCTGGAGTTCTCGGTACTCGTGTTCACAAAATCTAACAGATCTTGGATAAGATTCGTGAATCCGAGCTTCTCAGCTGTTCAAGTGAGGTTTATAGGATGTGGTTCCTATTTCTAGTGGGGCATTAAGAATATTGCCATTATTTATGAAAAAATGCCATGGATGTTTGAAAAATAGGATGGTATGGACTTCAGGATTTGGTGTCATGGTTCTTAGTTCTTTTTCCAGGAGTTGATTCCAGTAAGTAGGAGAATAGAATCAATTAAGAAAGTCTAAGAGATTCTTATCACTTTCTTTTTCAACATTTCTTTTGAGTAAAAATATCATTGTGAGGTTAGTAATGAATCTTCTGGTTGGAATTTCAAAAGCTATTAAGTACTTGTTGGTTAAGTACCATAATAACATTTTGAGTTGATCAGGGAAATCATTTTCCTTCTAAATAAGAGGATGAATGAATGAATAATTCATATTTAACCAAAAAGGATAAAGAATCGAACTTCCATTAAATCTGAATAGGTCGGTGTGACATTGCCACAAGAGGCTGTCCATGTTTTCAACAAGACTATTATTCTGGATTTGTCGAATAATCTCCTGGGGATATTTCCAACTTGGTAAATCTTTGATTTTCTCGATCTTGTATTTCACGCCATAGTTGAGCATATGAAAAGCAGGCCTTTTGATATACATGTTGATCTCAGCTGGAGCCTTTGGTCTTGAAAGGAAATCAGCAAGCACATTCTTTTTTCCAAGAATGTGTTTGGTTTCAAAAGAGTATTTTGAAAACCATTCAGCCCATCGAAGCAATTGAGAGTTTGGAATCTGCTTCTATTTAAACTTGGTCATCTGAGGGAAAGATGCCATGAATAATTCTACTAGGAAGTGATGGCCGATGAGATGAAATTCAAACTTCTTTATTCCATTTTTTTGTCGGGATTTCTTTAAAAGTGGAATGGTAATGCATTTCAGCTTGAGAAAAATTTCCACTTTTGTGAGCACAAAGGTGTCTCTTATCATCAATTTCTTCAAAGAGGATGGCTGCATAGTATTCATCATTGGCGTCAGTTTGAAGGATTCTTTTCCCTGTTGATGGTATTTGCAGTGGTGGGAGATTGTGCATAATCTCCTTAAGCTCAGCGACTGCTTCAGTATGAGTTTTTCCCCAAGCTGGGGGATTCTTCTTCAGCATAGATTGCAAAGGAATCAGGAGCTTTGCAATATTTGGGACAAAATCCCTGAGATAATTGATTATCCCAAGAAATTGCTGAACTTGTTTCGTTGTGAAGTTTTCTTTTGGAAACTTTAATAATTCTTGAGCAATATGTGGCCCTGGATAATATGTACCTTTATTAAGGTGCATACCAAGAAATTCAATCTATGTCTGGGCAATATTCATTTTCCTTTGAGAAAGCATAATGCCATGCTTTTTCACGATTTTTGCAAATTGCTCAAGGAGTTGATAGTGTGACTATTCATCAGGATTGTAGAGCATAATATCGTTGATGTATACTGCTGCACTTGACAAGATTGGTTGGAAAATACGACACATGGCCTTTTGGAAAAAGGGATGGTGCTACCTTTAGACCAAAAGGAAGAACTTTCCACTGGAAGTGCTGGTTCGGGATACAGAATCCTGTTTTGGATTTGTCTTCAGGATGTATGCCCAATTGCTAGAATCCGGCTTTGAGGTCGAATTTGGAATAGATGTGGGCTTTGGTTAAACTAGTAAAGAGAGAATTTCTGGATGGTAAAGGGAATTTATCATCTTGGAGAAAAAAGTTGAGAGGTTGTTAGTTGATTACCAGCCTCATCTTTCATCTATTTTGCTCAGCACGCTTATTAACATAAAAAGCTTCACAAGCCCATTGAGAATTGGAAATTTCAATAAGGCCTTGTTGCAATAGTTCTGAGCATTCCCTTTGAGCTAAAGCCAAGTGTTCTGGCTTCATTCCCATATGACTCTTCTTGGTTGGATTTATATCTTCATTTTTTTAAAAAGGAAGGCGAACAAAGAACTCTAGATTTTCCCATAAAGGATGGGAACACTTCTGAGCGAATTCTGAATGGGATTCCGAACAAGATTCTAACAATTTTTGCATGATTGGATCTAACAAACTCATCTGGATGGAAAAGAGTCTCTGAATATTGACAAACTCAGAGATTTGATCTTTATATCTAAGACCTTTTCTAGGAATGATGCGAAGCTGAGAGATTTGAGTCATTATATCCCACCCAATTATCAGATCTTTATTGGGGAGACTGGATCCAAAGATTTTGGTGGTTATGGAACACTGAGGAAAAAATTGGACAGTTACTGGAGTGGTTCTGACATTCGTGGAGAAAGTATCTCTTGAAGCAGAATTGAAATATCGGATGTAAGGAGTCCAGAATTCTTCAGGGAGAATTTTGGTGTCCAATATTGAACAACTTGCTCCTGTGTCAATGAGAGCAATAACAGTGATGGGTTTGGCAAACTTTGAAGTGAGGATTTTTACAGGGAAATGTGGACAATGGGTTTGACTTGAGAATATGTCAAGATTTGATTATGAAGATATGGGGGATATGTGGAAAATATCTTCAGATTCTGAATCTAACTCACTCTCACTGGAAGTTTAGTAAGAGGGAATGACACAAAGAGTTTGTTCAGATGGTTCTTCATTAGCAAAGAATAGTTCAATATCATCATTTTCAAGAGAAATACATGTTTCATTCTCAATGTGATAAATTAGACGATTCTGACATTTTCTCGCTTGGGGACAATTTTTGGCAAAATGCCCCTCCTGGTTGCAGATGTAGCAACGATTTGATTTTTTGTGGCCCGTGCGATCCTTTCTTTTACGCAGGTATCACCATTTCTTCTTTTTCCAGAAATGCTTGGAGCCATGTTTGGATTTCTTGCTGTATTTCTCCCAAGGGAATATCCTGTACTCTCCTTTGTTTTCCAAAGAAAGATCTTTCAACCATTTGGGATAATTCTTTGGGGATGGAGATAAGGAAAACATGCTTCAGATTTGGATCCGCTCCAATCTGATAAAAAAGCTGAAGCATCACTCAATAATGCCTATCAAGATGTTTCTTCTGGAGGGAGCAGCATTTTCTTTCGAAAAATTCTCTTCTTTTGATTTCTATGAGATCGGTGGGTTTTCCCACAAAGACATGATATAAGAGAGTGATGGCATGGCCGAAGTTAGGTGACATCAGAAAATGAATCTGGTCTTGTTCCGAAATTGATTGCCACCAAAGTTTGAGACTTCATGTGAATCTCGTAACAAAGTTGTAAATGACATCATTCATATCATGGTTGGTGATGGACCGGGTATTCAACCAAGTATGAAATTCTTCAAGTCTTTCTGGTCATTTATGATAAGGAATATCATCGATGGTGAAGAATTGTTTTGATGCTATGGACACATGCCGAGCAGGATTGCTTGGCTGACCATTTTCTGGGTCAGAATAGTTTGATTCCATTTCATCATCTGGAATAGTGGCAAAAATAGAAGTCTGTGGCGGTGGAGGTAAATACCCGGTTCTAACAGAAGGTGCCAATGGACTAAAGGGCTGGGTAGTTTTCTGCTAAAAGGCTGTCCCTAAAGGGCTTGAACAGGGTTGTTCGCCCATTGTGGGATGCATACCTGCAGGAAATTTACTCTCCTTCCCTGGTTCTAAGTCTAGGTCCATTCATGATATCAGAGCCATGGTTTTGTTTTTAAGATTATCCATTCCATGCGCTTGAAAGGAGAATCCAGTGCTGAGAAGATCTTTTCACATCATGACCGCACAACCAGAGTCTACACAACTAGAAATCCTCGAAGCACCCGTCTCTCTTGCTCCTTCTTCTTCTTCAACCCCTCCAGAATTTCGTGTTTCTAATGCTTCTAAGATAGATTATCTTTATAAAGTTTCTCTTAGCGATGAAACCAAGATTTCTGAAACCTAACTTCCTCTCATGAATCCTTACTCCGCTTTTGCCAAACCAAACTCGTCCTTCTCACCCATCCGTTCCATCCGCCAACTTATTCACCAAACCCCAAAGCAAGTAAAGGAGTACGTCCAATCCTCCAAATTCGACCAGCATCCCATTCCTGCTACTGAAAAAGAGTACTTTGTTACTCTTCAGATCCCTCCAGAGTTTCCCAGACAATGGGCTCAACAGGGATATACTCATGTGCATTATGGAGCTGTTCGTTTAGCTCTTACCTTTCATGGTCGTAAAAGTCTGCCAGTAGTGGCAAGAATTGCATTGTTAGATACCAGATTTTTACAATACCAGCATACTTGCATCGGTACTGTTCAAACTACTATGAACGCGGGAACAATCTTTGTGACTTTGTATCCAAACTTCAATATCGCTCTTTCAGACCCCCAGCTACTCTATTTTCTAAAAGTTCATATCCAGTTCACTAGAGCCCCTCAAACTGCTGACTCTGTAGCTGCAACTTTACATTACCAAATGGTTTATCGAGTGCAGAACCATGCTCTTGACCTCAACTTCAACAGTGGTAATGAAGATGCATTGTTCATCTCTATGCAAAATGATCAGGCGTCCTGCATTCATGTTCCCAGACAGATCCCAAAGGATACGTTGGCCAAGCTCCTTCCAGAGACTTGGATCACCAACCACGAAAAGCTACACCAGCATAACAAGCATTTCTAGTCTACGGACTCAGAGTTCGTACGGAAAAAAGATGGAACTATTTCCATCAAATTTGGTAAGGAAAAGGAAGAAAGTCCTTCTATCTTCCAGACCCTCTTTATGATCAAACCATTTGTTCCTGAATACATTTCCGAGCCAGATCCAAAAAACTTGTTCGACACTTCAATAGTGATGGACATCATATCCATTACTATAAAGACAATTATGGTCATTGTTTTTGGGATCCTTTTTGCCAATGTTCCTATTGTACAAATTCTCCTGACGAGGTAGACCCTCTTGCAAGATCTCCACCTCGACAAAAGAGGCCAAAGGATAAGGTGTACCAAAGGTACTTAAACAGAGATTCCTCCGTTGATACTCTCGGTGAGTGTGATAAATACCAGTTCATGGTCTCTTATGCACCACCTCCACCAGAGTTCAGTACTACATTCCAAGTCTCACCAGATCCACCAAAATCACCCCCACCATCTCCTCCTCAGAAAAAGCAAGCTCTCTTTCCGTTTTACAAGCCAATCCTAAAATGGGCTAAGAAACATTCTTACCCACTTGAGGCCCCAAAGAAAAACACCACCCACTTCTTCAATTGCTATGTTCCATGATGCTGATTTTCCCCCTCTTGTCAGAGAAAAGTTCTAAACTATCATTTCCTGCTCCCGAGGAATTCATTGACCCACAAAACAGATATCGTCATGCTCCAAAAATAGCAACCCCCACTGATGTGGATGAACATGGGAGACAAAGAAAGATCCGTTGCTGTTGAAGCTATTCTAAATTGGCAATCAGAGACTTTATTGGCACAAAACAATGCCTTTAAGGCAATTGATTCCAAAATTTGGTATCATTATCTTGGAAATGTGCAACAAGATCTCCGAAGGTATGATTAAAGTACACAAAAAGATACTTTCTGAGTTCCAGAAAAGGCTTCACGCCTTGGAATCAGGACAACATCTTGGGTATCATTATCTTGAAAGCCCAAAGCCAGAAATAGAAAAGCTCAAGAAGCAAATTCAACTTCTTGAAGAAGGAAGGTTTAGGCCCTTCGATCCATTGGCACCTTTTGTTAGAACCGGGTATTTACCTCCACCGCCACAGACTTCTATTTTTGCCATTATTCCAGAAGATCTCTACAGAAGAGAACCAGACATGGCAGAAATACGAAATTGCCTTAAAGCCCTGCAGAAGGACAAATGGAAAGAAAAAATGCCTCCCACAGAATCAAGTTCGATTGTTATCAGAAAAGGTCATATCATATGATGTTATCTAATCCATTAGAATCTTTTCTAAAAGATTTGGGTACTCAGGAACCTGATCCCGTTACCCAACAGCCTGATTCTGCCATTCCAAAAAAACAGTCTCTGTTTCCAATCGAGCAAACTGCTCCTAAGACTGAATCAGATTCAGTATCTCTTTCCTCCTCTTCATCTTTCTCAATTCCTTCAGTTGATTCTCTCCCTATAGCACCAGTAACTTCATCAATATTCATGGCTAATCCTCCAGATGATGAAATGGAATCAAACTATTTTGACCTAGAAAATGGTCAAGCAAGAAATCCTGCTAGGCATGTGTTCATAGTATCAAAACAATTCTTCACCATCGATGATATTCCTTATCATAAATGGCCAGAAAGACTTGAAGAATTTCATACTTGGTTGAATACCCAGTCCATCACCAACCATGATATGAATGATGTCCTTTACAACTTTGTTACGAGATTCACAGGAAGTCTCAAACTTTGGTGGCAATCAATTTCAGAACAAGACTAGATTCATTTTCTGATGTCACCTAACTTCGGCCATGCCATCACTCTCTTATATCATGTCTTTGTGGGAAAACCCATCGATCTCATAGAAATCAAAAGAAGAGAATTTTTTGAAAGAAAATGCTGCTCCCTCCAGAAGAAACATCTTGATAGGCATTATCGAGTGATGCTTCAGCTTTTTTATCAGATTGGAGTGGATCCAAATCTGAAGCATGTTTTCCTTACCTCCATCCCCAAAGAATTATCCCAAATGGTTGAAAGATCTTTCTTTGGAAAACAAAGGAGAGTACAGGATATTCCCTTGGGAGAAATACAGCAAGAAGTCCATCTATGCTTAGAAGAATTATGCTTAAAGCGCCAGATGGTCCGTACCTACATCACAGATGACAAGCGCCTTGAATCAGCTTGTTCTCGTTAGAAGTTAAAAATCAAATGCTCTAAGCAAGACTGTGATGGTACTTGTGGCAAATATTCCCGAAAGAAGAAACATTATAAGAAGTTCTGGATAAAGAAATCCAAACATGGCTCCAAGCATTTCCGGAAAAAGAAGAAATGGCGATACATGCGTAAAAGAAAGGATCGCACGGGCCACAAGAAATCAAATCGTTGCTACATCTGCAACCAGAAGGGGCATTTTGCCAAAAATTGTCCCCAAGCGAGAAAAGGTTAGAATCGTCTAATTCATCACATTGAGAATGAAACATGTATTTCTCTTGAAAATGATGATATTGAATCTCTATTCTCTGCTGATGAAGAACCATCTGAACAAACTCTTTGTGTCATTCTCTCTTACCAAACTTCCAGTGAGAGTGAGTTAGATTCAGAATTTGAAGATATTTTCCACATATCCCCCACATCTTCAGAATCAAATCTTGACATATTCTTAAGTCAAACCCATTGTCCCCATTTCCCTGTAAAAATCCTCACTTCAAAGCTTGCCAAACCCATCACTGTTATTGCTCTCATTTACATAGGAGCAAGTTGTTCAATATTGGACACCAAAGTTCTTCCTGAAGAATTCTAGACTCCTTACATCCGATATTTCAACTCTGCTTCTAGAGATACCTTCTCCACGAATGTCAGAACCACTCCAGTAACTGTCCAATTTTTTCCTCAGTGTTCTATAACCACAAGAATCTTTGCATCAAGTCTCCCCAATAAAGATCTAATAATTTGGTGGGATATAATGATTCAAATCTCTCAGCTTTGTATCATTCCTGGAAAAGGTCTTAGATATAAAGATCAATTCTCTGAGTTTGTCAATATTCAGAGACTATTTTCCATCCAAATGAGTCTGTTAGATCCAATCATGCAAAAATTGTTAGAATCTTGTTCGGAATCCCATTCAGAATTCGCTTAGAAGTGTTCCCATCCTTTATGGGAAAATCCAGAGTTCTTTGTTCGCCCTCCTTTTTTAAAAAAATGAAGATATAAATCCAACCAAGGCGAGTCATATGGGAATGAAGCCAGAACACTTGGCTTTAGCTCAAAGGGAATGCTCAGAACTATTGCAACAAGGCCTTATTGAAATTTTCAATTCTCAATGGACTTGTGAAGCTTTTTATGTTAATAAGCGTGCTGAGCAAAACAGAGGAAAGATGAGGCTGGTAATCAACTATCAACCTCTCAACCTTTTTTCTCCAAGATGATAAATTCCTTTTACCATCTAGAGATTCTCTCTTTACTGGTTTAACCAAAGCCCACATCTATTCCAAATTCGACCTCAAAGCCGGATTCTGGCAATTGGGCATCCATCCTAAAGATAGATCCAAAACAATATTCTGTATCTCGAACCAGCACTTCCAGTGGAAAGTTCTTCGTTTTGGTCTAAAGGTAGCACCATCCCTTTTCCAAAAAGCCATGTGTCGTATTTTCCAACCAATCTTGTCAAGTGCAGTAGTATACATCAACGATATTCTACTCTACAGTCCTGATGAACAGTCACACTGTCAACTCTTTGAGCAATTTGCAGAAATTGTGAAAAAGCATGGCATTATGCTTTCTCAAAGGAAAATGAATATTGCCCAGACATAGATTGAATTTCTTGGTATGCACCTTAATAAAGGTACATATTATCTAGGGCCACATATTGCTCAAGAATTATTAAAGTTTCCACTTCACAACGAAACAAGTTCAGCAATTTATTGGGATAATCAATTATCTCAGGGATTTTGTCCCAAATATTGCAAAGCTCCTGATTCCTTTGCAATCTATGCTGAAGAAGAATCCCCCACCTTAGGGAAAAACTCAGACTGAAGCAGTCGCTGAGCTTAAAGAGATTATGCACAATCTCTCACCACTGCAAATACCATCAACAGGGAAAATAATCCTTCAAACTGACGCCAGTGATGAATACTGGGCAGCCATCCTCTTTGAAGAAATTGATGGTAAGAGACACCTCTGTGCTCACAAAAGTGGAAAGTTTTCTCAAGCTGAAATGCATTACCATTCCACTTTTAAAGAAATCCTGGCAGTAAAAAATGGAATAAAGAAGTTTGAGTTTCATCTCATCAGCCATCACTTCCTGGTAGAATTAGACATAACATCTTTCCCTCAGATGACCAAGTTTAAACATAAGCAGATTCCAAACTCTCAATTGTTTCGATAAGCTGAATGGTTTTCAAAATACTCTTTTGAAACCAAACACATTCCTGAAAAAAAGAATGTGCTTGCTGATTTCCTTTCAAGACCAAAGGCTCCAGCTGAGATCAACATGTATATCAAAAGGCCTGCTTTTCATATGCTCAACTATGGCGTGAAATACAAGATCGAGAAAATCAAAGATTTGCTAAGTTGGAAATATCCCCGGGAGATTATTCAACAAATCCAGAATGATAGTCTTATTGAAAACATGGACAGCCTCATGTGGCAATGTCACAATGGAGGTTCGATTATTTATCATTTTGGGTTAAATATGAATTATCCATTCATTCATCATCTTATCTGGAAGGAAGATGATTTCCCTGATCAACTCAAAATGTTATTATGGTACTTAACCAATAAGTACTTAATAGCTTTTGAAATTCCAACCAGAAGATTCATTACTAACCTCACAAGGATATTTTTACTTGGAAGAAATGTTGAAAAAGAAAGTGATAAGAATCTCTTAGACTTTCTTAACTTGTTCTATTCTCCTACTTACTGGAAACAACTCTTGGAAAAAGAAATGAGAACCATGACACCAAATCATAAAGTCCATACCATCCTGTTTTTCAAACGTCCATGGCATTTTTTCAGAAATAATGGCAATATTCTCGATGCCCCACTAGAAATAGGAACCACATCCTATAAACCTCACTTGAACAGCCGAGAAGCTCGGATTCACAAATCTTATCCAAGATCTGTTAGATTTTGTGAACACGAGTACCGAGAACTCTAGAGAATCTTATGCCAGGAAAACAAGACCATTCCTGAAGATGTTTGGAATAATGTACCCACTACGTGGGATCATTATGACCTAGCACCAGAAGCTAAAGAAGCACTCAGGCAATACAGACAAGCTGCATCGTCCCAAGAGCATGAAATGACAAGGGAAGATGACATTGTTCGGTCTACTCAAGACCCCTATGCACGCTTTGGAGGTCTCGTCCCTAATCCCTACGAATGGGATCCTCGTCCTCATTCCAAAACATGAACACATCATTTTATGTACATCCATCCAATTGGCTTCAGCCAAGCATTCCTGCCAACACTTCAAGTGAAAATACAAACTGGGCAGAAGAATAAGCATCCCATTGGGTTCATGAACAAGCATCCTCATCAAGAAGGCTAAATCAAATCCTCTCACCTGAAGACCTTGAAGCCTTTGAACAGAAATATGAGGCACATCTCCTAGAAGACAGCTCAGATGACTCAGTCTGTAGCTACAATGCTTGTGACGGACGAGACCGCTGAGTCCGTACAATTTCACTGTAGCAAGTCACGTTCACATTTTTTTTTTTTTTTTTTTTTTTTTTTACTGTAGCACTAGGTTAGGGAAGGTACTGTTCACAGTACAGTTACTGTTCATAGTGTACGAATAATTCCCTCTCGGAAATTTCCGGTGCCTCTGTTTGTATCCGGACCCATGAGCTTGGTCATTGTTTGTTGGTTTGTGACCTCATTTTGCCTATATAAGGCAAGGATGGTGTATTGTGTTGGGCAGAGTCCCTGAAGTAAAGTGTGTGCTTTGTGAAAAACCTTTCCATGGCTTTCTAAATTTCTCTTCTTCTCTAGCCTGGTAGGTGCTCGTACTAGCATTCACAGTATGAACTTTCTCAAGTAGGAAGAGCTTCTCTTCTAGCTTTTCTCGAATCCAATGGTACTTCACATCAACATGCTTCGATCTTGAATGCAACATCGGATTCTTGCTAAGATGGATGGCACTCATGCTATCGCAAGATAGAATAAACTTCTCTTGTTTCAAGCCCAACTCTTGTAGGAATTTTGCATCCACAAAAGTTCTTTACCTCATTCGGCAATAGCAATATACTCTGCTTTAGTTGCAGAAAAAGTAGTACATTTTTGTAATCTCGATTGCCATGAAACAGCTCCCGCTGCAAAGATTATTATATAACCCGATGTGGATTTCTGAGAATCAACATCACCGGCATATTCTGCATCCGAGTAGTCACTCAACTCAGGCTTTGCATTTCCATTACACAAGCAAAGTGTAGAAGTGCCCCTAAGATATCTCAAAATCCATTTAACAGCGATCCAATGCTCCTTACTTGGATTAGAGAGAAATCTATTTACAACACCAATTGCATGAGCAATATTGGGTCTTGTATAAACCATGGCGTACTTCAAACTACCCACGGCTGATGCATAAGGAATTATCTCAGCCTTCTCTTTCTCACTTAAATGACATTCATTACTACTCAACTTGAAATGTCCTGCAATTGGAGTACTCACCGGTTTACATGTGCTCATATTGAATCTTTCAAGCACCTTCTCAATTTACTTCTCTTGAGATAACCATAGTTTCTTATTCTTCCTATCACAAGTAATTCTCATGCCTAAGATTTGCTTAGCCAAGCCTAGGTCTTTCATTGCAAAAACTTTACTTAACTCATTTTTCAAGCTCTTGATTTTCTTGGTATCATGCCTCACAATCAACATATTATCCACATAAAGTAGGAGAATAAGAAAATCATTATTTGAGAAGCTTTTCATAAAGACACAAGAATCAGAGTTTGTCTTATCGTATCCTTATTCTTCCATGAATGACTCAAACTTCATATACCATTGCCTTGGCGCTTGCTTGAGATCATATAAGCTTTTCCTCAATCTACATACAAGGTACTCCTTGCCTTTAACCTCAAAACCCTTCGGTTGCTTCATATGTATCTCTTCTTCTAGGTCTCCATGAAAAAAAAGCCGTCTTTACATCAAGTTGTTTAATTTCTAAATTCAAATTGGCGGCCAACCCAAGAACAACTCGAATAGAAGACATCTTTACAACCGGTGAAAAAGTCTCTTTAAAGTTTATACCCTTCTTTTGACGAAAACCCTTCATAACAAGTCTAGCCTTGTATTGTGGTTGTAAACTATCTTCTTCCGTCTTCAACTTGTACACCCACTTATTTGTGAGTGTTCTCTTACTCTGAGGCAATTTCACCAATTCAAATGCGTGGTTCTCATGCAAGGATTTAAGCTCCTCTTGCATAGCTTCATACCACTCATTCTTTTGTTCACATGATATAGTCTTTTCATAAGTTTCTAGCTCCCTGCATCGGTGAGTAACACATACTCATGCGGCAAATATTTTTAAGAAGGCCTACACTCTCTTTCAGATCTTCTAATTTGAGGTAGGACAAATTGCTCTTGCTTAGATATTTCATTTGTCTCAGCTGAAGAGTCAACATTATGTGAGGATTCACCATCTTCATATTTTCCATGCACTTCTCCCCCATGATTTCTATTAATATTAGAAGAATTTTGGCTAAAGCTAATTGAACGTTGAGCTATATTCTTTGGTCTCTTCGCCTTGTCAATGTCTTCAATAGTTTGATACTCACGAAACACTACATCTCGGCTTCTAATGACTTTATTTGCAATTGGATCCCATAACCTGTAGCCAAACACTTCATGTCCATGACCTAAGAAGATACATTGTTTAGACTTGTCATCAAGCTTGGATCTTTCATTTCTTGGAACATGCACAAATGCGCGACAACCGAATACTTTTATATGGCTGTAGGAAACATCTTTGCCACTCCAAACTCTTTGTGGAACATCCCTCTTAAGAGGAACCGATAGAGATAGATTTATCAAGTCCACTACTGTTCTCATTGCTTCACCCCAAAATGACTTAGGCAACTTCGCATGAGAAAGCATACACCGAATCAAATCGTTAATTGTCCGATTCATTCTCTCTGCTACTCCATTATATTGTGGTATTTTTGGAACAATCTTCTCAAGCTTGATACCATAATCCCTGCAATAGTGTTCAAATGAGCCTCTATATTCACCACGTTGTCAGCCCGAACACATTTCAGCTTCTTCCCGGTTTCTCTTTCCACATTGACATGAAATTGCTTGAAAGCTGCAAGTATCTGATATTTAGATTTCAAAGCAATAGCCTACACTTTTCTAGAACAGACATAAATAAATGTCACAAAGTATAATGTACTTCCAAGAGTTCTAGCATCCATGCAACAAATATCGGTGTGAACTAAATCAAGTATATTTGATTTCGTGTGTGGAGAGGAATTATGAAATGAAAATCTATGCTGCTTACCTGTAAGACAATAAGTGCATTCCTTTAGATTTTTCTCCTTCAAAGGTAAAAAGTTCTTTCTAGCAAGAGTTTCAAGTCCTTTCTTGCTAAGATGACCCAGCCTCATATGCCATAAATCAACCGAGGAATCCTCTACTACATTTACCTCTTCTTTAATCAAGTCAACTTGCATAGTGTAAAGAGAGCCTGTCTTCTTACCCTTTGTCACTACCATGAAACCCTTAGTCAACTTCCATTTGCCATCAAAGAAGGAATTACAATAACCATCATCATTTAAGGCACCCGTAGAGATCAAGTGAAATCGAATATCCGGAATGTGTCTCACATTTTTCAAAAGCAAATTACATCCGACATCAGTTTCCAAATAAACATCTCCCATGCCAATAACCTTGGAAATATCACTATTTCTCATCCTAATACAACCAAAATTATCGCTGCGATAAGAAGCAAAGTAATCACGCCGTGAGGTGACATGAAAAGAAGCCGTGAAATCAACAACCCACGTAGAGTCTTGGCATGTAAGATTCACATATCCGTTATCACATATGAACACAATATCGCCATCGAATGCAATCGCCGTTGTAGCTTGTTTCTCTTCTTTCTTTTGATCTCCATTTCTATTATGGGATCTATCTCTCTTTGGCAACCAACACTCTTTTGCATAATGTCACATTTTGCCGCAATTATAACACTTCACACTCCTCATCGGTCTTGATTTCAACCTTCCTCTTGACTTGCGTCGAGTATCATTTCTTTGAAACCTTCTTGATTGACTTCTCGCCCTGTTTTCTATAACAAGAGCATCCGATGTAGAAGCATAATTCAAGCCTTTTCTTTTTGTTTCTTCATTGAACAAACTTTCTTTAACTATGCTCATAGAAAGCACATCAAAAGGAGCCGAGTTGTTTAATGCCACAACCAAGATGTCCTAACTATCAAGAAGAGTACCAAGTAATAAGCATGCTTGCAATTCATCACCAAGATCAATCTCAAGATTTGTCAATTGATTTACAACATCTTGAAATTCACTCAAGTGTTCCACCATATTACTCCCCTCCTTGTATCTCGAATTCACAAATCACTTAACTAGAAGAGCTTTATTTTGTGGAGTTTTTCTCTCATAGAGATCTTATAATTTCTTCCACAAAGTGTTCGCCTTCGTTTCTTGAGCAACATAATGAAACACACTATCATCAATCCATTGTTGGATAAACCCAATGGTTTTCCGATTCATTCTCTCCCATTCTTTGTCTTCCTTATCTCCTTTGGCTTCAGCACTCTCAATAGGATCAAATAAGTTTTTGCAATATAACACATCTTCCATCCGAGACTTCCAAATAGAATAATTCGAGGCATTTAACTTAAACATGGTGCTGCTGGTTTCTTCCATTTAATACTAGAATTTCAACATTAGCTTTGATACCACTTTGTTGAGGAGAACCGAGGGACATAATTCACCACGGCCAAATGCAATCCAGGATCAAATATTCCCCATATACTAAATTAACTTAAAATCTCTCAACCCCAGCAACAACCAGCAATATATAGCCTCACAATATGTAAATATAATGTCGAAATGATAAGTAGACAAAGCAAATAGTGACACCAAGGATTTAATGTGAAAACCCCGATGCGGGAAAAACCATGAACCGCCTATTCCACTAATCATCAAGAATAGTAGGATACGCAAAGTATTCTTCTCTAGTTACACACTAGAGACTCAACATCAACCTTACAATCATCTTTTTTCACCACATAGGTAGACAAACAAGTTTGGAATAAGAAAATCTTAACTGCAACTGGAGAATTCGAAGATGGTTCTCGACGAACAAAAACCATCAACTTGTAGCTCTCGGTTTCACAAATAACATATTGAAATTTGAGCCGATTTCGTCAATATTTGGCATTTGAATCGGAGCCGCAAAGTTGCTGCTCTCTTCCTTTCTTCTCTTCTCCCTTGATTGTGCAGTTTTTTTTTCTCTCCTCTCCTTTCTTTTTCGACGGACACCGCACACACCACCATTTCCACTTCTTTTTGTTTTTTTTTTATTTAATGCTGGCTGAGCCCCACATGAAGGTGGACCCAGCCAACAGAAAGTTTACCATTATGGGTAAGATGTCCAGTGGAGTTGAAGGTATGGCCTAATTAATCAGGTCATCAAGTATAAATAGGCCAAGTCAAATAGTTGATCCGACTCCACTACGAATGGTGCGTGTGGACGTGGGGCAGGAGTTTAAAAGTCCCGCCATAGATCGTGACACAAATTGGCGCGCTTTAGAGGGAAATCTTAAACCAACAAGAGATGAAAATTGAAGTAGATATTTTATTGAGGCGTTTTCTACTTGGGATACAAAAAAGTTTTTACACTATGCTGGAGAGGAAACGTTTTACGGTAGAGCACGCCAGTCTAGGTGATGTGGCTATTTTTGAGACGATGGTGCTGTTGTTCCAACTCTACTAAGCGCAAACGCTTCGCTTTCTCCAACTCTTTAAGTGAGTCGACGTGGTGCCTCAACTCCTTTTCAACATATGCTTTTTGGTTGAATTTGACCTCACGCCTTCGACTAACATCTTCGATTTTCCTCTCAATTTCCGCCTTCTCCTTCTCGAGACGTATTTCTTCTTCATTAAGGTCAGCTATTTCATCCATAACAATTTGCAAGGATCCTTGGCTGTCCTTCACGCGCTGGCTGGCCTCCTTTAAAGTATTAGTGGGCTATAGGTGATCTTCGTCAGAGGGAGTCAGGGCAAGTATTTGATCATGGTGGTGACGATATGTGTCGAATATTGTGGAATAATTATCATGGAATTCTTCAAACGGCTGCCTGAGTTCTGAAGGTAGATTGATGCCGACGTCTTCAGCACTAAGCTGACCCATCAGTAATTTAAGCTAACGAAATGTTGTCTGGTTGTGCATCACCACAAAGATTCCACCAGCGATCAAGAAACTGCGCCAACTTGATCTTTTTCTTGTCATTATTAATAGGAAGAGGAGAGCATCCAGGGGTCAGGTCATAAGGATCAATGGCTTCATCCAATGCATGCATCGTCTTGGCAAGAGATGTGGAAAAAAAATCATCCACTCGATGTTGTTCTTCTTGTGTCAAAGGAGACATTGAGAATGGCATTGATGAGGCATTAACAGGAGGAACTGTCGACAAAGGAGAAGGCATCGCTATGCTTTCTGATGATGTCGGTGGATTTGCAGCAATAAGAACATTCGACGAGCGAGGTATTGCTGAAGTCCCTATAAAAAAGAAGATAAGGTAGGAATTGAGATCAAGCGGCTGGTGTGCAATTGATATATACAAGGTAGACAAACAAAGGAAAAGGAAGATACCACGTTCCAAGGGCATCACTCCCTCAAATGAAGGAGAAGTCGAACTAGTGAAGATCTCAGGGTGATGCGAACTACTTGTAGTTGTTGATGTTGTAGCTGTTGCTATTCAAAATAAAGAGTTAGGATGCTCTCAAAAGGAGAGGATTAAGCGCAAAATCCAACGACACAGGAGAACAAGTTGCATCACTAGCAGGAATGATTTCATTGAGGGCAGTCGAACCGTCTTGAGGGGTTGGAATTTCAGATGCCTCAGCGCGAGCAGAGGTAGCATGGATTGAAGTCTCAATGAAGTCCTAAGTTGCTTCCTTGGCGAAGTGGGAAAAATTTTCTTTCTTTTCTTCAGTTGAGACACCATCTCTTCCAGTGTCTCTTGGTCTTCCAAATATGGTAGCACACGAAATAGGGAAGGATCTAATAAGCATAGGCAGAAGGTGATATAAGAAGAAACACGAGAAGCCAGGGACAAAGCATTCAAGAGTTAGAAGGTACCTTCTGCAGAATTTTCACTAGTCCCGGTGGTCTCATCCTCTACTTCCTTTGGTACTCCTGGTTTAAGAGGTATTTCCAACATGGTGGAGTCAGGTTGAGCATCATAACTAATGATTTCTTTGCCCTTGTCGCTAGTTCCTTTTGATCTAGAGCCACACTGCCTCACTCGACCGACCGCAGTCTTGGTCGCCTCTTCGAAAGGGCCTTCGTAAGTAAATGAAAGCCACCAAACCATCCATTCAGGGCTAGAGCCGAGAGAAGACTGGAATTCTTCTGTGAGATCCAGAGCATATCGAGAGTGCATAATATTAGTTATCTGAAAACAGCAAGTGAAGGGCTCGCTTTTGTCAAAGGCATACTTCTTCTTAAGCATCTAGGGAATTCCATTGAATAAGGAATCGGCATTGGAATAGCTTGGCAAAACCAAATTGTCGGGCAAGAATAGACTTTGAAGCCGGGGGTAAAATCGGCCTTTTTTAGAGAGCTGTAGTGGAAGATCAATCGGAGAAATTACACGAATCCAAAAAGCCTGATAATCATCTAAAGCATGGCAGGCGAAAAGGTAATTGAATTCATCAGTGTCATACGGAAAGAATTCAATTTGATCATGATCGGCTTCCAAGAGAACTCGAAGAAAAATCGTAAAAGAAGAAAGCTAGGGAGGTGTGTACAAAGTAAGACAGCTCAATAGTCAACCACCTAAAGGAAAAGGTTGAGGCCTTCGAGAATTTGGTAAAAAATAATGGGGAAGACTACGTGAACGACTACCAAAGAGAAAAGGGAGGTACCAACCCATCCGTGCTTGCAAGATGCAGAACGGACCGGATATGGAACCATCCTCCTTTGACTTTATGGAAAGCGAGGCATGAGTGAAGCCCCTTTCAAGTGCAGCCAGAACGAGTGGGCCCAGAGCGAATTGTTTACCGGCTGCAAGGTTTACAGCAATTTAAAGATAATCCATCGAGACTTTAAGAGCTGGACTGAAGAACACATACTTCGATAACCAATAAAGGAGAAAGGTGATGCGTCCAGTAGGCTCGATCGGTCTGGAAGTACGACAAAAATCGTCCACGGAATTTGCCATAGGCAAGGACTCACTTCGGGAATAAAAGGTGTTTCCAATAATGCCATATCTTCTACAGGTCTACCAAGCGATTCAAGGCCCGCTATGGTGAATACGTACGCAAGAGTAACTGTCATGCGTCCCTAATGGAAAAAAAGAAGAAGAAGCAATTGGTGGAAAAAAAAAAGCAATTGGTTGATGAGGACCAGAAGCATACGGTGGAAGCCACCAATAGTTGGTTCAAGTCATGAGACGACATACTGACCTCCTCAAGTGCTGTGCTTATCCCTCCATTCATCCAGGTGAGCTTAATGTCCAGATCGTCTACTAGTCGTAAAAACCATTGTCGCGAAATTTTCGAGTGTGAATCACCTAGGATTTGGCTAATAGATTATTAACCCTAAACTTAGCTTAGGCTCTCCTAAGTCCATATCAATTCGCGACTTAGGTTTAAGTTCTTAACATGCGATTGATTTTCAATTATGAATCGCTACTAATCTATTTTTAGTTGGTCGATTAGAAACCAAGTAAAGTAACTTTACTTTACTCCTACGAACCAGAGATTTATGAGTTTGGAGACTTGATCACGCTAGATTTCTCTAATACCCTTTCGGTACCTTTCTTTTTATTTTAAAAAAATGTTTGGCAAGTAGTTTGGATTGATTTTAAATTTATTTCCTAACATGTGAGATGATCACACGGGTGCGCAATCCATCAATTTAACACCCAGGTTAACAATAAATAAATTGCAAAAACTTACCTCAAAGTAACGAAAGCATCTACGATGTTAAATTAAAATCCATATCAATAACCCTAGATATGATTTCTAATTAACACACAATTTCTTTTTTATTGTTTTCACTTAATTAATGAGAATCGTGTAATGCATGCTACTAATCTAACATGAAATGATATGATATGGTAGTGTAGTCTAAACTATATGACATAAATAAAATGCAGTATATCCTAAAGAATGAAATTGATTAATTTTAAGGCAATTTTTTTTTTTTTTGCATTTTCCATGAAATTCGAAATTAGAAAAACGCAAAGATTATCTAGCTAAAGTAAGAT
This sequence comes from Eucalyptus cladocalyx, assembly GCA_017140615.1. Classification (NCBI taxonomy): domain Eukaryota; kingdom Viridiplantae; phylum Streptophyta; class Magnoliopsida; order Myrtales; family Myrtaceae; genus Eucalyptus; species Eucalyptus cladocalyx. Next base: position 36,091,234 of record CM029518.1, read on the forward strand.
TCTATTCCATTTGTATTAGGAATTAAGTTAAACCAAATCCTAATTTAAACTATAATCTTATCTTAACCAAGTAGTCTCTAACCTAAACTGCAATCTATCTAAAAGGATCAATCTAAATAAAATTAAACATGCAATCAACCTAATATGCAATGACGTGCCAAGGATGTCCTAATTCTACATGATACATTCATGATGATTTTTTTGTATTTTTGTTTTATTAATTTCGAAATTAAGAATTGTCAAATTATTAAACATGCAACTTAAGTTAAAAAACACTAGCAACCTAAATTGATTGATTTGATTTTTGATTTTTGAAATTCAAAATAAAATCTCTAGTCTAAACATTCAAGATAACAAGAAATATTCTAAAACAAACCTAATCCTAACTCAAATATTTTTTGGATTTTTTTTATTTAACAAAATAAAATTGATTCAATTAATGTGACGACAAATTAAATAAGATATGATCGATATTTACAAAGCGGCGAATTATATCTCGCGAGGGTTGGCCAATTTTTAAATAAATCGCGAATCGAATCTCGGGCGGGAGATCGGATTGGTGATTTTTCAAGCGATGCGATTACGAGTCGGATTTCGAGCGCAAAAATCGAACTATCAATCACAAATTTCACATGTGGTTTCATATCGAACATCTCATCATCAAATAAAGAAACAAAATGAATAATAAAAACTAAATAAATAAATGAATAAAAATAAAATGAAATAAGAAATCTACCTAATTAGGTTTTTGACCTCCTAAACTAAAGTTAGCCAGCGGCTAGATGGGTTGCCGTTCGGAGCTCCGGCGAGGACCGGCGGTAGCAATATTGACCAGCGGGCAGGGGGCTGCTGTCCGGCGTTTAGGAGCAAGCCGTAGTTGGTTTGTCGCTCGGGCGTGCATCGAGTCGCCGGAGCAAAGCAAAGCGCCGGCCTCGCGACCGGTCCCGGGTCGCGGCGCAGGAACGGCGTCGGCCGTGGCTGCAGCAGGCGCCGGTTCTGGGTTTTTGCCGCCGACGTCGGGTCGCTGGTCGGAGGCTCTGCAGCGTCGAGTCTTTTTGTAGGGCGCGATCCGGCGAAGCGGCAGCGTCGCGGGGGGCAGAGGAGCTTCAAGCTACGGAGTCTCGATGGCGCAGCCGAAGGACTCGCGAAGGCGAGATCCGCGCCAGGCGCCGCGAACGAGTGGCGAAACAGGCGGAACGGCTCTGGCGTCGGGCTTCACGGACGACGACCGGCAGGGTAGAGCTTCGGGCGGAAGAGCAACGGGCGGCCGGTCCTGGCGTCGCGATCTGCAGAGTGGTGCGAGCCGATGGGCTCGCGGTCCGGTGAGCGGAGGCGTCGGTGAGCGGCTCCGGTGCGGCGAATAGGGTCAAGATCGGGCGAGGCGCGGTGGGTGGCCCGTCGGTGGGTGGAGCAGATCGGCGAGGCGGCGACGGTTCGCGGGGCGACGAGGCTAGAGCGCGGATCGTGGGTCGTCGGGTCACGGAGGCACGCGAGTACAGGCGAGAGCAGCGACGGTGAATGGGTTGCAGATCAGGCGGAGCAGGAGCAGCACCGGAAGCGTAGGTCGCAGTAGCAGGGGACGGCTCGTGGAGAAGGCATAGCAGGACAGAGCAGCTGAGCGGCCTGGGCGTCGCAGAGGGGAGTTCGGAGTGACGGTGGCCGACGGTAGCGACGGCGAGCTTCGTGCGGCGAGGGAGGCTTGCGGGTGCTGCGAGTCGCGAGGGAACGAGCGTCGGCTGCGGGCGGTTCGATGAAGGATCGAGTCTTTGCGGCGCGGAGGTGATGAGCAGCAGCGTCGGGAGGAAGCTCTGGAGAAGACGAACAGTAGCTATTTTCCTCTTTTTTGTCTCTCTTTCCGTCACTCTCACCCGTCTCTCACGTCCTCTCTCTCTGGAGAAAATATTGGGTGGTCCGGGACCTCCACGTCAGCGTGGTCCCCGGCCACTCACGAGACGCCATGTGGAGGGGTGGGCCCCACTTGGTATCTTATGCCTTCTTCCCCTCTCCCGACGCCTTCTCTCCTCTCTGCTACTTGACTCAGGCTTCTTTCTCTCTCCTCTCTCTTCTCACTCTCACCGAAATAAATGGCTGGTGGCTCGGCTCGGCTCGGCTGGCAGAAGAAAGGACGGATCAGAAAGGTAGTAAATGCGCTGCGCTCCCGCTTAAATTTTCTCTCTCTTCACTTGAATTTTTTTGGGTTTTGTCTCTCTCTCTCTTCGTCGAAGAGCAGACAGAGAACGAGCTGCACTTCCTTCTCAACGCATCCCGCCCCTCCGCCTCCGCCTCGCCGGTCATCTACCTCTGGCACGTCGCCTCCTCCAAGAGCCCCGCCAGTCGCAGCTGGTTCCCGAACGCCTTCGCCTCCCACTGTTTCCAATGCGGAGATCGAGGATAAGGTTTGTGCTCGCGTTGGTCTCTCGGCAACTTCTGGGCCTCCGTCCGATTTCCTCCCTCCGACGAACTCGTCATCAACTCCGACCCCGAGCCACCGCCGCCGCCGGAATCCCGCGCGGTTCCGGAGGTCGAAGAAGTCTCGGAGCCTCGCGAGACCGTCGATCTTTCCCTCGGCTATTATGCTCTGACGGCGCCGGGCGCCAAGGTATGTTCTTAGTCACGTCGCGATGGTTCTGTTTCCGGGATGTACCGAATGAATAGGTTCGTGTTCTGTCGCGCAGGATGTCGCGGCGGCGGAGTTGAGGCCGAAGCACATATCGCCCTCGGTTGTTAATTCCATCTCCGAGGTTTCAGCGGATGATTGGGATGCGTGTGCTCTTGATGCTACTGGCCCTAAGAAGTATAATCCGTTTCTCTCGCACGGGTTCCTTTCGAGTTTGGAGGAGTCTAATTCTTCTGTGAAGGTGAGATTTCGTGTTCTAGGGGTTGAGATTGTCGTTCATCAACGTAATTTTTGCGTTCTTATGAGAGGAGGATTGGATGATTGGTATATGCTTCATTGATATTGGAGTCCTTGGCATAATTATCCCTTGGTTCCTTCGTGCATAAGCTTTCACTGATAAGTTGGTTGCTCACTGCTGCTTGTGGGGGTGTCCCTGATGCTTTTACGTCCGACAACTTGTCGGCCCGATAGGTTTCTGTCTCTAGAGAGATGTCTCTCCTTCGATGCTCGACAGACGGGAAAAAAGAAGTTCCTTTTATTTCGGTATATGCCGCGAAGTTTCTCTTTGAATGAAGAGGGACTATTGAGTTTTATAGAATTTGATGTCTACCTAGTGAAGTAGTTTTTTTAATGGATTGGCACCCTCTTGGTACCTTTAGGTTTTGGGTTCTCTTCCTATTGTTCCTGAACGGAGTTCTTTCAGTTTTACTATGCTGCTAAGCTAAATAGCTTCTCTTGGATACTCCGTTGATCTATTTAATTGCTTTTAGGAAACAGGATGGATGCCGCGGCACATTGGTGCTAAGGATGAATGGGACTGTTCTAGGTGTTGTTCCACTTTATCGAAAAGGTTTATCCTCTTCTTTGTTCTCGGGATTAGATTTATTTTCTCGAAACTTCAAATAGATAGTTTCTTCTATGCTCCTCGTAAATAGCTATATATTGAGCAATTTTTACAATCTTTGAGGAGCTTTATGGAGATGGTTTCGCTCATTTTTCATGTTGATGTGCAGTCACTCGTATGGTGAATTTGTCTTTGACCATTCTTGGGCTGACGCTTACTACAGTTATGGTTCAAGAACCAGTGTTGTGTGCCTTTTACCCCCGTAACTGGTCCTCGGATTCTATTTTGTGATTCCTTATATAAGGATCAAGTTTTTGACATTGTAGTAGACGCCTTAAGAAAATTTTGAAAGCCGAGGTACGTGATAACAGATGTGTGATTGTCCATAGTGAATATGATGTTACATCCATGAAATGGCCAGAATTTTATCACACTTTTCTTTCATCATTGGGCTTTTTGTTACACTCCATCAATTGTTTGGACCTTTTCCCTTGGCCGGAGTTGCAGTAGAGTTAAAATGTTTTCAGGGCTGATCTCTATATGTATGGTCTCATTGAAAACGAGAAATAACTTGGTTATTCGCCAAACAAGTGGGGATGTTGTGGCTAGTATGTGGCTTACTTAAAGATGAAAATTCTGAACCGTGAATCGATGTTTCAATTTGCAGTAGTTCTGAATTTGCTTTATATCCTTGACAACGATCCGGGTTTCGTCAGTCCACATCACATTTTCTTCTGAGAATGAATGGCAAAACCACAAGGAAAAGGGTTTTCTACGGAGGATAGGAATGCAGTACCATTGGACCAATCAAAACTATACATGGTGAGTGGCAAAATGAGCGCTGAAATTACAATTAGGCCTGATGTTACTGCTGCTGGATACATTGACAATAACTTTTGGTTTTTCCCTATTCACTTTCCCCTTCAGCGAGTAAAACAACCCAGGAGACTCATCTCCTTCGAAGTGTATTAGTAGATTCGAGAAAAGGTTCGAAGGGTGATTTTACAATTAAACAAAACCTTGGGAGTACTTTACGCCCTGTTTAATGCAATCGTTGTAGACTTTCATGATTGAGCTCCTTGTGGGCTCCGGTAAAGCCATATGAAGTAAAAATCATATAACATGGTGACAAACCTCTAGCAATTTGCTTATTTCTTAATGGTCAAGATAAGTATTTGATTATATATTCTTTCATAATAGGAGTAGGGAAACAAAGACACATCAAGTAAAGCATTAAGTGGACAAGTGCTGAAACTTTAGACTCAATGTTAATGAAAATAGGCGTCTGTGATATTTCTAGGTTTTCAGTTAAAGTATTATTTGACCAAGTTTGAAACTTCATAAGACTCACTCAATTACATCATAGCTATCATGCACCTTTGACCCCTTTTCTTGATTGTCAGTGAGGGTTGAAAGTATTTGGGAGTTGAATGGAGTTGTCTCTTTTTGATCTAGATAGCATGTCAAGGGGTATATGCTTCACAATGTTATCTAGGTCAAATGCAGCTTTTGTTTAAAAATATACTTGGACGTAATGCTGCTGTCAATTTTCTCCATTTGATATTGTGCATGCATCAGTTTCCTTTGCAATAGTCCTCCCAGTTAGCATATGATTGCAGCATTACTTCTCTGAATGAGTGGTGTCTTAAATTTACTTGGATTGCCAACTTTTGATCTTTTTACGTTTCTTGTGTTTATCTTGCATGCAAAAGGTACATGCTTCAAGTTTCACTGTCCGTGCCACAGTTTTGATGACTTTTTGATGGACATGAAGCAGAACACAAGGAAAAATATACGTCAGGAAAAATATCCACATGTGACTCCTGTTCTCTTACAACTTACTCCTAAATTAATTCCTTCACTTTGTGAAACATGAAGGACTTGAGCTTCTTCGTTTTGATTGTGTGTGCAGGCTAAGCACTGGGATTCTTTCTATACGTTCTACGGGAACACCACCAATAACAAGTATGGGTCCGGTGATTTGGTTGTGTCTTTCCTTTGCAGAAAATATAATATTGTTGATTGTTTTGCCCGCCTCATGTGTATATTCAAAGGCATCTTTATTTGATATGAGAGGTAGGGGTGTAAACGGGTCGGGTCGGGTCGGGTCTTGATGTTACCCGACCCGACCCGAAACACGTTAAACTCGCATATGAAATTCGGGTCGGGTCGGGTCGGGTCGGGTCGGGTCGGGTCGGGTTTTCGGGTCTTCCTTTTTTTTTTTTTTTTTTTTTCGGGTGAGAGTCGAACGGGCATTGGGCCGCAAATGAATGTATCTTCTACAAATGAGCACAAGCATATGCATGTGGGGAAAAGAAAGAAGTTAAAATGGGGTCGGAGAGAAGTAAATATTTAAGAAATACATTCATACAATTGAAAAAGAAGATGCTAGAGAATCGGAAATAAGAAAAGCTGCACTTCTTGCCAATGCCCAAGAATTCATAAGGTATGGTGAGCTCGGTAAATATGCTGAAAAGGGTTTTACACATGGAGAATCGAGCTGTCTAATTTTGTAGTAACATCTTGTGCAGCAAGAATCTCATGCTATTGATCTGATACACACCAAAGATACACAAAAATTAACAAAACCAAATTCTCTCCCAATGCAGTCTTTCACACGAGAATTTTAAGAAGGCAAACAAAATTCACTCGTTTGCAAAGACCATGATCTTGAACCTCACGCAGTGGCCAAATCCACCCAAGACCAAAGACTCGTTCTTGGCCACATGGGATCTTCAAGTGAAAAGATAACATTTTCTGTCCAAAGCTTCCAATAATAAATTCAGGAAGGGCAGCATTGTTAGGAGCGCAAAAAGAGACGGAGGACTTACACAAGTTGCATATGCAGAAAAAGAGAAGTGCCTGCACATTTTATCCGAGCGACAAGATTCCAGCAGTTTTCTAGCGCACCAAACAGAGAGAAAGAAATGAAAGGGACCGCTATTAGGAATATCATTCCTTGACTGGCTTTCTATCAAATGTCCAATTTTTGTAACTGTGTCTACCTAGCCTTGTAATCAATGCCACAAAGAAAGCAAGTTGAAGGATCTAAACCAGTATAGTATAGCAGCCATGAGTCAAAGTAGGTAGAGCTGTAAGGTAGCTATCAGCAGACCCTCAATTAGTGGATATGTAATGATCTATTCACTAATCAATACCCCAGGCAAGCACAATCTAAACCAACATAACAGGGACCTCCCATGGAGACGGAGAGAGAGAGACAGACATTAAAAACCAGCGAATGCCCACTGCAACCAAACATGTACCGGAAGTGAATGTAGACAAACTTTGATCTCATCATAAACATGTGCATCATGTGCACATGACTTGTTCTAAAATTTACAGACTTAACATGCATCTCTGTGGAAATACAAAGTAAGCAAAATCAAATGAAATGTACATGAAACATTACTCTAAAACAATAAATCAATTCAACATAGTTTGATTACATATATAACCTATTCCTTATGTGACAACTAACACAAGCAAAGGCATCAGGCTATTTTCTAAGCTTGTCTAGGTGGTGTGGCCCCCGGCCACTCAAGCTAAGATCATGACACATCACGCAAATCTAAACTTTGGTGTGTTCAATTATCAATTGCTTGTCCACCTTAAGTAATCCAGAGATTCGTGGTTAAAGCCATAGTGAACAAAGCGCAATGCCGGAACAGAAATGAAGAAATTTTGACAAAGATCAAAAGAATAATTAAAGGTAGATCAATGCTGATTGGCGCATTTGTATCATACAATTAGGAGGACAATACAATTCCACCGCCTCGAAAAGAGAATCTTAGTTGCCGAGATAGCTAAATTAAACCATCAATAATTTAAGGGGAAGTAGGGCCTCCATCCCAAGCAAAGGCTTGTTTAAATAGTAAGATAACGAAATCTTGTTAGCATTTTACATGTTGATTCACATTTAACTAGTAATGTACCTCTGAATGAGTGCCTGTGTTCACATGCTTATCACAACGTGTGCCCCGGAAAAAAAGCTCTCCACCAGAAAATTGCTTACCCAAGCACACATTTAGAGTTACTTCTGAGTCATCAACATGAAAACCTGCAATTCTAAGTGGAAAAATCAGTATCAGAGAGAGAACTTCAACAGCTTATTGTAACCATAGATCATCTTCAACACCTAGTTACTGCACTCCGTTTGCACCCACTTAATACAACCAGCACAATTTCTAGCACAACACAGCACATGAAGAGGATGTGATCTCATGCTCGTTGGTACACAAACACTCGATGAGTGAGCAATTCCGTATGAACAGAACAAATTATCTCAACCTTGAAGCACCCATCTCCTTTAATTTCAGTAAAGATACTTGCTTTCTATAAAAAGTCATAATTAATCTTGCAGCATACCCGGGGTATATGCGGGACCACGATATGGAGAATCGATAAGCATCAAACCCAAGCTTTGCAATAAGATCTATGTCTTTCCGCATAACCAAGAATCAGATCAAAGAAAGGAACTTTTAGGGAGAGGCCAAAAAAAAAAAGACGACGACCCAGGACAACTGTCAGACGAGGAAGAAAGGCAACGAGAGATAGTGATGAAATTAGAGCTCAAACTCAAAACTAAGAACCACGCATCTAGCACTAGCAGCCCACTTTTTTCTCTGTCAAATACAACAAAGAAAGGATAGAGAAGATCCCTCACATCTTAATACAACAAAGCAAGGGTTTCGGCGTCGGCGAGGCGGAGGCGAGGGGTGGCGAAGGCGACGGCGAGGCGGAGGCGCATCGATCGGAGGGCGGCAGCGGACTCCACGAGAAGGCGCACTCGTCGGAGAAGAAGGCAGAGCCGCCGACGAGGTATGTGCTTCAAGTTTAGCCTTCGGTGCTTGAGTTGTGTTCAGCTGTCGTGTTTTTGGGGCTAAAGTCTAAACCCTAAAGAGTTTGTGTTTTTGGGTTTTGAACTTGTTTCGGGTCAAACAATGTTCGAACACGACCCGAACACGAAACACATTTTATTTGCTTGTTTTATATTTGTTACCGAACACGACCCGAACACGAAACACGTTAATCCATGTTTTGTGTTCGGGTCGTGTTTCGGGTCGGGTCGGGTCTTTTTGACACCCCTAATGAGAGGTTTAAGTACATCATGTCTTGCTGCTTATGTTTATTTAGGTGGGGCAGCCCTTATTTGACAAGAGAGTTTTTTCATAACATGGGATCAAAAATGGGAGACCAAGTGTTACTGGTTGTAGCTGAAGAAGGGGATGAACTTGTTGCGGGAGCCCTTAATCTTATAGGTGGAGATACTATATATGGGCGCCTTTGGGGCTGTCACCCAAAAGCTTATTATCCCAACTTACATTTTGAAGCTTGTTATTACCAGGTTTGTCTCTATTTAACATGCAAAACTCCTGTGAGTTCGATATATACTTGATATGGAAGTTCTTTCTTGGGTGCTTATTGCCTATTTAAAAAAGTGAGATTCATTTAACCTTATGTTGACAAGGGTGAACTAATGGACTTAATTGCATGGTATGGATTTGCTAACCCATGTGTTGTACCTTGAGACTTCAGTATAGTAAAAGCGTGAACAAGATATCAAATGTAAGTGCAAGCTAAATAGAGGAAGAGATTGTCAATTTAAAGTGGCAACCGATTCTCTAAGATTATGTAAATTCTTCCGAAGTAAGAATACTAGAATGTGTGAATATACTTCAAATCATGAAGTAAATATCATTCATTTGGTTTTGGAATCTGCTTGCGTATAATTTTGTTCTTTGAAGAATTGGGGACCTATTTTGTTGTAATAAAAGGGTAGCGTTAGGTGATGATTATCCATGGGTCTATGTGACAGGTACAGCAGCTAAGATAAATGTCATTGTTCAGGCCTACTACCATGATTATCTTCCGCTCTAAATGGGGACTTTAGCTGCTGTAAAGGCATGGGCATATCTAGAAATGTCATTCCAGAAAGTGACAAAGCTTTTCTCTACATTATAATAGTCCTCATATGCTAATGAAAAATTTCCCATCAAGGAATTTGCAGTGGAGTTGCAAAAACAAAGAGGAAAGAGGAAGTGGTAGATCAACTAATATTAGCGAAAAGCAGATTTGCTATGTGAGGATAATAGTTCTTGTGATATGGAAGCATGCGCTTGTCATGTTTGGAACAATATAACTATTTACTTTTATCTACATAACAGGCAATAGAAGCTGCTATAGAGCTTAATTTGAAAACAGTGGAGGCAGGGGCTCAGGGTGAGCACAAAATTCAGCGAGGTTATATGCCTGTACCCACTTATAGCTACCACTACCTTCTGGATGAAGAATTCAGCAAGGCCATAGAAGAATTTGTAGTGTGCGAGGCAACTCAGGTATGTTACTAAAATGTCATCAGGCGAGAACAACTCATTTATTAATAGCACTATCATCATGTTGTGATGAACATTCGATCCTTCTCATATGCTGCGAATGCAGGAACATTTTTCGCTTCCTATGTTTATTGTGTGGTTGGCCCAGTGGTGCAGTCACAAAGGAGGTAGCTTGAGAGACATTGTATTCAACTGAACTATACGTGTCGTAGATGATCACCGTTGATGCCGAACCCTTGCCTTCTTATTTTCATTATCGTTCCACCGCACTTCATTCCCTAATGCATTTTAGCAAAGTAGATATAAGGAAGGTCCCAAAGGTGAAGTTGGACAATGTTTTAGGACTTAGGTTTGCTTTTCTAAAAGGAGTTTCTTCTTCCTGTATAGCGGATAACTCTATTGCGCCACTATATTTGATATCACCTCTGACTCTTAGTTAAAAGAAAAGGAACATTAGACCACGTATGATCTGAAATCTCCGTCGGCGTAATCGAACATTTGCCTTATCTCGCAGGTCAAACTTGTGATGAATCGATCCGCACTCGGGACCCTTTAAAGAAGGCATATAGTAGACACATGCGGGTAGGAAGTCCATGCCTGTATGGTTGTGGTATGGACATCTTGATGAAGGAAAGATCTATCCATTTCTAATGTACAGATCCGTTAGTCGACCATTTCATTCTAGTAAAAGAGTCGCTATAGAAACAATGCTTGTGGGTTTTGCGATCTGGCCGCCTTGGTGTGATGTCGATATGGAGACCCTACCTACTTGATCTCGAAGCTCCTGATGATCTTAAAGAGGCATAACATCATTAGTGCATGACATCATTAGTGAAAACATATATCATCAAATCGTCAGCCAGGCCTCCAAAGTCCTCCAATTGCGGAAGGTTGACGATGGCCATTTCTTCACTTGGATTGTTCTCTACTTGACTTGTTAAAAATAAGGTTTGCCCCATACATGGGTGCCTCCAACGGAAAAAAATTGATGCCAACAAAGGATTGCAATTACTAACGTAAAGTTCCCAAATAAGATAAAAATAAATGGATTGTATACTTAAGATGCCTTTATTTTGCTAAAGATAAATGATCATAAAATACTTTCTTAATAGTAATTTTTTTTACCCCTTTAATTAATTAGTAGATAATTTTTATAATTATTCATTATAATTTATATTTAAATATTTTCGTGAATAATAAAAATGCTTTTATTTATGTGTTTTTATAAATGATACAAAAAATATATATTTCAAGCTTCTTGAACAAATGAGTTGTAGCATTACATTATACCATAGCCCTTGAAAAGATTGGCGCAATACAACAGATCGAATAGATCAACTACATAGTTTCTTTGAGAAAAAAAAAAAAAAAAAAAAGAGGAACCATTCAATGATACATAATTTTGCTATCATGATATTATGAAATTTTGCATCCATAATATTACAACCTTTTCAAAATTTTAAATAAGATATGGAAAATGACACAAATTGGGCTTACAATTTCGAGGTAACAAAAAGTCCAGATTAAAAAGGCTCAAACTCCATGGAACACTTTTGGTGGAACACCTTTGATTCGGTCAGTGAAGATGATAAAAGTTAAAGGCATAAGCATCACTTTAATCGAAACTCAGAAGCTTATATTTCAGAATAATAGGTCTGTACTCCGAAGCGAATAATGCACTTCACCAGCAAAACATGGTATACAATCCTCCATCCAAAGCATGTCGCTGAGCAAAAATTGTAACCTATCCCCACCCTGCCCCCGCCCCGCCCTACTGAAAAAAAAAAAAAATTAACAAACCAATCCTTCCGATGAAAGGAACTAATGAAGCTCCGGATGACAGACAGCCGGATGGGCAGGCTCCGATATTAATCGCGTAATTTTTATACATGACCACCTAATACTCATTCTCACCTCTATGAAGCATATACAGCGACGTGATTCAATTTAAATACTCAAACCACCAGGAGCAAAGACACCCATCCAACAAGAATGCCTTGAGAGTCATTATCCATCATGATCTTCAAACATCTAGTATCCGTAAGTCGAACCTGACTATGGGGGTGCAGGCGGTAATAGATTCGGTGTACGCCGGCCACCGGCATTTGATGCCGAGCTGACATCACCATTTTGAGCAGGGTCACTGTTCCGCCGACTGTGGCTCGTCCCAAACCGAGATGAATCAAGTGTGTCCATTGGAGGCCGCATCGAATGCGCTCCTCCAGTCATCACCAGATGAGGGTCCATTACTTCTTGGGCTTTCTGCGCAATATAGATATGGATAACATCAGCAGCTGAGGTAGATTTTTCTTCCTTCTTTTTTCAATTACCAGGAAATAAGTGCAATATAGGAAGCACTGCAGTCAAGTCTCTGATAGTAAATCGAGAATCAATCAAGAGGCCTTCTATGAAAACATCTCAAAGAGGAAGAGGAAGAGGTTCACGTCACAAAGTACAAAAGGATCATGGGAAGGATTCTACCAACCAATGGTTTCCAAAATCACAAATTCGCTTTTCCAAGATAAATACATGAAAATTCAGATTCAAGAAACCTAATTTAAACTGCACTGTAGTCCGCAGCTATCGTTTTCTCAGTTCCCAATTTGAATTTTGATGCAAATTGCAAAAGCTTACCTTTTCTAAAATCACAACACCATTCTTCCACATACAGAGAAATTATTAGATTCGAGAAATTTTCGCCATTTAAATCACAATAAAGACCAGCATCCTTTTCCATTCCCAATTTGAAGTTTCATGCTGATTGGAGAGGCTTTTACCAGTCAGTGATTTCTAACATCACAATTCCGCATTTCCAGAAACATAAGATTTGAGAAACTTTCAGCATTTAAACCACTTGAGACCGCCAGTTGGAGATTAAATTCTGAAGCACTGGGCACACCATTTTATCACTATAAACCAGGGAAGAAAAAAAAAGAACTTCTCCCAAAGGGTAAGCTCCATTAAACTTTACAGCATAAGCAACAGCCAAAGGCATACTAGCAGAGAGAAATCAATTTGGAAACAGAAAATCCTTTAAGAAATTAGTTTTCTTAACCCTTCAGACACAACTTATAAGAATTATACTGCCATGGCACACAAGTCCTACTCCATAAGCTGTTCAGATTTTACAGACGCACTGCACATTTAACTAAAACCGCACTAGCTATTACCTGCAGGACTGCTGCTATCAGACCAGCTAGAGGCAGCAGATGCTCGATTATCGTGAATGCTGAGTTGTCTTGTGAGTTTCGACAGGAGGGAGGCCTGTTTCTGGCATTTTTCCCTCTTATGTTTTACATTCTAATCCTCTAGAAGCAGTTCTTCAATTCTTACTGTGCTTTGAGCACTACAAGAAAGGATGACTAATCATTCAAGAATAAACCTTCATTAATGATATAGAATAGTGTAAAAAAGGTTACATATGAAGCATATTAGTGCTGTAGAATTGGAAACTGTAGCTACAAAACAGAACACAAAAGATATGTGGTCAATGCAATATTCTAATATATGTTTTCATTATAGGGAACCATTTCCAACAACATATTGTCAGATGATATACATGCTACTTGCAGTGGTCTTAACAAACCACCACTCCGAAAAGGAATGCTTCGAATACCTTGCATTTGCACCATGTAGTAAGGAACACGAGCATACTATGAAAAATTCAAAAGAAAAAAAAAAATCGATTCACCAAAAACAGAAACAATCAATGTGATCTTCAAGCTAACCTGATCGAACTGTATAATTGATTGAGCATGTCCTCTTTCGCTTTCTCTACTTGGCAAAGTACCACGGCCTGCTCAGGGACATAAGAAGCTAGTGAAATAAAAAGCAATGCAACCGTCTCAGCAAACATAAGAACAACAGCACCAAGTAAAGAAAACTGACTTTTGGAACGTTAGCACCAAGGCTGTTGAGAACTGCTTCGACATAACCACGAACTTCTTGGGACATCCACCGAAGTTCTATCTTCAAAGAACTCCTACAGGAACACTGGACAGTTGGAAGAGTGGAAAGTGAAACAGATGGGTCTTGCTTGCAGTCGCTAAAGATAAAACAAACCCATTGATTTTCTATCTCCCTTTAGGGGTTGATGGTTGTTTCTTTTTTCCCCCTTGCGGAAGAAGGGAAAGGAAGGAAATTTGTTACCAAGCAATACCATTAGATGACTCACCAGAGAACCATCGGAGAGGCTTTGCCGGAGGGGGAGCCCAGATTCTCCCTTCATTTGACCTCCAGTAGAAGGCAGGACAACATTTCTTAATTTGTTCAACCACTCAACCTTCTCTGCCATAGTCTCAGCCTTCCTTACCACCGCACTGTGAGCTACAACATGGAAGCAGGACATCCAATTGGCAGTTTGAAGGGATAGTCAAAATCCTAAAGATAAAAGATATAATGTATGAAAGAATAAGTACCTTTCAGTACTGTCTTGTAAGGAACCTTGCTAGTTATCTTGAAGACAAGACCAGGTCCTTTTCCAGAGTCTGAACCATTTGATTTTTATCCTTGGAACTTTTTGGTGGGGGTTCATGATCATCGGAGATTTCTTCGAGGTTACATTCCTGATGAATTCATCCAAATGACAAGAAGAATAAGGGATGGCCACTCAGCAAATGAAAGGGACAACGGATGGTTTTGTAGAGTATTTGATAATTTGAAGGGATGAATGGTAAGCATAAGCACAGGCCAACAGATACATGCTTTCTTCAATAACTAGTCTAATGGATACATGCTGCTATACCTATGGAAAAAAAGAAAAAGGCAGATACATGCTGTCATTCTTTCCAACATATTCTCCAGATGACAGAGCTTAACAATATTGTGCAGCAATTCAAGTCAGAAACTAAAAAAAAAATAAAAAGGAAATGAACCTATTTTAGATGCACCCAAATTGAAATGATATGGAGGTAAAATAGTGTTAGTTGATTGGCCAAAGTGCATTTGTCTTATTATAAATAAATAAAAAAGTACACTTGTCTTATTTACACTTTGAATAGCTGCATCCAAGTAATCTGCTTCAGGTGCACTGGTGTGAAGAATTTCAATTGGATACCGCCTTACTGCATATCTAAATATCAGGGTGTAGTGAAAAAAATCACTGAACTTCTTTGCATCTAGTTTGGCACTTGAAATAAGCAACTTCATATCAGGCCTAAAGTGAGCAATATCCTATAAGGTGACAACCATAGAGATATTTTACTGGGAAGTCTATATTTACATGTGGCGTGCAATAACACATTCCAAAGATCAATCTGTTAATTTAACATCACAAGCAGTTTATCGCAACTCAACCTGCCCAGTTGCCACTTAGCATCAACACATTTACCCAGTATAGATTCTTCAGACACAACTGCAATCCTTAGTGTACTCAATATCCATGACTGTCAGACTAAAATGTTAGCCCAAGTACAGAGAGGCAAACACATACAGAAACAAAGATCTTCCTGGTCTTGTAGCACTCCTTACACTTGGCCAATGCCTCTGCAACAACCGTGGCCCAAGAGTTGAACCTCTAATTCCAACTGAAAGTACTTGAGTAAAGCGATCCACAGGAGAAGTAGAAGGGGGCTTAATCTGCAAATTAAGCATCAAACATAATCAAGTCAATCAATCCGTCCGTGTCCAATGCAATTGGTTAAGCACACTAAACGAAAACCAACAATCAAAAACTGAATTTCATGCTGACATTAATCGGAAAACCTGAAGAAAATTTTGAAATTACTGCATATTGGAGTCGGAAATTTCCATACATGGTCATTTCAAGTGAATAATATGTAAACGAGCTCTCCATCTCTTCGACCAGAAACCGATTCAATTTATCCTTAGCTCGTGCTTCCTCGAGCAACTAAGACAATGCTGGCATTTACTAAAAAACAGACACAGGCATCTACAACAGCAAACTGATTCCCAAGAAAAAAAAGCGCAGGGAACTACAGACTCTCTTACCACATAGAGCAACAACGACCGGAATTCCAGAACTGACCTTACCGCTCACCACGTTGGCAGCGAAATTGCAGACGGCGTCAAGCGTGCTCTCAATCTGCGCCTTCAGGAACTGGGCCAGCGTGAGTTCCGACTTCCTCAACCAGTAGTGCATGACCATGCGGCCCTCGTCTGGGCGGGGTTCGTGATCGCGCCCGCCCCGGCTCCTCCATCACCTTGAACGTGGCCTAGAACCGAGGCTCTATCTCCTTCACGGACTCGTCCGTGAACCCGATTTGGCTCACGTCCAAGGAAAAGCCCTAGCTCCGGTGCTGGTGTAGCCAGTCCACATACCTCATCCATAGCGAGCGGGAATCCTTCTCCAGCCCTCTAGCCCGCGCCTCTCCTTCTTCACCGCGCCGCCGGCCCTGCCCAGGTCCACCGAGATCTCCCTACGACCGATCGGGCCAGCGATAGGGACAACACCCGGTTGACGGCGGGGAGCCTGGCGCCGCTCGGGAACGAGACCGAGGCCACCTCACTCCTGCCGGAGGCCGACGGCTTCACGGCGGAGGCCGGCGGCGGTGGCTCGGGGTCGGAGTTGATGACGAGTTCGTCGGACGGAGGCCCAGAAGTTGCCGAGAGACCAACGCGAGCACAAACCTTATCCTCGATCTCCGCGTTGGAAACAGTGGGAGGCGAAGGCGTTCGGGAACCAGCTGCGACTGGCGGGGCTCTTGGAGGAGGCGACGTGCGAGGTAGATGACCGGCGAGGCGGAGGCGGAGGGGCGGGATGCGTTGAGAAGGAAGTGCAGCTCGTTCCGTCTCGCTCTTCGACGAAGAGAGAGAGAGACAAAACCCAAAAAATTCAAGTGAAGAGAGAAAATTTAAGCGGGAGCGCAGCGCATTTATTACCTTTCGATCCGTCCTTTCTTCGCGCCCGAGCGAGCCGAGCCACCGGCCATTTATTTCGGTGAGAGTGAGAAGAGAGAGGAGAGAGAAAGAAGCCTGGGTCGAGTAGCAGAGAGGAGAGAGGGCGTCGGGAGAGGGGAAGAAGGCAGAAGACGCCAAGTGGGGCCCACCCCTCCACATGGTGTCTCGTGAGTGGCCGGGGACCACGCTGACGTGGAGGTCCCGGACAACCCAATATTTTCTCCTCTCTCTGTCCCCTGCTGCGCTCTGGTGCACTTTTCAGCAGAAGGAGAAATCCCTGTTGACTTTTCCCTTCCCCCAACGACAGAACAAAAGGAAAAACCAAGGGGAGCTTTTTCTTCTTTTGACCTAAACTCGAGAGAAGCCCCCTTTGTACGGCCGTATATTCAACGTAGGGTCTCTCCCAAAATCCTAAGCGAAAAATATTTTTATAAGCTGAAGATGAAGGTTTTAATTTTCTTTTCAAATTAACATTCATGAACATTTTTTTTCGTACATAATATCACTTTTTTTTTTTGGTGCTGGAGGAACCGGCTTGCAGCCGACAGCCGCGCCGTAAACCCTCAGGTGACACTTAAGTAGGAGGACCCACCACCCCTGAGTCACACTTAATACACCTAGCGTCTCTCCTGAGTTTTGAACCCTTCACCTCTTTGTTGAGGATCAGTAGAGTCTTAGCCAGTGGAGCCACCGCGGCCGGTGGTCACTTTTTTTTATTTTCACATCTCCTGATTTTATCACTTAAAGATAAGATTACAATTCAATTTTCTTAAATTCCAAAAAATCTATTGTAATATCATTTCAAATATCCATTTAGGTCATTTTTATCATTAAAAGAAAAACGGGCTCGGGTCAATTTATTTGCTTCGTGAGCTTAGTCCGATCTGCTAAATTAAAGCTTAGAACCACTAAATCAAATCCATTTGTCATCGATCCAATGTAAATGCAAATTAAAAAATAAATGCATCTAAAACTATATACTATACAATTAACTATGTTTTCAAGGATAAAATTAATCCCTAATTTTTTAATGCAATAAATGATTAAACGGATCGCCAAAATTTAGATGTCAATAAGCATGTGTAAAAACTCATTTCGAATGAGGGAAACTCATGAAATCGAGAAGGTACTGAGGTCCAGATGTCCAAAATAAACGGATGTTGAAGAGAAAGACTCTTTGTGCCTAGCAAGGAAAACGGTTGATGGTCGATAAGATTGGGACCAAGAAGTAAATGATCGGGATCGTCCTCGACAGCGCTCAGCAATCGAAAGCGACAGTTCTTGGCATCTCCACTTCTTGAAAATCATCGAAGTTAGCATATTTCTTTCAGGAACATACTCGGGAGCGTTAGTGCCATGGCGAATGTTGAAGCGGAGGGAGGAGACGAATTGCAAAAGGTATTAGGGTTTAAGAAAGAAGACAAAAAGTGTAAAGGAAAAATCCGTGAGTATAGGCGATTCAAAAAGGAAATAATTATCTATGCAATTCGAAGCAATGTGTGAAGATAATATAGGTGATAAGGATCTGTATCGGCCGTGCACAGGAAAAGAAGCGTCAGGGGATAAAGGCTTGATCGTCATCTTTTAGCAGATTGCGCGCAAAACAAGGCATTTATTTACTTCTTTTAAAGAGAGGTATATGTTGACACCTAAAAATTACTCATACCATTATTTGCCGATAACTAGAATAAAAAAAGCAAAAAAATCACATGCTAATCACAAGAATGAAGAAAAGTCGAAGCACACAAGGCCGTTCAACTATATGTCGATGAGCCTATGAATGGGAATATATGGTTTGACCATAAGGTAAAGAGCTACCACATATCCAAGTATCAAAACAACGCCATAGGTACATAGTTCAGGCAATATTGACATCAAAATTTGAGTGGAAATAATTGAATGTGCAAAAGCTCGCGCAGAGTTAAGGAGTAGTTATTGTTTAATGACCAAGTCATACAATTGTTGTTGACAAATCAGGAAGCGGTGCGGCACGATTGAGGCAGTTATATAGAAAAGTAGGAAGGCAAAGGAATGTGTGGAAAGGCTAGAGGCAGTTGCCAAAGAGGAAATAGCTGTTTGACGGTTGCCAGATTACTCTATAAATACCACAAGTTACCAACGAAGAGACCCCCGGAACAACACATCAAATGCCTTTATTTTATCTTTACTTTATTGCACTTAGTTTTCAAAGCTATGGTCTCTAAATTTCTATCGTTGATTAAATTCCGATGAGTATCTATACCCTAGTATAGCGTTGTTGATTGAATTTCAATGTTGTATTACAAGCTCAATGTTGCCGATTAAATTCCGACATTGTTTTTCTTATCCAGGAGCATCGCCGTTGATTAAATTCCAACTTTGTGCCAAGCTATCTCAAGGCTATGCCCTTAATTGAATTTTAGCATAGTCTAGACCTAGAGGTGGAAATTAGCGAGTCATCAATTATTGAGGTTGCCATATATGGATTGAAGATACTATTTGCATTATGATATTCTCTCCACAAATTTAGTACAAAACTTGTGTCTCCTTTAACATAAACCAAAATACATCATTTGATGAAAGATATTTCGTTGCGGGAACAAAACTAGTGAAACAATATGTAGAGCATGTCATGTAATTTTGTTTATGATGGATATGTTGATACCTAAATTTTTTACTAGTAGACTTTTAATGCATTTCATAAGAAAATAAGAAAATTATTCATTGAATTTGTTGATAACAAGAAAATTTGAACCTCAATATAGAGATATCTACATTGCATAATTTTGCATCCATATTTTATACATTTAGAAATTAGAGACATTTTTTCGTTTAAAAAACCTTTACTTATGGCAAGATCGTGAATCATTGTGAACCGGCCCGTTACGCTTTCCAATCCGGAATTCTTTGACTGAGCTTAAATAAGAATGCGAGCACAAGCTCAATCCATCAGTCAAGTTTGGGGTTGAACAGAAGGGACGGGCAAGGAAGGAAAAAAAGAAAAGGAAGAAGAAGGGCAAATCACGTGAGTTGACTAAACAAAAGTAAGAGAGAGTCTTACATTCGGTCGTCAAAGAGAGAAGAAACAGAGGCCCGTGCGTGTGCGCAGGGAGTGGCATGAGAAGGGAGAAGAAACCTAAAAATATCAAAAGTTATCGCTCATTTTAGTACAAAAAATAATTGGTATTCCTTGAACACACCTGCTGAAGTCGTGAATCAGGGGCAACACGTCTAAGCCTAGCCGAGCCATTGTAGGCAAGTCCATCGAATGACTGCCTATTCAAATAGCACCCAACTCATAATTCTATGTGCCAACACAAACGATTCCATGGCCAGAAAATCAAGGCCAAAGAGAACAAACACAGCCGTTGGGCTGGGACTTTGTCATGCAGTGCAAGCACCCAAACCAGGTACATTGGGTCTGGGAACAAATCCCTACCTGGTTCCTTAACTCGGGTTTTTCTGTACCAAATCGTTGCCACCGGTGGTCGGCTAGAGCACGGCGACCCACTTGTTGATACCTGAATTTTTATCAATTGTTCAGGTGTCCATTATTTGCAGAAATAAAAATATATAAACGGATTAGAAAACAAAAAATAGAATAACAAAAAAAAGAAAATAAAAGCCTAATGGTCCATATTTAGCCCATTTCACAAGTGCAGCCCAAAGCCCATTTGCCTCAATAGCTTGTGGGCCTTGGGCCTACTAAGGGTGCGTTTGGTGGCGCACCTTTATTTATGTTCCAGGAACAAAAGATTCTGTTTTTTTGTTCCTGGGAACAAAAAAACAGAAAACGCATTTTGGTGCGTTTTGTTTTCTTTTTTGTTTCGTGTTCCGAAAACAAAAAATGCAGAAATAAACAACAAATTTGTGTTTTATTTCGAAACAAATCTGAGAAATACTTTTCTATTTTCTTATCTTTTCTTCTTCTTTTTTCTTTCGCCGGTCGCCGGCCTCGGCCATGGGGAGCCGGGACGAGGCGGCCGGCGGCCTCGCCCGGCCACGCGAGGCCGAGCTCGCGCCGGCACGGGCGAGCTCGATCTCACCCAAATTCGGCGAGGCCGAGCTCGCCAGCGGCCGGCGAGGCTCGGCCTCGCCGGATTCCGGGCGAGGCCACCGACCAAAAGAAGAAAAAAGAAAAAAGGAAAAAGAAAAAAAGAAAAAAAGGAAAATTAAGAAAAAAATAGAAAAAATAAAAGAAATAAAAAAATTAGAAAAAATAAAAGAAATAAAAAAATTATACAAATTTACCAAACGTGTTTTGTTTATTTTTTTATTCCCGGAACAAGTTTACCAAACACGTTTTTTGTTCAAAAATTATTAGGAGCGAGAAACACTTTTTTTTCTATTTCTCGTTCCTCGAACAATTTTTAAATGAAACGCAAACAAACGACTCTAAGCCATCCCTCTATTGGCCCAACTCCTAATCTCTTCTTCGGCTTAATTTTCCTTATTTTTTATTAACCCATGACATGAGCCCAAGTGAGGAGATAAAAGAAGCCTGGCCCTTTAACTTCTCTCGCTTACGGGCGCTCACAGGGGTGAGGGGAATGATTATGACCAAAGAAAGGGACAAAGTCTGTGACGCAAGGTGAGAAACAAGGGGTGACGGGAGCAAATCCAGAGTTCTAGAAGGTCAATACATGATTAGATTGCGTTTGGTGATCATGATAAAATTCAAGATAAAATTTATACTATCATGCATTTGGTGCCTCAAGATAAAATAAAGTCGGATATAAATAAGATGTAGACAAGATAAAATTATCTCATGAGAGAAGTTGGATAAAAGTGAATAGAATTTCTAATATTCATAATAGAAAAGTTTTTTTTTTCTCAAATAACAAGTTTCTTAAATTAACAAATGAAAATTATATTTCAATATAAATAATATTTGAATTATAATATGATAAATTCAAATAACAAAAAATAAAAATTGTTTTTTAATTTAATTTTTATTTATATATTCGAACTTAATTCAATCTTATAATATAACTTCAATATAAATATATATATATTAGATATTTTAGGTGTTTTAGTATTTTAGGTATATTAGTACAATTTTCTATTTAAGAAAATTTTATTAGAGAATGATGGAAAGGGAAGAAAGAAATTTTTTAAAAAAGAAATTAATTAAAAAATAGAGGAAAATAAAATAAAAAAATAAAAATAAAGTAGACAAAAGTATCGCCAAAGATTTCACCATCTTCATTTGTAAAATTTGTAATTTGAAAGGGAAGAGCACTCGTGGACCTTTTGGCCTTCTCCAATTCCACGTTTTGAGCTCATTGACCTAACTTGATTGTGGACGGAGGGAAAAGGTAAAGAAATAACAAAAGAGACAGTACATGAAAACGTGTTATGTCACTAGTTTCTTTTCATAATAAACGCCTTATGCAATCTACATTATTATAATATTTATGGGATTAATTTTTTTGTAATTATTTAGGTAGATATGATCGCGGGAGAGGGTAAAGTAAAAACAAAAGAGAGTATACAAACGTGTTAGCCCATCAATGATTTTTTTAATGAAGGCAAATGCGATCCATATTATACTAAAGTTAGAACCTAAAACGAAATTTTCAAATCTTCCCTAAAAGTAAAAAAGTTCCCTCACTAAAATAACAATTTAGGTGATCAATGACTTTTTTAATTATTTGGGTAGATGTTATTGTTTAAATATCGGATAATTAGCTTAATGTCAATCACATTTTTATTAATATGTAGATGTTATTCCATGATTCTGTTTATTTTGGGAATACATGCTTAAAAGAATTATTTATTAATATGTAGAATTTGTTGAAGATTATGACGAGGTTTTGAAGAGTTTAGCAAAGTAGTGACTATTATGATATAATATCTTATATTCGACTTATATTTCACAAAAGAGATAAATGTTAAAAGATCAATCTCATATTTGATGAATAACAAATTATTGCCGCGATCTCCACTGATTTATAAGCCTTGGGCGTGTTGTCACCAACACACAGCGCTCTCTATCGTGCGTACTCTATCGTGCGTACTTGAACAATGTTGCGTTCTTGCCATCCAACGGTCCAGCACTCTTCATGCCGATCAAACCGCTGTGATGCATACTGCACAGAAACGGCAAATAATTGCCTTCGTAATTTCCGCAGCAACATGCAGAAGGTGGATGGATTTTGTAGAAATTTTCTTGTGGGACAATACATGAAAATGCATTGATTTTGCAAAAAAATTTAACCAATGAATTTTTTTTCTTGATTAAACTAATTGAATTGAGTCACCTATAAGTCATATCAACGATGCGAGTTAGGAACAGTTGTAATGAAAAACTACTCCCGTGATTATTCATTTATTTTTCTAGCAATTTAAATTTTTAGTGAATCATATAACATTTTTCTTTATTTTTTGTAATCAAATAACATTTAGGTAATTGATGAATTTTTAAAGTTGAGAAATAAAAAATTCAAAATTTCACTAAAAGTAAGAAATTTCTCTCATTACTTGAAAAATGCGTTTCACTCTTCTAAAGATTTGTAGTTCACTACATGTCGTTACTCTCCTAGTGACCTAAACATTATTATGCTTGCAAAGGCCCATCTTCTCATACTTAACATTTCTCTTTTATCACATGTTAATGTCTCCGCGGGAGTACTACGTTAATCTAGTTGTTGTGTTCACGCTTATATGGAGAAATAGCTTTATGCCATCTTCCCAGCTAGGAAAGGAAACAAAATTACGGAAGTGGGTGAAGGAAGGTATGATAATTTAAAAGAGGTATGGTATTAAAGTACTCGGAAATTCCTATAAGATGAATGCTTTTTCATGTAATGTTGTGCAAAGGAATTAATTTGATTTAATTAATTCAATCAATCATTTTTTTGTTTTTTCTTTATTAATAGAAAAAGGCGGGTTAAGTCGAAATGACCCTTGGTCCCTGTAGAGGTTCTTTTCCACGCACCTCCACGTACGGGTGCAGCATGCACCATAGCGATTCAATCAACATGAGAAGTTTCGGACCGTTGTTTGGCAAGAATGCGGCATTGTTCACGCACATCATTGTTGTTATGTGTTAGAAAAAAAAATCTAAAAGTTCAGTTTTAAATTTTTTAATTTTACCAATTGAGTTATAAATATTTTCACTTTTAACCAATTAAGTACATTCAATTAATTTTGACTAAATTTTGCTGACGTGGATGATGACCGTCCTATGTGGTATAGCTAGTGTTGACATGAATAATTTTTAATAATATTTTAATATTTTTCGAATTTTTTATTTTTCCATTTAGTTTTACCTTTTCTTCTTCCTCTGCTAGCCAACAAGGACAATCTCATTTCCCTTGCATGAGCCTTGCTATGCCCATAGCAAGGCTTGCCTTTGTTGGCCCTCATCTCTAGGAGAAAATATTGAGTGCCTCTAATGTAGCTAGGATAACAAAAAAGAAGGGACCTAAAATGATGACACGTGTTTGAAGTGGGCCATACGTCAGACTTCCATGCATGCTCTCTTCTCTCTCATCTCTCTTCTCTCTCCCAAATGCCAAGACTCCCCTGCACTCTCTCTCTCTCTCTCTCTCTCTCTCTCTCTCTCTCTCTCTTAAAGCCACTCAGTGGCTCGTATGATGAGTCACCATGCCCAACCAACGAACTTCGCGACGACGAAGGTGACCTCGAGGCGGAACCACATGGTGTTTCGTCGGACAAGCCATCGCGCCCTTGTTCAATTGACAAGGCACATTACCGATTTGGTGATGGCTCGCTGCCCCCTATTGGTTGTGCTCTCTCTCTCCCTCTAAGTCACGACCAAACCCTCGTCCGATAAGGACAATCTCACTTGCGTTGGATGAGCCTTGCTATGCCACTAGTAAGGCTTGCCTTTGCTGGCCCTCATCTCTAGGAGAAAATATTAGGTGCCTCTAATATAGCCAGCACAATAAAAAAGAAGGGACCTAAAATGATGACACGTGTCTGAAGTGGACCATACGTCAGACTTCCCTACATGCTCTCTCCTCTCTCCTCTCTCCTCTGTCTCTCCCAAATGCCAACTCCCCTGCACTCTCTCTCTCTCTCTCTCTCTCTCTCTCTCTCAAAGCCACGCGGTGGCTCGTCTAACGAGTCGCCATGCCCAACCGACGAACTTCGCAATGATGGAGGCAACCTCAAGGCGGCATCACACAGTGGTTCGTCGAACAAGCCACCGCGCCATTGTTTGACCAACAAGGCACAATGCCAATTCAGTGATGGCTCGCTACCCCCTATAAGCTGTGCTCTCTCTCCCCCTCTGAGTCACAATCAAACCCTCGTCCAACAAGGACAATCTCGCTTGCATTGGATGAGCCTTGCTATGCCACTAGCAAGGCTTGCCTTTGCTAGCCCTTATCTCTAGGAGAAAATATTTGGTGCTTCTAATGTAGCCAGCACAACAAAAAAGAAGGGACCTAAAATGATGACACGTGTTCGAAGTGGGCCATACATCAGACTTCCCTGCATGCTTTCTCCTCTCTCCTCTCTCCTCTCTCCTCTCTCTCCCAAATGCCAAGCTCCCTACACTCTCTCTCTCTCTCTCTCTCAAAGCCGTGCGGTGGCTTGTCTAACGAGTCGCCATGCCCAACCGATGAATTTCGTGATGACAAAGGCAACCTCAAGGCAAAATCACATGGTGGTTCACCGAACAAGCCACCGCACCCTTGTCTAATCGACGAGGCACAACGCCAATTTGGTGATGGCTCACTACCTCCTATTGGCTGTGCTCTCTTTCTACCTCTAAGTCATGACCAAACCCTCGTCCAACAAGGACAATCTCGCCTGCCTTGGATGAGCCTTGCTATGCCACTAGCAAGGCTTGCCTTTGCTAGCCCTTGTCTATAGGAGAAAATATTGGGTGCCTCTAATGTAGCCAACACAATAAAAAAGAAGGGACCTAAAATGATGACACGTGTTCGAAGTGGGCCATACGTCATACTTCCCTACATGCTCTCTTCTCTCTCCTCTCTCTCCCAAATGCCGACTCCCCTACACACACACACTTTCTCTCTCTCTCTCTCTCTCTCTCTCTCTCTCTCTCTCTCTCTCTCTCTCCCAAATGCTGAGACTCCCTTGCACTCTCTCTCTCTATCTCTCTCAAAGCCGCGCAGTGGCTCGTCTGACGAGTCGCCATGCCCAACCAACAAATTTCAAGATGACAGAGGCAACCTTGAGGCGGGGTGGTTCGCCGAACAAGCCATCGTGCCCTTGTCTAATTGATAAGGCACAATGTTGATTCAATGATGGCTCGCTGCCCCCTATCGGCTATGCTCTCTCTCTCCCTCCAAGTCACGACCAAACGCAAGCAACACGGTCTTAGATCTCCTGGCCCCCGCGCCCCTTCTCCCTCCTCTTGGTTCGCGCTTGTGAGGGTCGCTGGGGAAGCAACACTATGGAAGAGATAGAATGAGAGAGAGAGAGAGAGAGAGAGAGAGAGAGAGAGAGAGTTCAGGGGAGTCGGCATTTAGGAGAGAAAGGAGAGAGGAGAGAGGAGAGAGAAGAGAGCATGCAGGGAAGTCTAACGTATGGGCCCACTTCAAACACGTGTCATCATTTTAAGTCCCTTCTTTTTTGTTGTGCCGGTTATATTAGAGGTACCCAATATTTTCTCCATCTCTAACCGGTCATCGAGACCCAGCAACCATCTAGAGGAGGATGAAGGGAATAAAGTTAAAAGGAAAAAAAAAAAAAAAGGAATCTCTCTCTTTTTTCTTTACTTTCTCCCTCCAATCATTAAACAAGGGGCATGATCATTGGTTCTCTTCTCTTTTCTGTTTTCTTTATTAATAGAAAAAGGCAAGTCAAGTCAAAAGGCCCCTGCTGAGGTCCTTTTGCACGTACCTCTTGTGTATTAGTGCAACGAATCATGAGTGCAATTATTTTGCACTTTCCGTGGAGAATGCATAACAGCCGTTCAATCGACATGAAGAGGGTTAGACCGTTGGATGGCAAGAGCGCGGTGCAATTTGGGTTGAGAGTTTTTATGAGATGCATTGCTTCTAGCAACATTTACTATTGAAAGATCTACTCGGATGGTGCAAATTTAGACGTTGGTCCAATTTTTATTGTCCTCGTGATATTATTACAAATGGGATGGGATAGCGACTGACAGTGTAAAAGCATCTTGTAAAAGGAGACTTTAGGCATTGTCTCAATCTACATTTTAATCCAAATGAGTTGGTGGAGAATAAGCTTACCCACTCCACTAGGGAGTATCTGTATTGCATATTGATTTTCTCTTTTATTTATTGGGTCGATACCAAAAAAGGTCCTTGTCTCGACCTAATTTTGGATGCATCACCTAGGATTTGGCTAATGGATTACTAAAACTAAATTTAACTTGGGCTCTCCCAAGCCCATACCAATTTACGACTTAGGTTCAAGTTCTTAACATGCAAGTGATTTTTCGATTAGGAGTCGCCACTAATCTATTTTTGGTGGTCGATTAGAAACCTAAGTAAAGTAACGCGGGATTTACTTTACTCCTGCGAACTAGAGATTGTAAGTTCGGGAACTTGATTATGCTAGATTTCTCTCATGCCCTTTCGATACCTTTCTCTTTTATTTCGAAAAAATGTTTTATAGATAGCTTGAATTGATTTTAATTTACTTCCTTAACATGTGAGGTGATCATGCGGATGCACAAACCACCAATTTAATACCCAAATAATAAAATAAATAAATTATAGGACTTACCCCATAGCAACGAAAGCATGCAATGTTAGATCAGAATTTATATCAACAGTTTTAGATATGATTTCTAATTAACACGCAATCACTTAATCTTTATTTTAACTTATTTAATGAGAATCATGCTTTATGCAATGCATGCTACTAATTTAACATGAAGTGACATGACATAGCAATATGACCTAAACTACATGACCTAAGTATATTATTTTTGCGTTTTCTTAAGTAAGCATGCAATCTATCCTAGAGAAAAAAGAAACTAATTCATTCTAAGACAATGTTTTTTTGGTATATTACGTGAAATTCGAAATTTAAAAAAAAAAAACAAAAAAAAATGTCTATCTGGATTAAGGTATCATCCAACTTATATTAGGAATTAGATTATGCCAAATCCTAATTTAAACTAGAATGTTATCTTAACTTGGTAATCCCTAACCTAAAATGCAATCTATCTAAAAAAAAATTATCTAAACTTATTATTAATTAAAAAATTATATAGAATTAAATTAAACATGCAATCTTATCCTAATATGCAATGACTAGGTGCGTGCAAAGAATGCTCTAATTCTAGGCTTTTCTTTTTCTTATAAAATTCGAAATTAAAATTGTCCAATAATTAAACGTGCAATCTAAATTAATGAAAAGAAAATCTAACCTCCTAAATTAATGTTTTTGGTATTTTTATTTAAAAATTCGAAATAAATAAATTTCCTAATCTTAAGCATGTAAACTACCCTAAAACAAGCGATATTCTAACATGAACCTAACCCTGACTCAAATATATTTTTTTGGGTTTTCTTTTATGGAAACAAAATCGATTCAAACAACATAAGAGCAAATCAAGTAAGATATGATTGATATTCATATAGTAAATTTGCGAATCTTATCTTGTGCATGAGATCGGATTGGTCAATTTTAACAAAATCGCAAATCATATCTCGAGCGTGAGATTAGATTGACAATTTTTCCATGCTATTGCGAGTTGTATTTCGACCGTGAAATCAGACTGTAAATCATATGTACGTAGTGAAATTAGGAAGATTTCCAAATTTATAAGGCCACTCGAGATTACAGATATCTTAGTATATCAAAACTTTCTATCATGTGCATCAACGAATATTTCAAATAAATAAGATTTTCACCTAATTCAAATATTGGCTCCCAAATTCCGATTCTTGAATGGCTACTCACGATGCGATATGGTAATGCTCGGCGAGGCTCACAGCTTGGACTTGGATGTCTGGACTGGATTTTGGTGGCGCTCAGTTAGTTACAAGGACGGACAGCTATGGGTGGAGGGCAGTGATGGCTGATAGAGGCGCCAGCATTCGAAGCTCCAACGAGGAGCAACGGGGTGGTAGCGAGCAATTGGAGTCGTGGGTGCTGCAAAGGGGTGCGGAGGCAGTGACTGGTAGAGGGATCGGGCTACTGGTGTCTCAAGTTGCTATAGTGGTGGCGAGCTTCAGGGGCACAACGGCCGGTTTTGGCATCGCAGGTTACTGCAATGGTGGCGAGTCGGCAGAAGGAAGCTCGGCAGTAGGGCGGCTAGAGGCACGACGTTGGGTAGAGGGGGAAGTGTCGGCAGCAGCGGAGGCACGGTGACGGTAGCTGCAGAGGTGGGGCAGAGTGGCGCTCATGGGTGGTGCTTGTGGATGTTCGGTGCTCTGGCAACAATGGGGCGAAGGTGCGGGTGTCACTTAAGGGGCAGAGAGTGGTAGTGGCAACGACGGACAAAGGCGTTATGATGGGTGGGCCGTCAGGCGGAGATGTGGATGTTGGCAGTAGTGGAGGCGACTGGCGCTCGGTGATGGGCGGAGTTACAGGTCGCTACTAATGCTCGCGGCTATGGAGGTGCTATTTGTAGAAACGGCAATGGTAGGCGGAGACGATGGCGTGCTTAGAGTTCGTTGGAAGGAGGTGTTACGGTGGTAGGGGTCGCGGGTCGTCGAGTGGAGATGTGGACGTCGACGAACGGAGGGTGGCGCTTGGGCGTTTGGAACTCCGGCAGCAACGGGCAAATGCAGAGGAGCAGAGGACACTTGGAGAAGAAGACCTTTTTTTTTTATTTATTCTGCTTTTCTTCTCCTCTCATGTCCACTTTCTCCTTCTCCCTATGTACTTTGCTGTGGACCTTTCCCTTCTTGTTGACCTTTCCTTTCTTTTCTTCTGCAGCTTGTCAAAAGAAAAGAAAGGAAAAAAAAAACTAATTTTGGCTTCTTCTCCTTTTTGGTGAACGAGAGAGAGATTGCTCCCCTTTTTTTTGCGAATTGTGTCCCCTTTTCCTGTCCATATTCAAGCCAATTTATAGGCAAGGGACTAAAGCTTTTGTAAAATTTCATATCAAGATATGTGAAGATCACTTCCCAAATGCAATATTCCTTTTTATTTTCGATTTCCTTTGCATCTTTCCACATTGACTACAAAACATGAATATTCTCCACCGATTTTATTGCATATTGCCAAAGACAATAGGATTTTCTCAAATTCCAAATCCTGCAAAGATGAGCTCGTAATATCTCCTTGCCACACTTGCCCTTTCTGAGGATATCCGAGTAGATTGAACGAATATACAAAAAAAAATCCTCTGTCATATCACCAAAAATATCAAATCACCAATTCTTTTAATTTTTGGTTCCATCCTCTGAAACCAACACCTTTGATGTCGATGCGATAATAATAAATAAATGTACCTAAACTTATATGTTATGCAGTTATTTTTATTTTTTTCCTTTTTTCTGCTTTTTTTTTTATGATTTGTTTGCCAAAATTTAGGTGTCAATAGCTACCTCTTTTTGAAGGTAAGCTCGTAGAAGTTGCCTTCGAAGACAAATGGAGACCTAAATTTTGATCATGCACATGCACTAAATGATTTTTTTTTTTTAAAGAATCCCATTTTGAAATGTAAACGATAAGGGGAACATACCTAGAATGACTTACCTTTAAGGAAGGTAGAGCAATTCAAAATAGTTGGTGTTACACATTCAAAACCCGTACCTTTCTATGATCACCTAGAATAGTAATAGGGTTTTGTAAAAGAAGGTTGCCTTTAAGGACCTATACAATTCTACAGTCGCCTAAACGGGGTTTTACTTGGCTAGGACTTAGACCTTTCTTCGGTCACCTTACTCAAACCGAATCTGGAGAAAAATCTTTGGGGGACAGCTCGACTAAGTTGAGTGTCAGTGCACTTTGAGAGAGAATAATTGCACATTGACAAGTATTTAAAGTATGAATAGAGATATACTTACTAAGTGGCATCTTTGATCATTGGGAATATTTCTCCTGTAAAGCCTAGTCATAAGAGAGGTAACATGCATTTGTGGTCACAGATATGCATTAACTCAAGTGAGGTTCATGAGTGATAATTTCTATTAATCTCGCATTACCTAATTTCCATTTCAAAAGAATACTCCAATCTAAACACATGAGTGTCATGGATGTGTCAAATGAGGGATCTTTTCGATCTTGAAAGGACTTTTCACTCATCCTCATTAAAATGTTATTTTTTCCTGACCTTTGATGCAAAAATCTGGCAATCACTCTGTCTCACTATTATCATGCCAAATAAGGGTCTGAGTAATCTCACAAGTAGTACGACCTTACCAATCCGAGAGGTCCTTAATAGGGACCGTAATGTAGGCTTGGTCAACGGCTTAACAAAGGGGACTCTTTGAATCGAGGCTATTGAAAAATAACATTACGCAATTATCTTTGGGTTTACAAGTCAAGAAACACACGAAATGAGGTAGAAATTGTTTTATTGGCACCTCTCCGAGCAATGCTTTCAAACATATGAACTTTTACGTTAATTCAAGTGCCATAATATGAAGAGACTCTGCAAGAGATGTAACGTAGACTTGGTTCATTGGTGAGTAACGAAAGGGTTGTTAGGCTCAAAAAGTGTTTGGGAGGGTTAGAGTTAGTGATCATCATGACATTTCCACCAATTTTCTTCTTCACCATCGAGGATTTTCTTCACATCAAAACTCCATTGATTGTAACATCTCAGCATTTGAGTTTTTTTAGTATCGAGTCACTGGGGATACGACTTACTACAACCCATGTTTAATTTTTCTCTTTGGGCATTAGCTTTACTTTTACTAGGCACACTACTTTTTCATGCCCTCGTTCTTTGCCCTTATCTATATATTTGGCTTCTTTGGACTCACAAAGTCTTCATCTTTTATTAGCATTCTAGACCATGCTACTTGAATGATTGTCTTTCGCCTTGCCCCAGTGTGGGGATAATCACCAATTAGGTTTAATATGAATTCGTAGGCTCAAGTGGGCTATGCAATGGACAAAAGTGTATAGGATAAAGAAAGAACTGCTCTTCGTTATCCTAAAGCACTTAAATTATCGTATAAGTTGCACTACGATAACAATACTCAAAGATTGATGCAAGTGTGAGTAAGAAGATTCCTATCATTTATTTCAAATTCGCCCCAATATGGGATGATTCTTGAAAGTGATAATTTAAAATTCTTCATGTGTGTGAGCTCAAAGGGCTAAACGATGGGTATACCTGTAGTGTTTCGAAGAAACTGCCTCTCATCACCTCGATTGACGTACCTTTCATGAGATAATCCTTTTCTTTATGGGCATGGAATTTTTCACACAACTCACCGGGGATTAGTGTATGAAACAGTGTATGAAATAAGGCTAGCCTTTTATCATTTCAAAGTATCCCATTCGACACATTCAATTTATCTCACGCAATTCATCAGGGAAACCATGGTCGTGCAAGACTTGCGACAAATTTGAACAATTCAATTTGCAACTCATTGAAGCAATTTATTCATCATAGAAAAGCTTGCAATTCAAAACATGATACAACAACTTCTATCATGGGCAATATTTCTTGACAGCATTGGAATTAACTAGATTGGAAAACTCACAACCATCCATTTCTGTCAGGATTAAGGCACCTCCAGGAAGTACCTCATTCACTACATATGGGCCACTGTAATTTGGAGCAAACTTGCCCCTAGGATTGGGAAAAATTGGCAATAGCTTCCTTAAGACTAGATCGTTTACCTCAAAGTGTCTCAGCCCTACCTTTTGGTTGAAGGCTGGTCACTCTCTATTGATAAATTTGGCCATGGCAAAGAGCCTTCAGTCTTTCTCATCAATCAAATTTAACTGTTAAAATCTTTATTGCGACCATTCCGCCTCAGACAACTCCACTTGAGATAAAACTCTCAAAAAAGGAATTTCCACTTCCATGGGCAAAACTGCCTCCATACCATACACCAAAGCAAAAGGGGTTGCCCCAATAGAAGTGCGGATCGACGTTCGGTACACCATTAGTGCGAATGGTAACCTGTCATGTCAATCTCAATAATTCTCTACTGTCTTAGCCAGGATCTTCTTAATGTTCTTATTGGCCGCTTCAACAGCCCCATTTATTTGTGGGTAGTAGGGGACAAATTCAAATGCCTAATCTTGAATTCACTAAACAATTCATCAACAACTTTGTTGTTCAAATTTGTCCCGTTATCAGTAACAATTGCTTTAGGAACACCATATTGGACAATTATGTCATGTCTGATGAATTTTGCAACATTGCGAGCGGTGACATTCGCAAATGATATAGCTTCAATCCATTTGGAGAAATAGTCTATCGTCACCAAGATGAACCGGTGCCCATTTGAAGTCTTAGGATTTATTGGGCCAATCACATCAATGCCCCACATTGAGAAAGGTCATGACTCGGAAAACTGGTGCAGCTCAGTTGGAGGAACATTTATTTTATCTCCATGAATTGCAACGATGACAACTTCGTACGTGCTGGATGCAATCACTTTCTAATGCAAGCCAGTAGTAGCCTAATCTCATAATTTTCTTGTCTAACATGTGCCCATTCATATGACGGTCACATACTCTTTCGTGCACTTCTTGCATGATTTGAGTGGCTTCAGCCACATTTACACATCGCAATAAGACTGAATCATAAAATCTCTTGTATAAATTCTCACCACTGACGAAAATTTTTGAGGCCATCCTGGTGATGTATTTTCTATCAGCCGGAGTGTTTCCCTTGGGAAATTCTTGTTTTTGAATGTAGTTCATGATGTCGTAATACCATGATTTCCCATCAGTTTCTTTAGTCACGACCATACAATAAGTTGGCTTTGCCAAAACTTCTATTTTCAATGGCTTGACTTCTAATCCATTGGTGACTTGCAGCATAAATGACAAAGTTGTGAATGCATCCATAAATTGATTATGAGACCTTGGCAAGTATTCAAATGAAATTTCCTTAAACTCCTTTACCAGATCTTCTAAATACTTGCGATACGAGAGCAATTTGGCATCCTTAGTCTTCCATTCACCAACAGTCTATCGTATGATTAGTGCGGAATCTCTAAACACTTTTAACTTGGCCACACCCATCTCAATTGCGGCTTGAAGCCCGCGGATATAAGCTTCATACTCGGCTACATTGTTAGTGCATGGAAATATCAATTTTGCAGCTACCAGATGGTGTTGTTTGTCTAGGGATATCAAAACTGCCCCAGTACCAGAACCCGACAAGTTTACGGCTCCATCAAAGAACATGGTCCATGAATCTTCACTTACATACAAAACACGATCATCTAGGGAATGGTCATCATTATTTGAGACTCCTGGATTCTCGACTAATATACCAGTGATCACTTGACCCTTAACCGACTTTTGCAGCATGAATTGCACATCAAATTATGATATTAAAATTTGTCATTTAGCCAACTTACTCACCAAAGCTGGCCGATCAAGTAAGTACTTGATAGGATTGTTCTCAATCACGAGAAATGTCTGGTAATGTAGTATGTATAGTCGTAATCTATGCAATACCCACACTAATGCAGCACAAGTCTTTTCAACATCAGAATATTTCAGTTCTGATACGGTGAACTTTTTACTCAGGTAATAAATGGCTCGTTCTTTTTTATCAACAGGACTTTCCTGAGCCAACATTGCACCCAATGATTTACTATGAATGGTGAGGTAAAGAATCAAAGGATGCCCTGGTAAGGGTGGGACAAGAACTAGTGGATTCATCAAGTACTGCTTTAGCTTGTCGAACGCTTCTCAATACTCATTATCCCAATTGACTCATGCATTCTTCTTTAAGAGCTTGAAGAATGACTTGGCAATTTCGAAGAGTTGGGAAATGAATCGAGCAATGTAATTCAATCTCCGAACTTCTTTCACTGTTGACAGAGGTTGCAACTCGCATATAGCCTTAGCTTTAGATGGTTCGATCTCAATCCCTTTACTATTCACAATAATTCAAGTAATTTACCAGATGTTGCTTCAAACACACATTTAGTGGGATTTAGACGAAGCTTGAACTCACGAAGTCGATCGAACAACTTCTTCAAGGTTTCAATGTGGCTTCTTCCAAGTAGAGTCTTTGCAATCATATCATCAACATAGACCTTGATCTCCTAATGCATCATATCATGGAATAGTGCTACCATGGCTCACTGGTAAGTTGCCCCTGCATTCTTGAATTCAAAGGGCATGACCTTATAATGAAAGGTTCCCCACGGGGTGTTAAATGTAGTTTTCTCCCTATCTTCCTCCTTTATCTTTATCTGATTGTACCTGGAAAATCATCCATAAATGAGAACAGTTCAAATCCAGTAGTACTATCTACAAGGACATCTATGTGTGGTAATGGAAAATCATCCTTCGAGGTGGTCTTGTTCAAATCTCGATAATCAACACAAACTCAGACTCAATCATCTTTCTTCATCACCAGTACGATGTTAGTCACCCATTCTTGGTATTATGAGACTTTAATGAATCCCACCTTCCAAAGCTTCATTACTTCCTCATCTATCTTCTTAGAGAGCTCGGTTTAGTTCTCTAAAGCCTTCGCTTCTTAGGTGGCATGTCTAGGTTAGTAGGCAAGCAATGCTCCACGATTGACGGGTCTAAACCAAGCATGTCAGCGTAGGCCCATGCAAAGACATCTTGATATTCTTTCAGTAACTAAATTAGGCACTCAGCCTCATCTTTGGAGAGATTTGCCCCAGTTTCCACTTCCTTGGCTTCTTCTGTGTCACCTAAATTAATAGTAACAGTTTGTTCGGATGTAAGAGCCTTGGCTTTTTCATGTTGTTCCCAGCTATACTACACCTCAATGGAATCTTCAATCGAGTCTTCTATATCATAATTATTAGCATTTGTTACATTGGATTCGATCATTTCCACACTTTTGCATGCTATAAGACCATCCCTAAAATAGGAAGTAGATGAAAAAAAAAAAAAACAAACAAGGTAAATTATTTTTTATTTTTTGAATTTTTTTTTGAAATTCTTTTGCAAAAACATCTTTTGAAACATTTTGACACGAGAAAACATGATGAAGCCCAGGCCTCAAAATTCTCCTTGGATTTTTCTTTTCTTTTATCGGTTGGATATCATCACCGGGCTGGTTTGGTGTGCCTCATCATGTCTCAAAATAAAACTTGTAATTTTATTGAAATTCATCAATCAATTACATTTATTGAATGAAAAATGCGATTCTCAAGCCCTAAAAGGAAAAGCAAAAAAAGGAAAAAAAGAAATCGAAAACAATTCCTAGAAAGCAATAAAGCTTCCCACGCAGGGGAATGTGCAAAAGCGATAAATAAGTTACTCTTGTAGGCTATGGCCCATTTCTTCTAGCAATCCTTCGTCAATGACTCCTATAAGGAGGTCATCGAATAGACTTGTGATTCCTTCCAGTGAATCATCGGATTTCTATGTCTTTGGAGGTGTCGGATCGTCCATGCCACCCCATCCATCTAGGACTATGTCACGAGAGTCGATGTAAAAGTTAGGAGGAGCCGAATACTTTACAAAATAGTGGAATTTACCGCTTGACTACCCTAGGGTGTCCATCACTTCCACTCCATCCCGCATCATTCTAGGAGGGCAAAAACGTCTTGTGAATGTTGGGAGGTAGCGGGTGTTGCCTCCCTTGCCCTTGCTCGGGTGGCAAATTTTGTCTTTCTTGTCTCTGCCCTTCATAATTTTTTCCACCTCTTCCATGGTATCCTAATCCAGTAGAATAGGACCTCTGAGGAGCTTCAATAGGGTTTTGGATGCCTTGACCCCTTCTTCCAAAACCAGAACCAAGAACAAAACCATTCCCAACGATTACCCTTCCTACCATAAGGGCGGCATTTGCAACCTCAGGAGTAAGTGGCGACGAACCTTGAGAAGCATATATGATGGACACTAACTCAAATTAGTCGTAACTTGATTCGAACTCGAAATCTAGCTCGACATAGGGGATAGCCATCTCATGATAAATTTGATGGTCTTCTTCACCATAAACAATGATCAGTTTCCTTTTAACCACGAACTTCACACTTTGATGTAAACTTGATGGCATCACTCCAGTAGTATATATTTAGGGATGACCCAGCAAAAAATTAAATGTGGTGGGGATGTCCATCACTTGAAAGGGGATGTTGAAAATGACTGGCCCTCTTTGCACATCAAGATGGATTTCCCCAATCACCTCCTTCTTTGTCCCATCAAAAGCTTGCACAAAAGTCTTCGCAGCATGTATCTTGGACGGGTCTATCTTAAGGTGGTGAAGAATTGCCAACGGATATATATATTCAGAGCGGACCCATTATCAATGAGCACTTGGGATACATTAGAAAACTTGTGTTTGATGGATATATATATAGTGCTTTGTTATGTCCCCTACCTTCAATAGGGAATTCTTCATCAAAAAAAGCAATCAAGTCTTTGAGAATAATTGATCCCACGAATTCCTCTAACTTGTTTACCTTAATCGTTTCCGATACACGAACCTCACTCGGCATCTTCAAAGACTTTTGATGTGTAAGGGATGTTAGCAAGAGTTCGAGTAAAGAGATCTAAGCAAGCATCTTTCGCAACTGGTCAACCACATTATATTCACTTGCTTTGATCACAGCTAGAAATTCTTTAGCCTCTTCATCAATTACAGGCTTTGCAAGTTGGGTGTTAACTTGAGCATAAATCCAACTAGACCTTGTAACCAGGTTAACATCTAGGTCATAGGACTAAGGCACTACCTTATTATTGACATACCTATAAGGTTGAGGTATCTCAATCACTATTCCTTTGTCAGGTGCGGGGATCTCGATAGACAATTATGTATTCTTTAATGGAGGCATATCCATGAGCAAAGGATCAATTTCATCCTTATCAACATCGAGTACAGCCCGCTCCTCCTTCCAATTGATAACAACATGGAAAATAGTGGAGACTATGCAGTTGTGATTAGCATACACGATCATACCATCATCCACCATTTTGGTATCTCTTTCTTTTATTAGTGATAATGGAATAACCTCATGATCTGGATAATATTCAATTCTCACCAATCCATTGTAGGCATCGACTGCATGCACCTTCAAGTTCTTGACTCGACCGACGTTGGACTCCATAATAGCATTCACCTTACCTTCATGCTCTGGTAATGATTTTTTTTGGACATTTAGCTGAGCAGTTTGGAATGAAAATGCCTTTGGATCCAGTATTTGAGGGTGAAACACTCATTAGTTGAATGTCCTAATTCATCGCTGTGGTAATCACACTTCTTTGTCAAGTTGTAACCATGAGTGTGCTTGCAATTAGGATACTTTGGCTCGCTAGTGAGCAAACCTTTCTTCCGAAGGATTGCCAATACTTGGAATGGAGATATGGGGAGAGGAGAGAACTGCCTTCTGTTATTTGATTGGACAAATGATTGACGGCTAGCAGTTTGTTGTTGCCTTCTGTTCACCTGGATAGCCGGGGTGCGATTGGTATTTTTCTTGGCTATAAGCCACATCACATCTACAGTGGCCTCTTTCTCCTTCTTGGTAGAAAATCTTTTGTTAGATGACTCAATAAACCATCCTTCTCTTATCCCTATCTCAATTTGTTCTCCCACGGGAATAAGTTGGTTGAAATTCTTGACGCATGTGCTGGCCATCCGGTTACGAAACTCAAACGGGAGAGTCTTGACTAACAACTTCATCAACTCTTTATCAGTAAGCTTGGGAGTGAGCCACCATATTTCACCACCTCACAATATACTCCTTAAATGACTCGCTCCTCTTATTCTCCATTTTCTCAAGATCTTCTCCGGAAGGTACAATGTCCATATTAAACTTATACTGCTTGAGAAACGCATCGGTCACATCATTCCAGGTGTCGAGGAGGTTCACATTCTTCATGACGTACCAATTCAGTGTGGGCCCAATCGAACTTGCATGAAATGATTGGATCATGAAAGGCTCATTATTGACATGTTGGGTCATGCATACATGGTACATTTGCAAATGAGCTTTTGGATAAGAAGTACCATCGTATTTCT
This sequence comes from Eucalyptus cladocalyx, assembly GCA_017140615.1. Lineage (NCBI taxonomy): Eukaryota > Viridiplantae > Streptophyta > Magnoliopsida > Myrtales > Myrtaceae > Eucalyptus > Eucalyptus cladocalyx. Next base: position 36,129,897 of record CM029518.1, read on the forward strand.
TGAATTCCAGCATTTTGAACTTCTTTGGCATTTTGACCTTCTCATAAACCGAGAGATCGAACGGGAGTGAGCTATGCAACTCCTGTAATTGTTTCACTTTCTCCTCAAGTTTTGCAAAGCGTTCATCCTACTCTGTCTTAGGAGCATTGTCAAACTTGGCCTTTTCAACAGTGACTGGTAGTGGGTCATCGTCCAGCTCGGGCATGTCGTCATCGCTCATTTGGGCCTTGTTTACCTACTTCGGGGCTACTATTTTGGGGAGAGCGGGTATAGGAATCAAATTCATTTAGAGGGATTTGATTTGGGTCGTCATAAGTTGCACAGAGGTGAGCAACTGTTTGAGTTGATCTTCCATAATGACAATACGATCACGCATCTCAGTTTGGTCGGCTATTTTAGCTCTTGATCATGTAATAATGGGCGAACATGGAGGATCCGTTATCACCTAATTTTAAAGAAATGAACAACATAAGCATCTCATATAAAACATGCCAGTCCATGGCAACGGTCTAAAAGCTTTTATTCATGAATGGAGTTTTTTGACACAGCCTAACAAAGTAGAAACTTGAAATGCCCTAAAGAAATAAACTAGAAAAGTAAATGACTCAACTTCCTAAACATCAATCTAGAAGTGAAAATAACTAAATTGATTCAAGCCACTTCATCTAGCTTGATCAATATACAATTGGGAAACTACTTGGTGCAATCGCTTATTCTCCTCTCAAGCTTTTTCAGCAACTCTTTTGAGACGTCTATTCTCAGTGTGGTTGGTGATCTTCAGCGGCACCTCTGGTATCTTTGGAAGTAACTTCTCTGGAATCTTGTGTTGTTGAATATATTTAGTTGAGGCATAGTATCTCCTTTCTTTACCCTTCAGCTCCTCCTTAGGCTATTAGAGCTTTTGTGGATGACACATATCCCACATTGATTTGACTGTGAGAATGGAATCCTCATGGTCTCGGTCTCCGTCAGTGAAGCTAATCTAGAGCGGATCAGCTTGCAATGTTAGGGGAAGCTCTTGCACAACTTGATACTGACGAGTCACTCTAGTTGAGTAGTATTCCATTACTCTAGTGAATCCTAATAAAGGGATCGGGCCAACACCTCCACATGAGAGTCTCGCCACACAAACTTGGAACCACTTAGCATGCCATAGGAAACCTTTGGAAGTTGGTTTTTCATAAAAGCCAGCCATCTGGAATAATGGTAATCCGGTGCATGTTTTTGTTTGTTCTCAAATCTCATAATCGGATGATTATAGTTGTTAACATCGTGTATAGTCATTAAACCACCAAACCCTTCTATATGAGAAAGGAACCAAATTTGCAAAAGCTCAGAAGATGAATGGAAAGTTTTATCGCCATTTTTTTAAAACCAAGTGAGAGAAAGAAAAGTTTCATTCAGAATAGTATTAATGAAATTTTTTCCTTCCAACATTTGTTTAACTAATTTAGCTATTAAAGGATTAATGGCACTCTTGCAATGAGGAAAAATTACAAACCCAAAGAAAGCTAATAGGAAGACCCTACGCTTTTGAAATGAAGTGCCATTTTCAAAACATTCATTTAAAAAATATAACGGACATGTATTGTGGTGAGCCCTTAAAATCTTTCCTATTTTATCCTCCTTAATTCTCAAAAAATCATATAAGGCCACAATGGGATCTATTCCAATAGGTGGACTAATTAATTCATCTTTCAAAGATTTTCCCATGTCAATGCTATATTCTTCCAAGGTGGGAGTGAGCTCATACTTACTATCAAAGATTAAAGTAGAAGTCTCTGGGCACCAAAAATGAGCAAGTGCTTGGATGAGACCACCATGAATGTTGATACGAAGCAATGGAAGTAGTCGATTAATGTGTGACTCTACAAATTCACGGCCAGCTTGGTCTAACTTATCCCACCATGTGCTAAGCTCTTCATTTGGAGGGAAAATAATTCGAATGTCAGGTATTTCCATTGTATATTGACTAAGACTTAGGACAGTCCTAAAAATAATACAATAAAGTAAGTAAATTGCAATATGAGAATTTAGAGAACTTACTTTACTGATAAAGGAGCGGCAATCACATAGACATGCATATAGTATGTGGCTTGATTTCTAATTTATAAGGCTTAACAAAGTGGAGCCACAAGGATGATCGGACTAGCCGCGAGCGTGCGGACTAAGTTAAGTTCTCATGACTCCAGCTTGGTCAAAGAGTCAACCCAATTTGCGGGTATGCGAACCGAGGTAGGTACTCTTGACACCAAAAAAGAAACTTCGGGATTGAGATGGGCGACTTGTACCGCAGGCATGCGGTCGGAGTGTCATCCATTTCAATACCATCCTAGATAACCTTATGCGGCCCACATCCGGCGATAGGTTGTGTGTACAAAAGTATAGTGTAAATGCATAGGCATACACAACAATTATATATCAAACAACACTTCATATATGAAGATAAACCATACATTCATATACCTCACTGCAAAACAAAGGTTAGCAAACACTTCTCCTTATACCTTCAATCCTGTAAGAACATTTAACACATTATACATTAGGGACGTACCTAGTATCCTCGCTACCAAACAATTTTTTTTTCAAAAAAAGAAAAAATTAGCCTAAGTCTACTAAGAGTTTTAACTCAAGTCCCCAAAGGAGTCGCCAAGTTGTTGCGACCTAACCACGGGTGCACCACCTAGAGTTTAGCTAATGGATTACTAAGACTAAACTTAGCTCGGGCTCTCTCAAGCCCATACCAATTCACGACTTAGGTTCAAGTTCTTAACATGTAAGTGATTTTTCAATTATGAGTCGCCACTAATCTATTTTTGGTGAATCAATTAGAAACCATGCGAACCAGAGATTGAGAGTTTGGAGACTTGATTATGCTAAATTTCTCTAATACCATTCTGGTACTTTTCTCTTTTATTTCGAAAAAAATGTTTTGTAGGAAGCTTAGATTAAATTTAATTTACTTCCCTAACATGTGAGGTGATCATGTGGATGCGCAAACCATCAATTTAACACCCAAATAATGCAATAGATAAATTATAGGATTTACCTCATAACAACGAAAGCATCTACAGTGTTAGATCATAATTTACATCACCAGTCTTAGATATGATTTCTAATTAACACACAATCACTTAATCTTTATTTTCACTTATTTAATGAGAATCATGCTTCATGCAATGCATGCTACGAAGTGACATGACATAGCAATATGACCTAAATTACATGACATAAGTATAGTATTTTTGCGTTTTCTTAAATAAGCATGCAATCTATCCTAAAGAAAAAAAAACTAATTCATTCTAAGACAATTTTTTTTTTTTGGGTATTTTACGTGAAATTCGAAATTAAAAAAAAATGTCTATCTAGATTGAGGTATCATCCAACTTATATTAGGAATTAGATTATGCCAAATCCTAATTTAAACTAGAATGTTATCTTAACTTGGTAATCCCTAACCTAATATGCAATCTATCTAGAAAAAATTATCTAAACTTATTATTAATTAGAAAGATTATATAAAATTAAATTAAACATGCAATCTTATCTTAATATGCAATGACTAGGTGACATGCAAAGAATGCTCTAATTCTAGGCTTTTTTTTCTTATAAAATTCGAAATTAAAATTGTCCAATAATTAAACGTGCAGTCTAAATTAATGAAAAGAAAATCTAACCTCCTAAATTAATGTTTTTGGTATTATTATTTAAAAAATTCGAAATAAATAAATTTCATAATCTTAAACATGCAAACTACCCTAAAACAAGCAATATTCTAACATGAACCTAACCTTAACTCAAATATATTTTTTTGGGTTTTCTTTTACGGAAACAAAATCAATTCAAACAACATGACAGCAAATCAGGTAAGATATGATTAATATTCATATAGTAAATTGGCGATTCGTATCTTGCGCAAGAGATCAGATTGGTCAATTTTAACAAAATCACAAATCGTATCTCAAGCGTGAGATCATATTGCGATTTTTTTTGTACGATTGCAAGTCATATTTTGAACGTGAAATCGAACTGTCAATCATATGCACGTTGTCAAATTAGAAAGATTTCCCAATTAATAAGGCTACTCGAGATTACGGATATCTTAGCATATCAGGAATTTCCATCATGTGCATCAACGGATATTTCAAATAGAAAACATTTTCACCTAATTCGTATATTGGCTCACAGAATTCTGATCCTTGAACAACTACTCTCGACGCATATGGTAATGCTTGACGATGCTCATAGCTCAGACTTGGATGTCGGGACTAGATTTTGGTGGCGCTCGGTTAGCTGCGGGGACGGGCAGTTGTGGGTGGAGGGCAGCAATGGCTGACAGAGGCGCCGGCATTCAGAGCTCTGGCGAGGGGCAGCAGGGTGGTAGCGAGCAACCGGAGTCGCGGGTGCTACAGCAAGGGTGCAAAAGCAATGACCGGCAGAGGGATCAGGCTGTTGGCATCTCGGGCTGCTGGTGTCGCAGGTTGCTGCAGCAGTGGCGAGCAAGCAGAGGGAAGCTTGGCAGTAGGGTGGCCAGAGGCACGGACGTCGGGCAAAGGGGGGAGCGTCGGTAGCAATGGAGGCAGCTGCGGAGGTGGGGCGGAGTTGCGCTCGTGGGTGGTGCTCGTGGATGTTCGGCACTCTAGCGACAACGGTGTGGAGGTACGGTTGTCGCTCGAGGGCGTAAAGCGGCGTGGTGATGACAGACGGAGGCGTTGCAACGGGCGGGTCGTTAGGCAAAGATGTGGACATCGGCAAAGCGAAGGCGAGTGGCGCTCAGCAATGGGCGTTAGTTGTAGATCGCCGGCGGTGCTCGTGGCGCGGAGGTTCGCTTGTAGAAACCGCGGTGGCGGGCAGAGACGGCGACGCGCTTGGAGTTCGCTGGAAGGAGGTGCTGCGGTGGTAAGGGTCGCAGGTCGTCGGGTGGAAATGTGGACGTCGGTAGCAGCGTAGGTGAGCGGCACTCGAGCGTTCGAAACTCCGAGCAAAGAACGGGCGGATGCAAAGGAGCGAGAGGACACTTGGAGAAGAAGACCCTTTTTCTTTTTCTTTTTTTTTTGCTTTTCTTTCCCTTCTTGCTGACCTTTCCTTTCTTTTCTTCTGCAGCTTGTTAGAAGAAAAGAAAAAAAAAAAAAAAACCTAATTTTGGCTTCTTCTGCTTTTTGGTGAACGAGAGAGAGATTGCTCCTCTCTTTGTTTTTGTGAATTGTGTTCCTTTTTACCCGTTCGTATTCGAGCCAATTTATAGGCAAGGGACTGAAGATTTTGTAAAATTTCATATCAAGATATGTGAAGATCACTTCCCTAATGCAATGTTCCTTTCTATTTTCGATTTCCTTTGCCTCTTTCCACATTGGACTGCAAAACATGAATATTCTCCACCAATTTTATCGCATATTGCCAAAGACAATAGGATTTTCTCAAATTCCAATTCCTGCAAAGATGAGGTTGTTATATCTTCCTGCTGCAAAGATGAGGTTGTTATATCTTCCTGCCACACTTGCCATTTCCGAGGATATCGAGCAGAATATACACGAATATACAAAAAAAAAAAAAAAAAAAAATCCTTTGTCATATCACCAAAAATATCAAATCGTCAATTCTTTTAATTTTTGGTCATTAGAAAATAACGGGCTCCAAACGATGCGATAATAATAAATAAATGCACCTAAAGTTATATATTATGCAGTTTTTTAAAAAAAAAAATTCTCTTTTTTTTATTATTTTTTTTATGACTGGATCGCCAAAATTTAGGTGTCAACAGTCCTATAGTGGTTCTCCTGGAATAAATTTTATCCAAAATTAATTTTTTACCACAAAAAATCTCAATCCGATATATTCATGACAAATCTCCAAAAATCTTAAACTAATATATTTGTGATAAAAAAATTTCGTTAATTTCTATTAAATTAAATTAATATCATGAAAAATTATAAATTGGTACACCCATGACAAACGGAGGATAAAAACTCAAACCGGTGCACTGTTCATTGTCACGTGCCTTTCAATTCAACACTTTGATAATAAAATTTAATAGAAAGTAACGGAAAGTAAATTTGTCAAAAGTATACCAATTTAGGGTTTTTCATGATATTAACTCTTTTTAAAAAAAAAAAAATTAGGCATGTGTCAGTATTGCATGTGACAATGTGAGTATTGTTCGTTAGGTTCCACACCCTTTCATGCAATGCTGTAGATATTAGGAGTGTGCAAAGGAACCAGGAATTGCCCAAATTGACGAGAACCAGACCGAACCGTGCCAAGGTTCCCATACGGATCAATCCGGCTCTCGGTTCCAATTTACTAGAATCGGTAAGTATTGGTCTGATTTTTGGCTCCGAGCATGGAACGGTCCACCTGCACACCCCACTGCACCTATATATATTTATTTAAAATAACAAATTCCAACTTAATTACTTAATTATTTTGTAGTTTTTCTATCAATATATATTTACATTTATATATTTGTAGTATTGGATATTATTGACTAATTTTGTCTCTTGGGTGTGTAATAGGATTAACCTCTTTGCTTGTTGTTCATTCTAATAACTCATTTACTTGCTTTTTTAGTATTAAAAAGAAAAAAACAAATGAAGAGGATGGAGGAGACCAATTGAAGATGTCCATAAATGTTGATGATATGAAATTAAGAGCTAATGGCTCGTTTTAAGAGCATAATTAAGTCTCTCCTCAGCCATCCCGTGATTAGATTAGGTTGACATTGAAAAAAGATGGATCAAACTATTAATATTTCGACTTTTGTGAAGATTGGGACTTCTAATGTAGAGTCTAATTCTCCATATGTTCCCCGTGTTGGGAAACCCTAAAAGGACCACACCATGACCTTTAGAGAAATTAAGTTCCTAACTAATAAGTACTATCAATTCGTTCTGTCATATAGTTTTCAATCCTTAATCAAAATCAATGGCTCGTAATTCAATCCAAATTTAAGGCCAAACGAGTTTTAGTGCTCTACGTAGAAACTAAGAGTGCGAATGGTAACGTTTCTGTTCTTTTTTTGTTCCAAGGAATAGAAACAAAAAAAAGTATTTCTGTTCCGAGGAACGGTTTTTGAACAAAAGAACGCGTTTGGTAACGTTTGTTCCGGGAATAAAAAATGAGTAGAAACACGTTTGGTAAATTTTATTCTTTTTTATTTCTTTTAATTTTTTAATATTTTTATTTTATTTTCCATTTTTCCTTTCTTTTTTTATTTCTTTCTTCTTTCGGCCGGTAGCCTCGCCTTGGCCGGGCGAGCTCGCCCAGCCAAGGCGAGGCTCGGCGTCGCCGGCGCGAGCGAGGCCGAGCCTCGCCGCCCCGTCGGGCCGAGCACTGCGCCCGAAGCCCGCAGCTCGACGCCGCCCGAAGCTCGCAGCTCGACGCTGTCCCGAAGTCTCTAGTGCCGCGCCGCCGTCGCATCGTCCTCCGGAGCCTCTCGCCGGAACCCTAGCCAAAGATCTCCTCGAGCGAGGCCGAGCCTCGCCTTGGCCGGGCGAGCGAGGCCGAGCTCGCTTGGCCGGGCGAGCTCGAGCTCGCCCGGATCCGGCGAGGCCGAGCCTCGCCATGGCTAGGCGAGCTCAAGCTCGCCGGGGCCGGCGAGGCTCCGGCGAGGTCGCCGACCCTCGGACGGCGTCACCGGCCCTCGGCGGCCGGTCGCCGGCCATGGCGAGGCCGGCGACCGCGAAAAAAAAAAAGAAGAAAAAGAAGAAGAAAAGAAGAAGAAAAGAAGAAGAGAAGAAGAAGAGAGAGAAGAGAAACGTTTCTTCATTTTTGTTTCTGGAACAAGAAACAACAATTTGTTGTTTCTTTTTTTTGTTCTTATTTTGTTCCGGGAACAAAAAAACAAAAAAAGAACATAAACGCAACCAAACGCGTTTCTGTTCTTTTTTTGTTCCCGGGAACAAAATCCGTACAGAAGTGTTCCAGAAACGTTTCCATGCACGCCCTAATTTTATCATGATATTAATTGATAAATGCAATTTTGTAGAGATTGGGAATTAGTTCCATGGATCAATGCGAGAACTAATGAGTTATTGTTTAATCAATTATGTGCGATTGTTATCCTTTTTGCATTGTAGTTCCAAAAATTTTTGTTTTTTCTTGGGTGTAGTGTTGTCATGGGAGACAACATTGTAGACAATATGGGGAATTTGTTATTGGCACTGATGAGTGGGAACATGCTAGTAGAAATGAATGTACTATTGTTGTTGATGTAAGGAGGCCATCAATCCTACCTCCAAGCTAATGACTAGTTCAACAAAGCTTGGACTGAAACCTTCATACATGGTTCCAAAAGTTTTCCCAATTTGGTCAAGAGCAGTGCTATGAGAGACATAGTGCAACACTTACAATCCAAAATAGAAAAATTGCACTATTGTGTTCCCGGAAAAAGCTTGAAGGATGATTTGAGATATTTCCATGATGATAATGATATTAAGGATATTGTTTACAACTATCTTCATGTAGAGAAAGCTAAAGTATATGTTGAATATTATGTGAATGATGAAAATAATGAGAGCACTAAAGTATCAGAGTAAGAAATAGTATTGAACCAAGTACTGAAGTTGGGGATGGATCTGTTTTAGATAAAGGAGAATGGGAGATGGACTTCGATAGGCACACACCTACGTGCATGATGTACTTGAATATTCTACTCACTTCTGGATTGGGCCCAAGAAAAGCTAGTAAAAAGGATCTAGTGATTAGACCAACCGCGTTTTTCAAAGTGGTGAGACAACTCTTTTCATTTTTTTAAGTGAAACTTTGAATTTTCTTTTGATTTCTCAAAATATTACATAAAATTTATTCGATTCACTAAAAAAGAATTGTTATTTGACTCACTAAAAATTTGAATTAATAGTGAAAGAAAATAAATATATAATCATGGAGCCACACTTCATTACAACTGTTCGTAGCTCATGGGTATGACTTGTTGCAACACAAAAAAAACCAATTTATTCAATTAAAAAAATCATTACTCAGAAATTCCTACAAAATGAATGCATTTTCATGTAATGTCAATTAATTTAATTTAATTCAATTAATATTTTTCTATTTTCTTCATTAATAGAAAATGTAGGTTAGTATGTTGACACATAAATTTTGGCAACACATTTAATTATTTATCGCATTAAAAAATTAGGAATTAATTTTTAACCCCTAAAAAAATAGAATTAAATTGCGTAGCATATAGTTTTATGAGCATTTTTTTTTATTGCATTTGCATCGGATTGGTGACGGGTGAGTTTTAATTGGTAGTTCTTAACATTAATTTGACAAGTTGGACTAAGCCCACGAAGATAGCAAACTAGCTCGAGCCCATTATTATTATTTTTTTATAATCGAAAATTATCTTATGAGAAATAGAGATTTGATATTTTCGAGAATATGACGGTGGATTTTTTAATAAGGGCAAGTGTAACAAAGAGATATTACGAGCTCATCTTTACAAGATTTGAAATTTGAGAAAAATCCCATTGCAATCTTGATTCTTTAGTAATATGTAATAAATTGCAATCTTGAATATTTAGCAATATATAATAAAATCGGTGGTGAATATTACATTCGAGAGGTAATCTTCGCGAATATTGATTGATTTGAAGAAGGAAATAAAGCCCGTCCCACTCACCTGTAAAAAGGTTGCTACACTTCAGAGGGATCTTCGTTCGTTCTTTAAAAAATCAACAAAAAAAGAAGAAGAAAAGCAAGCTTTAGAGGGAGAAGTCAAGGTCAGAAAGGGGTGCAGAGGGGCAGAAAGTACAGAGAAGAGACAGAGAGGGAAGTGACGTGAGGGAGACGTGAGAAGAGGGAAAAAAAAGGAAAACTTTTCATCATCTTCGCGAAGCCTCCCGCCTGTCCGCGCCAGCCACCGCGCCAAAGTAACAAGAGGCCCCCGTCTCTGTGGAGCCTCTTTTCCACGCACCTCCACATAAAGCTACTGTAGGGAATAATGCGTGCAATTATTTGCACTTTCTGTGCAGCATGCATTGCAGATATTCAATCGGCATGAAAAGTGTTGGACCATTGGATGGCAAGAACTCAGCATTGTTCAAATATGCACAATAGAGAGCATTGTGCGTTAATAAAAAATTCAAAAAATCATAAATTTATTATATTTTTATTAATTTAATTTTAAATCTTTCGATTTTATCAATTAAATTATAAATATCTTCACCTAAGTCAATTGAGTTCATCCAATGACGTGGATGCTGACTACTCTCTATATGATATAACTACTCTCTATATGATATAACTAGCGTTGACATAGATAATTTTTAATAACATTTTAATATTTTAATATTTTAATATTTTAAATATATATTTTTATCTTTCCTTCTTCCTCCTCTAGCCACCGAAGGCAACCTCGCTTGCCTCGAATGAGCCTTCCTTGCCATTAACGAGGCTTGCCCTTGTGCGGTCCTCACCTCTAGCGATCGTCGAGGTCCGAAAATCGATTGAAGGAGAAAGAAAGGAAAAAAAAAAGGGAAAAAGTACCCTCTTTTTTCCTTTTTCTTTACCTTCTCCTTGCATCATTAAACAAGGAGCAGTGCTCGTTTAAGTAGCATGAACACTATCCGGGAGCCTTTTTGTCGTGTCTCGACACGCTTCGACATGCGGTCAACGAGTGTCGAAAAAAATCCGACACGTGGCTCCGACAAGCACGGGGTCAATTTTAAAATTTTTTAATACTTGAGGGATCAAAATATAAATATACAAAAAATAAGTAATAAAAAAATGCTATAAATATACATACATAGGGTCAATTTTTTTTTTTCAATTTTGTTTTTTTTTTTAAATTTAGTTTTTTTAAAAGTCTTTTACTATGAAAGAAGTAATAAAAAAATGCTATAAATAATAAATAAATAAATTTAAAAAATCATTTCAGCATTTTTCTTTTAAAAAAATTTTCCTCTAAGTTTTATGTATTATTGTAACAAATTAAAATAATGAATGATAGTATTTAATATTTTTCGTGTAAATTAATTCTAGGCTATTATTTTAAAAATATATTTAATATATAACGTGTTGGAATGTATCGGAATTCTCTATTTTTAAGAAATTATGTGTCGGCGTGTCGTGTGTCCGTATCGGTACTATATAGATGCTCGTTGGTTTTTTTTTTTTTTTTAATACAAAAAGGCAAGTCAAGTCAAAAAGGCCTCCACAGAGGTTCTTTTCCACGCACCACCCGCGTACTATTGCTGTAGGGAATCCTCCGTGCAATTATTTTGCGCTTTCCATGCAGCATGCATTGCGGCCGTTTGATTGGCACGTGAAGTCTTAAGACCGTTGGATGGCGAGAACGCCGTGCAATTTGGGTTTAATGGTTCTTTTGACTAGGGAGGTACATTGCTTCAAGCAACATTCACGATTGAAAAATCTGTTCGGACTCGGACAGTTTCAATTCAGAAGTGAGTCCAATTTTTATTGCCCTCGTCATATTATTACAAAATGGAATGGGACAACAACCAACCGTGCACATGCATCTCGCAAAAAGAGACTGACTAGGCATTATCGCAGTCTATGTTTTAATTGAAACAAGTTGGTGAAGAACATGCTTGCCCACTCGAGCAGGGAGCATCTGTATTGCACGTTGATTTTGTCTTCTTTCTTTTTAATTGACTTAATTTCATGAAAAAACTTAAATTGATACATCCATAACAAATTTACCACAAATTAATTTTTAGATCACCAAAATTCCTAAATTGATATATTTGTAATAAATTTACTTTCGGTTTGGATTAATATCATAAAAAATAACAAATTAGTACATTCATAACAAATGTAGGGTTCGCATGTCATTCAACTTAGCAATTTGACAATAAAATTTGACGAAAATTAACAGAGGATTAATTTATTACAAATATATTAATTTGAAGTTCTTCATGATATTAAGTTTTTATTTATTTTCATACTAATAGAAAAGCAAATCAAGTAGGTGTCAGAATTGCATGTGAGAATGTGAATATTGCTCCTTAGGTTCCATGCACCTTCAGCGCAATGCCGTGGAAATTATGCGGGCAGTAGTTATCCCTCCAATAATGGGAGTCAAATTTTTATATTTTCAATCGATTCACCTATCTGCTTGAGGAGTAGAGACGAATACCACAGTGGTTGGGGGGAAGACAAAAAAAAAAGCTCTTGAACTGCTATTTTTGTTATTTTTCTTTTCCTTTATGGCATTAATAAATTCTTACTTTGCACTTCACTTGTGTAGTACTATTATATTCCCCAGCGCTTTGTCCTTTACAGTAACATTGGCACAAAATTTGTATCGGTGCGTTTTTTGATCCTAATAGCAAGTTTCCATTTGCCTTCTGTCCTTTAAATTACCTTGGCCATGACTATTGACGAATTGATCAAGTCATTGTGTAGGTGGAGTGAAGAAGTAGAAGCATGCTGCAGTCAGTCCTGTCATGCAAGTGAAGCTTTTTTAATAATTTCATGTTAACACCAATCATGTCATGTAGGATTGTCAGCGCCTATGTTAATAGTTTCCGATCAAAATTCTTTTGAATAACTACATTGGCAAAAATTTTAGGATTAATTGATTAAATTGAAAAGTTTAGAACTGAATTGATATCCGCACAATAAGTTTATGACCTATTTGGTGATTTTCTTAGGTTGCATGTGTAACAAGACTAGACTTTATTCACATGCTTGAATTTAATCGAGCAACACAATATTAAAAACAGTCAGTGGACTTTCGACAAATATTTAATTTGAATCATAAATTTCGATTTTGTTCAATTTGTTCTTTGTGCTTTTTTGAATCGAACAAAGTATGATCCACTCATTCAATCTCGGGCTAAACCCAAGCCAAATCGAGAAGGTTTCGATAACGGTCACGCATGACAAATTTAATGCGAAATTGATTCTATAATTTGGCTTTTAGAATTTGTATGTCAAGAGAATTATGAGATTATCACTTCTCTTGTATATACACGTGCCTCGACCAATGAAATGGTATCAAAGGGAAAATTTGCAAAACCCTCCTGTTCTCATTTGTTTTTGCCGATGAGTTGACTAAGCATAAAATATGAGAATGATAAGATGCTATCCACAGAAGATAAAATATGAGAACGAGACACAATCGAGTTAGGTTGACAATGAGACAAGTACATTTTAATAAGCAATTTTTGCACTTCCCCAATGGAATTCACATATGAGAGTCCTTGAGAAACATCGCAGAAATTTCCATATTGGTGCGCATGTCTTGCGCTCCTCCAATACAAGTCAAGTGGTTCAAATGTAATATTTGCAGTTCTCCGGAAATTATTGGCGGGTAGCCTTGAGTCATCATCAGCATATAGAATCAATGTCATAACAAGTGAACTCGCGAAATTGCCTCTCTCCATCACCGACGACTTCTCGTCAACGTTAACCATGTGGTATATCGTAAAAATATATGAAACGGAACAAGCTGCGCAGACCGGAGGCATACTAGTATTCAAGTCAACAAAGCTAGTTCTTTTTGGCCAACGAATGGGATCCATCACTCAAAAAGCAACACAAGATTTGCGAATCATCTCCTGTTCTCATTTGTCTTTATGGATGAGTTGACTAAGCATAAAATCTAAACAATTTCTTAGCTGCTGTAAACATTTCGGAGAAGCTAAAATCAACATCTGTTTTATAAATGGTATAAGATCAACAAGAAAGCAGAAAGTCTGCTTTGCATTCTCCATTTATTTTGTCGTTGAAAGACCGTGACCAGGAGAGAAACCCAATGGCGACGCAACCAAGCGAACAACAAGGGAACTTGAATCATCCACAACCACCGGCAGGTACATGTTCAAGTTTTAACCAAGAAAAAGAAATGGAATAAGTGATGTTGTCTTAGAATATGCCGGAATGTGTATTTTGTTATGGTTCTTTTTTTTTTGCTTTGTCATCGAACACACATAGCCCTGACCTTGGCTACGAAAAAGGTAAAAAAAAAAAAAAATCAGTACGACAAGGATTTTGTGCTCACTCTTTCTCCTACATGTATTGAAGATGTTTGCATTCCTGTTGGATCGACGTCAACTCCTTCTCCTTCTCAATCTGGAGGTGCTCCAGGTGCGTTATCCTTCAAAAGAGTAATTTCATTGTGAAATTTATATTTTGGAGAGGATCTGGGTTGAATTGTTCTTCTCTCAGACCCTTCTCAATTTCTGCAAGGAAAAAGTATCAACAAAATGGTCTGAAAAGTTCCTCCATTTTGCAGGAATATCAGAAGAGGTATTGGATGGACTCCGTTATCGACCATTGTTGCAAGCTACATTCGAGGGTGATTGGGAATTTGCTAAAAGTTTTTTTCAACAACATACTGCTTCAGAGACAGCTGTTATAACAAGCAGATCTGAAACAGTGCTTCACATAGCGGCTTTGAATGCACAAGACCAATTTGTTGAGAACATGGTTAAGCTCTTGTCTGAACGTTTGGATGTGCTTAAAACAGAAGATTGTAATGGCCGCACAGTCCTCCACAATGCCGCCCTGTGTGGAAGGATAAGGATGGTCAAGGCATTAGTTGAAAGTAATCCTACGTTGACGCAAATTCCAGATAAGGAAGGCCGTGTTCCTTTCAATATATCTACTCGGGAAGCTTCTATGCATAAGGAGATCGCCTGGTTCCTGGCGCAAAATACAACAGATGAGGGGCCAGGTCATCCCTTCAGCAGTCCCCATGCAATTGAATCCATTATAGGTCTCACGTACGCAGGTCATCATGGTAAGATCACCATCGCTCTTTATGTCAATTCCATCTGTTTTTTTTTTTTTTTGTCTTCATTCTAGCTTGTTTTCCTGACCAACTTTGCTGGCCAACTCGGATAGATATTGTCCTTTATCTAGTTGAGCGACACCCTGAATTCCTTCTCATGAAAGGCCCAAGGGAGACAGACTACACTATACTGGGCGTGTTGGCGAGGATGCAGTCTCACTACCTCAGTGGAACCGGGCTCAATGTTTGGGAAGCATTGATATACAAATGTCCATACTTCCCTTCATTACTGATTCCCTTCAATTAGATAATAGCTGCCTCATCACATGCTCTTTTGTATTTGAACTGAAGGTATTCCGGTGGACCTGACCTACAAGCCAACAGATCAGAATTCGAGGATTATGCGAACATCAACAAATCCGGGTGTGTATGCATTTCTACAGTCGAGCATTATCTAATTCAATGACCTTCCTAGATCTTTTATTTTCTTAGATTGATTCCCAACCCTACAAGCAAAGGAAACCGGAAATGATTGCCTCTTTGTAGGATAAATTCTGGTTCCCTGACCTGCTTTTGCTAAAATAATGGCCAAACTACTTTTTGGATCAGCTATCACCTGGGAACCACAAATTATTCAACCAAGGGCATAAGTATTGTATGAGTCACTTAATGGACAATATAACGAACCATTTATTACGCAAATAATATGGGAGGAGCCGCAAAACGAAGCGGAGCTACTATGATTGGGGTCCTTCATCCTCATCTATATCTCTAAAGCGGGTCACTTACAATCCCGACTATTGAACCATGTGAACATGACTATTAATTGTTTTGTTATCCGTGTCTATCAAGCATTAAGACTGTCACGACACCAGTAGGTATTATCTATGTAGTAAAGCATTTCATTCCACGTACACACAATGATTTCACATCTACTGACCTAGTTCTCTTTGCAACCTCATCGTAGCATTTCAATGTCTCGCAACATCACTTTGGAGCGCTACCAAAATTCTAGGTACGTTTCCATTTTATGAAGACACTGTCTGTCTCTGTCTATCTCTCTTTCCAACCAAAGCCTCTGACTTGTTTGTATTTGACTTCTTTTATAAGTAGAAAAAAGTTCCTACTTGATTTTTTTGCCATAATTACAAAAAATGATTTAATATGATCCAGTGCCTATTCAAAAATCCTTACACATTCATCATTGGATGAGTGATATGTGTATTTTGAAGTTAATTTTGTAAGTAAATTTTGCCGCATGCCAAACATCCAAAGATGTATGTGCAATTTATTTTTTTACATTGGCAGTTAACCTAATAAAAATCCTATAAAAAATTATTCAAACTCAACCAACATTATATATTCCCTAGCCAATATTTGTATGTTTTGGAAGACTTCACACATTCAGCGAGTTCTAATCACAAGAGGCGTGTAATTAAAAAAAAAAAGGTAGAAAAAGGAATCCTTGAAATTGCAAATTGAGGCGAGATTGGATATTAAACTTAACACATCCGAATGGCTAATTGGTCCTAGCAGAAGATACTGAATAAGAGTTATGTTAACCTAGGACTTCTCCGTCAATCTTGATTGGTGAAATCGGCTTCATCTTCTCCATCAAGCACGTTAATCTTTCAGAAAAAATAAAAAAAAGGTGAATCCATATGTATCTGTTTCCTCCATTATGGGCGAAGTGTCTAAGCCTAAACATTATTTTCTGTGATGGCTACTTCATCTCAATACGAAATGACACAAAATGTTGAGAGAATGCAGGAATTGGGCATAGGACCAGGGGAAAGCCCCTAGTGTCATTCCCCATAAACTAAGATCACAGTAGATGAAGGCACGAGCTTATCGTTGAAACGCATTTAACGTAGTAAATTTACACTTTTTATGCGAACTTTGAAAAGGTGTGAAGAAGGAATAGGGGGAGGAAAGCAGGTAGGAAAATCAAAATAATATGTTTGGGAGGGCTCGTAATAGAAGATCTCCGTGGAAGCAAATTTCTTGGGCTCACCAAAACTGTGCCTCCCGTAGTTCCACCCCCGAGGTACCTATCCTATAACCCCAAGCTGTAGGCTAGATGAGCAATCGCAAGGGAGTTACCTTATTTTCTAGTGATACTGTTTTCAAGACTTGTTAGTTAGGAGCAATCCAAAAATAAAATCCTAAATATGCCAGCCCTATCGGGGACGGCGCGCTCTTAAGATTACTTAAGGTAGTGGAGCACTCTAGCCGGAATACCACCTGTTCACTATAAAAATGCCAATAGTTCCCGAAACCTTTTTCATAACTTTTGCCCTTATCTTGTCACGTTCACCCACTTTTTATGCACCCGAAATACCCAATAGCTCTTGTCCCTAATTTTTGTATTTTGGTCAAAGAACAAAAAGGAAACAGAAGTACAGTGTCGCAAAATAAAAAGTTAATTTAGAATAGAGTTGAGTTAACTATACAAACAATGTCATTTAGGTGCAACAAGCAAACTCGAATGTGACATGCATTGTGTGGCCTCATGTGGAAGTTTTGAATTTATTAGAGATAGATGGAATGGAAAAAAAAAATTCTTCTTTTATGGAGCATAAATAACAACACAAACGATCATACAGCCAATGTGATTTTATTTTTATTTTTATTTTGTATATTACAAGTTGCTAGATACATTTAAAAGGAAAATTATCCAAAAAGTCTTAAACCTATTTGTCAATTTAGTCCTAACCCCTTTAAGGTTATGGTGGCCAATTCAGGCATAAACTTTCAATTTGTCAATTTAGTCCTAAACCCTTTAAGGTTTTTTCAAATTAGTTTGAAATCTTTTAATGAATTGTCAATATAGTTTTTTTGGTTAATTTTGATAAAAAAATTTCTGATGTGGTAGTTAAGTTAATGTCAGTCATCCTACGTGGTATGGCCGGCACTAATGTGAACTATTTTTTAAAATTTTAAAAAAATTCTTAATTATATTTATTGATTTCATTAATTTTTTTCTTTTCTCTTTTTAAAGAATTTTCTCTTTAAATTGTCGATAAGGCTATAGGCCACTAGGTGAGGGCCACAAAGTTCTTACTGGCCTAGCAGAGGGTCGCGGTCCTCCACGAATCGGGGTGAGGACAAACCCACGCGAGCCCTCACCAAATTTGGTGACCCTTGCCTATGGTCACCCAGGGGCCTCAGCTAGTGACCAGTGGCTTCGCCAGCACAATGAAGAAGAAAAGAAAATCAAAATCAAAATCAATTTTTTTTAAAAATTGTAAAATTATCTAGGTCAATGCTGGCCACTATGTTAGACGGCTAATGTTAACTAAGCCATCATGTGAGTGATTTTCAATCAAAATTAATTAAAAAAATACATTGACAATTTAATAAAAGGTTTATAACTAAATTGGTAAATTATCAAAAAGATTTAAGATTGAATTAGTACAATTAAAAGGTTTAGAACTAAATTGATGCAAAAGTTTAGGATTGAATTAACTGACGTATAATAGATTTAGGATTTTTTTGGGCAATATTTCTATACATTTAAATGATATTATATAAGATGATTTTATGTATGCAAAGATTACTATGATTTACTCTAGCTAGACACACGTAATTAGCGTGGTTATTTTCAGAGTTGTTCTATTAGGTTGTGTCTTGTAATTGTATTGCAATTACCAAAACCCACACTTTGCATTTGAGGAAACAAATAAAAAAGAGAAAAAAAATCAAAAAATCTTTCCTAAAAGATGAAAAAAGAATGAGATCGTTTTCCCATTCACCCACCAACCCAAGCTCTAATTGAGGTGGGGGTTTTTGAGAATATATGACAAGCTGTAAACAGCTATTAGATGCAATCATGTGGCTATAGAAAAATTTGGGATGCAAAGCTGGAGAACATTTTATTCATTTTCATTTTTCTCTCTTTTTTTTAAACATTTTGTAGTTCCTATGATAGAGAGGATTCACGAAGTGAAGCTAAGACACGTGGCGGCCATTGAGTTGGCAAAACAAATTTGCATCGCGCTCTCTTCTAAGAAAACCACCGAGATCACCCAATTTTTCCGAGACGGGGATCTGCTTGGTCAAGCTGCACTCAAAGGCATCAGTGAACTCGTGAAGCTATGCATTCAATCTTTCCCAGAGCTTATTTGGATTTCCCCTTTTGGTACTACATTCACGACGCTAGCTGTGGAAAGTCGCCGTGAAAGGACTCTCGGACTATTTTTGAAGGTAAGCTCCACGAATAGGTTGTCATTAGTTCCAGCGCCTACACCGGAAGAATCATTCGGTATGATGATTGCTGCAACAAAGTACAACCCTGATTCCAGTTCTGTAACTAATATCTCCGGAGCAGCTTTTCAATTACAAAGAGAACTTCAATGGTTTAAGGTAAGTGCCTTTCTTTCCATCCATTTAATAGCTGCACTTATGATGATTATCATATCTTCTTGACAAATTTCTTAAAACATGATAAATAGAACTTTATTTGGATTATCTCGAGAATACACATAAAAACTTTTTTCTTATAGTATATGGCAATGTTCAAGCCAATTTTGACGCATCTCGATTGGTCCATTAGAGCATTTTAAAGGTGCACTTCCCACCTCGGTCCGGTGACACAAAATTTGCTGCCACAATTAATAAAAATTGGGTGAAGAAGTGAGGAAAGCGATGTGGAGAACTTTAGACCTAATAGATAATAAATTGAGAGAGAGAGAGAGAGAGAGAGAGAGAGAGAGAGAGAGAGGGTGGGGGCGGGTTTGAAAGGTTGTTGATCCAAGGAAACTAAATGATGATAATTACATCAAATTTGAAACTCGAGTTGTGCCCTTTAATCGTGAATTTTCAGAAATGAGATATGGAAAGGGTAATTCAGTAATATAAAACTCGGAGAAACGCCTCATTATTTAGGAAACATATATATATAATATCTTAACAGACATATGTAAGTTTGAAGAAGAGGATGTGATGTCGTCTTTGGATGGAAAGTGACAAGGGTTGTGATACTGGAAGAGGCAGAAATTAATAAGACAAGAAAAAGTGCGACAAAGGAAAAGCTCACTATTTAAGAAATCCACTTCGAGGTACAGGGTATATGATAGGATGGTTTCTCACAACCCAACGAATCCACATCAAAATATGGTGCATATAAAGTGTACGTGCTCATAATTTAAGGAATTCACTTCACGATGCAAGGCATGGAGTTCACCACTCAATGGAATTCATCAAATAAGCACAGAACTATCCACAATTCTCAAAATTCTTTCAAACATTCTTTTACCTCAGTGAAAACTTAAAGGAGTCTATATCCTCACAATTTGGATCAACCCTTCCAAGCATATGTAAATCCCGAGACACTACCCTTCTATTTACCAAGATAAGACAAACCAGCGCTAGACAAAACGTAATAATAACATTGACTCTTGACTCAAATGTCTCTAGAAATAAAATGCAATGGATTGGTCTCAACAAAACGTAGAAATACTAATGACTCATTCTCGAATATCCTTACCAACTCTTCGTCGTTGTCTATAACTTCCTCTGGAAAGATTCCCAATTTTATGAAATTTCATTCATTTGAAATTAGGCGTGTAGGGTTTCCATCCATATATTACTTGACTATAGTGAAGCATATGATCGTCATCAAAACAGTCGTGAAAATCATGCGGAAGCTAACAGATTTTGTAATTCAAGTCATAGAGAGAGAACCAAATTACCAGAGAAATTAACAAGGAATGATAAAGAGCATTATATACTTAGATACTTCAGTTTGAGTGTCCATACCTACTCAATGTGAAGAGCTACCTGCCAAAAATTCACCATAAATCTGGAAAGTACAAAGTTCACACGCTTCATTGCTAAAGTATTTTCCAATCCTAGATTACATCTAAAGCAAACTCACAAGTGTTTTCTCGCAATCTATCATAAATAATTTACTCAGAAAAATCATAGAGAGAAAATACTAATACTCTTCTTGTTTGCTTTTGTGTGTTCTTATAACCAAGTAGTTTTTTTGGTAAAGTATAACCAAGTAGTTTTCATCTCTCATATATAGAATATTTGTATATAAAATAGGAAATCTACTCAAATTAGGAAACTTACTTAAACAAACTCACACTCGAGACATGTTCTCAATAAAAATTAAAAATGGTAGCGACCCCTGAAATTCTGCCATTTGAGATGGACTTAGGGCACATGACAAAATTTCTAGAGCATAAATCAATTTCGGCAAGAAATTAATCTCTAAATTTCTATTCCCTAAACGAATTTATGAGCAAAGAAATACATTTAATAACGATTCAAAATTTCTATTTATGATATAGAAATTCATTTGATAATAAAATAAAATTTTTATTTCTAAAGGCAATGGCGTCCCGTAGCATGTGTCCGGCGGCCAGCATCTAGCATCCGGCAGCGAGTGACCTGCAATCGGATGCGGGCAGCTAGCATTTGGTGTCCGGCGGCCGAAGTCCGTCGTTCGGTCGTGATGGGCGACGATCGATAGTAGGTGTCCGACTTCCCATAGGCAACGGGTGGGCAATAGGCGGTAATGAGAGTGAATGAAGAAAAAAATTTCATTTCTTACTTTTATTTCAGAAATAGAAAAGTTAAAAATTTTAGTTTCTAATTTCTACTTCAAATCTATTTCGAAAATAGAAATCTATTTCAAAAATAGAAAAATGAAACTCCGTTATCAAACGAATTTTGTTTCAAATCTATTCTGGAAAATATAAATTTTGTCATGCGCCTCTTAACCTCTAAAGAATTTTACATTAAGCGTTGAACAAGTCTTAATCTCCTTGCTTTGTTCCTTTATCGGTCTCCTCAAATTGATGAAGAGACTTGTCCCGAAGTCTGTCTCATTCTCATTATCTAGGTACAGAGGAAAATTAATGACGTTGAAAGTTGTTGAGACTCCATAATTATCGGGCCATTAGATTATGTAAGTATTTTCTTCAACTTTTTTTAAAACTAAAAAAGAACCATCAATTTTTTGAAGGACTTTTCCAACACGCCTAGAAGGATTCACTTTCTAGGACTCATTCGATAGGCTGTTAAGTGTTATAGTTGGAATAAAAGCGCTAAGCACAAAATTGGAGTATTGTCGAACTTGAAAACCCAAATATTATTAAAAACATCGAACATAGCCTCATAGGTGTCGTCAAATGAAGGACACAAACTAATTGGGATCCCCTTTCTTGCTTCATGTTCTTGATTCTCGACAAGTTTCTTGTAACCAAAAGCTTTTTCCAATGGTCTCAAGCCAATTGTAGTCTTTAGAGATGTCGACTTTGACGTCGAAATCGTAAGAATTAGATTTATGCGAAGATGGCTTAAAGGAGCCTCTTCATTAGATGTGTTGGAACAAACATTATGGAAAGGATAAGTCTCTTCTTTGTTTGTCTTCTTCTTCACGGTCATAACAGGGATAGTCACATCTAAACAAGTGAGATTTCTCTGATTGTTCTTGGAGTTGTTGCACTAGTCTCCTCAAATCTTCCAGTTTGACATCACGATGGTCACCATTAAGTGCACACAGAAGATAACCAGCCGTACTAGAGGGGTTAAGAGATTTAGAAGGTAGCACAAATGCGACATCAGATATTCTCACCACTTAAGGAATCCACTTCAGGACACAGGGCATATGATAGAATAAATGCTCACCACCTAAGGAATCCACTTTAGGATAGGGCATATAAAGGGTAATTAAAGGAATCTTTCTCGGGGTCCAAAGTACGTAACTCACCGCTCAGTGGAATCAACCAAAGAGATGCGAAGTTAACGAAAATCTAATCCAAAAGTTTAGTTCCAAAAATTCACAAAACACTCACTTACCCTCAGCAAAGCCTTGGAGAGGTTCATATAAATTTACAACTTGAACAGCCTTACAAGTATAGGCAAATCCCAGCATACAACCCTTTAATTTCCCAAGAAAAGACCAACAACCCCTAGACAAATCATAATACTAACATAGACTATTGAATCAAATAACTATAGAGACAAAATATAATGCATGGGGCTCAACAAAGGACATAGAGATACTGAAAGACGCATTGTCGGATTTCCTCACCAACACTTAATATTGTTTTCCATAAATTCCTAAAGAAGATTCCGAATGGGATGAAACTTGATTCATTGGAAAGCAGAAACATGGTATTTTCCATGCATATAATATTTGACTAAATTGAAACACGAAATCATCATCGAAGCTCAGAAGTTTACCCTTGACATTCTGCCAGCAAAGGTGGACTTAACCTCTATGTAACTTCCCATTAAAAGTTGGACAAGTCTTAATCTCCTTGAGATGTTCCTTTGTCAGTTATTTATTTATTTATTTACAATAATTTATTCACTTATTGTAACTCATGTTTGTGACTTTCATGCATAGGCTGTGGAAAGTTGGGTTACCCCTCACCTGAGAACTGCCAAATATAAGCGAAAAACATTCTGGCAAACCTTTGTGGATGAGCATGAAAAGTTGCTTCAGACAGGAAAGAAGTGGGTCGAGGACACAGCAAATTCATGTATGCTCGTCTCAACTCTAATTGCCACAGTATTGTTCGCTGCTGCTTTCACTGTACCCGGAAGCAATAATGGCAATACTGGACTCCCGTTGTTGTTAGGGCAAGACTCCCTCTTAGTTTTCGCAATTTCGGATGCATTAGGTTTGCTCTCTTCTGTGATGGCAATCTTGTTATTCCTATCAATCTTAACTTCGCGGTATGAGCCACAAGACTTTCTTGACTCACTGCCTAAGAAGATCATAATGGGCCTTTTGTTGCTTTTCCTCTCCTTGGCTTTCATGCTGGTGGCCTTTGCTTCAACACTCATAATTGTGCTGGACAAGAGAATAGAGTGGGTTATCATTCCCATTGCTTTGCTGACCTCTCTCCCCGTGGCTTTATTTGTAGTACTACAGCTTCCCCTGCTATTCCAAATGGTCAAATCCACGTATGGACCTAGCATCTTTTGTTCCGAGGGCACCTGGAAGTGAGGCATAATTATTGGACAAGGTCAAGTAATTGGCGAAGTTGATTGAGGGTACAAGTCTTCTTTTTAGTTGGTTGTAGTTGGGTTGTGTGATGCTTAATGTATTTCCTCGGAGTTTATGAACAATGACTTCCCTATCTCGTTACTAAAGATATATTTATAGTATGATTTTATCAATTTAAAGGTTTAGCCTATATATACTGCATAAACAATCATGTTTAAACATTTAGCACCCAAAATATGCTCAATCATGGAATTTTTCTTTAGTTTTTCTTTTCTAATTTAGATGCAAAAAAAAATTTCATCGACTTAAAAATTCAGCCTTTAGGTAATTCAATATAGACTCTATATATTACCCAAAAAAAAAAAAAGATTTCAAACATATATCACAAAAATATGTGCAATCTTGCAGTATAACTTTTTAAACATTTAATTTTTTTTTTTATATTATCAACATCTAAATTTTGACAATCTCATTTAGCCATTTGTTGAATAGAAAACTATGTGTGACCTCTTGATTATAACCCTATTTTTCGACTAAATGAACTAGGCTTTTCATCGACGCACTTATAGTCTTTTTCTCTTAGCCGATCACTCATAAGATAACTAATCTATTGGGCGAAGCCGTTAAGGAATATAAATGCAACTAACTTGAGAATTCGACCAGAAATCGACTGCTCGACCATGCTAATCTACAAGGGTCAATAAGGCACCGTTAAAATCGATTAGAGACCGGCAATAGGTTGATTCGATAGAAGCATGTAATTAAAGTGTCGGTGATTTCACTTAATTGCAAAATTTATGTTGAACGGCACTAAATCGATTTTTCTGTCATTTCTGTATCATGTGCCCGTATTTAAAATCCCGAGATTTTTACAATAACCGAGAATCGTCTATGAGTCAAAGATGCACCATGTGGATCGAAAATAATCGACCACGAGTCAAATGCACAAAAAATTCCTAAAAGCTACTCAGTAAGTTAGGTCACACTAAAATCATGTCCCGTTGAAATTAACCACGAAATTGAACTCAATTTCAGGAATCAAAAGTTCTAGCTTGTCACAATTTATTTTAGGAATGTCGACTCATCATTCGAAGAATTTTTGGCGAGTCTGGATTTTTGGCGAAAATACAAAATTGGGTGATTTTGGACCGGGAAATTCGGAGGGCCATTTTTGTGTGAATTTTTGGCCTTCAAGTTGGAGCAATTGGCGAGGGAAATTGTGAAACTGAGTGTGGGCTTCTTCCTCAACAATTTGGCCATTGATTTGAGGCCAATTGGAGTAAAATTGAGTTGAATTGTGAGGGAGGCACATGAAATTCGTATGCCATGGGGGGCTGCAACATTTCAGCTTCAATCTTGGCTTGTTGAGGAAGCTTGAGGAGGGAATTGGCTGCTGGATAGGGGCTGTGGACTTTGGGGGCCAAGTGATGATGAAATTGTATATTTGTGGTGGACTTTTGTGGCCATTTGTCCCCCCTCCAGTTGCAGCAACCCATCTCCTTCTTCCTTACTTCTCTATCCTCCATTGTTGTTGAAACAATAATAGAGGACCAGTAGCAGCCAAGCCAACCACCGCTAGACTGCCTCACGCTCACCCGAGCACCACTTGAGCTCCGCCCGCACGCCCATTCCCGCTCAAGCGCCGTCTGCCGCACCTCATGCCCATGACTCCAGCTGCGTCCGGTGCCAGCACGACGCCAGTCCCGCCATCCATGCCGTCTATCAAGCCACCTCTGCCTGCCTAGAAGCTGCCGTAGCCATTCATGAGCTGCTGCCATCACCGCCGTGCCGTTTCCACGCCAACCAAGTCGCCAACCAGCCCCTTTGGTTTAGCCACAGAACCGAAGTTCTAGCTTAGTTCTAAGGCTTCGTGGCCCTTTTCCGGGCATTTCCAGACCTCCCTTGGTGTCGCCGTAGACCCGAGTCTCGCTCGCCTCCGCGTCACCATCGCCATGAACTTATTGACTTGTCAAACTAGTGAGTTTACTTGTTAAACCTTACTTAGGAGGTTAATTATGCTTAGTGGAGGGTTAGTTTAGGCTAAGATTGGATTAAGAGGATTAGTTAGTTTAATAAGTGATTTAGTTAGTTAATTAGATCAATTATGTGGTTAAATTAGTTTAGTTATAGGTTAATTAGATTATGTGATTTAATTAGCTTAGTAAATTATTTATTTAAGTCCAATTAGGTGGTTAGATAAGTTTATATAGCTTAATTAGTGGTTTATTTAATTATTTTTTGTAATTTATTTATTTATTTATTATTTTCCGAAAATTATACCGGGATAGCCGATCGTCAAAATTTCGTATCGATTGTCGTGGTGCAGTTGGTTTGTGCAATTGAGTGTTAAATTGTGCAATTGAGCGATGATTGTTGATTTTTGATTTATTATTTCAAAATTATGGATTTTTGGTATTTAATTAGAAAATACCAAGTGTCGGGTTTTGACACCAAAAATGTTTTTAACTACTATATCAAATAATGGGATTTTTAAAAGTGAGGGTATCACATTTTATGACTCAAGCTGACCATGTATCCACACACGATTATTTTACCGAGTGTTTTTAATATGAAGAAAATAGGCCAAGTTCATTATTTAAATTGAGATATTTGATGCAAAACACGATATCCTTGGCCGGGATTGGATGTGTGTGTGATCGTTATGAGAACCCGTCACCTGATGAAGGTTGGGTGGATGATGCTCCTTCGAGAATGCCCTTATTAACGGATGTCAATCGCAATAGAGGCTGAGCCAATGCTCCTTTGGGAATGCCGTATAAAGGTAGACGTTGTCATGCTCGACGGGGCGAGACAATACCCGGTTATGCCGGAAGACCGCCAAATGTCGAGTAGGCCATGCTTGTGGGGTCGTAACTAAATTAGAACGCTTGAATGATTGAGATGACCGTGCCTGATTATGGGACAAAATTGTGTGGCACGGAATGGGACGTGTCATAACGATTTGGCCTTATAATTAGGACCCATGTGATTGATTGATTTATTAAAGTGAGGTGTTTCAATTATCGAATACATTGGATGTATGCATATGTTATATGAATTGTGCTAACGTGTAGAAAGAAGCTGAGGCGAGATAAGTCCTCTATGATGTGTGTATAGGTTGCCTCTAGGTGTATTACTTTCCTAATCGGGATTTCAAGTGTGAATTCACTGAAATATTGTCTCACCCAATTGTGGTTTAACTTTGGGATAAGTATACTATCAGTGCCATAAGTTGTGTACAGCACCTACTTTGGTGTCAAAAGTTTCTGTCGAATCACTTAAGTGCCAAAAAGTTTGAAAAACGCTCACTTTGGTGCCAACTCCGATTCGATTGGCCAGAAATCCGACGTAGCACTTTTTTATTAATTTTCGAAGCTGATGTGGCTCGCCGGAGAGTATAGTCAGCATCCTAACACCAAAACGATGCCGTTTGGTGTCTCCCCCAATTCAAAACCCTAAATCTCTGGCCAGTCGCTATCCTTGACGGCCCCTGCGCTCGGCAGCCATGGCTCCAACCCCGACCCCGACCCTAACCGCGACGATGGCCACTCGGCGGCTCCGACCCCGACCTCAACCCCGACCCTGACCAAGATGATGGCCATTTGACGACCGCAACTCCGACCCCGACCTCAACCCCGACCCTGACCAAGATGATGGCCATTTGACGGCCGCAACTCCGACCCCAACCCCAACCCCGACGACGGCCACTTGGTGGCCAAGTCGAAGGCCGTGATCTTGCCGGTGCTCGGGGAGGCCGCTGACGAGTGTGCCGCCATTGATGTCTCCCTCTCCATCTCCGATCTCCTCGATAAGTGCCTGGCTTGCGTTTTCAAGTACGTAGGCTCCGGCGACCGAGGCTGGTGCTCCTTCGTGTGCTATCGAGGGCGTCTGAACAGCGCCAAGCAATGGTGGCTAAGCGAGCAACGGCGGAGGCCGAGCAACGACGGCCAAGCGAGCTAGGTCGGAAAAACCCTAATTTCAATTCCCAAATGAGTTAAATGGTGTCGTTTTTGTGAGGTCATCCATGTAAGATGGCAAAACAACATCGTTTTCTTGAGGACCGAAAACGACGTCGTTTAAAGGCCTTGTCGATTTATTTTTTTTTAAAAAGTCACGTAATCATTTTGGTCGGAATATTTCGCCGGTGGCACCAAAGTGATTGTTTTTCCTCCAATTTGGCACTTAAGTGATCCAATGGAAACTTTTGGCACCAAAGTAAGTGTCGTACACAACTTATGGCACTAATAGTGTACTTCTCCCGTTTAACTTTTTACAGGTCCCTATATGGAAGTTCGTCCAATTCGTTTTGGGCAGCCGCAAGGGTATATCGAGTAGAGTGTTGGTTGGATGCCCTAAAGCTATTATGTAATAGTTACATATTAGGGATTTCAGTTGTATTTTCATTATTATTATTTAATTAATGGCAATGACGTATTCATTCATTTGTCCAATTATTTTATATTTATGAATGATTCCATAAGATCAGTTGCAACTAGATCTATTCTTGAGATGTCAAGAATATATGTGACGGGTTCATAGTTAGACTGAATCTTTAAATCGTTCCCGGTCGATGGATTATTGAGTGAATATTAATAATCATGTTGAGATCGGTGTGTTCTTAACTTCGCCATTAAGTATTGGATACTTAAGGGAATGATGAGTCACATGTCATTGGATATTATGATGCCTGAGTTAGAACACAGGTGTTTGTATTAGACAAGTTCACTGAACGTGACGCATATGGAACGATTAGCGACATGGAAGCTTTTAGCGTGGTCAATGTCTAATTGTTCATGCTTTGGTCTTGTGTAAATAATCCTTAGACCTGAGGCACAGTGTTAACTTGTGTATTGAATAACTATGGTTCACGGGTGCACATAATGTTGGGTCGTTGATCCGTCTTTATACCTGATGGTCATAGTTTGTTTATATACGAAGTTACACATATTCGCAATATGGAATCTGTCTCCTTGTTAAATGCAAGGTATAATAATGATGTCCTATGTGATCTAATTATGACACTGCATTGAAATCCTCGGCCGAGGTTGTAATTGAGAATAAATTGTTTATGTCTCAAATAAAATGCATGTCAATTAGATTTGTGCATATGATCGAATTAATGACTTGACAAATATTGCATGGTCTTTGTTTGATCGGGACATAGTAAGATGGAGGGATTAAATTACACTCTAATCAAAGCTGACAGGTTCATTATATTATTAAAGTATTCACACTATCTAGGTAGCCATGACATATTGCTAGATGTCAATCATGACTTATAAGACCTAAAATATTAATCGGGATAATTAATTCTTTTGGGAGTACTAATGTGTTAGTACAAGTCTTATTACCAGCTTAGTGATGAACCTAGGGATGTCACACACCATAAATAATTTGGATAACGTGGAACGAGAGAGAAATAATGTTGCAAATGTGTTTGCAATTACTACAATCAAATTGTGTCGATTTGAAATTAAATTAAATGAGATTTAATTTAATTTGTATTATATTCACGAGCCTATTTGCATATGATGCACACGCATGCCCGAAGTGGATACATGTTAATGTATTCCATTTGTAAATATAAAGATTATGTTCTTTTTCAAAGGGATTGATTAAGTAATTATTTGTTCATTTAATTAATTAATTAATTAATTAATTAATACATTTAATAACCAATAATAAAATAATATATAAAGCTTCATGCATGTGCACAAGGCACATGCATGAAATTTGGATGGTCAGCAACCGCTGACCATCATCCACAAAAACGGGCATGAACGATCAGCAGTTGCTGACCATCATACACTACTTCATGTATGAGCAACCGCTCATGCACGATCGTTCGTGCATGAGTGGGGACGATCAGCAACCGTTGTTGATCAGTTTATATCTTTATTTTAAAAGGTTTGTTTTTGCGACAAAAAATAGTGGGTTGAAAAACAGAGAAAGGTGGGTGTGCGTTTTGTTTTTAGAGAGAAGATGCTTTGCTAAAAATAGAGAGCAAAATGTGTGTGTGTGTGTGTTCTTATGTCTTTGAGACGCAAGAAAGAAGAGCATTATCTCATTCGGGCCGTGACTATTATACATCAAGAATACAACGGATTGTTTCCACGTGATTGCTAGCACGATCGAAGTGGTAAATATCCGAAAGTTCTCTCTTCCGTTCGATGTGCGTTGTTGGTGTGTCTAAACTAAAGGTCCGACGCTTGTGGGACTCGAACTATAGAACATCCGAACCGATTCATTTCAAAGCGCACTTCAAGAGGTAATTCGTTTAACTCCCTATTTATATTCAGATTTTTGATTAAAATGCACGAACAACGCCTTCGGAAAATCATGTAAAAATATATCATCTTTGTTTCCGCTGCATACTTTTGTTAATTTTTCTTATACATGACTTATGAAACCCCAACATAGAGTACCGTCTTCCCTGTCCCCATGAATCCCTAGACCGGTGAGCTCGTCGTGACCACGATCTTGGTCCATGAGGGCCTACCACAGTTGGTACCTCATCGATTCAAGGCATGGTTTCGTCACGGGCCTAACGGGGAACGGGAAGGTCCCGTGGATGGTTTCGACAGACCCGCTGTTGAGGGTGAGGGTGAGGTGGTACTCGACCCTATCTTGCATGTTGACATTATGGCTGATAATGCGGCGAACCAAGGGCCTAAGGTGGAGGAGCCTACAGTAGAGGAGGTAATTGATCCACTTGACATCAACATCCCTGACAGTGTCGTGATAGACCCGGATTCGAAATAGATAGGGTCCGGGGTAAGATTTGCTAGGTAGTCCTTTTTGGGGCCTTGACTTTTGTGTATAACTTTGTAGGCTAACCTGGTTAGTTTATAAGATATGTTTGGTTTGATTTAGTTGTCCTACTTTTCTATCCAATGTCTGTTGTTGTCAAGGGATTATTTAATTCGCTTCTGCCTATGCATAATCGATTGGGTTGGTGATGCGTCCTGGAAATGTCGCAATTTTATCGACCAACGAGGGATGTGCAATCGCTCGAGGTTCGCGGCATGACATCCCCGCCCAAAGTGGTATCAGAGCTGGTTAGTGTATAGAATGATAAGGTGCAATATGTTATAGGATAGTTAGTAGGAAATGTCTTTTTCTTATACTAATGAATGTGATTGATAACTGATTTGTAGCTTGTTTTGTGTAGTCACTCAATTTCTAATTCTGTGTGGAATTGGAAAGCAGATTCTGTAAGGATCTTGCATTATGAGTGATCAGGAGTAGAAAATGCCTAGAAAGAGGACGATAGGATCTGTCACTCGGGGTAGGACACCGACAAGGGTCGGTACCCAAAAGAGAGCGCAGGCACAGGCCAGTGCGAGTAGAATAGTGCCGCCATAGGTCGGTGCTGGTGTAGGAGCTCCTAGCAATCCTAGAATCGATGGGATCGTACAGACGCTTGAGACCCTAGGGAATTTGATGGGGCAATAGACCTAGAATCAAGCCGCCGCCACTACCGCCGCCGCTACAGCCGCTGCCACTATTGCCGCCAATGCAGCCGTTCCTACTGAAGTTCAACCTGGAGTTGTGATCGGGGAGAGGTTGATGCACAAGCTCATTGAGCAGTTCCTGAAGTTGAACCCGCCGAGGTTCACAGGTGTAGGGGATCCCAAGACTGCAACCCACTGGATCTAAGAGTTGAAGAAGGCGTTTGCACTGCTGAGGTGCACTAAGGAAGAGAAGGTTGTCCTTATAGTCTACCGGCTACAGGGAAATGCAAGTACCTGGTAGAGGGCCACCAGAGGTAGAGTATTTCTTGAAGGTGTGGTTTCGAAATGGAATGCCTTCGTTGAAGTGTTTAACGACAAGTACTTCTCTGATAGTGCAAGGGAACATAAGATGGAGGAATTCTAATGCCATCGTCAGGGTCTAATGTCTGTGGACTAGTACGAGGCCAAGTCTGCAGAGCTGTCTCAATACGCCCCTAGACTGATAGAAGATTCGGCAAACAAAGCTCAAAGGTTTGGGAATGGCCTCAGATCGGAGTTGAAGGACCCGTTGATACCGTTCAACCTGAAAGACTATAATGACCTATATGAGCGGGCCTAGTTGATAGAAAGGAACCTGAACAAATGAGCCGTCGCATTTGGGTTGCGGTTCAAGTTGAACAGGGATGGTAATAGGTTTGGGAAGGTACCCTATTCCGCCTAATAGGAAGGGTGGGATAGGAAAGTCAGCACCGAGCTTTAATGGAGTATGTCATTTTTGTGGGAGACGACACGGATTAGCCCCGTGCCATTCCAGGTCGAGTGCTTGCTTTAAGTGTGGCTAGCAGGGTCACCCGGCTAGAAATTGTCCCCAAAGGCCAATGGGATCTCGATTCTGCCGCCACCGCCAGCTGTCCTAGTTGCAAGTTGGTAATTGGTGAGCGAGAGGGAAGGATAGATCTAATAGTCCTAGCCATGTATGATTTTGATGTAATAATTGGCATGAACTAGCTTACCAAGCAATGAGCTACTATAGACTGTTATCATAAAGCAATCCAGTTTAACCCGTTAGTAGGTGGAAGTTTCGAGTTTGTTGGGAGTCGAGAAGGACCCTCGATTACCTTAATCTCGTTGCATGAGGCAACCCGCTTGTTAGAGGGGGGTTGTCAAGGTTACTTGGTGACTGTCGTGGACACGACAGTTGAGGAGCTGAAGATCGAGGATATTGCAGTTGTACAAGAGTTTCCAGATGTGTTCCCAAAGGAATTGCCTGGTTTGCCACCAAAAATGGAGATAGAGTTTGTGATTGAGTTGGCCCCCAGGATGAAGCCAATCTCTAAGGCTCCTTACCACATGGCGTTGTTGGAGTTGAAAGAACTGAAAGTGCAGATGCAAGAGTTGTTAGATCAGGGATTCATACGTCCCAGTGCATCACGTTGGAGAACATCAGTGTTGTTTGTGAAGAAAAAATATGGTTCGTTGCGTCTGTGCATCGACTATCGTCGACTCAATCAAGTGACGATCAGGAACAAGTATCCACTACCGAGGAGCACGAAAGATAGTTGAGGATAGTGCTTTAGACTCTATGAGATCATGGACTGTATGCTAAGTTCAGTAAGTACGAGTTTTGATTGACTTATGTGGCTTTCCTAGGTCACGTGATTTCAGGTGAAAGAATCTCTGTGGACTTCACCAAGATTGAAGCTGCAATCAACTGGCCAAGACTGACGACAGTGATAGAGATCATAAGCTATTTGGGATTGGTAGGTTATCACAAAAGGTTTGTGGAAGGATTTTTAGTAATTGCCTCACCTTTGACTCGACTGCTAAAGAAGGAAGAGAAGTTCGTGTGGACAGATAAGTACAAGTGTAGTTTTCAAGAGCTTAAGTAGAAGTTGACTACTACACCAGTGCTGACAATTCCATCTGGTCCTGGAGGATACGAGATCTACAGTGATGCGTCATTTAGAGGACTGGGTTATGTGTTAATGCAGCATGGCAGAGTCGTTGCATACACGTCCCGTCAGTTGAGACCTCATGAGCTGAATTACCCGACGCATGACCTAGAACTCACAGCAATTATCTTCGCTTTAAAGATTTGGAGACATTATTTGTGTGAAGAAAGGTTCTAGATCTTTACAAATCATCAAAGTCTTAAGTATTTATTCTCTTAGAAGGAGTTGAATATTAAGACAACATCACTAGATGGAACTTTTTAAGGATTATGATTGCGACATCCTATATCATCTTGGAAAGGCTAATAAAGTCATGAATGCGTTGAGTCAGAAGTCTTCAATCCTCAAATGGTGATTAAATAGTGGGTCTTACTCGAAAGAGCTCGAGATTCGGTTTTCAAGTTTGAGGTAGGCTACCTTTCAAATCTAATGGCCACCCTCAGAATTGAGCCAGAAGTGCAGATCAGAATCAAGACGCTACAGTTGACAGACCCAAAGATGCATATCAAAATTAAGATTGTGCAAGAAGATGCAGAAAAGAGAAAACCTGACGTTCAGATTTCTAAGGACGGAATACTGAAGTTTCATGGACGATTGTGTGTACCTGACAATGCAAATCTTAAGGAGGAGATTTTGTCAAAAGCTTATCGTAGCAGTTACAGCATTCATCCAAGCAATATGAAGATGTATCATAATTTGCATCAACATTATTGGTGGATTGGTATGAAGGCAAATATCCCAATTATGTCGTCAAATGTTTGACGTGTCAGCAAGTGAAGGCATAACACTGTAAGCTGGGAGGACTTCTGCAACCACTCGAGATTCCCGAGTGGAAGTGGGAACACATCACAATGGACTTTGTGATGAGCTTACCAAGGAGTCAAAGGGGTAATGATTCTATTTGGGTTGTGGTCGACAGACTGACGAAGTCGGCTCACTTCATCGCTGTACAAAAAGACTATGCATTGGATAGATATGCAGAGTTGTACATGCGTCAGATTGTTCGTCTACATGGAGTGATAGTGACGATTACATCTGATTGAGACCCGAAGTTCACCGCAACCTTTTGGAAAAGTTTGCAGATTGCCTTGGGAATGAAGTTGTAGTTTAGTATGGCATATCATCCACATAAATATGGCCAGTCCGAGAGGATGATTCAAACCCCTGAGAGCTTGCATACTAGACTTCAAAGGAAGTTAAGAGGAATAGCTTCATCTCGTCGAGTTTGTCTACAACAACAGCTACCAGCAAAGCATTCATATGGCACCGTTTGAAACGTTTTATGGCAGAGCATGCAGAACTCCAATTTGTTGTGATGAAGTCAGAGAACAAAATATCACAAGCCCAAAGTTGGTTCAATAGTCAGTGGATGCAGTTGTAGTTATCGGGGATAGATTAAAAATCGCTCAGAGTCATTGGAAAAGCTAAGTAGATAAGCGTCGGAGACCATTGGAATTCCAAGTTTGTGAACACATCTTTCTGAAGGTGTCACTGATGAGGGGTACTTCGGGCTTCGGCAAGAAAGGAAAGCTAAGTTCGAGGTACGTTGGTCCCTTCGAGATTTTAGAATGAATAGGGACTTTAGCGTACCATCTTGCATTGCCGTCGAGATTGGCACAAGTGCATAATGTCTTCCACGTGTCGATGTTGAGAATTAGATGTGAACGATAGACTGTCGTACGTGGAGAGACCGGTTCAGATTGTAGATCACAAGGAGCAGGTTCTGCGTACCAAGACAATCCCATTAGTCAAAGTGGTCTGGCAACACCACGGCACAGAAGGAGCAACCTGGGAAAGTGAAGACTTGATGAGATGATAATACCACCACCTTTTTGTTTAAGATTTGTAATGGTTTAAATTTCGAGAACGAAATTTTTATAAGAGGGGAAGAGTTGTGACAACCTGATTTTTTTTATTCTGTTTTCGATTGAATGAGTTGGGCTTTTCATCGACGCGCCTATAGTGTTTTTCTCTAAGCTGATCACTCACGAGATAACTAATCTATCAGGTGAAGCCGTTAAGGAATCTAAACTTAATAGACTTGAGAATTCGACTAGAAATCGACTGCTTGATCGTGCTAATTTGCAAGGGCCAATACAGCATCGTTAAAATCGATTAAAGCCCGGAGATAGGTCGATACGATAGAGGCATGTAATTAAAGTGTGGGTGATTCACCTAATTGCAAAATTTATGTAGAATAGCACTAAATCAATTTTTCTATCGTATCTATACCTGTGCCCATATTTGAAACCTCGAGATTTTCACGACAACCGAGAGTCACAAATGAGTCGAAGATGCACAGTGTAGCTCAAAAATAATCGACCACGGGTCAAATGCGCTAAAAATTCCCAAAAGCTATCCGGTAGGTTAGGTCACGCTAAAATCGCACATCGTTAAAATTAACAACGAAATTGAATCCAATTTTAGAAATTGAAAGTTTTTTCATGTCACGATTTATTTTAGGAATATTGACTCATCCTCTGAAGAATTTTAAGTGAGTCTGAATTTTTGGCAAAAATTCAAGTTTGGGCATTTTTGGATTGGTAAATTCGGATGGCCCTTTTTGGGTGCGTTTTTTTATCGTCAAGTTGGATCAATTAGTGAGGTAAATTATGGAATAAAGTGTGGACTCCTATCTTGGCATTTTAGCCCTTAACTTGGATTGTTTTGGAGAGAAATTGAGTTGAATTGAAGGGGAAAATGTTGCAAATTCGTATGCCATGGGGCTGCAACATTTTGGACCACTTTGGTGGCTTCTTGGAGAAGCTTGAGGGAGGAAAATGGGCAAAGGATAGGGCCATGGACTTGTGAGGCCATTTGTGGTCCCCCTCCAGTTGTAGCCATCTCTTCTTCTTCTTCTTCTTTGTTGTTCTCCTCCTCCATTGTTGTTGTTTAGAGCTCAAAATTAGCCAGTAAAACTAGAGAGCCAGCCCTTGTAGCTGTCGACTACCCATTCTATCTGTTGCCATCGCCAATCCGTTTGCCCGCGGGCACCCAAACCCGCACGTCCAGGCCGTCGGTTCCGCCTCCTGCTCACATCCTATCCTCCGTCTCAAGTCGTCGAACCCTTTGTCTAGCCCGTTGAGCTCCCTCCGCCGTTCACCCATGTTGTTGTTGGCCCCTTGCTCACGCCATCGTCCCACCTTGCTGTTTCCAGCCGCCATAGCCGAGTCGGGCCGCCTTTTCTAGCGTTGGATAGAATCGAAATCTCAGCCCACAGCTGAGACTTCGTGGCCCTTTTTTGGCCCCTTCTAGACCTCGTTGGGCATCGCCGTTGACCTGAGTCTCGCTCGCTGTCGCGTCGCCTTCACCGTGAACTCACCGGCTCACTAATCCGATGAGTTTACTTGCTAAATCTCACTTAGGAGGTTAATTATGCTTAGTGGTTAATTATATTAGGCTAAGCTTGGTTTAGGTGGTTAGTTTAGTTTAATTAGTGATTTAGTTGGTTAATTAAGCTTATTAAGTTGTTAGGTTAGTTTAGTTAAGGGTTAATTAGAATGTAGAATTTATTTAGCTTAGTACATTATTTTTCTAAGTCCGATTAAGTGGTTAGATTAGCATATTTCTTAATTAGTCATTTAGCTTAATTTGTATTTATTTAATTAATTTTGCAATTTATTAATTTATTTATTTAATATTTTTCAAAAATTATACCAGGATAGCCGGTCGCCGGAATTTCGTGCTGATTGTCGTGGTATGATTAGTTTATGCAATTGAATGCTAATTTGTGCAATTGAGTGATGATTGTTCAATTTCAATTATTATTTCAAAATTGTGAAATTTTGGTATTTAATTAAAAATACTGGATGTCGAGTTTTGACACTGAAAATATTTTTAAGTACTATATCAAATAGTAGGATTTGAAAAAAAGATATCAATTTTTATGGTTCGATCCGAGCATTTACCCGCACACGATTATTTTACTAGATGTTTTTATTATGAAGAAAATAGGCCAAGTACATTATTTTAATTGAGGCATTTGAGTGCAATGGACAATGTTCTTGGCTGAAATTGGATGTGTGCATGAATGTTATGAGAACCCGTCACAAGCCTTAGGGCCGAATGATGCTCTTCGGAAATGCCCCAAGTCAACGGATGCCGGTCGCAGTGGAGGCTGGGCCAATGCTTCTCTTTGGAATGCGGTTTAGATGTAGATGTCGCCATACTCGATGGTGCAAGAAGACACTCGGTTATGCCGGAAGACCACTGACTGTTGAGTTGGCCATGGCTGTTAGGTCATAATCAATTGGGACGCATGAATGATTGAAATTGATGTGCTTGATTATGTGACAAAATTGTGTGGCACGGAATGGGACGTGTCATAATGATTTGCCCTTATAATCATTGGTTTAACTTTTTATAGGTCCCTATATGGAAGTTCGTCCAATTCGTTTTGGGCAGCCGCAAGGGTATAGCGAGCAAAGTACCATCTTCCCTATCCCTGGGAATCCCTAGACCCGTGAGCTCGTTGTGACTACGATCTTGGTCGATGAGGGGCTACCACAGTTGGTACCTCATCGATTCAAGGCGTGGTTTCATCACAAGCCTAATAGAGAACGGGAAGGTCCCATGGATGGTTTCGACGAACCCACCGTTGAGGGTGAGGATGATGTGGTACTCGACCCTGTCGTGCATGCCGACATTATAGTTGATAATGCGGCGAACTAGGGGCCCGAGGTGGAGGAGCCTGCAGTAGAGGAGGTAGCTGATCCGCTTGACATCGACATCCTTGACAATGTCGTGATAGACCCAGATCCCAAGTAGATAGGGTCCAGGGTAGGATTAGCTAGGTAGTCCTTTTTAGGGCCTTGACTTTTGTGTATAACTTTGTAAGCTGACCTGGTTGGTTTATAAGATATGTTTGGTTTGATTTGATTGTCCTATTTTTCTATCCCATGTTTGTTGTTGTCAGGGGATTATTTAATTCGCTTCCGCATGTGCATAATTGATTGGGTCGGTGACGCGTCCTGGGAACGTCGCAATTTTATCGACCACCGAGGGATGTGCGCGTGCTTGAAGTTCGAGGCGTGACACTATGGATCGACCTCAACCTCTAAAAAAATATTTGTAATTTGCATTAGCATTTTAGGAGTTTTTTTAATAGAAATAAGCCCACATAAATTGTATTATAATTGAACTTAATTGAGCAAGGAGGCTCTGAGTTTAATTGGATTAAGCCTAAGAGAATATAAAATTCAGTTAGGCCCATTAATTTAGGAAAAATTCTAAATAAGGACATGAAGTGGATCTTGTTACAAATAAGGGTCTAAAGTATCATCATTTTCTCAAATAAGAGCCTGACTTTTCAGCTAGTCAAGGACATGTTCGTCCTTTACCTTGTTGTTTTGAATTTTTTTCTTTTTTTCTAGTTTTTCTTCGTTTTTCATCGGTGGCCAACTAGGCACCAACAATGCCCGAAGAGGGCTAGGCAAGGGTCGTCCTTGCTTGATCTGGCAAGTGTTGCCTTGCTAGTGAGGGACGGCCTAGCCGGGTCGAGGCAACCCTCACCCGTAGCTGATAAGGGTCGCCAAGCCTTCGCCGACCCTCACTAGACCTGGCCAGGGTGGCCTTGCTTATGGCTGGCGATGCTCGTCAAACCCTCGCCGACCTTCACTAACAGCAGCTGGCCCTTGCCAAAAATAAAATAAATTAATTTAACAAAAGAAAAAAATAATTTAAAATTAAAATTGTATTTGGACAAAAATGTCCTTAATCGGCCAGAATATTTAGCCAACCAACAACCAAAGAAGTCAACCCCTTATTGGAAACTACCATGGCCACTTCATGCCCTTATTTGATACTAATACCATCACTTGAAGTCCTTATTTGACATAGGGTATACTTCAAGCATTTATTTGGAATTTTCTCACTATTTCATGATGGTAATAGAAAATTGCACAAGGGATGTTCTAAACTAGGAAAGTCAATCTTGTGATCAAAATTGGAAGTGATAAGGTTTTATATCATCTAATTCTTGTTACACATGAATAAGAGAGCGATATTTTCATTTCCTGGTTTAGATAAATAGAGATACAATTTTGGTCCAAATTAAGAATTGACATATCGAAGATAAAGCTAATTCCTTCCCTACAAATTCTCTCTCCCACGTTGGTAGTTACACACAATAGAAAGAAGGGGATATTATAAGAGAAATAATTGGGTAATAGTCTTTAATTTACTGTGAGAATAAAAGGCTATTCTCAATCATAAAAATTCAAATAATAAATAATTATAAATTATTGTAAAGTCCACTCTTTCAATAATTTATAACTTACAATAAGCCATTATTCTCACAATAACCTAAAGACCGTTATACTAACAAAGCTCTATTACAAAATGGAGTAGCTTCCATATACAATCAAAAGAGAGAGAGAAGCCATTGTTGTTGCTTCCCTCATGCGTCTCCATCAGCTAGTCTCACCACCATTGCTGCGCTCTACCTTCACTTTTGCCTTGCTTGTTGCACTCCACGACCACCAGCCACCAGGTTCAACAGTGCCAATCAGCCTAATGGTCCTCCAGCAACCTCTGAATGTGTGCCAGCCCTAGTCGTCATGTCCAGATTACCCGGCGAGCTCTCTTCGGCCACGGCAACTCCTGCAATACCTCAATAGGCTGCAACACCCC
This sequence comes from Eucalyptus cladocalyx, assembly GCA_017140615.1. Taxonomy (NCBI): domain Eukaryota; kingdom Viridiplantae; phylum Streptophyta; class Magnoliopsida; order Myrtales; family Myrtaceae; genus Eucalyptus; species Eucalyptus cladocalyx. The sequence goes on from CM029518.1 coordinate 36,169,608, forward strand.
CACAGTAGCAAGCTTTCCTGCAGCAATTAATGATATCTAACCAAATCCTTGTAGGTTTTCAAGTGAGTAATAATAGTTTTGAGCCTCCCTCTGCGAAGCTAGTGATTTTAGTGTAGTTGTACTAGTTTCTGACGCCAAACTAATAAGTAAAACGCCACGAGTAGCCTCGGCGTTGTTCACCTACCGCCAAAGCATCACTGTAGTGTCGGCAAGCCCCTGAATCCATTTCCTATTGCGTCTAAATAGCCTTACCGAGAAGACCATACCATTGCCACTGTGAGCCTTGTTGTTGTTCGAGTCAAAGGCTCCACTAAGGTACTTTCTTAAATTGCATATTTAATTGTCATGACCTTTATTGAGATGAACAGTGTTTAATGCAGACTGGTGACAACCTACCCTTTTCTATCCAAGGGGCAAGAAAGGATAGATTTAGGGATATTGCCTATAAGGGGGGCCTACAACCCTTGTTTAAGTGCTAGCTCTCCGAAATCCATATCTCTAGTTTTAGCTCCAAATTGATGTTGTATGGATTTTCTAATCATGAGTCGTCACCTGTCTATTGGGATTGGCTAGAAATCAAGTGAGGTATGTGAATATACCTCACTTACTATGCAACCAAAGTATCGAGAACCATGACTTGATTATACTAATTAATAAGCTAGTGCTTTTTCAACACCTAATCTTGTTTATCTCAAGAAGTCGTTTGTCAGGTAGTCTGCATGATTTTAAGCTTATCCACTAACATGTGAAGTGATCATAATTAAAATAACAATCAACAACCAATTAAAATTAAATAAATTGCAACGCAAAGCAAGAATCTAATGCTAATAATTAAGAAAAAATATCATTTCTAATTAAGCCAAAGGCAAACCACAATTAACATCTTAGATTCACACAAACACATAATAGCTTAAATGGAAAGATGCGAATAGGGACCTAGGATTTGTCTTTAAGCACACTCAAGTCGTATGATAAAACCCTAAGAATTTGTTTGATTTTCAACACAATGTTTTTGTCATGAATTGTCACAACCTAACCTTGGGTGTACCACCTAGGGTTTGGTTAATGGATTACTATGCCTAGACTTAGCTCGAGCTCTCTCAAGCCCATACCAATTCGCGACTTTAGCATGCAAAAGATTATTAGCTAGGAGTCGCTACTAATTTGTTTATGGTAGGTTGATTAGACACCTAAGTAAAATAATGAAAGAATTATTCTACTCCTACATAAAAGAGAAAATTGGATACGGGGACTTGGTTACATTAGATTTCTCCAATGCCATTTCAATACCATTCTTTTTCTTTGAAAAATGTTTTGTACGCAATGATTTTAATTTTTTTTCCCTAACATATGAGATGACCATGCATGTATGCAAACCACTAATTTAACACCCAAGAAAGCAATAAATAAATTACGGGACTTACCTCATAGCAACGAAAACATCTACAATGTTAACTCAAAATTCACATCAAATGCCCTAGTTATGATTCATAATTAACACACAGTCAATCTTTTTTAAGGATTTTCTCTTGTTTAATAAAATATAATATATGTGCAATGCAATTTAACCAAATAACGTAATTCTAATGATGAGCAATTTTTAACTAAGTGGACCTAACAACAATCACTAAATGACATGCATTTTGTGAGCCTAATTCCATATGACATGCACATGATATTTTTGTATTTTCTTTTATTGCAATTTGAGCTTAAATTTAAGGAAAACTAACCAACTAGAGCAAAGATGATATCTAATTCAATTTAGGCATAACTATGTCAATTCCTAATTTAAATTAGAATCTTATTAAGAATATATGGAATCTACTTATACGTGCAATGTTGTCTAACATGTGCTAATTAATCTACATGCAATCTTTTCAAATGAGGAAGATGTCATCCATAGTTCAAAATAGGAAACAATATCTAACCAACGTGATCATTTCGCGGATAAAATCAATAAATTGATCTTAAGTCTCAAAGATCAAAATATCAATTTTAAGGATTCCCGTGTAATTAATTATTCCATCTAAAATCTTATAGATAGAATATAAAAAAAAATTGATATGCGGTTATGGATTAGGAAATAAATCCTAATTAAGGGGATGAGCTTATCGCTGAAATATGCAAGTTAGATATTGACAAACATAGATTAGGCAATAAAATATCCAAATCAAATTTAGATAAGATAATTACCTAATTTCGCAAGTAATATTGCCAAACTTGAACTCAATGGGATCGACTCAAGGATGACCACTAATGGTTGGTGGGCAAAGATTCGGCGCAATGGTGCTTCGCGGTAAAGGATTGCCGCAGTGGGAATGTTCGTATAAGCAAGCGACTATGGATGTTCACTGACAATGGACTCCCACTTGAGGAATTATTATACTTCTCAGCAAGACCAAGGAAGCAGCGAAGCTCACGGTGTGGTAACTCTCACTTGTGAAATCCACGCCTCGAGAAAATTCTCACGCTTGATGAAAGTCAACAAATCTGCACGAAAGAAGAATCGTGGATTGGAGTAGCTACAGGTTTTTCAGCGCAAGATCACGAACAACTTTGTCTTCACGATGCAGGTCTTCGCTGATCAGCACAAGCAGCAGGGGTGGGTGGTCAGCATGTTTATGGAGCAAGGAAAACAGCTGCGGGCTGGGGCTTGTGGCAGCGATGGAGATGCTGGCGTCGCAGGCAGCAGTCAGTAGGGTCGGCTCGCATTGGCTCAGGTAGTGAGGCAGCAACTTGGATGAACAGGAGCGTCGAGACTCGGTTGGGATGAGGGAATCGTCAGGGCTTGGACAGGAAAGCAGGGGCGTTGTCTAGAGGGACCAAAGGAAAGAGTCTTCTTGCGTATGTTGATTGCGTGGGTATCCTGGGCACACGCAAGTCAGAAGCCTGCAAAGAAGTGTTCCCTTTTTTGACTTCTCCTCCCCCAACAAGTGCTCTCTAACTTTTTTTCTCTTTCAATCTCACGTCGCGTCCATGCTTTTCTCAGGTTTGTGGCCGTGTCTCAATTTTTTGGTAGCCTCCCTGTTTCGTCCGTATTCGAGCCAATTTATATGCAACGGGCTGAAGTTTTTGTAAAATTTCATTTCCTTTTTCATATCAAGATACGTGAAGATTGAAAGGGCTAGTAGAGCACCTAGAGGGGGTGAATAAGTGATCAAAGACGTTTGTAAAATACTTAACAAATTAACCTGTCTTTTAAAAATGATAGACTGAAAATGTAAAAGACCATAAATAGTTATATAGAGCTGCGAATCAAAACACAAGGTTTATAGTGGTTCGGCTTAGACCAAGCCTATGTTCACTCTCCCGCACTGACAGCCCACTGACTAGATTTCACTATGAACCAAAAGAGATTTTACAATCTCACGTCCTTGATTCCACAGTGTAGAGACTCTGCTACACTTCCTCAAGATCTCACAAATATCTAATCTTTCTTTTGAGAACAAATTTAAGTTCAACAAATGAAACAGCAGAGAACAAGGAGTTTCAGACTTTGGAATTTTTTTATCACGCACATACTCGAATAACTAGAGCGTCTTCCTTATATACTCCTCAATGCCTTCATAATTGTTGGCACCTTCCAAAAGAGTTCTTCCAATCAACCCGTTGGACAGAATCAATTAGGGAGATCTCAAGTTATTTAAGGAATATGATGATAGCCCACCAATCACGTTCGCCCATACAATCAGGATCTAGGTTTCCATAAGTAGAACATTCCAAGTATACTTCGCCAATCAACGGATCTAAATTACTCGAATTAATTTCAATACGAATAATAGATCTCGAGATGCCATCTCCAACCGTGAGATCTTCTTCAACCACACGAATCAAATCCTTAAAGATATACTCGCATCTGGATAAGTCTTCTTCAACGGATAATACGTTTTTTCGTCGGTCTGGAAATTGTCAATAAGGTCATATTTTAAATCTTGAGTCTAGAGGTCTTCAAACTTTGACGATAGAGTCTGCAAATCTTCAAACTAGACTGATGGAAACGTTTTGTCAACTTCAAAACAAATAGGGAAGTTTTCTCCAACAATCTTTCCATTTTTTATGGTGACAAAACTTTCCTGCAGATTTGGATATTTTTGGCCTGCAAGACAACACTTAAGCAAACAAAGATATCTCATAAAAAATAAGTAGATTAGGATAAAGATAGTAGCGATTCTACATCCACAGAAAACAAGTTAGTCTTGTAAAAACAACTACCTTTACCAAAATCACCAACATAGCTTAAGATACTGCAAGCATTAAAAAGGTCAAAACAGTCCAAACCAGAACCAAACCATCTAAACAAAAGAAAAGTCAAAAAAATAATCAAAGCCAAATCAAAATTAGAGTCAAATCTGAGTCAAATCTGCACCACTTCTCCCCATTTTTGTTAACAGCAAAAAGTGGAGAATATAAAGAGAATTGGATAAAATTAAAATTGTTTGGGAACACGAACGAGCTGGAAATCTCCCATAGACTTGACAGTCTCCTCCAGCTTTCTCATAGATAAAATTAAGATTGTTTGGAAACACGAACGAGCTGGAAATCTCCCATAAACTTAACAGTCTCCTACAGCTTTCTCATATCCTCTTTCAGTTGTGCTAACTCCTCATCCTTTGCGTTGGCTTGAATTTGAAGATTAAGGGCTTGAACTTGGTCGTGCAAAGAAACTGAGGTGGCTTGATGAGCATTCTGCATGTTCTAAAATTCACATCCCAAAGCATAAACCCGACCTTTGATCTCCAGAAGAAGTTCAAGCAATCTTTTAAAGTCTGCTGAGTTGTCAGTTTAAGTGCTTACTTCAGCATGATCAGTTTGTGGAGTGTTGCCAGATGATGGGACTTCAGCATGAACATCCATACATTGAGATGAAGCCTCATTACCTTCTTCGAGAAAGTGAGAGGCATACACATCCTCTGGATTGGCAAGAGAACGACTAACATCATCACTGTTAAAAGTAAGTGAATGAGTATCTCTTTTGTTAGCAGCTCCCCCTGTTTCAGTGCCTTCAGGTGGAGAAAAGTACTCTTCTTGCTCAGGTTCTTCTTCAATGTCACGATGATCTTGTCCTTCTTCCTCTGCTGGAGAATCACCATGACTTTCTCCTTCTGTTTGTTCTCCTCTTCGCTCTTCTTCTTCTATTCTTCCTTCTTCTTCTTCTTTCCTCTTCGATTCCCTCTCTTCACTCCTCTGCTCTGTCTCTTCTCTGTCTTGGTTCTCTCAATCCTCTGTCTCTGGAACAAGATGCTATAAGTTTTTTAAGGCAAGAGCGGAGATAGTGATGTCATCCTCATCTTCTCAGATGGAGCTGTCATGGGCTCCTTGCCTTTCCTTTTTGCAGCCACAACGTCTTGTCGAGTCTTGATAGGGGTCTTCTCCTTAAATCTCTCTAAAGCCTTGTTTAGCTCCTTCAGACGCGTCTTTGAAACCATATTCGGTCCTACCACCATTGGATCAATGGTTCAAACACACAGAATTTTGGGAGGCTGAATATTAAGATGCCTAAACATACGAGTAATAAGAGAAGAATAAGGGAGTTGTCCCTTGTCCTTTGCCATTGACCTATACATGTGAAACATGATGGTGTGAGGCAGAGAAAACTTGCAACCAACGTTGATGGCGTACATCAGCTTCGCTTCAGAATTGGAGACATCAGTCTTTGATGTGGATTTGGGTCTAATACAATTAATCACAATCTTATGGAGCAAGACGTTAGAGGCACTCATCCTCAAATACGAAATCTGGCCTTCTGCAATTCTATCTCGAACAAGCTCCATAGTGGTATGACCAATAAACACACTGATTGATTGGAAAATCCCTCTTTCTACTCCAATTACATCAGCGAGAGTGTCCATATCCACCACATAGTCCTAGTCTCTAACACTGAAGGAAAATCTATTCGCATCTAAAAAGCTTAGATTGGAATAGAAATACGCGATAAGTTCCGGATGAGCTATAACCGTCTCAAAGCAAAATTGTTCCAGTTGAAGTAGAGCAAACTTCTCCCATAACTTTACGTTCAATGAATCGAGAAAATCAAAATTCACACTCCTTGGATTCATCTCCCCTCGCTTCAGTAGTTTAGAGTAAACTATCTTGTGTCCGTCAGAACGAAACAGATCCGCTCTTCTTCCTCGAATGCTCGTAGCAACACCCATCCTAGGCTTAAAATGAGTGAACATCTTTTCATCATCATCTTTTCCCTCAGGTTGATTAACTCCTCCGAAATGTAAATCACTTGGGAAATTCACAAAAGCCCTCTGCCGTACCAACAGGAGCAATTCCCAAACGTTCCATTGTTCTTAAAAAAATAGGTTTCATTTCGATACCCCTTTTCTCTCAAAAATTCATCAATAAAGGTCATTGCATAACCTCCTTCCTTCAAGGCGATGTAGAGTTTGAAAATAAATGCAGGCTTAAGAGTCTTTACAGATTCGACATCCTCAATGATTTCTTCCTCTGCCTGTTGTTGCTGAGGCTTTTGTGGTCTAGCCTGAGAAGAATGGCGTGGTTGAGAATGTTGTTGTTGACCTTGTGGTTGCCTTGTGGAGTCTTCTTCCTCAGTCAGATCGAAGTGCATAGGACCCTCACGCATATGCTATGGTCCCCTGCTTGCAATCCTCGATGACTTTTTTTGGGAAGACATTATCATAGTCTTTGAGAGATTTTTCGAACTCGATTCACAAGAAAGATGAAAACTTTAAGGATTAAACTAGAGAGAAAAGGTAAGGAAGTAAAGTTTTATGCTCTAGGGTTTGTGAGTAAAAATGAAGAAGAAAGACAAGTATATAAAGCAGTCGAAACAAGGTATACGGATCATCATAAAAGGAAAAATAAAAATGCCTTTTTCAAAAATGAATAACTGCCTTTTTGAAAATAGATAACTATCTTTTCAAAATTAATAACTTCCTTTTTGAAAAAGAATAATTGCTACAACTTCAAAAACTTGGAAAGATAATATTAATCAGATGTAGACCTAGTAGGTTACAGAGTGGATAGAAAGAGTACTTCTAGCACTTAGATGAGATTCTTTGGGATCTGATTGAAATATGGCATAAATGCAAACACTAAACAAAATGTCAGGTCTAAAAGCAGTAAGATAAAGAAGTGAACCAATGATACTCATGTATAGCTTCTGATCAACTTTCTTTCATCCTTCATCTTTGTCTAGCTTCGAAGAACTTGACATTGGTATATCAGTCTTTTTGCAATTCTCCAATACAAACTTTTTAACAAATTCTTTAACATATTTTTCTTGGTGAATGAAAATTTCTTCCTTCAATTGTTTCACTTGTAATCCGAGAAAGAATGATAGTTTACCCATCATACTCATCTCAAATTCATCCTGCATAGACTTAGAAAACTTCTTGCACAAGTTTTCATTAGATGATCCAAATATAATATCATCAATATAGATTTGAACAAGTAAAAAGTTTTTACCTTCCTTTTTAATAAACAAGGTAGTGCCTATTTTTCCTTTAACAAAACCATTTTAAATTAAAAACTCACTTAACATGTTGTACCAAGCTCGAGGAGCTTGCTTTAATCCATATAGCTCTTTTTTTCAGTCTGAATACTGAGTCTGGTTTTCTTGGGTCTTCAAAATTGGGAGGTTGTTCCACATAGAATTCTTCTTGGATAAATCCATTTAAGAATGCGCTTTTAACGTCCATTTAGAATAACCTAAAATTCTTATAACAAGTAAAAGCAAGTAATAGTCTAATTGCTTCTAACCTTGCTACTAGAGCGTAGGTTTCATCATAATCTATCCATTTTTCTTGCGTATATCTTTAGGCAACGAGTCTTGCTTTGTTTCTTACCACTTTTCCTTTTTCGTCCATCTTGTTCCTGAAACCCCATTTAGCTCCGATAATAGACTTACCTTTTGGCTTAGGAGTTAATTCCCAAACATCGTTAATGCTGAACTGCCTGAGTTCTTCTTGCATTGCTTCAATCCAGCTTTCGTCAGTCAAAACTTCTTCTATGCTTTTAGATTTTCAGAAATAAGTGCCACAGCGCTAGACTCTTCTTGCCTTTTGGATCTTGTATGAATTTCTTTATTAATATCACAAATAATGAGTTCTTTGGGATAACTAGACTTATGCTTCCAATTGCTAGTCAGTTTGACAGATTGTTGATCTTCTTCTTCAGTTGAATCTTCAACATCTGTTCGTTGTTTTTCTTCTGGAATGAGAGCGCTTCGGGAAAGGTAAACTTTGTAGAGTCTAGAGTAGGTTCAGATTCTTCAATTTGAGTCTGAATCGATTAATTTTGAAGGGAATCTTGAAATTTGACATTCATCGATTCTTCCACAGACTGAGTCTTCTTGTTGAATACTCTGTAGGCTTTGTTGGAGGTTGAATATTCAAGGAAGATTCCTTCATCTGATTTTTCTTCAAACTTACCAATTCGATCATTTGCATTTTTCAAGATAAAACATTTGCAACCAAATACATGAAAATAAGAAACAATTGGCTTCTTTCCTTTGAATAATTCATAAGGAGTTTTCTCTAGAATAGGCCTTAAGAATACTCGGTTAATAATATAACATGCTGTAGAAATTGCTTCAGCCCAAAAACGAGAAGAAATATTACTTTCAATTAAAAGAGTTCTTGCCATTTCTTATAAAGATCTATTCTTCCTTTCCACAACTCCATTTTGTTCAGGAGCGTATGGAGAGGAGAACACATGCTGATGTCGCAACCTACCCTCGGGGGAAGAGAACATGTTTAGGGGTATTGCCTAAAGGATGGGCTTATGGCCCATGATTAAGTATGAGCTCTCCCAAGCCCATACCCTGCGTGACATTCGGATATTTTTTTAGGAATTCTGGACAAAAGGATTCGCCACTAGCCTATTAGGGTCGGCTAGAAACCAAGTGAGACATAGGAGTATACCTCACTTCCTAGGCAACTAGAGAATCTAGGGTCGGGAACTTGATTACACTAATTAATTAATTAGTGCCCTTTCGATACCTAATCTTGTTCATTTTAAAAGAAATGATTTTTATTAGGCAGTTTAGATTGATTTTATACCTATCCACTAACATATGAGGTGATCATGCGAGTGCGCAATCATTAAAGTAACAATCGTAGCTACTAAAATCCTAATTGTAGTAAAATTAAACATGTGCAATTAAACATAACAAAATATGCAAACTAAACATGCAATATAATCAATATACGAGTAAATAAAGACCTAATTACACTAAAAGTATAATACATGGCAATTCTTAATCAAATCCTACAATTTTTGGATTTTTGAAATTTTTTTAAAATTTTTAACATTTTTTAATTAATTTTTTTTTTTTTTAAAAATAAAATAAAATATTATTTGATTAATTAATTAATTAATTTTTTTCACTGGGCCAAGTCGGGTCTGGTCTAACTCAACCCGGGTTTGACCCGGTCGAGCGGGTCGGGTCCGGTCGGAGACCGAACTCGGGTTCGGCCCATTAAAAAAACACACGAATTTTTTTAAAAAAAGAAATGAGGACAACTCTCGGCCCAAAGTCCATCTTGGATTTTTTACTCCAGCCCACCCGAGGGTCCATTTTCTAATATCTATTTTCGGCCCAATCTATTCAGCCCACGAACAAAAGCCAACCTTAAGCGAAGCCCATTTCTTATTTTCTACTTTCAGCCCTCTTTGTGTTTTCTTTTCTCTTTCTTCTTTTATTTTTTTTATTTTTTTCTACCCCCTTTTTTAGGGCATCTTCTCTGAGCCCTCTCCTCTCGCAAACGCAGCTCGCCGAAGCCCCTGTAGCTCCTCCACCAAATCGACACCGCCTATGATAGGGGTACTGACCGCCCTAAGGAAAGTCATCGGGTCGCTGCTGCTCACCGGTCATCGCCCTCAACCAGCGTCGGCCCTCGCCGATTACCTATTCCGGCAACCACTAATCTATTTTCGACTGAACAAGTCGTTGATTCGAATACATGCCGATATCTCACGCAAACCGCTCGAAAACACAACGAATATAGGCAAGGCAACAAGGATTCAGCAAGCACGGGGACAAAAATGAGTGGGTTTGGCATTAAAACGCAGGTTGTTCTTCGGTTTTCTTTTGAGCATTTTGTCAAACACATGGTCTGCATACCAAATTCGCATGATTCAGGCTCAACCGAGCACCGAACACGCTTTAGGGGTCTTGAAACATAACGTAGGAGGACCGCGGGAGCAAAACGCAAGGGTGACGTGGGCCAGAGTTCACGCGAGCAGGTCGGTCGCGAGCTCCGGCCCGGCGTTGTCCAGAAACAGGACCACGAGATTCAGGGGACCTACCTTATCTGGGAAGGGTTACGACGGGCAATAGCGAACAGACGGACCTCTGGTGACGACTAGCTGCTCCCTCGAGCTCCCCGCCTCTCTCTATCTCCAATCCTCCCCTGTTCTATTTGCTCTGTCTCCTGAAGTTCCGGTGGGGTTGGAGACAGTTGGCGCCTCCAGCGGCGATCGACCGCAGCGATCAATGGCCAAAGGGGGGTTTTCTCCTTCTCTCCTTCCTTCCGTGTTTCTCTCTGTGCTTCGTGTATTCTCTCTCGCTCGCCCTCTGCTTGATTTTTTTGGTGCTAATTCTTCTCTTTATGGTGTGTTCTCTCCTCCAATTTTATACTTGGCCAACAAGCACGCATGGCCTCGCCGCCGCCCCAAATGACCGGACCGCACCCCGACCCACAGATCACGCCACTCGCCTGCCACCGATCTCCCTGCTCCATCCGTTGCTGCTCTGCTGCTCCTCTGCAAGTCTGTGTGAAGACCAGCCGAGGGAGACGACCAGCTAGTTCGCGGGCTGGGTTGAAGGAGAAAATGGGCTAGGCCAAGCCCAGCGCAAGGGGAAGAAAAAAGGAAAGGGTCAAGTCGGGCCAAGGTCGAATCTAGCCCGACCCGACCATTTTCGTCATTTTTTTTAACTCTTTTGTTATTGAATAATAATTTTTTGTGACTAATTCCTAACCTTTAACGCTACTTTAAATTAATTAATTTAGGTGAAATTTAGGTGTCAACAGCTGAAAACCAGATTCATCACAGAAATTGGCAAAGTCTTTATTTTCAAACTCACCTCCATGGTCTATCCGTATGCTTGAAATAGCATATCATTTCTCATTCTGTAATTTCTTGGCAAACTTTGAAAAGTGAAAGAAGGTTTCAGATTTATTTGCTAAAAAGTAGACCCAAGTAAATCATGAATAATCATCCACTATTACTAGGCAATCTCTCTTTCCACCAATGCTTTGAATTCTAATTGGTCCAAAGAGATCCATATGCAGGAGCTGTAGCACACGATTAGTGGAAATTTTATTTATAGGTTTAAAAGAACTTCTAACATGTTTTCTTAACACACATAATGTGCATAAGTCAGATTTTTGATATTTCAGGTTGGGTAACCCACGAATAAGCTTCTTAGAAGAGATTTTAGCAATTTGCTTCATGTTGATATGGCCAAGCTTCCGATGCCAGAGATTTGCTTCATCTTGTAATGATATCAGGCATTGAGATCTTTTTGGTTTTATATCCAAAAGATAAATATTCCCATGTCTACGCCCAGTAAATGATTGAGAGAGATATTTACTAGTTCCTGAACATGTCCCATCCTAGAAATTGATTTTGAACCCAGTGTCGCACAATTGGCTTATGCTGAGTAGATTATAATTTAGTCCTTCCACCAATGAGATATTATTGATTGTGAGACCTCCAATCTTTATTATTCCGCATCTAACAATTCTTCCTTTGCTATTTCCACCAAAATAGACTTTTCCTCCATTTGTTTGAACAAGCTTTATAAAACAACTTGAATCTCCTGTCATATGTCTTGAACAGCCACTATCCAAATACCATTTAACATTTTTCTTGATAGTGACCTCAATTTCATTGTCTGAGTCTGTATCTGTCTCAAAGTCTGAGTCTAATTTTAATTTTGCCATTAAACAAATATTGACATAATTATCATCATTTTCTTCACATTCAGTATCATTCCATGTTTTTGCTTTGAGAGCATTTTTGTATTTCTTAGCTTTTTCTTTCTTTTTCTTTAACAAAGGACAGTTGGGTCTAATGTACCCATTTTTCTTGCATTCAAAGCAAATTACATCTTTATTAGATTCATCATCCTCAGTTGATTTGTTCTGAAAATTTTGCATGCTTTGTTTCTTCCAATTGAATCTTCTTCCCTTTTTGTTCAGTTTCTTGAACCTCCTTATCATAAGCGCTAGCTCTTCATCGTTTAAATCTTCTTCAGAGTCTGTAACATCAGAATCATCGTTAAATTTCAAAGTAATAGACTTCTTACCTTTGTGATCTTCTTCATCATTGATTTGCTCCACTTCATAGGACTGAAGTGTGCCAACCAATTCGTCTATGTGCCAACCAATTCGTCTATGGAGAGCGGCATAATTCTTTGAGTTTCCCTTATTGAAGTCTTTACGTGATTCCAGTCTTTGGAGAGTCCATGCAGTAATTTGTTAACCTTCATGGGTCCTGAGATTGGCTGTCCCTGATACTCTAGACCATTTACAATTTCAGTGAAGCAACTAAACATATCAGTGATAGATTCTCCTGGTTTCATCTTGAAGGCTTCATACTGTCCGAGTAGAATATTTATTCTTGTTTCTTTTACTTGATCAGTTCCTTTATAGGTAATTTGCAACCTATCCCAAACTTCTTTGGCTGTTTCACAAGAAGATATTATATTATACTCAGTAGGAGATAACACACAATATAAAGAGTAAATCATTTTTGCATCAAGAGCTTGTCTCTTGGTTATCTCTTCTTGGGTTATCTCGCTAACTTCTGTAACTTCTTTTCCCCTCTCTAAGACTGATGTAGCTTTAAGAATAATTCTTTTTTCTACCACATCCCATTCCAGTGGATCTTTCGATCTTAGGAATGCCTTTATCTTGTTTTTCCATATGTTGTATTCATTTCCATCGAAGTAAGGTGGCCCGATGTTGCTTTGGCATTCATTTTAAACCTGGAGCTAACATACTAGCCATAGATCTTTAACTCATAAGTAAAAACACTTCAATTAAATGAGTACACAAGTTCTGATACCAATTGAAAGGGCTAGTAGAGCACCTAGAGGGGGGTGAATAGGTGATCAAAGACATTTCTAAAATACTTAAGAAATTAACCTGTCTTTTAAGAATGATAGACTGAAAATGTAAAAGATCATAAACAATTATATAGAGTTGCTAATTGAAGTAAAGAGATTAGGGATAGAGAATCAAAACACAAGATTTATAGTGCTTTGGCTTAGACTAAGCCTATGTCCATTCTCCCGCACTAACAGCCCACTGGCTGGATTTCACTATGAACCCAAAAAGATTTTACAGTCTCACATCCTTCATTTCACAGTGTAGAGACTCTGCTATACTTCCTCAAGGTCTCACAAGTATCTAATCTCTCTTTTGAGTACAAATTTAAGCTCAACAAATGAAACAACAGAGAACAAGGAGTTTCAAACCTTGAAATTTTTTTATCACGCACACACTCAAATAACTAGAGCGTCTTCCTTATATACTCCTCCATGCATTCATAACTGTTGGCACCTTTCTACGATCGCCTAAACAAGAAATCACTTTCCAAGAACCGTACCTTTCTACGGTAGCCAGAATGAGGTTTTGGTTGACTAGGACCCAAACCTTTTTTCGGTTGCCTAGCATTGTGGCATAGATCATCTGATCAGGACCCGGATCTTTCTTCGACTACCTTAATCAAACTAAATATGGAGAAAAACCTTTGGGAGACAGCTCAACCGAGTCGATAAAAGGGACTCTGGCTACGAAAGCACGTCGGGTCAATATAAAGGGACACCGAGCTATGGAAGCACGTCGAGTCAATAAAGAGGAACATCGGGCTATAAAAGTACGCCGAACCTCGCTGGCCTTTGGCGAAGGCGAGCCCGGGCTCGAGGATGGCAATGGAAAAAGAAATTAAAAAATATATAAAAAAATTTGAAAAGATATTAAAAATAATAAATGTTGTCTACGTTAGCACTAGCCGTACATGTAGGACAATCGATTTCCACGTCGGCGAATATCAATCCAAATTGGTCGAATGAACTCAATTGGAAAAATGTTATAAGGTTTAGAACTGAAGTGATAAAGTTGAAAAGTTTGAGACTAAATTGGCAAAAGTGTAATAGATTTACGACTTTGTGGGCAATTTTCCCAATCTTAGTTAATATGAAACCCATTAATCTTATTTAAACCCAAAGTCCAACGAGCTCATAGCCACATCTTCTCACATTTCCTTCTTAGACACCTGCACTTTTCCTCTTCAACATTTGTCCCTCACAGATTCCTCTTCCGATCAAATTCAAGAAATGAGATGCTAGAAGAAAATCAACAACCCATCTTCATCTAAAACAAGACATTTACACAGGATTGGAACCCATTGCTTCATAAAAATGCCTAGAACATGCGTATAGAGAATGGGATGTAACATGAGCTCCACACGAACATCACTAGAGATTTGGCAATATGCATAATAGAGACCCCTGTTCATTCACCTCACCAATGTATTAGTCGAGTTCACTCCCATGTGGAGGAAGCTCAATGAACAACAAGCCCAAAAAAGCTTGAGTCATGTGATAAGTCGTATGCAGAAATAGGGTTTCTTATTATCTTTTAAGTAGTAACCATAGAGAAGTTAGCGGAAACGCAGTAACAATAGAAAAAGAGAAGGTAGAAAATTCAAGTTCTGAGGATTAGTCTGATTTAAACCAACTAGCATCAAAGGTTGATTCCTAGTTCGATTAAGCTAAACTTTTGTCAACGTGTTCGTGGCACACTTTTCTCAAATCTAAATGGTTTGAATTTTGTTTGAAGTCCCTTACATTAGGTTTTTCGTGGGTTGATCAAAACTTGCATGCTTGATAAAATTTATCCTTGATTTCTTGTGAAATTTATGCCTATTGTCAAGAATGATGTTCTTGATATCATTATTGCTATGTACCTCTAGTATTTATTAGAAAAAAAAAAACTTTGTTCTCCCGATTTTGTTGATGGTAAAGATCTTTTGGTGGATGCCAGTCCGATGGTTTTTTATCTCCTCACATTGAGGAGGTTTTCCACGTAAAAAATGTGTCTTATGTTTGCATGCTTGGTATTTATTTTGCTTTACTATGTCAATTCCTATTAGGTTTAAACAAGAAAAGAGATTATTTTATTCCGTTGCATTAATCATATATTGTTCGGGTTGTTATTGTTCTTTTAACAAAGTGGTATCAGAGCTTTAGTTATTACTTGATTTTTCTATCTTGTATTAAACAATGGAAACGAATACAAGTAGAATGGTTACATTGAGTGGTTCGAATTATCATATTTGGAAAGAAAAGATGGAAGGCCTTATATATGTGAAGGATTATTATATGCCCATATTTGTTAAAGAGAAACCGGAGAATAAAATTGATGTTGAATGGTCTATAATTCATTGCCAAGTGTGTGGTTATATTAGGCAATAGGTGAATGATAATATTTTGAACCATATCATTAAGGAAACACGTGCACGTAGTTTGTGGAATAAGCTTGAACAGTTATATACTCGAAAGACTTGGAATAACAAGTTATTTCTGATGAAACAAATGATGGCCTAAGATATCAAAATGGTAATTACTTGACTGATCATTTAAATTCTTTTAAGGAATTATAAATTAGTTGGCTGCGATAAAAATCAAGTTTGATAATGAAATACAAGCGCTACGGTCGCTTGATACTTTGCTGAACTCATGAGAGATATTTCAAACATATTTGTCTAATTCTGCCCTAGATAGTATGATTACCATGAATTTAGCTAAGAGTAGTGTTTTGAATGAAAAGATGAGACGAAAGATACAGGGATCATCCTCTTCACATTCTGATGCATTGGTTGTTGAGAAAAAGAGAAGAAGTGAGTCAGGAGCTCCGAGAAATAGAGATAAAAGTTGAGATAAAAGTAAGGGCAAATACAATAAATTTGCTAATGTTAAGTGCTATTATTGCCATTAGAAGGGACATATTCAAAGATTTTTCCATTAGTTTAAAAAGGAGAAACATAAAGAGAAAGATAAAGAGAAGAAAAATGATAATGATGATAATGGCAATTGTGTTGTTGCATTTAAAGAAGACTTTCTCAATGTCTTTGATGGTGATGCGGTGAATTTTATATGTCATGAGATCAGTTGGATAATTAATAGTGGTGCATTTATTCATGCTACAGCTTGTAAGGATTTTTTTTATATCGTACTGATCGGGTGACTTTGGATATGTAAAAATAGGAAACAATGGGCTGGCTTTGTAGGCATTAGTGACGTATGCCTAGAGGCTGGCAATAACACGAGGTTAGTATTAAATAATGTTAGATATATACCTGATATTCGTTTGAATTTGATCTCCACAGATAAGCTGGATGATGAGGGGTATTGTAACACCTTTAGTGATAGTCGATGGAAATTCACTAAAGGTTCTTTGGTTGTGACTAAAAAGAAATATTCTTCATTGTACATTATGCAGGCAAAATTGTCCATAAACAAAATTAATATAATTGACAATGAAGAGACAGTTGAGTTATGATACAAGAGGCTCAGTCACATCAATGAGAAGGATTTGTCAATATTGGTCAAAAAGAAAGGTATCAAAAGTTCAACATTGAAGAAGTGTGTTTAATGTTTAGCATGAAAACAAAATAGAGTTACATTCAAAAGCTTTCCTCCTTCAAGAAAATCAAGTATACTTGATTTAGTGCATTATGATGTTTGTGGTCCTATGAAGACAAAATCACTTGGTAACTCTCTTTATTTTGTTTCTTTCCAAGGAAAATATAAGTTTACACCTTGAAAACTAAAGATAAAGTATTATATACTTTTAAGCGGTTTCAAGTTTCAGTTGAGAGATAGACTAGCATTAGAACTAATACAGGGGAGAGTATATTGGACCTTTTTAATGAATATTGCAAATAACAGGGTATTTGGCATCAAAAGACACCTCTTAAGACGCCTCAATTAAATGGCTCAGCTGAGAGAATGAACAAGACATTGGTTGAAAATGTATGATGTTTACTTTCACAATTAAAGTTACAGGGATCCTTTTGGGATAAGGTTTTAAGCACAGTTGCACATGTATCAAATCTTATTATATGCATTTCTCTAAAGTTTGATATTCGTAATAGAGTTCGGATAGGCAAAGATGTTTTTTGTGATTATTTATGTGTCTTTAGGTGCAAGGCATTCGTGCATATTCCCAAAAATGAGAAGTCTAAACTTGATGTGAAAACACAACAATGCATATTTATCGGCTATGGATATCATACGTTTGGTTACAAATTTTATGATCCAGTTGAGAAGAAAATTGTAAGAAGTAGAGATATTGTGTTTATGGAAGATCAAACGATGCGGGATATTTAGGAATTAAAGATGATTTCAACACCACAGGTTAGTGATGATTTGATTGATTTGGATCTAGTTTCCCTCACAACTTGCACAAGTTAATGAGGAGCAACGGGAAGTTAATATTCCGAACAATGCACAGGTCCCAGAATATATTGGAAACAATGATGGTGTTCTTGAACTAGAAGCTCCATTAGATGCTCCATTAGATGTTCTAGTCTGAAGGTTTGTTAGAGACCGACAACCTTCCACCATATATTGTAAAGATAAATATGTATTATCGACTGATGTAGGTGAACTAGAGTACTATGTAGAAGCAATAAAAGATGAGTGCAAAAGCAAATGGCTATGATGTAATTCAATCACTTTATAAAAATAATACATTTGAACTGTTGAAGTTGCCTAAAGGCAAAAGAGCTTTAAAGAATAAGTGGATGTACAAGTTAAAACAATATAAATAGACTTCATAACCACAATACAAAGCTAGAGTGGTTGTTGAGGGATTCTGTCAAAGAAAGGATACTAATGTTGATGATATATTTTCTCGGGTGGTAAAAATGTCCTCTATCCAAATGGTACTAGGCTTGCCAGCCAACTTGAAAACTAAGTAGATAGATGTCAAAACAACCTTCTTATATGGTGACTTGGAGGAAGAGATATATATGAAATAACTATAGGGTTTCAAAGTGAAAGGAAAAGAGGAGTGTGTGTGCAAGTTGAAGAAGAGTCTCTATGGTCTAAGGCAAGCATCGAGACAATGGTAGAAAAAGTTTATGCATGTTCGATAGAACGAGGCTATAAGAAGACTTTGTTGGATAATTGTGTGTTTATCCAAAAATTTTATGATGATAACTTTATTATTCTCTTAATTTATGTTGATGACATGCTAATTATTGGTAGGAATGTTTCACGAATTGAATCGTTGAAGAGATAGGTAAGCAAGTATTTTTCCATGAAAAACTTGGGCACAGCGAAACAGACTCTTGGCATTAGAATTACCCAAGACAGAGATGTTAAAGAGTTGTTCTTGTTCCAAGAGAAGTACATCAAGAAGATTATTCAGGAATTGTATAAGGACAAGGCTAAAGTAGTTAGTACTTCTCCTACAACCCACTTTCAGTTAAATGCAAAACAAAGTCCTATAACTAATAAAAAGAAAAAACACATGGAAAGTATTCTATATGCTTCGGTTGTATGAAGCTCGACATATGCAATGGTATGTATATGTCCAGACTTAGCACATGCAATTGGCGTTGTTAGTCATTATTTGTTAAATCCAATTAGAGAGCACTAGAATGCAGTAAAGTAAATCATGCGATATCTTCGAGGAACTTCCAATTTGAAACTCAATTTCGGGACTAGGAAAATTTAGTTAGATACACAGATTCTAACTCGGCATCACAGATAGCTAGTATAAGCACCTAGAGTGGGGGTGAATAGGCGTATAATAATTTTTCGTGATATGCAAGCAATATTATGCAAACAATAGAAAGAAAGTTCTCCTTTGGTTAACAAAATAAATTATGATTAAAGTAAAGCAGTAAGTAAGGAAGAGAAAATTGAACACAAGATTTATAGTGGTTCGGCTTATTCCAAGCCTACGTCCACTCTTCCGTACTGACAATCCATTGGCTGGATTTCACTATGAACAAAAGAGTTGTTACAGCAAAACTCTCCCTTGATTCCACAGTGTAGATACTCTACCACACTTCCTCAAGGTTTCTCAAAGATATAGACTCTCTTTTGCGTACAAGATTTCGCTCAACAAATGAATTGACTAAGAACAAAGAGCTTCAAACTTTGGAATTCTTCTATCGTGCACACACTCGAACAACTAGAACGTCTTCCTTATATACTCCTTTATACCATCATAGCCGTTGGCACTTACCAAAGGAATTCCACCAATATACCCGTTGGACGGAATCAATTAGGAAGATCATTCGAGCTATTAAAGGAACATGTCGATAGCCCATCAATCATATTCGCCTATACAATCAGGATCTTGGTTTCCATAAGTAGAGCCTTCTAAGAATACTTCACCAATCATTGGATCCTTAATCTTCGAATCAATCATGATTAATTAAAGGATTCTATTATGTCATATCCAGCCAAGAGATCTTTTCTAGTTGATAAGATCACATCATTAATGAAACATCCAGTTTTGGATAGATCTTCTTCAACGGATTAGAAACTGTTAATGAGGATAGACTTTGAGTCTTGAGTATGGCAATAGGGAGGTCTTCAGACTTTAAATAGTAGAGTCTGCAAAACTTCAGACTAGACTGATGGAAACGTTTTGTCGGCTTCAAAATACTTCAGGAAGATTTCTCCAACAATCTCCCCCTTTTTGATGGTGACAAAACTTTTTTGCAGATTTGGATAACTTTGACTTGCAAAATATTACTCAAACAAATATGGATATCTTATAAAGATAAATGGCTTAATGATAACACTAGAATCTGCAATCACAGAAAATAGGTTAGTCTTGCATGTGAATAAAGCCATTCATAAGATATCAATAGTACTTAATATAAGTGATATAAGCAGTCAAATCCAAATCCCAAATTCAGTCCACATCCAGACACAAAAGTCAAGTCAAACATCAAAATAATCCAAAACAATCCAAAAGTTTAAAAAGTCAAAGTTTCAAATCTTGCATCTCTCCCCCTTTTTGTCAGCATAAAAAAGGTTGAGATGGAAAGAGAATGGATTCAGGAATGCTTGGGAACACAAACAAGTTGGAAATCTCCCATTGATTGGATAATGCCTTCCAGCTTTTTCAACTCTTCCTTCAGTTGAGCCACATCTTCACCCTTAGCATTTGCTTGAATCGAAGAGAAAGGGCTTGGATATGATCATTCAAAGAACATGAAGAAGCTTGACCTGCATACTGCAAATTCTGAACTTCGCATCCCAGAGCATATATCTGACCCCGCATTTCCAAGAGAACATCCAGAATTCTGCGAAAATCTGCTGAATTATCGGTCTGCATACTGGCTTCGGCATGATCTAATGGAGTAAAAGCAGACGATGGCAAATCAGCATAGTCACGCAAATTGGGCGATGAAACATCATGTCCCTCCTCAGGAAATTGAGAGGCATAGATGTCCTCTGGATCTGCTGGAGAGCGATTGACTCCTTCACTTGTTGTAGGATATGAGGAAATTCCTCTTTTCTCATGATCTCCCTCTGTTTCCATGCCTTTGGGTGGAGAAGAATGTTCCTCATGCTCTCCTTCCTCTTGATTTTCTCTTTCCTCTTCTTCTTCTTCAAATCTTTCCTCCTTGCATCTTTTCTTCAGCTTCTCTCTCCTCTCGTTTCTTTCTTTTCCTCTCGCATCTTTCTTTTCTCTTTCTCCAATCTCTTTCTCCAATTCGTCTTTCTCTTGTCATTCTGTTGATTCTGGAACAGAACGACTCAGGTTCTTCAATGCCATGGCAAAAATGGTGATGTCTTCCTCATCATCTTCATCCTCAACGATGAGAGCTCTTCTTTTCTTGGATGGAGCAACCATGGGCTCCTTCCCTTTTCTTTTTGCTGCCGAAGAGATTTGATGAGTTTGGACAGGGGTTTTCTCCTTGAATTTCTCCAACGTTTTGCTTAGTTCCTTCCAACGCATTTTAGTCACCATTTTTAGTCCTACCACCATATGATTACAAGATCATTTATAGAGAATTCGTGGAGGCTGAACATTCAAATGTCTGAATAACTTTGTCACAAGACCTGGATAAGGAAGTTGACATTTGTCCTTCACCACTGCTCTATACATGTGGAACATAATAGTGTGAGGAAGAGAAAAAATTTTCCCAGCAATGATGGCATACATCAGCTTTGCCTCTGAGTTTGAAACATCAGTCTTTGAAGTAGATTTTGGTCTGAGGCAATTAATCACAATCTTGTGAAGCAGATGTTAAATGCACTCATCCTCGAGTAGGAAATCTTTCCCTCTGTCCTTCTATCCTTAACAAGTTTCAAAGTATCACAAGCAATAGAGACATTGATAGGTTGATATCTCCCTCTCTCAACGCCAATGACATCAGCCAACATATCTACATCCACCACATAGTCTTGATCTTGGACACCAAAAGAGAATCTATTCGCATCCAAGAAATTAAGATTCGAATAGAAATAAGCAATGAGTTCATCATAGGCTTCTATAGAGTCAGAACAGAACTGTTCAAGTTGAAGAAGACTAAATTTTTCCCTCAAATTAACATTCATAGCATCAAGGAAATCAAAATCCACACTTCTAGGGTTTATCACCCCACGCTTCAACAACTTAGAGTATAGATGGTTTTGTTCCTCCGATGAAACAAGTCTGTCCTTTTTCCCGAATTTTTGCCGCAACACCCATTCTCGGTTGAAACCGATACAACTTGTCATCATCATTCCCATCTATCGATTCAGCCCTCCAACACAGGATCGATTGGAATATTGGCCATTGCTTCTTCTACGCGATCCCGTACGGGCAATTCCCAAACACTCGTTCCATTGTGCGTAAAAAGATGTTTCATTTTGTACCATTTGTCTTTAAGAAACTTCGTCAATGTAGTTCAAAGGAGTTCCACCTCTTTTCAAAGCGCGATAAAGCTTGTAAATAAAAGAGGGCTTTTAAAATTCTTACATGATTTGTGCATCTTCGATTATTTCTTCATTTTCTTGATGAGCAACATCCCGTGGTCTAGATGGAGAAGATGACGCTGTTGAGAATGTTGTGAGCTTTGCTGCTGACTAGGAGACTCTTCTTCCTCGGTGAGATCAAAGTGCATAGGCCCCTCACGCATTTGTTGTGGTCCCCTGTTTGCGATCCTCGAAGACTTCCTTTGAGACGACATCTTTCATAGTCTTTGAAAGATTCCAAACTTGACTTTCCCAAGAAAGATGACAACTTTTTCGAAGATTAAACAAGAGAAGAAAACAGGAATGGAAGATTGGTGCTCTCTTAGGGTTTTTGAGAGTAAAGCGAAGAAAAAGCAACAGTATATAAGACAATTGAAGAGAGGCAAACGGAACGTCATAAAAAAAAGTGAAAAGATGCCTTTTAAAAAATAACTGTCTTTTTCAAAAAAAAAAAAAAAATTAGATAATTGTCATTTCAAAAATAACTCCTTTTTCGAAAAAGGAAACGTTGCAATAATCACGTCAATTAAAGATAGTAATAATCAAATACGGTTGATGATCGTACCTTTTCGAGATGAGATTCGAGAGATAATAAAGTAAAATAACTTACGAAAGAAAAACTTCATCGTCGAGTTTGGATATCTTTAGACTTTGTCTTTTGAATTTCCTCAGGCTTTAAGATTTTGAGTCTAGAACGAATAGCTTCAAATTGATTTTTCTCCAAAGGCTTTGTAAAAATATCCGCCAGTTGGTTCTTTGAGTCAACAAACTGAATCGAAACTTCTCCATTTTGAACATGATCTCTAATAAAGTGATGTCGAATCTCTATATATTTTGCTCTTGAGTGAAGAATTGGATTCTTAGTGAGATTGATTGCGCTGGTGTTGTCACATTTAATCTTCGTGCATGAATCTTCAATTCCAAAGTCTATTAGCTGTTGTTTTAGCCACATAATTTGTGAACAACAACTCCCAAGAGCTACATATTCTGCTTCTGCTGTAGAGAGAGCTACTGTACTTTGCTTTTTTGAAAACCAAGACACTGTCCTGCTTCCAAGTAGTTGACAGGTACCCGAGGTGCTCTTTCTATCAACTCTGCATCCGGCTAGATCTGCATCTAACTATCCAAGAAGAATAAAGTCTCCCTTTTTATGATACCAAAGACCAAAGTTTGAAGTTGATGCAATATATTTAATAATACGTTTTGCAGCACTTAAATGAGATTCTTTAGGGTCTGCTTGAAATTTGGCACTAAACAAAATGTCAGGTCTAGAAGCGGTAAGATAAAGAAGTGAGCTAATGATACTTCTGTATAACTTCTGATCAACTTTCGTTCCTCCTTCATCTTTGTCTATCTTCAAGGAACTTGACATTGGTATATCAGCATTTTTGCAATTTTCCAGTCTAAACTTTTTAATAAGATCATTAGCATATTTTTCTTAATGAATAAAAGTTTCTTCCTTCAGTTGTTTCACTTGAAGCTCGAGAAAGAAGGTTAACTCACCCATCATGCTCATTTCAAATTCATCATGCATAGTCTTAGAGAATTTCTTGCACAGACTTTCATTAGGAGATCCAAAAATAATATCATCGACATATATTTGAACAAGTACAAAACTTTTGCTTTCTCTTTTGATAAACAAAGTAGTATCTACTTTACCTTTTACAAAGCCGTTTTGAATTAAAAACTTACTTAGCCTGTCATACCAAGCTCAAGGTGCTTGCTTTAGACCATATAAAGCCTTTTTCAGTCTGAATACTGAGTCTAGTTTCCTTGGGTCTTCAAACCCAGGTGGTTATTCCACATAGACTTCCTAATGGATAAATCCATTCAGGAAAGCACTTTTGATGTCCATTTGGAATAACCTGAAATTCTTATAATAAGCAAAAGCAAGTAATAATCTAATTGCTTCTAACCTTTCTACTGGTGCATAAGTCTCGTCATAGTCTATCCCTTCTTCTTGCGTATATCCTTGGCCACGAGTCTTGCTTTGTTTCTTACGACCTTTCCTTTTTCGTCCATCTTGTTCCCGAAAACCCATTTAGCTCCAATAATATATTTACCTTTCGGTTTAGGAGTTAACTCCCAAACATCATTAATATTGAATTGCCCGAGTTCTTCTTGCATAGCTTCAATCTAGCTTTCATCAGATAAAGCTTCTTCTATGCTTTTGGATTCTATTTCAGAAATAAGAGCCATGGCACTAGACTCTTCGCACCTTTTGGATCTTGTGTGAATTCCTTCATTAATGTCGCTAAAAATAAGATCTTTGGGATGACTGGACTTATGCTTCTAGTTGCTGGTTGATTTGTCAGGTTGATGATCACTTCCTTCATTTGAATCTTCAACAATCATTTGTTGCTGGTCTTTCAAAGTCCGAGCCGCTTTATGAGATTTAGACTTTGTAGAGTCTCGGAGCGAGGTTTGATTCTTCAAGATGAGTCGAATAGATTCATTTTGCATAGAATCTTGAATTAACATTCATTGATTCTTCCACATATTAAGTATTCTTGTTGTAGACTCTATACGCTTTGCTTGTGGTTGAATATCCAAGGAAGATGCCTTCGTTTGATTTTTCTTCAAACTTGTCAACTCGATCATTTGCATTTTTCAGTATAAAGCATTTACATCCAAACACATGAAAATATGAAGCAATAGACTTCTTTTCTTTGAATAACTCATATGGGGTTTTTTTCTAGAATAGGCCTTAGAAAAACTCTATTAATAATATAACATCTTTGTAGAAATTGCTTCAACCCAAAAACATGAAGAGATGTTACTTTCAATTAAAAGAGTTCTAGCCATTTCTTGAAGTGACCTATTCTTTCTTTCCACAACTCCGTTTTGCTCTCGGAGTATATGGAGAGGAGAACAAATGCTGAAAACCAGATTCATCACAAAATTTTGTAAAATCTTGATTTTCAAATTCACCTCCATGATCTATTTTTATACTTGAAATAACATACCATTTTTCATTTTGAACCTTTTTAACAAATTTTTCAAAGTAAGAGAAGGTTTCAGACTTACTTGTCAGGAAATATACCCAAGTAAATCGTGAGTAGTCATCCATAATTACTAGGCAATATTTCTTACCTCCAAGGCTTTGAGTTCCGGTTGGTCCAAAGAGATCCATATGCAGAAACTGCAATACACTATTAGTGGAAACTTGATTTATTGGTTTAAAGGAATTTCTTACCTGCTTTCCCAATATGCATGGTGTACATAGATCAGACTTTTGGTATGATAGATTGGGTAAACCACAAACAAGCTTCTTTGCTGAAATTTTGACTATCTGCTTCATATTGATGTGCCCAAGCTTTATGTGCCATAAGTTCACTTCGTCTTGAATTGAGATTAGACATTGCGATTCATCTGGTTTCACATCCAAGAGGTAGATATTTCCATGTCTTCGACCCATGAATGATTAAATAGAATCTTTACGGTTCCTAAACATATTCCCTCTTGAAAGTTGATTTTGAAACCGGTATCACACTGATTGACCGATCTTTGATCGAGCAGATTGTAGTTGAGTCCTTCCACTAAGGAAACATTGCTTATTGTGAGGTTTCCAATCTTTACAGTTCCAAATCCCACAATTCTTCCTTTGTTGTTT
The DNA here is from genome assembly GCA_017140615.1 of Eucalyptus cladocalyx. Classification (NCBI taxonomy): domain Eukaryota; kingdom Viridiplantae; phylum Streptophyta; class Magnoliopsida; order Myrtales; family Myrtaceae; genus Eucalyptus; species Eucalyptus cladocalyx. Next base: position 36,195,197 of record CM029518.1, read on the forward strand.
CCTCCAAATGAGACTTTTCCACCATTTACTTGAACGAGCTTTATGAAGCAATTTGAATCTCCTGTCATATGTCTTGAGCATCCACTATCCATATACCATTTTACCTTTTTCTTGATAGTGACATGCATTTAAAAAACAGACTCAAACTTTCTTTGGTACCCATATTTTCTTGGGTTCATTGGTGTTAGTATGATATGAGGTTTTCGCCCATACTTTCTTAACATGTTTCCAAACCATAGGACATTCTTTTTCAAAATGATTGCACTATTGCACTTTGAACATCGAGAGCATTGCGACCTCTTTTGGTTTTACAAAGATCTTTTTAAAATGATTTTTGTAAGCATCTCTTGTGGGTCTTTGCTTAATTCTTTCCTTCACTTTAGGAAAATCAATTAAAGGAATGGTTTCCACAGTCATTCTCAAACCAAATTTATTGAAATAAGGTCTTTGTGTTGAAATTTTTTTTTCAAGTTTCTCAGATCCTATTGAAAATCTTTTGGAAATATTTGATATGTCATTTTTTAAAAATACATTTTCTTTTAAAAGATTATCTTCACTTTCTTTAAGAGTAGAAACATTCATGTCTAAACATTTTACTTTTTTTTCAAAACATTTTCTTGTTGTTTCGGTGCGAGTTTTCCTTTTGAGTTCGGAAATCCTTTTAAGAGAAGTCTTAAGACTAAAACACAACTCATCAATGTATTTAGAAACTTTAATAGGGATTTTGAAGTTACTCACCTCAAATTCATTGTTTGAATCTGAGTCAGTCTCGGAGTTTGAATCTAAATCCAATTGTGCCATCAAACATATATTGGCATAATCATCATCCCTTTCTTCACACTCTGTATCACTCCAGGTTTCTGCTTTAAGAGCTTTTCAATACTTTTCAGCTTTTCCTTTCTTCTTCCTTAGAAGAGGACAATTGGGTCTGATTTGTCCATTTTTCTTACATTCAAAGTAGACTACATCTTTGTTTGATTCATCATCCTCGTAGACTTAGTCTGTTGCTTTTGAAAACTCTGTTTCTTTGGATTGAATTTTCTCCCTTTTCTATTCAACTTTCTGAATCTTCTTGTCATGAGAGCAAGCTCCTCATCATCCACATCATCTTCAGAATCTGTAACATCAATATCATTGGATTTTAATGCAATGGATTTCTTACCTTTAGGATCTTCGTCTTCATTGATTCGTTCTACTTCATAAGATTGAAGAGTTTCAACCAACTCATCAATAGATAGTGGCATGATTCTTTGTGTCTCTCTTATTGAGGTCTTTATGTGATTCCAATCCTTGGAGAGTCCATGCAGTAGTTTGTTTACCTTCATGGGATCAGAAATTTGTTGACCTTGATTTTCAAGGCCATTCACGATTTTTGTAAAACGACTAAACATGTCAGTTATAAATTCTCTTGATTTCATTTTGAAGGCTTCGTATTGACCGAGGAGAATGTTGATTCTTGTCTCTTTCACTCGATCGGTTCCTTCATAAGTAATATGTAATCTATCCCAAACTTCTTTTACTGTAACACAAGAAGATATTATGTTATATTCAGTAGGTGACCAAGCACAATATAAATAATAAATTGCTTTTGCATCAAGAGCTTGTCTCTTGGTTATCTCTTCCTGAGTCATTTCACTAGACTCAACAATATCTTTTCCTCTCTCTGAGATAGGTGCAGCTTTAGGAATGATTCCTTTTTCTACAACGTCCCATTCCAGAGGATCCTTTGATCTTAGGAACACCTTCATCTTGTTTTTCCATATGTTGTAATCATTTCCATCAAAGTAAGGCGGTCTGGTATTGCTTTGCCCTTCTACCAGCCTTGGAGCTAACATACTAGCCATGGATCTTTAACTCTAAAGTAAAACACTTCAAACAAAGTGAGTACACAAGCTTTGATACCAATTGAGATAGCTAGTATAAGCACTTAGAGGGGGGTGAGGGGGGTGAATAGGTGTATAATAATTTTCCGTGATATGCAAGCAATATTAAGCAGACAATAGAAAGGAAGTTCTCATTTGGTTAAGAAAATGAATTACGATTAAAGTAAAGCAGTGAGTAAGGAAGAGAAAATTGAACACAAGGTTTATAGTGGTTCGACTTATTCCAAACCTACATCCACTCTTCCGCACTAACAACCCACCGACTGGATTTCACTATGAACAAAAGAGATGTTACAACAAAGCTCTCCCTTGATTCCACAGTGTAGATACTCTACCACACTTCCTCAAGGTTTCTCAAAGATATAGACTCTCTTTTGCATACAAGATTTCACTCAACAAATGAATTGACTAAGAACAAAGAGCTTCAGACTTTGGAATTCTTCTATGGCGCATACACTCGAACAACTGGAACGTCTTCCTTATATACTCCTTTATGCCATCATACCCGTTGGCACTTACCAAAGGAATTCCTCCAATCTACTCGTTGGACATAATCAATTAGAAAGATCATTTGAACTATTAAAGGAACATGTCGATAGCTCATCAATCCTACTCGCCCATACAATCTGGATCTCGATTTCCATAAGTAGAACCTTCCAAGTATACTTCGCCAATTATCGGATCCTTAATCTTCGTATCAATCATGATCAAATAAAGGATTCTGTTATGTCATATCCAGCCAAGAGATCTTCTCCGATCGATAAGGTCAAATCCTTAATGAAACACCCAGTTCTGGATAGCCCTTCTTCGATGGATTAGAAACTGTCAATGAGAATAGACTTTGAGTCTTGAGTCTGGCAGTCTGGAGGTCTTCAGACTTTAAATTGTAGAGTATGCAAATCTTCAGACTAGACTGATGGAAATATTTTGTCAACTTCAAAATACTTTAGGAATATTTCTCCAACAATTTTTTTTCGTGATCCGATTGAGCTAAAATTTTATCAAACTTGACAAAACCACTGTGAGATATTAATTTTAAGTTACATGTCATAAATTTAATTCTAAGTTCTACTCATGTCAGATATCGATTAAAATTAATTATAAATGACATGGACCTATTAAATTACATTTTGGTTCTTTTCCTTTTAGGAATTAACAAAAAGACAAACGAGCCTGAAAGTCCACAAATTGCATGAATTAAATATACACGGCCTAAAGTACTATAAGATTAGTAAAAATGCATTTTAAATTCTATGTGCAAGATGACATATTTTAAATGTATGACATATGATATATGCAATTTTAAGTCAATTAGCATATGTAAAACTGACCATGGATTAATTCTATGATGCAAACTATATGAAATGTTTTTTTTTTTAATTTTATTTTACTATATAAAGACCATAAATTTAAGACCTAAGACTCTACATATGAACTACCATGAAATTGTCGTGTGACTAACAATTAAATGATGCAATGCTAAGTTGTGTAGAGTTTTTTAGGTTATATAAACTATATACTTCCGACCAAAAAAAAAACTATATACAATGCAGATAATGCATATAATGCAATTAATAACTAAAATTATCTATATAATATGATTATTAAAAATTATTCTAAATGACGTGCATTGTATGATATGCATGGTACGAGACTTAGTAATTTTAAATCTACATGCAATCTATATGGTCCTAACGACATTTTTGTTTGGTTTTTATTTAATGAAAACTATGCCTTATTCTAAATCTATATGCATTTTAAGATTAACAAGAATTGCCCTAAGTCTTAATGCCTTAAAATATGAATTATGAATATGACCTAATTTCTAAACATGTGTATGATATGCAATGTGAACATGATGATCAAAGAATTTTTATGAGGGTATCAATCATAGTCTTCTTAAAGTTCATCGTTAATATCCAAAGACATACTATTCCAATACCCTGCAAATATTACTCAATCAATCACACGTGGAGAACATATATTAAAATCTTATCTATTTTTTCCCACCTCTTCCATGAAATAATTTTATCCGAGCTATATCATATTATATCCGATTTTATCTTGCCTTTAGCGGGAACTAAACACAAAATAAGATAAATGACTTTCATTCTAACTACCAAAGGCAGCCTAAATGTATAAAAGTCATGCGCGAGAGACATCCCCTTGAGAACCGGTCCTTGAAACTGCTCTTTTAAAATTTCAAATCAGATTTTGTTAGTAAGTTGTTCTCATCTTCGTCCTCATTCATAGCATCAAATTCTACCAACTTAGCTGAAGGGCGCTCTTGTCTTTATCTCCAACTCTTTGACCGTGTCTCCTGCTTTTCTACTTCTATTTGAATCGCCCAACCTCATCTCAGTACATTTGCCCTTTAAATTTCACCAGGCGATATCTGCAGGAAGAGAACAAAAGCCAACCCTTCCCTTTTATTCTCCGTCACCTCATGATCCTCTAGTTCACGTCCCCCCATTCAAAAAGACTCCACCTCCTCCACGTTCATCTCTTCTTACTTCTTTCGGCTCAAACTCGCTAAATCCCTTTTAAAAATATTCAGCGCAAATCCATATATGACCGAGTCAAGAGTCTGACCAAAAGATCAGAGTCATCTCCAATTCGTGCATCAAATATGAAATAAATTAAATAAGGATGTGGCCACAGTCTGGCGACTCTGGCCAAAAGAAAATAATTACTGAGATCCCAATTCCTCTCTGTAATCCTAGTGAAAATGATGAGATTTATTTCAAATAAGAGAGATTGGCATGAAATGGAGTAGCGATATGGGCGTGAGATAGCCGGCCATGAGCTTCTAGAAGCTCTTGATTGTGCACATGACGGTCCATGATAATCTTGTGTGAGAACCATGTGACTTGCATGTGACGGATGACTTACACGAGATGTGAATACTAATAATAGTATTTCTGTCTAGAGTCAAGGTAGATCTCTAATTTTCTTATGCAAAAAATGACTAAATAGAATAGTCAAAATTTAGGAATCGACATTGCTTTGAATATTTAACTGCCTAAATTGAGATTATGTGATTTACCTTGATTTGATTTGATTTGTTAAGCGTTACCGAATAAGCAGTTTTCTTATTTGAGTTGCTGTGTATGTATGTTTGATAAATGGGGATTGGATCTTTGGGACTAGAGATCGGACCCTCAATTTTAAAAGGGACTGAGAGGTGCTAGTGTCCATCGGTGGAGTAGGATGTTGTCGAGGTGGCTGTGCATGAAATCGCGGAGGGCAGAGAGAGGGTCGATCGGTGGAGTATGAGAGAGTGAATCCTGAGCAGTGATGGTTGCCCCTTGCATAGTAGTCTAGCCCTGATCAAAACCTTATAGTAAAGTTCCTTCTCAATCGAAAATACTAGACTCGAATGGTTCGACGAAACTCGACCGGTTTGGATAACCTCGGCCGGTTGCCATCCCTATATCCTGAAGGAACTTTGGCATTGCTAGTGGACCCAAAGCCATGAGGGTGGGGAGCCGATTTCAGATGTCGACCATCAAAATTTCTGACCCATTGGGCCTTTCGAACACTACCCAGTCATAGCTTTCCCACCATGGTTGAAATGCTCTAAGCTGATGACCATTTCAAGCCCTAAGTTTTGCAGTTTTGGGCCATCTCCATATATATATAGTTAGCTCGCGTGTTGTTGAGATTAGAAGTTAGAGAATGCATCTTTGCACACCAAATCTCCATCTCGAGCCGCATGGTTAACGTGTAAGCCCTACCGTTATTGTATTACGCTCAAAATCTTGAAAAAAAGAGGCGCATTTCCCCAATTTTAGCTCCCAAGAGTCCAAGACCATATTATAATGATTTTTTAGGTCCCATAGCAACAATAGGCCCAACCTATTGGGCCTTTTCAATGAGGCTCCCTACATGCAGCAAACTCACCCGACGACTACACCCATTGCTTGATCCGTTTCAAACTTAGGAGTTCGAGTCAACCGTTTGATTATGAACTTCTAATTACAGCTTTCGAAACTAGCATTTTTTTAAGGGGTTTTGAGCTCTAGCTAGTATTTGCTTGTTCCAATCCTTTCGATATGGAGTTCATTTCAAATAAACCTTCTTTTACATTATTGGAGGACCTAATAAGAATCCACGGAAGTAAGAAAAGATATATTGCAATCTTCATGGAAACTTACATCTTTCTGACCTTTTCGCCTGAAGTCAATAAAATGTTATATTTAAATAGTAAAACTCCATATTCATCTAACAATTTAAGTTATTAAAACAGTTGGCAAGAGTCTTAAAACATCCTTCATTGTATCAAAGCAAAAACAAGGAATCATGAGTTTAGATATTTCCAAGTCTCTATTTGTCTCCTCTAGGTATATTTTCACATTTTAGGCCAAAATCCAATAGATTGTTGTATTTAAATATTGAAATTTTAACTCCATATATATAGACAAAACTAAGAACTAAGGGATAGTATTTTATTTCTAGCCACTGCTATGAGTTCTACGGAGTAGAGTTAGTCCACATTTATATCACTACCTTAACGACTAAATAGATAAAAAAAAAATTAAAAATAAAGCTCGATACAAAAAAGTAAAAACAAAAAGAAATACAAGGGCTTGGCATGCCAATCCTCCACTCATCAAGTCCACGATTAGCTTCAATGTGAACAAAATTTCCATGACCTAACTACTTGACAAGTAAACATGCTTTGTCGCATTCATTAGATTATCAAAGTCGACGTTTTGTGAGGCGCACTACCTTTGGCCATGGCATCAAAATTCTGATAGATTTCATCAATCATCAACTTCTCAATTAATTATCATTATTATTATTTTTGTATCTTTGCTTTTTGGATGTTGTCCAATCTCGTTTGGTGGGTCATTCGGCTTCTAACTCTAGCTTACAAAGCAACAATTGCACACCGTGACAAGATCTTAAGTTTTCATGGGCCCTTTTCTTTTCCTTAGCTGGACCACTTTGTCTTTTCTACACGCTACCAAGCAATGCCAATTGGGATTTGATGTAACTTAGTGCTTACATACCAAAAGTTATTTTTTTCTGGGTGGGCCTTGGTTTACTATACACAGTTGTACGATGTGGACCATCTTGATGGGAAAGGCTTAGTTTTTGTTTAGATTAGTCCCTCGAAGAAAAGGACATAATGACACAGTCATTCATGGCTATACAACGTGTGAAGAGCGAGTGGAAAATCGTGTCTACTAATGGAATGAAATGCCGAAGCACATTCTTAACATGTGCCCCATGCTTCTAGTTTTAGGCATGGATAGGCAAGATAGTGCGTGTAAAATCTTGAAAACGGGATGGATGTGTGTATATTGCAAAGGTTAAAGACAAGATCTTTGGGCGGTTTTGTCCCTAGCAAAACTAGTCAAGGTGAGTGCGAGCAATGTAATATCGTCAAGGAAAAAGGTGTTAATGAACACACGGATTCCACACCATGCTTCTAATTGAAGGCAATGTATATGCAAAATTCATGCTGTGCATATTTTCCAGAAAACGCGTATTGTGAATTCTATTAAGGTTGATATTCTAGAGAGCTCTCTAACTAGACAGTTTGTTAATGAGTTACGAAATATAGACACCACTCCATACATGCCTAATTTATAATACATACGAGTTTTATTTGTAACCTAGTGAGCTTGACGGATAAATTTCTTAGTCGTAAAGCGCTATACTCATTTCCTCCAAGATCGGTGGGCATAAAAGTGATCGCCATCACCTATCTTCTAACTTAATTAAATATAATGGTGGATGGTGTTCATAGTTTTACTAATCAAAATGTCAATCAAAGGAAGTTCCCTTCAACTAGAGATTAAAGATATACAACTCATCTGCAAACTGTAGTTTAAAAAAAAACAAACAAACAAACAAATCACAAGTACAAAAATGGTGTAAAATAAAAATAAAATCTCCTCTTATCATCTAAGCTTAGAGGATTCTAAAACTCAAATTTCCTTAGCAAAATCTTAATCTTGAAGTAACAATGTCCCCAAAAAAAAAAAGCAACATTAGTGGATTTCTCAATGAACATGAAAAAGAAAAAAGCAAAAAAGGTTGGAACCTCCAAGCGTCCAAACTGGAGAAAATGTTGGCTGCCCATCGTGCTCCAGCGTGGCTAATAAGAAGCCGCTGAGAAGGGCGACACGTATCCTCTCGTGGGACCCATAATTAAAGGCGCTTCCTCTTGCTGCTTGTCAGAAATAGGATGAGACGATGAATGCTCAGACTCCCGCTCTCCTTTTTTCAATTTTCAGAGCTCTTTACGTTCTTCCTTGGAGGAGGAGAATAGCACGGACATTTCTCCTCTCTCTCCAGCGCGTCCACCGCCTCCGCCTCCCCATAAGCGTTGCCGGTGACGGCTGCTACTCAGATATGCCTCTAGGACGTCGCCTCCCTCAAGAGCCCCGCCGGTCACAGCTAGGTCCTGCCGCCGCTTGTACCGTTGCCTAGGGGTGTAAAGAACCGAACCGAGAACCGAACCGAACTGAAAATTTCGGTTATTTTGGTTCGGTTCGGTTTTCGGTTCGGTTCTCATTTAAAACCGATATTTTTTTATTGGTTCGGTTTTTATCGGTTAACTGAACCGAACCGAACCACAAACCGATAATATCTATCCTCTCCTTCGTGACTTTCAATCTCCTCCGGCTTCCAGAAGCACGATTCCTCCGGTTCTGTATCGACAAACCAAGAGTGAACTCTCCCTTGATCGAGGGACGCAATTTGCCGGCGCTTGAAGCGGATCTCCACCAGCCCCAAACTGAGCCCTCTCTGATTCAATTTCGGCTTCGCGCTTGACAGCAGAGTCTCCTTGATCCTCTTCGCGGCATCCGGATCTCTTCCGATCCCCACCACTTGCTTCGGCTCCTTGAACTTGGCCGAGACGACTCTCCCGTGGGGCTTCTTCTCGTCCCCAGCTTTGGCCTTCTCAAGGCGAAGCGCCTCGAGCCTCAACGATAGGCGCGTGATCTCCTTCTCTACCTCCTCAATCTCCGCATCTATAGTCCTGCCATTGCCTTCTTGATCTATGGCTTTGGCCGACAGGGGCTCCAGCACGCCCTGCTTCCACTGGATCTTGGAAGGAACGGAGGATTTGAGGGAAATCTGGGAATTGGCGGACTCGGGGCTCTGGATTTCCTTGCTGAAGTCGTTGGACTCGAGCGAGTCGGAGAGCTTCACGAAGACGGGGTTGACGGACGACCAAGACGCCTGGACGGCAGCAGCGACGGCGGCGGAGTCTTCGGACTCGCCGTTGTCGAAGGCGGCGTTGTTCCACACCTGAAGCTCCGGTGCGTCGAACGCATCTGGGTACCCAAGAACACTCATCTGGATCCCAGCAGGGCGAAACGAAAAGAAATCCGGAGATTCTTGCTTCTCTAGGGGGTGATGATTCTTGAAAAAAAGTAAAAAAGAAGAAAACCGAAAACCAAAAGTTAAAAACCGAAAACCGAAAAATCGAACCGAATCGAACCAATTTCGGTTCGGTTCGGAAGATTTTTTTAACGGTTCGGTTCGGTTTTTTTGAAAAACCGAACCAAACCGTTGACACCCCTACCGTTGCCTCTCGAAGTCCCATTGGTGGCTCTGACAAGCTCGAGTTAAACCTTGCGCGCACTTTGCTCCTCTCTCTTGCCTGAGAAAATATTAGGTTTTCTCACGCTCCAGCGTGGCAAACAAGAGGGTAGTGAGAGCGCGACACGTGTCCTCGTGGGACCCACAATTTCAGGCGCCCATTTCAAAAATTTGCCTGTACTGTAGCTCTGGAGAGAGGGTTTTCTATCGCGAGTTCTTTCTTTGCAGGCTCGCTCTTCCCTCGCTCTCTCTCCCCGACGAACTCCCTCTCTCTCTCTGCCCTCGCTTTTTTCGACCGGCGAACCACTGCGAGCAACCGACGAACCAGGAGGATACCGGCGAGACGACCGCAAGCAACCAACCAGCGTGCGACCTCCCTCTCTCTCTGCCCTCCTTTTCGACTGACCGGCGTGCGAACTCCCCCTCTCTCTCTGCCCTTCCTCTTTCAGACCGACCAGCACGCGACCTCCCTCTCTCTCTGCCCTCCCTCTTTCCGACCAGCGAACCACCGCGCCGCCCCTCTGGCTCCGGTTCCGGCCCCGACTCGTCCGTCCCTTACTCTTTCTCTCTCCTCGCGTGTCTGTCTGTCCTCCTCTCTTCGACAGCGAACCACCGCCCCCCCCCCTCCGGCTCCAGATCCGGCACCAGCTTGTCCAGGTAATTCCTTGCTTTCTCTTTTCTCTCTTTCTCTCTGTCTGACGGGGTGACAGAAGGAATTTTATAGGAGTTTGGCAATGCCTGAAAAGTCATTAGTAGTATGCTTTTCGCCTGTAGTTTTTCTTTAATCTTGGGTCTGGCTATTCATTATGCCAGTAGGACATACTCCGAATAGGCTCTAAAAATGAGTGCTATTGTTGCAAATCATGGATAGTCCTTGAAAAGCCAGATCTGTTATTCTTCCAATATTGATGTTTATATGTATATTCCCCAATAACTTTGCTGAGATGCACTGCAAATGCATCCAGTCTCAATTGATTATTGTCATGCAGTGTAGATTTTTCTTGCTTCTGAGATCATTTGGTCATATTTGTTTCCGTGTGTTTGCGATGCTTATGGTAATACTGTACTCTCTTAGTGTTCATTCTGATATTTAGTCTGCCATTCCTCCTCTCTCAGGTTTTTGTGGAACTGTCTATCACGCTCTGTGGTACGGATCAGTATGTTCTTCTACTCCCCTTAAATTTAGTTTAACAGATTGATGCATGCTGTCATGATGTAAAATGCATGTACCTCACTTCATGGTTTACGTACTACTTATCTCACTCCTCTAATCTAATAGCGTTTGGCTATCTCTTATGCTATTCACTTACAGACTTCAAGTTCTCTTTATAATATGTAATGCATGGTGGTGGAGTGAATTTCTCATGTTGCCGACATGAAACACAGGAGAAATGTGTCATCTATCTGGACAGTAGGTATTATTCTGTGTTTTGCTATAAGTGGCACGATAAATGTGGCACAAATACCTGTTGAGGAGAAGTGGAAAGAAAGGAGAGTAGTGTTGTAATTGACTTTGTGATATCGTGTTGTTCCCATATATAACTAAATGATGTGGGTAACTTTAGTTGGTGCGTTCTGCTATGTTTTACTTATTTTGCTAAATGAAAGAGGAGATTTAGTGCAATGCATTTGGCTTCTTACTTTATCTCACTGTTTGGTATAGACTTATGCGATCTCCTGATGATGATTTTTTTTTTTTTTGGATTTTAACTTTCTCTGCATTTAATCCAATTGCAGGATGTGGCGGTGAAGGTATTCTCGATGCAAGAATATTCAGAAGAATTGATAAATTCCTTTAGACAAGAGGTTTGTTTTCTTTTTTGTTTTACTATGTCTCATGAGTTTTCTTTGTTTCTAATATTATTCAGCCAGGACATGCTGAGGTCGCTTAGACTTTTTAATTTGAATAAGGCATCTCTCGTAGGACATGATATGCAGGCTATGTCTTGCTCTAAGCCTGTTGGCCTGTCCTTGACTTGTTAATTGAAATCATGAAAACATCGAGGTGCCAAATGACTCCATCTATGGTGTCACTTGCCCCTACGTCTTCTGATTGTTCTTTTTTTTCTTTTTCCTTTTCCTGATAAGAACTACATAGTCAGATGATTTAGGAAGAACATTTTGAAAACCAGTGTGATAAAGAGATGAAGTAAGATTGACCAATATGTTTGAACTGCATGCATTTATCTCTCTCTCTGCACTTGTATGACTAGCCCGTATATTATTATTTTATAAAATTCTGAAGCCTTTTAATGAATAGAATTTTTGGTGCTTATTCTGTAGCAACTGGGATTTTTTCCCCAAAGCACGGATATAGTTTTTGGTGCTCTATTAGTGATGGCATTGGCAATTTTAATTCAAGTGTTGTTCCAATAATACAGCAACGCAACATTTCCAGTACATGTGGTGATAGCAGGTTTTGATCTTTATTTATTTTTTTTTATTTTTTTTTGCCAAAGGATTATGGATATTTTTCCTTATATTTTCCATGCCTTGATCCATTGCATTATGATTAATTGTGTTGTGTTGGATAGATGTAATAGCACGTGGGTCTACGAAAGGATTATACCTTCTCGTTTTACTCAAAAAGAGGAACTTTCTCATAGGACTTTGCGATTGTTATATGTCCATGCTCTCCCCCTCAGCATGCGTAGTACCATGCAGATTCTGAGAACCTCTTTTGATGTTGCCACAATTTTTCTCACTTGTCAGAAAGTACGATTAATATGACAGTTTTTTTTGTCCTTGCAGGTGTCTTATGAAAAGACTTCGGCACCCCAATGTTTTGCTTTTCATGGGAGCAGTAACTTCACCTCAGCACCTCTGCATAGTCACAGAGTTTCTTCCACGGTACTTTCTCAATGCTTTTGAAAAGCAGGCTTTTTGATTATATGGTGCATCATGTTAAAGTTTGTTGTAATGTCTGGTTTATTGGTTTTCAGTGATTGTAATTTCTGTCGACATCCCGTCTCTATGGAACTAACAGTTGTTATGTGTGTTGATGCAGTGGAAGTTTGTTTCGCTTACTGCAGAGGAACACAGCCAAGTTGGATTGGAGACGCCGTGTTGATATGGCTTTGGATGTGGTAAGTATCTGCTTCTTATTCGTGTAACTTAATCCATTGTTTTCTAAGTGCAGTATTTTACATTTTGGTCACCTGAATGTTTTTTTTTTTTCATCTGTTTCTCAGTGAGCATTTGTTTTGCTCCTTTTTATACTGCCCTCATTTTGTTCTTGTTGATATCTTTTACATGTACATTCAGCATGTAACCAAATTCATCCTCTTGTAGGCGCAGCGTTTTACATTTTGGTCACCTGAATTTTTTATTTTTTTTCATCCGTTTCCCTGTCAGTGTTTGTTTTGCTCCTTTTTATATTGTCCTCTTTTTGTTCTTGTTGATATCTTTTAAATGTACATTTTACTTCCATGCTGATAAAAATTTGAGACGAGTGTCTTGAACCTTAGCATTCCTAACTTCCTGAGACTGCTTGGCCCGTGAACTTTTGGCCTCCAGAGTTTGTCAGTTATTTGAATTCCACTATCTCTTGTATGTTATCTTGCTGCTTTTAACATGTAATTATTGAATTGGGTACTTTTCAGGCTAGGGGCATGAATTATCTGCATCATTACAATCCACCTATTGAAGTCCTCGGATCTCTTAGTTGACAAGAATTGAAATGTGAAGGTGTGGCTACAATTACAGAGTTCCGTCCTTCTGTTTCAAGATATATCCCTTTTTTTAGATGCAATATATGGGTTTTTGCTTATGAGCTCATTTATGATTTGCTAAAATTGTAATTTAGGTGAGTGATTTTGGTCTGCCGCGTCTGAAATCTAAAGCATATCTCACAACAAAAACTGGGAAGGGAACGGTATGAAAATTTTACTTACTATTTCTTCAATAACTCTTTTTTTTTTGGTAAGGTTCTTCAATAACTCTTATTAGTCATCATTTGTAACTTTCCTCTTTAACTATCTGAAATTATAATTCTTGGCTGACTTGACCTGCGATCTCTCTCTCTCTTTCTCTAGCCTCAATGGATGGCACCGGAAGTTCTCCGTAATGAAGCCTCAGACGAGAAGTATGTTTTTGTCTGTTGAGTTTTATTTTGAAGACTACTACCTTTATCTATCTAAAGATAGATTTGGTATCCTCATTTACTTCTAATATTTCTCTGCATCTCCAGATCTGATGTGTACAGTTATGGAGTGGTCTTATGGGAAATTGCCACCCAGAAGATCCTGTGGGATAATCTCAATGCAGCGCAGGTATTTTTTTTCTTTTCTGTCACCACATTCCATTTCGTCTGAAAATTGCACCTTTTGGATCAGTAAACAAGATCCATTGAAAAAGGCATTGTGGCATCTTCGATTTCTTTTTCACTTCTCTGTGGAGATGGACTTGACAGGCTTTGTTTTTAGCGACATTTTATGTGAACATGAAGGGGGGATGAATGACTATGCCTGATCTGCCTTCTTTTTCTCTCCCTTTTGTTTCTGTTAGGAATTACATGAAATCTATTATTCGGAATGCTTTGAACAAAAATGCTTTACTCAGTATACTTGCAGGTAATTGGTGCTGTGGGGTTTATGAATCAGCAGCTAGATATCCCTGATGTTGATCCACAGTGGGCATCTATAATTGAGAGCTGTTGGCACAGATGCTTCTTCTCCTCTAGTGTTAATCAAGCCCTAAGTACACTAAACAGAAGCATGGAGTCTGCAAAGGATAATTCATTCATCTTGGGTAGAAAATGGAGAAGCATTTTTCTGGTCACTGATGCAACAGAATTGGACACAGAAAATGATGCTCCATCTCCGATGAGCATTTGACATGTACCACTTGTAGTTAGGCAGTTTTATGACCTTTTTTTCCTCTGGCATAAGTTGATGTCATTCAGGAGCCTTTTTTTTTTTTCCTTTTTGTGAGGACAAAAATTGTCAATTTGTTACAATTCGATACTGATGTGGGAACTGCATCCAGTGATCCAAAGTGTTGACCGACGTTCCAGGAAATACTGGAAAGATTCAAAGATTTGCAGAGACAGAACGCACTTCAATTCCAGGCTTCCCGCTCTGCTGCCGGCGACAGCACTCCAAGGGAAACGTGAACCATCAGGTGCATCAAGAGGATTTGTCTATTCATTACATTGGTGAACAGTCCAAGCAAACCTGGCTACTTGCCAGGAAGTTGATGTTGCCAACCAATCTCGGCTCACTTTGCCGCTTCTGGACCATGAAATTTGGCGACCATTTTGAGAGGATAGAATGTTTGTCGTTCGTTTGAGCAATTCAATTGCGGGTGGATCTAGGATGATTGTATGTCGCTTTTGTGCATTTACGGGAAAAGTCACAGAGGATCTTGTAGATATGTTGCAAAGTGTTGTGGAGATCGGAGGCTGAGCACATTAGGCATTGCCATCCATTTGTTTGTGATACATTTATAGGGGAACATTAGATTCTCATCATAAAGCTGTACAAATCAAATTGACTTTGACGGCTCTTAGTGGTGAAACAGAGATTTGCAATGGTAACAGGGGTTGTGCACTACTAAAGCTCAAGGCAGTTTCTGCTTCTAAATCGCCGTTAGCCCAAGTTGTTCGCCTCATGGAAGCCCATCAATGAAGATATCCATGCCTTTTCTACAGTCGTTAGCCGATCGTGCCAGGGGCTACTTCAACAAAATTTTACATGCAATCAAAGGTCTTCAGTTTTCCAGAAAGTTTGACGCTTTAGTTTCTCGAATTAAATTCAGTCTAATGAGCTCGGACTTAGGGTGGCCATCCAACCAGGCATCAACCTAACAACTCTTCCAAGCTTTGTATCGGAAATCGACCTCACATTATTGAGCATAGGCATTGATTTTCTCGGATTTATGATTTTTTGTTCATCGAAATGTACATGATTTTCGTACCATCCAAAATTCCCGGCATGAACTACATGGAAGGGCAAAAATGCAGGGCTGAACATTAGCAACCAAAATCGGCGAGAGTACAATCTCCCAGAAAGCAAGTCATGTATCCCCAAAAGAAGCACGACTCATGCAGCTTTTTGATCCTACTTAGACAATGTTATGGGCAAGTCGGTATGTCCTCAGAAAAATCACAAATCCCATTTTTCGTGCCACCAATTCTTTATCGAAGCAAGGAACGAATTGCAGCAACAGCATCACCTTTATGCTCACATAAGGTCCTTTCAGCCACCTTCCGGTCCAGCTGTTTTCAGAATTTACCATACAATATTAGAAAGCTCAGGCCAGTGAGAATAAATGCGTTCAAGCACATGGCATAAGCTAACTGACCTCAAGTTCATTAGCGATTATATCAACGTCAGCTGCATTGATCTTCACAGCAGCCAATTCTTTATCCCTAGGGAACAATGGGCCACAAGCGAATTGTAAGTTAAATGAGATGACAAAAAACCAAAAAGAAATTCATGCATTGAGTACCAGTGAAACAGCACCAGAGATGCACAAGTTAACACAAGCCAGAAACTAGATGAAACGGTCCTCTGAAAAAGGGATGATAATGCATGGATGCATTTTCGCTATGGACAACCTTTGAGCCTAATAGTTGTAACGAGTACCAACCTCAACACACAGAAGATCTTACATCCTCCACAGCTCAAATGTGGTAATGTGGGGTCAACCAAACTATATGATTGTGGTGCCATGGGAATTTCCATTTGTCAGAGGGCATGTTCTACTTGAAATGAAGGTACACAATGAAACCATAAGCTGAAATTTTTTTATAAAGAAACATGAAGCATCTGTGCACACAGTACTCCAATTACACACTCCACTGCGTAGCGGACACTCAAAGCCACTTTCATCTCTATTTCTCTTTCAAGTAACTTCTCTCCTGCAAAGCCTATATGTGCCAGAATTGCTTGCATACACACTGTTTATTCCAAAAATGCTTGCTAGCTTCTTGATTGTGTTTGCTCGCTGAAAAACTAAAAGCAAACGACCCCTTTGATATCAGTTGCATAACTAAATACTCGGACAGGAGAGACCACATAGCCATGTAAGTGAAAGGCCAAATTTAAAGAAGATTAAAGCCGAAAGACCAACTCCACAAAATCCTTCCTCATGGGGAGAGATTAAACTCTTCAAGAAGCCAGCAAGTTGGTTGTTATTGTTAACACTCCTTCCAACCTAATTCAGTTTGCTATCAAGCCAAGTATTCTCTGAATGTTGCCAACTTTGCAGAGGGAAAGAACTTGCTTCTGTTTCGACAACTTCACCTCTATTTTACCTTCAAGTACTCTCTCTAACAAAATGGCAGTCAAACTCGACATGTTTTCCTTGAATATGAAAGCAGGCAATTTCCATGAGACATAAAGCCAATCAAAGGAGTGTACGAAGTAACCAACAACTTGGGTCTAAATCTCTCAGACTTTGCGAGTCACTATCATTACTATTTTGTACTCTGCCTCATAAGTTGATAAGGATACAAATGATTGTCTCCCACTAGGCTACTATACCAAAAAAATTGCCCAGAACCCAAATTAAATACTTAAAATTGGTTGATAGACAAGTGCAAAAATCCTACATTGTTAGCATCACAACATCCGTCAAACTTTTGGATTTCACTACTTTTTGGTTAAAAAAAAAATTACCACACTCTAAAGTTCCCTGCAGGTTTAAGATTAGTTCCACAACTAGCTAATGAGGTTTCATAAAATTCTACATGAACGTACTTGCAACTTTAACTTGCAAGTTTATCGAAATTTTTTTAGCTTTTTATTATATGAAAAAATTATTTTATAATGGGCCTTTAGCCTCCTCTTGAGAATGGCCTTTCACGAATGCAAAGACCTCAATTTTCTCGAAATCTTATGTGACTATACGGCCTCATATTATCCAACTATTGCAGTATGAAACTAGCATGAATAGGGTACTTTGCACTTAGCTTTTGATCAAGTAAACACTAGCAAGAGCTTACAAAATAAACACGAGTAACAATACATGTGAGTCCCACATGAGTGAAGTTCACTGAGATTCCGACCAAAAAAAAAGTTGTTCACTGAGAGAATGTATAAAAGTTGTTCACTGAGAGAATGTATCAATTGTTTTTTCTGCTGTGAGTGACTTTTGGTGACTGAAGAAGTGAAGTGAAGTGAAGTGCTTGATCTCAATGTTAGCCAAGCTTTCACTCTTGCATCTTTTGCGTGGTTGACATTGCGTTTTTTATATTTGCATCATGGGACTTAGTGCTACTTTCCTCAAAACCAATTTTAGTTTCTGTGATTGCCATCAAATCAGGTATTCGGTTGCACCTTCCTTTCATCCAATAGTATGCATTCGTGGCCTACAAACATGTTGTAATAAAGATATACACACGTAAGAATGCATGAAATGGCTGCATCCATTTCCCAAAATTGAGTTCACAAACTTTAGACTTCTATTTGCTTGCTTAATAAAGCCAGAATGTTCAGTTAGTCTTCGCTTCCCATTTTGACATGACCAATCTTTAACCGGTGACAGTTCTTGATGCTTATTCAACCCAAAATTCCAACTATTATTATTATTATTATTTTTTATAACTTCACATTAGTTTGTCACCAGATAATATTTAAGTAAGCTCATGAAGGATGGCCATTTCTGATCTCAAGGGATATCTGTTTTGCATTCTTCAATGACTATCTGTAACTCTTCCTTATTTCCTTTTTCTGTTTCCTTCTTTGCAATTATGTTTTGTTTTCTAGGCGGGACATCTTTGGGACCAAGTGAAAGCTTCGCCTACGGTAAAAATTGGTAACCATGCGATAACAACATAACTAATGACTCTTTAGGCATCGCTAAACTCCTATAAAATCCCTTCCGTCACCCCGTCAGACAGAGAGAAAGAGAGAAAAGAGAGCGAGAAATTACCTGGACAAGCCGGTGCCGGATCTGGAGCAGGAGGGGTGGGGGGCGGTGGTTCGCCGGTCACGCGGTGGTTCGCTGTCAAAGGGAGGGAGGGCAGATAGAGACGCGAGGAGAGAGAAAGAGTAAGGGACGGACGAGTTGGGGCAGGAACCGGAGCCAGAGGGGCGGCGCGGTGGTTCGCCAGTCGGAAAGAGGGAGGGCAGAGAGAGAGGGAGGTCGCGCGCCGGTCGGTCGGAAAGAGGAAGGGCAGAGAGAGAGGGGGAGTTCGCACGCCGGTCGGTCGGAAAGAGGGAGGGCAGAGAGAGAGAGGGAGGTCCAACGCCGGTCGGTTGCTCGCGGTCGTCTCGCCGGTATCCTCCTGGTTCGTTGGTTGCTCGCGGTGGTTCGCCGGTCAAAAAAAGCGAGGGCAGAGAGAGAGAGAGAGGGAGTTCGTTGGGGAGAGAGAGCGAGGCGGAAAGAAAGAACCCGCGACAGAAAACCCTCTCTCCAGAGCTACAGTGCTACAGTACAGGAAAATTTTCAAAATGGGCGCCTGAAATTTTGGGTCACACGAGGACACATGTCGCGCTCCCACCACCTTCTTGTTTGCCACGCTGAAACGTGAGACGTACCTAATATTTTCTCCTCTCGCCTGAGTTTTGAGAAATCAATCCAATTTTTTTCTGTTTTTTCTTGGCGACGTTTCTTCTTGTTTTTGCCCAACCTATATCCCTATTTCTACACCGCTGTTTGAAAAGCTCCTTTGCCGTTGGTAAGCTCAAAATGCTCTTGTTCTTTTATTATCACATTCTCTATTGGAGTTCGTTTCTTTTGAAACCATACAAACACTCTTGTTTTCTTTTCCCTCTTCTTCACCCAATTTTGATTTCGAGCTCAAAAACCCCTTATTTTCAAACCTACGTAAGCTCGAGATGCTTTACCTTTGTGAGTTGAATCGGACTCGTTCGCTCCTGCATTTTCCAGGTTCTTCTCCAAATCCTTTCCGTATGCAAGTAGCTGCTGAGAGAAGCATTTGGAGAGCAAAATGTTTGTTTTTTCTTCGTGCTGATTAGCTGAATGAGGTAGAGAAATATGTGCTTTGAGATGGGTTTTTGAATTATATCATGTTTCGAGCTAAGTAACTTATGATGGGTCTGTTTGTGATATGGGTAAGTGAGCTTAATCATAGTGACAAAAGAAATGTGTTTTGGGCAATCGTCAGGGGTGGTTGTGCAGTGCATTGTTGCCGTGCCGTGTATAGTGTATGTTAGCTAAAGCGGCTGCAAGTAGTATAACGAGTTGATTCTGATGCAATTAGTTTTTAGTCTTTAAGACGAGTGGTTCTGTGGCTTTGGTGTGATGTCCTGCCATGTCTATGTAGCTGTAGGTTCGAAGGAGATTTGGTATTGTTTTCACTTTATGCTGGAGTGAATGACAACCGGTGCTCTAGAAATCTTCATTTGGTCAAAGCAAAAGTTTGTAATCGTGCCGATCCAACCGCAAGTTGCAAGCCTAATGACATGTCTTTTCCTGCATTATTTTGTGTAGCGAAGGTTGGGATACCGGAGTTTTTTGCAGGGTATTGGCTGAGGGGTTGAAGGCCGTGTTGCCAAGCTCGAGTCTAAGATTGGCAACTTCAATAGGTTACTTGTTTCCCGCACACTTAAGCTCAAGAAACTCGGCGTCCCTTGCAAACATGTAAACTGTCTTTCCCTGGATCATTGCTCTTTCATCTTTCTAACACTACTTTTTCTCTCGTATATGCAAAAGTGCGGACATGGCACTACTCAATTTTCACCCTTCACATGACTTTGAGACTCTTTACTAGTAGAAGGTGGCATGTTTTATTCATTAATGATCTGGAAACAAGTCATTATATAGGTGAAGTATTGACTAAGTGCATAGTCTTGCTCTACAGTCTCCCCATCTATAGTTTCTTCATTTGGAAGACTGGAACTAATTTGTTTTGTAGATTTTACTTTGATGGCTAGCCTTTTTTATATAGGGATACCAAAGGAAAAGAAAAAATAAAATTCTACAGTGACTATGGTCCATCGAATAGACTAAATATGTTTTGTGTCATTTGCATAATGGTGAGGAGCCAAACATCTATTGTATTTGTGAGGCATGCTTTGAATATATATTGATAGATGAAATTGAATTTTTCAACACTATTGAAAATTAGTGCATCTAAAATTGATCTTTTTACCTTTGAAGTTGATTGGAAATTGTCTGAGCTTATTGCCAAGTGTGCATGCAGTAGTAACTTTATTGGAAACTTTTTGATAAAGATTAATAAGGGGAATAGTTGCTCCATCCACTAAGGTCTATCATTTGGTTGATCTCAAATGACATTAGTTGGACCACTTATAAGGACATTCCACTTTCTTTGTGAAGAGTTCCTAAGTACTTGTTTGGTTTTGCAGAGGAAGCTGATATTGAAGTATGCCCACAAATATAGGCTTGAACTATGGAGACCCAAAGCTGCACCCATGAAAGCTTAAGAGCGGTCTGCAAAAATTGCCGTAGTTGGCAACAAAGAGAAGGTTGAGAAAGAAAGGAGAGAATAAAGCTGGTCTGATAACTTTGCTTGTATGAGGAGAAGGTGCTAGACCTAATTCTTTATAGAATTAGGAGGGAATAAGTGCGAGTGATTGTGTTTTCAAGATGTTTGTTTTGTAATTCATCAGGAGGGAACTTGGAAGAGCGTACTTGCATATTCTCGAGCAATCGTAAGGGAGAGATGTAGAGTGGAGTTCTAGAGAGATTGCGATGGTGTTTGTATTTTCATCTTAACAATCTGATTCTGAGAAAAAAAAAATGTATATCTTGGTGGGCATTACTTTTTTAATTGAAATATTTCCTAATCGTACTTGTATTTTCACTTATTTTCATCTCAACAATCTGATTCCGAGAAAAAAAAAATTGTTATCTTGCAAGTATGGTGTCTTCATCAATTTGTTGTTAACATTCAAATGAACGGGCACACGGTGAAATTATTTCTCTTCATAAAAGAGATCCTATCTGTCATTGAATCGTCATTTTTACAGGGTGCTATCATGGGCCCTCTCATGACCATTGCCGTGATTGCTCTAAAGGATTGGTACACTGAATTTGATCTACACGAACCAAAGGAAAAGCATGACTAGAATACTTGATCCAACTCTCTGCATTGCTTGAATTGGGAGCAATGCACGCGCGAAGAAACCCAGAGAAGATCCCCGAGAATCAGAACACGCAATGCACGCGCGAACCGGGGTCCGTGCGATACGGGACGAGGATGTGGCCGGGTATTGTGTCGTGGGACTACGGAGTAAAAGAGTCCCAAGGATCTTCAACCGGCCGAAGGTTTGCTGTCGGCTCCAAGCGGCAGACAGGCCACCCTGGACGGGTGCCCGCTGTTGACTCGGATTATGGAGCCATTGAAAACACTAGCGTTAAAAACTACTACTACTAGTCTACTACTAAAGGGAGCGACCGACAAGACCGCGCGTTTCTCACCTATAATTGAACCGCCATCTCCACGAGCACCACATGCCCGGCGGCCTGGAGCTGATGTCGACGAACGAGAAGAAGAGACAGTGGTTGGAGCTTGAGAAAACCCTAGCGCTTCGTGGTACCATTTTTACAGCGTGTGAATCTGGAGCAAAGCGTCCCCCGCACGCTTATCTTGACCCGGGCGACGTCGTTTTGTCGAAGCGGTGTTATTCCAAATGTTCATTTTGCACGACGTTCGAAATCATATATGTCAACTACTCAAACCACTAACTGCTTTTAAGTTTTTTTTTTTTTTTTTGTAAAACCTTAGGGAGCATTGGCTAAGCCTTTGAAAACAGATTTTTGACAAATCTAGACAAAAAAATTTATTCTAAATTAGCGATTAAGTATTTGAAAACAGACCTTTGGAACTCCTTCACGAACATCATCTCGATCTGGACTGTTAATAACAACTAGGCTCTCTCCATTGGAAGTAATATCATCATACATTGCGAGCTCTTCTTATGTTTGGAGCATCAAGGTCCCTGCGGCTGAGAGACTCTTCTTATGTACGGAGAAAACTCTTTTGTATGAAAGGAGACATTATGTCTCATGTCAAGTGTCAAGGGGGACGGAAAGAACATCGCTTTGTGCACCCTCGTGGAATCCTTAAGGATCATTTTCCCGTGAGAGTTGTATATGACTCTGAGCTCTGTTTCAAATGCCAAGGTTGTCAATGGGATCTTGAATCATTCAAGGAGGTGGCCTGCAGCAAGATCAGATGCTCCGGTGTCTATTCGAGTTGAGGCTCTTTTCCCGAAATCCATGATGTGAAAAGCAGCCCAAAGGGACTTGATAGGAGTACAATAACATACAGCTATGGAAATCAGAATGGCGTTCCTCCTAAACGCGTGATTGGTTCCTCTCAACGCGTGGTTGGTTCCTCCTCTACCAAAGGGGTTTGATAGGCTCTTGTCCCGAAATCTACGGTAATTGGTTCATTCCAACAATGGCCAAGGGCCTTAGAAGAGACACATCCTTGAGAGAGAGAGAGAGAGAGAGAGTACAATACAGCTATAGAAATCAAAGTTTTTCTCAAAGTATGATTTGCAGCAAACCTAACTTTAGAAGTCAAAATGAAATACTAAGAGGGACACGAAAGTACTTAAGCCAACAAAGCAGAAACTCACTGCAGGAGCAAAACTCGAGAAAAACTGTAAAGATGTCCAACTAAGCTTATGAACAGCTTCTGCAGAATCTTCTAACACAACAAAATATTTTAAAACCATTCAATCCGACAAGAAAACAATGTAATTCGGCAAACAACCCCGCCAAATCCCCGTTGTAAGAAGTTCAGACAAATGTATACATACAGTGATGACTTATCATCAAAGATCCTATGAGAACACTTAACAATTCAGAAAATCCCAAATCAAAGTTTAGCTATGCTGGGGCACACACTCTCAAACATGTGTCCACGGAATCCACAAAACCAGACCTATCTCTCTCACTTGCTTGCCGAGCCAAAGCGATGGCGCTGCGGGGGCTATTACTTAAAGATAAATTACTTGACACGGAGCAATGTATTGAATAGAACTCGTTGCTGCCTGAACTACAGACCCAGTAGCCGGGCGAATGACTTGCACGTCCTGCATGCAAAATACAACGTTAATTGACTGTAGACAGAAAAATAAAAAATGAAAATCTTTTACGGACGAACAGAGCATGAAAATCTACTGCCCCAGCAAGGCTGTTACAAACGAGATTGTCGAACTGCTGTTACAACGTCGATCGACCAATATCTGATTTTGAAGCCATTGTTGAACCGAAATCACAACTAGCATCCTAGTTGGGGGTTGTGGGTGTGTGGAGGTGTTTTTTTATGGAACTGCACTGAATATGAGCTGCTTCCTTATACGTACCGTAGGAACACTATGCGGAGCACTGTATTGAGTAGAATTCGTTCCCTGGTAACGAGACAGAGCTTTGTATTGAGTAGAATACGTTGCTCGCCCCAAAACCACAGACCCAGTAGCTGGGTAAGAAGAATTACTTGCACGTCCTGCTTGCAAAATACATCGTTAATAGACCGTAGACAAAAAAATAAAAATTGAAAATCTTTCGACGAACGGAGCATGAAAATCTACTGGCCCCAGCATGGCTGTCACAAAAGAGATTGTGGAACTGCTGTTACTTCAATTGACCAATATCTGATTTTGAAGCCATTGTTGAACCAAAATCACAACTAGCATCCCGGTTGGGGGGGCATGGGTGTGGGTGTGTGGAGGTGTTGCTTTTTATGGAGCTGCACTGAATATCCGCTGCTTCCTTATACGTACCCGTAGAAACATGATGCGGAGCGCTGTATTGAGTAGAATACCTTGCTGCCAAAACTCCAGACTTAGTAGCCGGGTAAGAAGAATGACTTGCATATCCTGCTTGCAAAATACAACGTTAATCGACCGTAGACAGAAAAATAAAAATTGAAAATCTTTCGTGGACGAGCGGAGCATGAAAATCTACTGGCCCCAGCATGGCTGTCACAAAAGAGATTGTGGAACTGCTGTTACTTCAATTGACCAATATCTGATTTTGAAGCCATTGTTGAACCAAAATCACAACTAGCATCCCGGTTGGGGGGGCGTGGGTGTGGGTGTGTGGAGGTGTTGCTTTTTATGGAGCTGCACTGAATATCCGCTGCTTCCTTATACGTACCCGTAGAAACATAATGCGGAGCACTGTATTGAGTAGAATTCCTTCCCTGGTAACGAGACGGAGCATTGTATTCAGTAGAATACCTTGCTGCCAAAACTCCAGACTTAGTAGCCGGGTAAGAAGAATGACTTGCATATCCTGCTTGCAAAATACAACGTTAATCGACCGTAGACAGAAAAATAAAAATTGAAAATCTTTCGCGGACGAGCGGAGCATGAAAATCTACTGGCCCCAGCAAGGCTGTTACAAAAGAGATTGTGGAACTGCCCTCGTGATTCGCTGAGTTCGTGTGAGGCTGCGATGTGCCGGCGACGGGCTGGAGAGAGGCCGGCGAGGTCGCGGCTACCCCGGCGACCGTCACCGGCCAGTCACACGACCTCGGCGAGTCACCGCGACCAGATCTGGGTCGCGCGACCTCCGGCGACCCAGATCTAGGTCGCCGCGACCTCCGTGAAGGGCCGCCGGAGGTCGCACGACCAGGCGGCCCTCAACGGGAGTCACTCACGCGACCTCGCCGCGACCCAGATCTGGTCGCCGGAGGTCGCGGGACCAGGCGGCCCTCACCGGGAGTCGCTCGACCCAGGCAGCCGTTTGCATTTTCCTAAAATGCTTTCCAATTTACCAAAAGTAATTTGCATTTTGAAAAATTCCTTTTAACTTCAATCCTTTACATTTTCCTGGAGGGTTTCCCCAAAATTCCAACCCAACGCATCCAATATCGGCTCAGCTAAGAGGGAAAGGACCAAAACAGATCAAGGATGGGTTCTGATTTCACCTGACTTTCGGCGCTGGTTACTCTGCCCGCTCATCTTCTTCGATCGGAGACGGAGACGGAGACGGAGCCGGAGACGGAGACGGAGATGTGGGTAGCTTTTGAGAGAGAGAGAGAGAAAAAAGGGCAGAGGGGAATAGGCGACGTCGTATAATATTACTCGGCAATCTAGAAACCAGACAAAACAACGAAAGGACCCACCATCCGCGTCGAACGACCCGGTCGTTGGTAAGCCTACGCTTCCGGAAATGGTTTCAGTTTCTCCATGGCGTGTCGCTTTGTTTTCTTATTTCGTTTTTTTATGTCAACAAATGAAAGAATGAAGTGTAAGATCTTCATCGAATAGAAAGATTTTAAAGAAAGAACCAAGGGGATCTCTCCCAAATATGTGATTCGCTTTTGTAATCTAGGTCTTAAACGATTGCCTGGGGGAGGCAGGATAGTTTCGAAGGCAGAAGCTTTTGGAGCATCAATGTCCCTGCAGCTGCGAGCTATTCTTATGTTTGGAGAAAACCTTTTCATATGAAAGTAGACATTAAGTTTCATTTCAAGTGTCATTGGGGATATGGAAAGAATATCTCTCTATGGTAGAAGCCTTCGCACCCTTGTGGCATCCTGAAGGATCATTTTCCTGTGAGAGTTTGTCTATGACTCTGGGATCTCTTTCAAATGCCAAGGTTTGCAGATGGGATCTTGAAACATTCATGTGACGAAAGAGGATGCGTGTCAGTCCCTGACCGCTCTAGTGGACGTGGCGTTCATATTTAGTCACGCATTCAAGCGCATTGACAAGGGCAACATAGACCTGCTCCGGGCAATTATCTGGTCCAGGCTTGTCGTGGAGGTAGATGACATCCAGAGTGAAGAGCTTTTGGTTAACTGGCCACTGATGCTGAGGCTGTATGGATGATCTGCTGTATATGAGAATCTGACGCAACAGAAACATCGGAGCCACGTTAGATCTCGATAAGAAGGAAAAGCCATAATATCGCTGGTACGAATAGATGTTCCAAAAGGGACAAAAAGAAGAATATGAGTTCCTTTTTACACCGAATCTTTTCTTATAGGAGGTGATAAAAAAGGACGTGAGGTTAAATGGCAGAAAGAAATCTAGCAGTTTAAAAGACTTGGGCCCTAACAAACAAGAAAAGAGTCTTTGTAGACATTTGGGCAACTTACTAGACTGCAAAGCAGCTCTATGTACGTATTAATAGAAGTGAAACTGATAGAGATGCCTAGGCATTGATTAAGCAAGAGGACAAGCACCTATTGTTCGGTACAATTCACCAGCCATCACTTAACATCCTGAAAATTCTATTTTGCACACAAGATATCTTCGCTTCATGAGCTGCGATTCGGAATAGCTGCATTAAATCTGCATGACCACAACCTGAGGTAGCTGCAAGACTACGAACTGCAGCCGCTGCAAGACTACGAACTGCAGCCGCTGCAGACTCTACATCGCTACTGAACTCCTTATGGAGCTTCGAAATCAGAAAGAAGGGAAAAAGATCAAACAAGTAATCATATATGTAATATTAAACAAAAGGGTTTGACAATTCAAAGCTAGCTTTGTCTTGGTTTGGCTACGTGCTTGATCTACATAGTTACTTTGAATGTTCACTGCATCTTGAGTTACGTAAGGATACTTGCAACAATATCATACAGCATTCCAAAACACAGTCATATTACAACATCATGGTTGTACTAAAAGCAGCTCTGGGCTAAAAGTATCCGCGTTAGGATCTGCACAATGTAATTTCGGGCTTTGTTATTGTATTTCAAGCACGCATACAAGTATGAAATGGCTCTCCCTCTCATCAATCAAACACCCCAGCTCCCTGAGGCTATTCTAATATAAATTAGCTACAGCGCTTCATGCCTTGGCAGCAGTAGCAGGCACGTTCACCGTTTTGACATCATAATTTGGTACTCAATTCCACCTCTGCACATTCCCCGACAAGTGAACAGCTAAAGACACAGACATGAATGGTCAGACAGGAATGCTTTCTAACAAGTATCAGTGGTCCAAGTACTATCCGATGGAGGCATTCTGGGGTGTTGGGTATTTTTCTATGATTCTGTACGCATGGGTTTCCCTCTGGCTCAAACTATGCAGAACATGCGATCACAAGCATCAGTGTTTCCATTCAAGAACTTCTCAGTTTGAGTGTACAAAGAGTTTATGCATGTGACGTCCAAAATTAAGCAGGAACGTCAATCATCCATGAGAAACACAATATCTTAAAATCCTATGATCGCATGCAATCTACCAAAATTCATTGTAAAAACAGCATCAAGCAAGCACGTTTACAGTCCTTGTCATGAAAAATTAGCTAAAAGGAGAGAAAACCTAGAGTCCAATCCAAAAGTAATTTTCGGTGGCTGCAGGGAATCGGGCGTTCTATCCCAAAGTCATTTCCGCTTCTCAGCGACTTGCGTAGCTCCAATATGCTAGCATTCGAAAGAAGAATCGGATGGGGAGCACAAGCAATCGAAACCCAGATTTCTAAGAAGCAGCCGACAGATATGCTCCCGCACCTCTGCACCTCCATCATTCTCCCACTTCCAATACAGGACATGTATTTTACTCTACTGATCTAGCGATCTTCGAATTCAAAAACTATATTGAGCAAATCACCTCATTCTAGAGGGAATCAATTCAACCCCAAAACGCACCGAAACACCAAGGTCAAGCCCATTTTTATCTTGAAATCTAGGACCACTTATAATCGTCGATCCCCTCTTTTTTCTGTCTAAATGCATCCCCTTAAAACCGAAAAGAGAAAGGACAAAAGGGCCGCCCTAAGCAATTCAAGATTCCATTAAAGATGTCCCTTTAAGAAAAGAAAACAAAATCATCAACGGATCAAACGTTGGATCTGCGCACCACCAAACATGTCGGGGTCTCAAACAACGACTAAATCGCAAATCCACCACACCATACCCATATGCCTTTTTCAACTACTTGCCTCCTGATTTGGCCTATTTACGAGGATCTACAACACACTCTTGCTCGGTGGCCTATATAGATTCTCTCTCTCTGTCTCGATCGATCTCCGAACAGAAAACGTAAATGTCATGGAGGTAACGATGGATGATGTTGGGTCAGTCCGTAAACTGTAAAACCGCATGTTAAACAACACGGCGCCCCCAATTTTCCTGACGCTTTGACAAGATGGACAAAAAGAGAGACAAGAAAACATGCCTTTTTGACCACCACAAAAGAGCCTCTAAAAGATAGAATTAGATCTCAGAGATCCTTTCTTGGCTCATCCTCGCCCTCTCGAAGATCCAGAAAACTCTCGTCCTTCGGATCGTGCCCACTTCCCAGTACTCCTTAGTGGTGCCGCCAAGTCCACCTCCGCCCTCGAAAAAGAAAAAGAAAAGAACAGAGCCCAGTGCACCACAGCTTCGATCCATTATAGAAACACAGCACAAACAGAGAGAGAGAGAGAGAGAGAGGCGGCGGTACCTGAGAACGCGCTGAGGTGGCGGGAAACATCGTCATCTATCAACAGAGAAAAGTTTCAGAGCTCATCAAGAAGAAAATCATGAAATCAAGGAGCGAGCGAGCGAGCAATGATGATGGGCTAGAAACTTCAACCGGGCATCCTCCAAACCAATGGTAACAAATCCAAATGGCTTCACCTATGGAGGGGAAAAGGAGAAAAGACGGGAAAGAAAGAGAACAAGAAAATCTCTGGCCAGCTCTGGTTAAATTTCAAGAAACATGCTGGAGAAGAAGAAGAGGAGGAGCTCAAGGCACAGCGACCGAGATGGCTCGTTTTTTTCCAAGACGAATCCACATGAACAGCACCCTTGCTGTTCATCTGCTCAGGTATCGAAATCATAAGTAAGAAGAATCTCTCTCAAATACGACAAAGAGAGATGAAGCACAGTTCTCAGTAGCAACGAAGTAATTCCAGAAAACTTCCAAAAGATTTCGTGTTAAATCAGCTCTCTTTCTCGAGAGCAAATATGCATAGCCATGCTCGACGGCCGCTGAGAAAGGAGGAAAGACGTCAGACGACACGAAGGAATTCTGATGAAGATTGTTGCATCACCGGGAAAGTCCCGACTTCGAAGCTGAAGGGCATTTGCTTCGCCGACCGACCTCCGGTTCGAATCCGGGATTAGCTCCGAGTCCGTCACAAGACTGCAAATCACACAATGGGACGTTGTTCAAGGAAGTCCTAAACTGCAAATGTAGAAATTGCGATAAAACTTGAACAAGTTTTGGGCGGGCAATCTGAGTGAATTTGGACAGGGTCAGAAATGGCCTTCAGAACTGTTCGAGTTCTCAAGGGAAAATGTCTAATTTTGTCTAAGATGGAGGGCTCTTTCGCGAAAATTCGAAGTTTGAAAAATGTAAAACACGTCTAAAACTAGTTGTCTATAGTCTGTTTTGGACCACAAAAAAATCAAATAAAAAGTAATTATAAATTGTTGTAGGACCAGTTACTTTAAGAATATGTGACTTACAATAAATTGTTATTCTCACAATAATTTAAAAACTATCATATTAGCAAAATCCATTAATATTTGTTTCAAATTTTATCAGAATTGTCTCACAACAGGAACTGGATTTGAGTATAGCGTCTTAATTGGTTGTCCGTGTTAATTGGGCCACAATTTAGGGAAATGACCTTAATAAAAGTTAAATGGGACTTCTCTTAAGCTTTAATTTTCTATTGAAATTATTCAATTTGGAGTTCATTTGGTCATTCAATTGGATCAAAACCTAATTAGACAAAAATAGGGAAAAAATAGAGAAGTATCCCTCTTGGATCACTAAGGGCACAAATGATAAACATTTTGTTTCAAAAATCGATTTATGATCATAAATTGATTTTTTTATTTCTATTCCCAAATGAAATTGTGAGAAAAATAAGGAGAATCTCTTCCTGTACATGGGCACAATTCCTTTCTCTTGTGGATGACGACTCCCTAGGGCCTCCGTGGAAAGCTGTTAACCAGCGGGATGCTGGTCTGTCTATTTCTGAACAAGTTTTCTCTCTCCCTTCGTCATGTTTGAGGTTGCCAGCTTTAGATATTAGTCATAGCACCGCCAGATACCAAATGTTTAACGATAGATTTCTTGAGGGCTTTGTAACATGCAGTTGTCTAGTCAATTGCAAGCTCTCTCAGGAAATGCACACGAGTTACACAATGCGCTAGTATAGACATAAAGATAAAACCCTCGACCTGAAAGGGTTGATCGATACTTTATCTTTCCATCGTAGTAGATCGATAGATTTCTAATTCTTTCCAAAGGATTGACTTGTCCAAATGATTTTTCGAGTAGACCCTTTGTGGAAGGAGGATTACGATGCTTGCGTGCCCATGTGGTCAAGAGATCATAGGAATATTCCTTCGAGAAATTAAGTAGTGATCCTCAAACCACTTATTTTGTAATTCCCATAACATATCTCCAATGTCCGGACGCCCGACATGATAAATGCACATTTGTAAAACCACTTAAATTCACAAGAGAAAGAGGAGACCTGGTATAATACGAATTCCAGGTGGTACAACATCATGCAAAGACGACAGACTCCCAGGAATCCTTAGAATCAGGCTTGAGTATTGACTGAGCAAACGAAGGGCACTCTTAACAACAGTGAGGGCAAATTCATAACCGCATCTTGCAAACAATCTATACCACTTTCAATTAATAGAATCAGGCTGGAGTCCAACATGCACCATCTTATTTTCACAAGCTATCAATCTGTCTTCCCCATTTGTATTACCAGTCCGCATAGCTACAGTACTTCAAATCGAGCGAAACGGGCGCGATATCATCCTACATTCAAAGCATGTTATGTGACAACCAAGTCGAGATACGTGCTTCCGAGTCATATTGACAGTGAAGCAATGACAAACAACCCATTCAAGATATACAGTAGGAGTAGGAATATGTATGTGGCAGATTTAAGCATGGCAAGTGGATCCTTAGTTCGGAATTATTCCCACTTCACTCATGCACTGAATCCCCTGCTAAGAGAGCTCCAGGGACCAGATGGAATGCGAGCACAAGTTTCGCCTGATGCCTCGGTCATTTGCTCGGTCTGGATTCCAGCATTGCACATGTTTGCAAAGGAGCGCATGTGCTTCAACCCGTATTCAGAGAGAGATCCACAATGAGTCTCAAATGTTCTCACCTGCATTAAGCATTGGCATCATCACACTAATCAAGACTGCAAAGAATGAATACTCAATCGTTGTGTCAAAAAATCCCATTCCCCCAAGTGTAAAATTTAAGATCAATAATATAAAGAACAAATCGAACTGACATAGTAAAAGGTTCACAATGGCAATGCAAATGTCAGCATCACGGAAATATATCAAACATGTGTTGGTTGAGAGGTCATGAGGAAGTAATTACCAGGCTTCTCAGGCAAGTCCAGTCATCAACAAGAGGTTGTCCCGCAGGTCGAACAGCATTCAGCACCTCTGGACCCTTTTTAATTCCAAACAAGAGCTTTCCAATTAGTTTGACACTGTGATCTATATGCATCCGATGAGAAATTGCCTCAAAAAATTGCTTCTGCGCTTCGAGTTTCCTAGAAGAGTCTTCAGGAGCTTCAAGGAACTGAAACAAAGGCGGACGCAAAATCAGATTTGGTTATAAGGCTCACACAACTGTTACATGAGGGCAATTGACAACACCGAATTTATTCTTTATATAATGAAAGAAGAATAAGAAGATGAGTTGAAAGGAACAGACGTAATTTTTCACTTACTTTTGTGTCAAAGGTCAAAGCTGATGGCTACACTCGACTTCTCTAGTTAAGGAAGTCCTTTTACTTCTACTAACACTTTCAGCAAAGTAATATGCAGATTAACCAATTATCAGAAATCCATTGATAGACCTATGGTTCTACAGTTCCATTTTTTGCCGGACCACCCCTCAAGTTTCTTCAAAAGGCTATATAGTAATCCCTTTTAGTAGCTCTTCATTCGATTGATCTTGTGATTCTCATTAGGGAAACAATCTAAGAGAGGTTGCAATTGACCAGACAGCTGCATGTGACAAAACCCTCAAGAATCTATCCTTAAACATTTAGCATCTGGTGGTGCCATGACTTAAATCTAAAGCGTGCAGCCTCAAACATGACAAGGGAGAGAGAAACCTCGTGCCAGAAATGAAGCAGACTGGCATCCCGCTGGCTAACACCTTTCTGAGGAGGCCTTAGGGAGTTGTCATCCACAAAAGGAGAGTTATCATTTGCAGGATTTGTGCCCATGTACAGAAAGAGATTTTCCTTACTTAACCCTATGTCACCAAATTGCATGACATGGGAACCATATGCAGTGTTGTCATTAGCTGTCCTCTTTTTCACCTGCATATGCCAGCCCAAAGAAATACCATAAGATGAGAAGAAGAAGCACAGAGAGAAAGTGAAAAGCAACTGAAGCAGTCCAGGCAATATAAGAAGTAACTTCTTCCATGTGCTTGCACTGTAGCACTGTATGAATACTTAACCAAGAAATGTACTGCAAAATAGTACTCCCTTGCTAAAAGACACTTGGGAGCTCAGTTGCCTGATGGAAGCAAAATTTCTCGACAACGAAAGGTAGAATAAACATTGGTTTCTTCCTAATTGCTCCACACAATGAGGTAGAATTCTACCTCCCTTTGACAAATTCATACAAAAGGAAACTAAACTAGCATCCCCTTTGGAACTATGTTTATTGGCCCATGAAACAGAAACCGTAATTGTGGATCAGAAAATACAATATCACTTCTGCTTCACTCACTCCTACTTAGTAATCAAATATGAAAATCCAATTTCCTTTCTTTTCTTTTGTATTCTCATCCCCTAGAAAAATCTTCCTTTTTCCCATTAATTCAATCTGCCAAACACAACGCCCAGCAAATTCAGATACTCACGTGCAGACCGAACTAATACAAGGAATTAGTACTACTCTTTGTCCATTAAGTAATGGCAGAGCAAGGAAATGTACGAAAATAGCCCATATGCAATCGTTTTAACAGCATCAATGAGCTAAGTTACAAGAGGCAATATAATTGAAAATCTCCTTCCTTGGCCCCACCACAGGACTTTCTATTCAAATCATTATTCGATTTGCAAGAATTATCATTGTTTTGTTTCCGATCCAAATTCCAGAGTTCCGAAATCGTAATACGTCGGAATTAGAATTTAAGAAAAATTCTTCACTAGTTGTTGATTACGAAACCATCAAACACAAACGATTAAGATTGGGTCAATTCTAGTGATATTACCTATAAAATCCAATTTCCTTTCTTTTCTTTTGTATTCTCATCCCCTAGAAAAATCTTCCCTTTCCCCATGCAAATTCAATAAATTCGACCGACGTAAAGGGAAAAAGGTCGTCGGATTCGAGCTGCGGCCCAGCAAAATCGGGAGAATCACCTGGTGACGGTAGTTCCAGTAACCGTTGGATCCGGCGATCAGGACCGCCCACCTCGTCCTGACGGAGTCGTCGTCGCCGGAGCGGAACAACCTCGAGGCGTCGGACGGCAGCCCGATGACGTCCCCGGCGACGTTGCGGCTGGCGGCGGCGTGGCCGGCGGAGATGTAGAGGAGGACGAGGAGCGCGGCGGCGGCGGCGGCGAGGCGGATCATGGCGGCGGAGGAGAGGCGGATCATGGCGGCGCTGCAGGTGGGCCGGGGGCTTGCTTGCGATTACGTCGAGCCGATGGTTGGATAAAGCGGTGACTGGTGGGTGTCAGAAGACCAAGGAGTAAACGTCGAGAAAAGATAGAAGGGAAATAGGAGAAGAAATTTTGTATTCTCTATATATAATTTCTATTATGTACAGAGTGTATTTAATTACAAAGAAAGAGATTAATAAAGGAAAATAAATATTCCCCTATCTTTCTAATCCTAAAATAAACATGATTCTCTATCTATCAACAATTAGATACGATTTGATGAATAATATCTTTCAATAGTGGGCTTGCTTGCTATCTGTGTCTAGATACATTTTGGAGGATGGTGATGGGAACTATTTTCATCCTCTTTTGGAGCAGATAATTGTGTGGAAATAGATGAGAAATATCTCAAGGAAACCAACACAAAAGGTCAAGGAAAGATTCCTTTCTCTGATTTGTTTTCAATTGGCTTTATGGGCGCGCCAACCAAATATAAAGCAGTTTAGCCTAAAAGACTATGAAGAGAATGTAAAGACTATTTGGTAAATTCTGCTTTGAAAAGCAACTTTGAGAGAAATATTGTTTGATAAAAAAACACATTTGCAAAGGCCATTTCGTGATTAATCTAAATTTTTTATTTTTTATTTTTTAAAAAATTAAAAAATAATGTTTGCAACTTTTTTAATTTATATTTGACAGCAATTTTAAAGATGTTGTGTAAATAATTTTATTAAAATTAAAATTCATTTTTTTTGCTAAAAAACATCAAATAGAAAAAATTTACGTGCTCTCTTTCTCAATTAGAATAATAATACTTTCATTACAATAAAAACATGATAACATATATTTTGAGGAAAGAAGCTCATTATCCTTAAAAATTACAAATATCCTTAATTACTTCATAAATTCATAGTTATGCCATATCAGATGCTACATTATCATTTGAAAGATGTGAAGAACAGTTTGTATAGCAATACAACATTTATGGTCACGTTTTAAGCAATTGCTAGAATCATCATGAGAGTTTGCTTTTTGCTTAGTAAAACTCTGTTGCAATTGGAAACACACTAGTGCACAAAATATGCTGTCTCTTTTCTAGAGATATCAAGTGAAAAACAGCAAGCCGATTACAGCTAAAGGAAGACATAATTAAAGCATTTTGCCTCATTGGGATTCCTTTCCTGGTACAAACTCACATCAGTTTTTCATGTTGGCTTTGCATTGTGCTATTACTAGGCTTTCTTCTGTATTGTATACTGCTCACTGAACTGTTCTCTTTTGAATCCAAAAGATAAGCAAGGGTGGCTTAAAATATAATTAAACTCTAGCAAAAAATTGAGAATAAACAGTGGGCATCTAACTTTTAAAATAATGCACTCTAGAAAAGGACCAGAAGAGTGTTTCATTCTAACCTCGAATATTCACAAGTAAATCCTAAGGGCCCAACTTCTACTCCAAGACAGCGAAGTTAATTTTTAAATCCCATGCTTACCCAACTTCTACAAACGAAAAACTTCGGAAAATACTTTTCTCACAATCTACAGAACATTGATTATGTGTTTAATTGACAGTCTTTAACTAGCACATCAGATCAAAATTGCACGTGATATAAGTATTTGATGACAAGATACTTAAGTTGCTAAGGTATTTCAGAAATCCTCAAACTCCATAGCTAAAGAGTTGCAGAAAAGTTGCAGAAGAGGAGAATTTAGATAACAATGGTGTAATGAACAGTTAGCACATTTACAATATTTCCTTCTACATGGGTCAAACCAATGACTTTAAGCATCCAAGACATGAAGGCAACTTATCCAAATACAAGTAAAATTTCAACAGCTATAGCAACAAAAGGTAATGTTTCCTAGCACAATTCTACAAAACAGCCTACGTGCCAGGCTTGACCCAACATTGTCCATTATTAAGAGTAAAATTATGCTGTAATCCTGCCTCCTTCCTATATAGGATGACTGTAATAAATGACAAGGAACATCCAGAGGCTAACTTAAATGAAACAAAAGGAATTTTACAATTACGGTGAATGATCCACAACCTCTTCACCGTTTTCCAGTTACTCTCTTCATCCTCTCCATCCAGCAAAACCGTATCAGCACTGCACCGGCGTCGTCTCAATACCAATTCACCTACCGTAACAAGACACAGCCAGAAGCCAGAAGGGAACGAAGAACAAGGAATATCCGTCTCTTCCCATTTCCTCCAATTCTCAGCTAAAACAGAACCCATCCCACTTTAACTAAGACAAGTCACATCAGCACCTAGAGTTCCCCCACTGTTTCTCGGAGCAGCAGCATCATCTCGAAAGCACCTCCACAGCAAAAAAAGGCAAACGAACCGGAAGCATTCAACCACCCACAAAGCAAAAATCAAACACCACCCACCACTGCCATTTCCCTCAAATACAAAATAAAAACAACATCCTTGACGCAAGCGCTCCCGCAACGAGTGGACTCAAAACGGCACTCGAAGACCTAATCCCGCACGACAAGGCGCGGCACGACACATTCAGGACGCCATTGCACAGAACGACGTCCACAAGCTCGAACAATCGCGTCCGATTCACATGCGGACCAAGTGGTCGATGATATCGACGACGACAACGACCATACCTTCGAGAGGGAGAGGCGGCAAAGGCTTCGAGCAATGCGGCAGGAATCGAGTGGAGCGGCGGTGGCAATAGGTGAGGGAGTCCCACCAAGAGAAGAGCGTAGAAGCGGTTGAGGGAGAGAGTGATGGAAGGGTGGGAAGAGAAACGAGATATAGGGTTTTCTTGGTTTTTAAAATGGGCAAAAGTGGTTTTTCAATAATGTTTTGAGGACAAAATAGGTAACTTACCATTTTCATCAAATGAGGCCTTCAACATTCCGAAAATGTTGAAAGCTTCAGTTGAAGCTTTCAGCATTCCCAATGGTCGACTTTCACTTGAAAGCCCATTAAAAAATGGTTGTCAAACACCTCAATTTGGGGTGAAAGGGCTTTGGGGTTAAAAGGGCTTTCTAAATGCCCATCCAAATGTAAACGAGTCAAGTCGGACGTGATCCAACCCAAGTTAATCGATATGGTCTGTTTTGATCCATTTTTATATAATACAACTATAGTGAATATATTTGACCTACTCTTTCCAATCTAGCAAAAAGTTATAACTAAATTGAAGTGAGAGCATGAGATGAACAAGAGCGAGAGAGTATGAAAAAAGAGTCATAAAGATAGGTGAATCTTGTTATATGTTTGATTAGAGATTTCTCTATGAAAAATAAGAATTAGTGGGATTAAATAAATTATGAACCTATTTAACATTCATATTATTTTGCCATTATGAACTCATTTAAGACTCATTTACTAAATACATTAACCCATATAATAAGAAAGCCCATCATATATGGGTTAAGGAATTGGTGTATGACAAATTTTAATAGGTCTACTTTTAATAAAAATATATATTAATTGTTAATGCAAAAAAAAAAAAAATTGGCCAAGCATTGTTTGACAACTTAATTGATAGAATTCCTTACAATTAAAGTTTTAATAGGAGCATAGTTTATCTTATTACTTGGGCTGCATTTGCTTTGACTTTTGGGGGAAAGTTTCTAAAAAAATGCAAAAGACTTTAAGTTAAAAGATTTTTCGAAATACAATTATTGTTTGATAAATTGTAATTTAAAAGTGCATTATGAAACAATTTTGCTTGAAATGGTGTTTGAAAAATCAAGTTTTTTGAAGGACTTTTACTATTAAAAAAAAAAAAACAAAAGACTTTTACTATATTTTGTATTAAAAAAAAAAAAAAGCCTCAAACCAGCAAATGGCTTAGCGACCGATGGGCCAATTGAGCTAGATTTGGCACCACTTGTTGCTGAGGGTCACCGAGGTTGTGCGACCTCTAGCAACATGAAGGGAGGACATTTTATGGAATTATGAAAGTTTACTGATAGCAAAAGTAAAAGGGAAAAAAAGTGTATTAGCATTCCAAAAATACTCAAAACCCAAAGCAACTCTAGATCCGCCTTAGGTTAAAGGCCTTTCGAGCTTATGTCTTCCCAAAGCTCTCCAAAAAAATTGCCAAACACCACTGCGAAAGACCCAATTTTAGTCAACAGAGATGTCAACACTAAGTGCCAAAGCAAATAGTCAAAAAATGAGTAGAGCAAGGATGCATTTGACAATTTGCTTAATAGTAACTGATTTTATTTTTCTGTTTTCAAGAATAAATTTGGAACAAAAATCCATATAGTAAATTTTTTGTTCCCAAATGTTTATTTGGTAAATTTTTTGTTCCCGGAAATAGATTTGAAATAAAATCAATGAGTAAAAGAAAATTACTTTTTTGTTCTCGAGAACAATTCCAAAATCAAGTCAACCCAAATTCTTCTTTCTTTTTTCTCTTCTTCTTTTCTCCTTGTTCTTCTTCCTTCTCTCTTCTTCTACAAACGCCGCCGCCTTCGTCCATCGCCGCCAGTCGCCGATGACTGATTGGGTGAGGTTAGTGAGGCTCATCAATGGCTTGGTGAGCCTCTAGCGAGCTCGTCGGACCTCGCCTAGCCAAGGCTCGGCTGACGAGGTTACCAGCTCTCGTCTAGCCGATCACTGATCATCCCAAAGCCGGCAAATAACCAAAGCTTGAAAAAGAAGAGAAAAAAAGTAATAAAATTATTAAAAGATTAAAAGAAAATGATTTAGATTAGAAATTCTGAACATGGTACCAAATAAAATTATATTTTGGGAATTGAAATTTTGGACAGTTATCAAACGCTTTTAAATGCTTAAAAATTATTCCCAATAAAAGAATAAAAAAGAATCATTTCTTATTAGAAATTGTTCTCAAGAACAAAATAATTATCAAATGCACTCCAAGTGAGCAACTCAGTCCATGGGAAAAAGAGCACATTAGGTAGCAAAGTCAATAACCTTGGATGTTGTAACCATTTGTAGATAAATGTTACTAAATAGAAGGAGCCACATAGGGCATTTTTCAATTCTTAGCAACCGTTGATGTAATTGTCAATTGGAATTATAAATGTTTATCTTATATTTTTTGTGAAGGACCGCCAATCATTTTAAGAGCACATGTTGTTCATTTTTACTTTCAACATATTTTACTCTTCCAAATATAACTTACAATTGTTCTCAATATTTGTATTTTTAAATTGTTTATCATTTATACTCCTGTCCAAAAATCAACAAAAGACCATTCACATCATCTAACGATTCAAATTGATCCATCCATATTTTTAAGGGTATTCTACCCTTCATGGTGAACCATATAGAATTACGTGGAAGTATATGGGTGATCACGAGATTACAGGACTATGACAATGTGAGATGGATTACCACAGGCAGCCACTAATTAAAAAAGATTAATGGTATTGTAGAAAAGAAGTAGGCCTTGACACACTTGATCCACTCATTGGATGGGCAAAAGTTTGCATCAATGCTCCCCAATTCTTGAGATAAGTACACTAATGGTGCCATAAGTTGTGTACGGCGCTCACTTTGGTGCTAAAAGTTTCCGTTGGATCACTTAAGTGTCAAATCGGAGGAAAAACGATCACTTTGGTGCCACCGGCGAAAGATTTTGGCCAAAAGATTTCGGCCAAAATTAATACGTGGCTTTTTTTAAAATAAAAAAAAATCGATAGGCCTTTAAATGACGTCGTTTTCGGTCATCCTTAAGAAAACGACGTCGTTTTGCCGTCCTACATGGATGGCTTCACGGAAACGACGCCGTTTAGCTCACACGGGATTGAAATTAGGGTTTTCGCCGCTCTGCCACCGTCGTTCGCCCGCCGTCGCTCGGCCACCGTCGCTGCTCGGCCACCGTCACTCAGCCACTATTGTAGTTGCTCGACCAAGTGAGCGAGGAGAGACTAAGATTGTTGCAGGAAAAATCGAAGGCAAGGGTGGAGGAGGAGGAGGAAGAAGATGGGTCGAAGGTGCTGCTGGTGCGCTACTGCTGCTGGTGCGTTGCTGGTGTCGCTGCTAGTGTGCTGCCGGTGCTGTTGCTGGTGCCGTTGTTGGTGTGGGTCTTCGAGGAAGAAGAAGACACGAAGACAAGCCTCCCTAGGGGTGTGCATGGTCCGGGCGGGCGGTTCCCAAGCTAGAACCGGGAACCGCCCGCTAAGGACCGATTCCGAAAAATTGGAACCGGGATCCACCCATTTGTTGCGTGGATCCACCCGGAACCGGACCGCCGGTCCGGTCCGGTTCCCGGGTGGATCCATGGAACCGATTTTGACACAAAATTTTTTTGGTTTTCAACAAAAAAACAATTACGTGACATCAAAGCAAACCAAAGAAAGAAAAATCAAATTTAAGTACGTGGAACAAATATTTATTTGTTGTAATTATAAATGTATCTCGTAGATAAAAAAAAAAAAAACGCGAACAGATGGAATGCAACATTTTCCCATTTTCCTACTTGCAAATAACCATAGATGTTAAATTTTCTTTGACCAAAGGTAAAGGTTCCCTAAAGAGTGAGATGAGATGTAGGGTCTCTTAGTAATTTTCTTTTTAATATTAAAAAGGTTCCGGTCCGGTCCAGGTGGGCGGATCCACCCATGGAACCGGGAACCGGACCGGTTCCCTCAAGACCCGCCGGTTCCGGGCGGTTCCGATCCGGTTCCAGGCGGTCCGGGCGGATCCCGGGTATTTTGCACACCCCTAAGCCTCCCCGCTCTCTCAATTTGGGGATTAGGGTTTCAAAGTTGGGGGAAAGATGCCAAACGGCGTCATTTTGGTGTTTGGATGCTGATTCAACTCTTTGACGAGCAACGTCAGCTTCAAAAATTAATAAAAAAAAGACCACATCGGATTTCCGGCCAATTTCGTTGGCGTTGGCACCAAAGTGAGCGTTTTTCAAATTTTTTGCACTTAAAGTGATCCGACGAAAAATTTTGGCACCAAAGTGAGCGCCGTATACAACTTATGGCACCATTAGTGTACTTATCCCCCAATTCTCTGTTGCTCTTATTGGGGAGACAAGTGATTTGCCTGGCTACGAGGGTCTCTCGGCAAGGGGATCCCACGTTCCCTTATCTCTTTGTTATGGCTATTGATATCCATTCTAGGATGATTAATCAGGCTGCAGAGTTAGGGAAGCTCAAAGGCCATCTCACGTGTTATGAGATTAAAGCTGCGCATGGTAACATTCCTCAGCCCAAGAATTTATATTCTTTTCTTCCCCAAAACAAAAAAAGAATAGAAACTCGTTTGATAACGGCAAGTTA
The DNA here is from genome assembly GCA_017140615.1 of Eucalyptus cladocalyx. Lineage (NCBI taxonomy): Eukaryota > Viridiplantae > Streptophyta > Magnoliopsida > Myrtales > Myrtaceae > Eucalyptus > Eucalyptus cladocalyx. The sequence continues at coordinate 36,236,345 of CM029518.1, forward strand.
GTTTTTTGTTCCCGAGAATGATTTTGAAATAGAAATGAGAAGTAAAAAAAAAAGTTGCTTATTGTTCCCGAAAATAAGTTTCAGAAATAAGTGAATTTTTTTTTTTATTCATCTCTTGCTGCCGCCGCCGACCACCACCCCTCGCCGCTGCTGGCGAAAATAAAAAAACAGATAAATATAAAAAAAGAAAGTATTTTTTATCAATTTTTGTGTAGTTATCAAACGAGTTTTTTACACAGAAATTGTTCCCTAAAATAGAAATAAAAAAGAAACATTTCTGAAACAAAAAAACTCTTCCCCAGCCACCAAGACGTGTTACCATTCGCATTGCAAATGATATCTTAATGCTAACTGATGGGATGGGGCATTTTCCAGGCATTTTATCTGATTGTCTGACTTGAAATTGAGCCCCTAAAAGAGTGACATCATGCATCAGGTGGCTGGAGCTCTCAACTACAGGAGACGGTTCAATTAAGAGAGCCTAAAGTTGGTGAATTTGCTTGTATAATTACTACCATTGGTTTACCCCTTATTTCGGGAAAACTCTATGATAAGGACTGTAATATCCTATCTAATAAAGTTCTGTAGCAGAATCCGGAGTCCAAGTGCAACGAAATCGACATATGCTCGTAGACTTCACCTCATCGATTTGATTATCTATGGCATTGTCTCTTAATGGTGTGGTTTCTTTCATTCTCATGGAGAAGACTATTAAAAGAATTGTGAAGCGTTGCTCTGCTTTTGTCTGTTCAGTGACCTTAATCGATTCCTGCGTGAAGAAGCAGTATAGGTTTCGAAGGCAGAAGCTTTTGGAGCATTCAAGGTCCCTGCGGCTGCGAGCTCTTCTTAGATTTGGAGAATACATTTTTTATATGAAACATTTAGTCTCATGTCAAGTGTCGTTAGGGATGGAAAGAACCTCTTCATGGTTCAATACTTGGCACCTTTGTGGTATCCTGAAGGATCATTTTCCTGTGAAGTTGTCCATGACTCCGGGCTCTCTTTCCAATGCCAAGGTTTGCGGATGGGATCTTGGCCTGCAGCAAAGATCAGATGCCCCGGGTGTCCATTCAAGCCTCAATTTGCGAGGTTTTCTTGTTCCGAATTCAATGATGTTAAAAGGCAAGTTTGATAGGTCATCAGAAATGGGGCCTGTTGTAACAGTACCAGTTCACATAGATTCTTCGGTCATCGATGAAATCACTTGGCGACAAAGGAGAAAGAACACACAAAGAAAATGTGGCTACTTCGAATTTGAAGGGAACCATGTAAGGGTTGGTTCCCTCCAATCGTGAGAAGCAGCAATCTGTAGGCACCATGCAAAAGGTGTTCTGCTTCTCAATGTCAAACAAAACACCCGTGTCTGACTGGAGTGCCGATTCGCATACATCACAAGAGCAAGCACTTTCACTACACTGGAAACGAGAAACGAAAAACGCATCGAATGCGGACCCAAAAGTGACTCCGCGAATCCGATCCGCACGAGCCCAGCGCATCTGAGGGGATTAAACAGATCGAGTGTGAAGAGATCCAGAAAAGATCCCCCGAGAATCAAGACACGCAAGTGCACGCGCGAACCGGGGCTCGTGCAATACGGAGCGGGGATGTGGCCGGGTATTGTGTCGTGGGACTACGGAGTAAAAGAGTCCCAAGGATCTTCAACCGGCCGAAGGTTTGCTGTCGGCTCCAAGCGGCAGACAGGCCACCATGGACGGGTGCCCGCTGTTGACTCGGATTATGGAGCCATTGAAAACACTAGCGTAAGCTACTCTACTACTACTAAAGGGAGCGATCGACAAGACCGCGCGTTTCTCACCTGTAATTGGACCGCCATCTCCACGAGCACCACATGCTCGGCGGCCTGGAGCTGATGTCGACGAACGAGAAGAAGAGACGGAGGTCGGGGCTTGAGAAAACCCTAGCGCTTCGTGGTGCCATTTTTATAGCGTGTCAATCTGGAGCGAGGCGTCCCCCGCACGCTTCTCCTGACCCGAGCGACGTCGTTTTGTCGAAGCGGTGTTTTTTCCAATGTTCATTTTGCACGACGTTCGAAATCATATATGTCGCAATTGAAATTGTTTTTTTTTTCTCCTGTTTTTTCTATGTTTTGCTTTTGGAAGCCACCAGGAAATTATTGTCTTCTTTTGCTCTTTTTGGACAAAACGGCAGGCATTGGGGTTAATGAGAGCTCATTTGATAACGTCTCTGTTTAAAAATTATTCCAGGGAACAGAAATAGAAAAAATTATTTCTGTTCCGAGAAACAATTTTTGAACCAGAAAAACACGTTTGGTAAACTTGTTTCGAAAATAAAAAATGAATAGAAACACGTTTAGTAAATTTTTTTTTTTGTTTCTTTTAATTTTTTAATATTTTTTTTATTTTTCCTTTTTTTTATTTTTTCTTTTTTTTCTTCTTTTGGCCAATTGCCGGCCTTTGGCGACCGGCCGATGAGGGCCGACAGCCTCACCCAGCCACGGCGAGGTTCGCCGGCCCCCGGTGACACTCCGGCGAGGTCGCCGACTCTCAACAACATCACCGGCCAAAGAAAAAAGAAGAAGAAAAGAGAAGGGAGAGAAAAAATGTTTTTCAAAAGTGTTTTTAGAACAAAAAAATAACTTTTTTTTCTCATTTCCGTTTGATTTTGTTAGGGAATAAAAAAAAACGCATTTTCAACAAAAACGTAAACAAACGCGTTTAGTTGTTTTTTTGTTTCCGGGAACAAAAAAACAAATTTTTGTTCATAAACAAGAAATTTTTTGTTCATAAACAAGAAAAAAGAACATTACCATGGAGTGCCTGAGTAACCAACCCTTTGTACAGCGACTCACTTGGATCAAAGTATAATCTTTTCTACCATGAATAAAGACATGCTATGGTTAACCCTTTAAAAAAAAAAAAAAAAATGGGCGAGCTTCATCGTAACCACGGCCAGGCAGACCCCATGCACAGCAAGCTCTACTCGTCCACATTTTCTTTCTTTAATTTACAAACCACGGCCATTCACGAGAAATGAGAACGTGCCAGACCGTTGGTTTTGAAAACATTTATCCATTCACCGCGTAAAACACTTGTAAGCCAATCCTCGTATGATACGCAATCAGCGTCTCATCCATCGGCATAGGTTACCGAAATACCTTCGAGCAGTCACAAAAAACATAAGGTTCATAACATGAAAAGAGTACGCATAACATGCAGGCATCATACACAACTAATCCAAAATGAACAAAGCACAAAACATGGGTAGCAAGTATCCTACAGCATAAGTTGTTCTAAAACCATGAGACTAACTAATCTTAAACAACAGCGAGCACAGGAACAAAACTATAACATGACATCCCACATTTCCACTTGTAATCAACTCTGGGGCGACGTTTTCGCAGACGAGCTCTGTTGAGCACCCTGCGCACCACCACCCCCGGCACCAACATCAGCAGCATAAGCAGGAGGCTGCGGATAACCACCACTGTAGCTGTTATATGGAGGTGGCTGCTGCCCATAGCCCGGCTGAGGTGCAGGCGCTGCACCATAAGGTGGGACTCCATATCCTGAAGGGGGACCACGTTGGGCAGCAGCAGCAGCATCAGGCTGAGAGTAACCTGACGATGGTGGCTGAGACTGGGGATAACCTGGCTGCCCAGTAGGGGCCTGACTATAGCCTCCTGGTGTGCTTGGAGACTGTTGAGCTCCTCCATAAGCCGGAGCATTAGCAGGTGGCTTCTGGACTTGGGGTTGTCCATAGCCCGCTGCATACGCAGCCGATTGGTTGCCATAGCCAGCTTGAGAAGTTGCGGGCATGCCATAACCTGCTTGACCAGTTCCCTGGGGAGGATAGCCAGCAAGGGCCGGGTTTGGTGGCTGACCAGCACCGTATCCTGGCTGACCAGCAGTTGAAGGCTGGACCGGTGGTGGTGCCTGAGCAGTATCCCCTTGAGCTCCATAGGAAGGAGTATGCCCTTCTTGCGCTGGATTTGTGCCATAGCCAGCAGCAGTGTTGTAACCTTGTTGCTGATCATAGGAGGAGGCTGACCATAACCAGGCTGAGGTGCCTGATAACCACCATATCCATCCTGTGCATATCCTTGCCCTTGCTGTGGATAGGAAGTAGCTGGTGGCTGGTTGTAATTGTAACCCGAGCTATCTGCCCCTCCTGTAGGACCACTTGGGGTCTGCTGTTGCTGTGTTGGAGGCTGCTGGCCATAGTAATCATAACCACCACCCTGTGCAGTCTGCTGAGATGGTGGGACTGCAGACTGATCCCAGCTCGAGGGATATCCACCAGAAGTTGGTTGTGGAGGATAACCTCCATATTGTGGCTGAGCCATGTTATATTGGGGTGGAGCACCTGGATACATCCCAGGTTGTGCATAGCCATAACCAGGTTGCTGCATTTGTGGAGGCCCAGGGGGAGCCCAGCTTGCAGGAGGTCTCGCCTGGTAACCTTGCTGGGGGTATCCTCCAGACATTGAGGAATTTCTCATACGATTCTGCAAGAAAAAGGATTTTTCATATGAACAGGGTTGATGCTTTCAATCCTCATGGAATGCAAAGGCAAAGAAAGGCATTGTATATACAACTTAACATTCACAAAAAAAGGAGGAAAATGTAACAATCAGCAGATATAAGCATAAAACACAAAAGCAATAAGTACAATGTAAAAGCATTAAAGATCATTTTGTATCGAGAGAGTTGTGGACACCTACATACCGTATGGAGGTTGTAATTATCGAGTTACTCCAGCAGAAGTCCATCCACACCCTATTTTAAAGGGAATGGTACAAACAGAAGGCAAAAACTACAAAGCTACTTCCACTAAAAATAAACAGGCAAGGGCATATATAAGCTTCTTAGCAATATAGAAATGTCGAGGTCGTATAATTCTCTAATCAATGTGATCATCAAAGATTCCTAAACCCACAGTCAAGACATAAAAGATTCAGTGCACCCTATACATCACGATGCTATATATCATTGGGTGCTAAAATTTGTAAGAGCAAATTCAGGCAAGTAGGTGCCGTTGCACTTCTGCCAGACGAGCAGAATTGTTGCGTCCATGGAACCCAGGTGTTGCAACCGGACATTCCAGCAGGCATGGTGCTCGATGCAGCGATTACCGTAGTTACCACAGGAAGAAAACGCATCTTCACAGGATTATGAGAAAGCAGCATAAACACGTAATAATTTGCACAATTCATGCCATAAAATGCCAGCTTTACAATACCGACATTGATGGCAAAACTTGTGAAGCCAATAAGTAAGACACAACAATTTATGCAGAACCTCAGGATATTATCTCAGCAACTAACCAAAACATTGGAAAAGTTACCCCTGAGAGGATTAAGATATTTGAAATTGAGCCGATGGTCTAAACAATTAACTAATGAGTACTAGATATGGAGAAAATAGTTTCGGGGACTAACCTGATGGAAAACAGAATGACCATAAACACAAGGAAATTAGAAAGACTTCTCAGCATTATAAATGCAATACAGCTCAGTGATGAACAATGTGTATAACATTTTTAGTTTCCAATTTGTTCTTACTAACCGATAGCATACTGAGAATATCTCTAAATATAATGAAAGCGACTTAAATTCAGGAGGATAGCTACTTCAATCGTTATAAGGCAATCGGCTTCACAATTAAGCAATGCATCTAGCAATATCATAGCCCAACCCAATGACAACTTCATCAAGGGTAACCACGCTCAAGATTCATCATCCAATTGTGTTGGATGTCAACTCCAATGACAAATATCCCCGAAAAGATGATCTCTGCACCTTCCCCCCACAGTTGCACTTCTTAAATATGAGGTTGGAACCATACCAGAGCAATGTTGAAAAAACACCAACATAGAGTTCGATGTTGGTGTCACCAACAGTTGAAAAGACACTAAACCCTACAATATTTCCCAAGAATATCATCAGTAAATATTATGTGCAACTACTAAGCACTGTCAAGGCTAAAAGTGGTAAATATCCCAATATCATGTGCTAGGAAATGACAACCCAACATTATGAGCTAGGAAGCAACTAACGACTCACGTGTGTATACCATAACTTTACACTATCCGCAGAACTTCATGAACCTGCAAAACCCTAGTACTAAGACAAACGAAAGCTCTACCCCAGAAACTGATCTGCCAAGCAGCAGTTATCCTCAAGACATCTTGATAATCGTCCTCTATGATCACTTCATCAGTAAATTACGATAAAAATATTGAAGACTGGTCCATCAATAATCTATCGGCAATCCATCTTATAACTCAATGATATGAAGCAGCTGAGAACAGGCAACCTTGATCCATGAAGTCACGAGTCAACGGTTAAGAGATGAAATTAATAGGAAGCGCATAGATTTACATCTGCTACAAAATACCAACAGATTGGACAGCAGATTGCAATCCCGTTAAGAATCCAATAGAGACAGGGTTCCTCCGCAAACCGCTTGGGTTTCCCATTCAACCATCGCCAAAAAAACACAGTTTCACCTGTGAAAAGTAGGAAGCATGCTCTGAAAGTCTAAGGCCCCATCATAAAACTGGGATAGTTCAGAATCCAATAGAGACAGGGTTCCTCCGCAACCGCTTGGGTTTCCCATTCAACCATCGCCAAAAAAATACAGAACCCATACACACACATGCACACTCATATACAGAGCTACTGACATTCAGAATGATCAATATCACAGCAACCATAAAGTAAAAGCAACAAATGGAACCATCCACTGAATAGGCCAGATCAACAGAAGAAATTGTGCAGTGCCACTTTTCCCTTTCCTTTTTGAGTTTTCTTACTTACTTGTTTGCTTTTCATCTTTTTTATTTATATTTATCTATTTATTTATCTCTTGTTATCCTCATAAGAACTGCGGTGGGGTTAACAAGAGAGCTAAAATCCTATCCTCTTACAATAATGGACAAAAGAATGGAATATGATTGTCCAACATAGGAAGCCGTTCTTCATGAAATGACTTAAGGCACTGAAAAAATTAAACATTATACATAGAGGGGCTGCCAATTTTGTTCAGAGTGCGCAAATAACTAAGCTTCTAAACAGCAAGAACGAAAAAATGGCACAAAGTCCTCAGCTCTTTCATTCCCAGTTGAACTCTATTTTTTGTCGGTGTGAAGTAGTCTACATCAACAACCAAATTGCCCAACAAATCTGGGTGGCAAATTTTCTAAATAGACCGAATAAAGAGACAGAAAGACATGTTCCACGTGGCAACAATCATAGACCACACATACCTCACTAATAACTTCATTAACCAATTGTTTTGCAGCCTCAATCTGTTCACTTGTGCCATCAATATACAAATTCCTGTCAATTGCTGGATCACCAGGTGGAAGGTGTAAGGGTACAACCTGTATAGAATATAACAAAAGTTTAAAAGTTCATAATCATTGCACCATTAAAGAAACAAATTTATCACCACAAGCTAATGCCAAAACTTCTGGTAAAATCTGTAAATTTACATCTAACAAACAAGCAACGAATATAAAATAAGGAAATAAAAAAGATGAACTAAGTAGGAATAGAGCAGTAGATTTTATATTATACCTGAATACGAGCACCAGTCCTGGCTTGCATGTTTTTAATTGTCTCGCCACCTTTGCCAATAACTAATCCAACCTGAGAACAAGCCGCATATAGAATACTATGGCAATTGTACATACATGAACCACTTAGATGTTCGAAAGACTTAAATATACCTTGTTATTTGGTATCTTCATCACAAATTGATCAGCAGATCCAGTCGGACCAGTTACTCTTTTAGAGATTATGCCTGAGCCCCCTGCTTCAGCCTGTGGACATGTTCCAGGTCATTATCAAGCACAACTCCGATAACAGCAAATAACAAACAGGTTATAAACTGAAAAGAATAAAAAAAAAAAAAAAAAAACCCACCTCAGCAAGAACATCGTTTATCAATTGCTCAGCCTTGGCAATTTGTTCAGGTGTACCCATTAGTTCTACCGGCCTAGTCGGCGAATTGGGATCCGCATCCATGTCGCGAGTGACCTGAATTTTAGCCCCAGACTGGAGCTGAAGATACTTGATGGTCTCACCAGCTTTACCAATAATCACTCCAACTCTGCCGTTAGGAATATCAATCTTTTTGCTTGTCCCCTGGCCATAGCTATATGAAACAGGAATCGCTGATGGTGTACTCATCATGGGCTTCCCATCTGAAACAAGTCGTAGATGCCAAAAAGTTACCACACAAGCGTTTGAATCAAACATATTGATAGAACGTTGGAGCATATCAGCGAAAATTACACCGACGAAAAGAAGCACCAGAAGCAGCACATGGTGCACGAGCTTTCTATCAGACAAAAGCCAGAAGCATAGACAACTAGTGAATAGATGTCCCGCACAAGCATCATTTCACATGCTCTAACGGATGACATAAGCTGCCAATATGAATATGTCTAGAAAAAAAGAGGACAAATCATGCATTTGGAAACGTTATCGAGTGAACTTTACACTCGAGATGCAGCGAAACGAGAGCCGACATTCAAACCGCACAACTGAAATCTAGACGTCCTCCATTCGACAGTGCATACGATTCCAGACGCATTAGAAACAAAGGCCTAACGCAACAGAAGGGGAAAATAACGGGAAAAAAAGAAAATTCCAATAAGCTTAAATCGCGAGACCTTTCTCGATGGAATCAAATCCGCTCCCGTTCTCAACCCTAGCGCGCTTCACATCGAATCCGCCGCCGCCGCCACCGGCCGCCGCGGCTGCCGCGGCCGCAGCCGCCCCGGCGCTGGCGTTGAACAGGAGGCGGGAGGCGATCTCCTGGGCGCGCTGCTTCGCGTTCTGGACCTGCGCCTGCACGTCGTCGGCGGAGGGGGAGGCGGGACGCTCTTGTAGGAGAGCGGGGCGGCGCCGCCGGAGTCGGGCGGCGAGGCGGAGGGGATCGGGCCGGAGGAGAAGCCGGTCGGCCGGCGGGGAGCGGGCGGGGAGAGGCCGGTCTGCTCCTCGTACTTGCGCTTGTTGATGGCCGCATCGGAGGAGTACTGAGCTTCGTCCGCCATTGGGGAGGGAGATTGGAGGAGAGAGAAAACCCTAGAAACGGAGATGAGAGGAGAGAGAAGGGGGTTGTGGGGGTTTATATACGGTGCGAAGATCTCGCCCGTGAGATTTTTTTTTTCGTTCTTTTTAGTGGTATTTTTATTTTATATCTTAGTTTTTAGATATTCGGGGGGGGAATAAAAATTAGGGAATGGGATTTTTTCCATATACTTGTGGCCGGGTGTTAGTCAGATGCGCCCATGGATTTTTTTTGAGGAGATCGGGTTTGGGCCTCGATGAGGTCCGAAAATTGAGAGTGATAGTTCATTCTCGATTCCTAAAAATGAAACTGGTGTCCGGGCAACCTAATCCCTGAACCACTTGAACCAATTTTATTTTATTTATTTTATAAATGCCTCACGCACGCCTCTTCTCATCTTTTGGTCTTTTCCTTTCGCCCCACAATACTCATGCATACTCTTTTCTATTGGTTTTTTCTCTTTTTCCGAGTTCCCTTCACCTCTTATAGAGATTGTCATATTCTCTCCTTTAAACTCAACCGCTTCCGTTAAGATACCCGGGAACTAGATTGAGCCAGTCTAGTCCCCGATTTTGATCCGGTTCTCGATTTTAGAGTGGAACTAGACCGAATCAAGAATTGATCACATACATACATAAGAGTGAGTTCTCGGCATTGATTATATGGGAGCTTTTGCAATAAGTTTTTGTTGTTAAATTATTATAAACATTAATGTTATTGTGAGGATTGATGATATGTGGTTATTATTATTATTTTTTATTTTATAATTGCTTGGGTATAATGGCACCATCCCTCTTAAAAAGAGACGATGCCTTCCCAGCCAAGCAACCTTCCCAGCCAAGCAATTTTCCAAAGATACCGGCTGAATTGCTTAGTCGGTTTCCTTCAAAAATTAGGAAGGAAAATATCCTTCATAAGATGATAGTGACATTCCTTATAAGATTAAAATAAAATAAGGAAAGGGATTAACGTGAATAAAACCGATAAGATACCTATAACAATATAAATTTTATAATTCGTAATTATTCACGTCATCACCAATTGAGTAACTATGATCAAGAGCTCAAATTAACCAACCATGACCTCAAGCTTCATGACTCAAAAAGATTCATTGGACACAATAGCTTTGAGCTTTATGACTTGAACCCATGATTGTTGCAAACTCAAACTAAGCAGCCATGGCTATGTGCTTGAATCTTAAAATATTTGGTGTATTTCTATCACTAATTTCTTTAAGTTTGCAATGATGCAAATATTCCATGACAACCATATCACGATAGCTGGAGAAAAATCGAGTTCATGGCTAACCATTTAGTAAAAGAAATAAACTTTTAAAAAAATGAAAGTCCAATGTATTTATGTTATGTGCCCATTGGGCATTTAGTATTCTTCATCTATGGATTCTTAAATGTCGTTTATTTTATTTCAGACAATATTTCACCATCAAAAATTTGTAGTCTAACTACCTCTTCGATTTCCTTTCCTTGAATAATGTTATTAGATTTGTTTCTTACACAAACGCAAAATCATGATTTGCTGCTCCGATTGTCCATAGTAGATAAGATAAAATGGATGGCTTAGGTTGTACCATTACTTATCAAAAGTAACAGTGCGGTCATGCAAGCATCCTCCATTTTTTTTTTTTTTTTAGTAATAGGAGTAGTAAATTAGTATGTTCTCGAAATTCAATATCACATGATATTTAGATAAGAATTAACTGCTACTCTCCAAGTGTCGCCCGTTTATTTGATACTTCTCGCCGAATGCTTGTGCATCACGCAACCTTCCTTTTTCTCATTTTAGTCTCTCCCACCCATAAAACCGTCGCAGGTTGCGACCGCTCCACGATGTAGCACCGTCGATGTCGCCTCACATCTCGCGTCGTCCTCAAGCTGTCGCTCGTCGCCGTTTGTCACGTCCATGACATGCACGCGTCTCTATCCCTCTATGTTCTCTTTAGCCGTGCCGATCGAGAACTCCGGAAAAACCACGAATGGCTCGCCGGCCTTGGGCGAAGCTACAACCGGCTCACCCAAGGCCCGCCTTGCCGAATCTGAGCTCGGCGGCATCGAATCCACCGTCCCGAGCTTGGATCTGATTAGTGGCCGGTGGAGAGATAGATGGTGGGGGCTCGAGGGGGCATGTTGGACCCTTGAGGCTGATCGACAAGGAGAAGGGGATGGTCGGCGGAGGCAGAGGCGGTGCGCCTTGTTGGATGGTCAAAATCTCTCGATTATTTCTTTCACAAAACTTTATTTTTCTTCTTAACTTCTTTTAATCGCGGTGACAATTTTAAAGTTGACAAAATGAACTAATTTTCTAAATATATTTATTGTTCGATTAAGACAAAGACGAGGCAAAAATATTGAAATAGATAATCAAAACATCACATTCCCTTTATTTTGTCGATTAGATTTTCATTTTTCATTTATGCAACCATGATCTTGTCTCATAAATAAAATAAGGGTTTTTGTGCATTAATTATGTGGAATTAAATGTTCATTACAAGCCCTTCTTCTTACTAACTGAAGATTAGAGGTGTTAAATGGGTTATAGAGTAGGAATAGAGTAGGATTGACAAAAAAAAAAAAAAAACTAACTGAAGATTTGTTAAATGGACCCATGTTTACTTAAATGGGTCATTAATGGGTCGGCCTTATTTCTCAAGACACTCATGATGGTTTTAAAATAAAATGACTAAAATATATGGGTCTTAAATGGGTCTACTCTATACCCATTTAAGACTCATTAAAAATACCCACTATCTAGTCTACCTATTAGAGGTGGTAAAATTATAATGATTTTTTATTTTTCTTTTCTTTTCTTTTTTCTTTCCTTTTTTTTTCTTTCTTCTTTCTCCGGTGGTCGGCACGGCGATGGTCGGCGACTGGCCAGGCGAGCCTCGAGCTCACCGGATTTGGCGCCTCGCCAACGCTCGGCGAGACTCGAACTCGCCAGCGTCGAGCGAGGCTTGAGCCTCGCCAGATGTGGCAAGGGGCGAGCTCAAGCTTGCTAGCGTCAAGTGAACCTCGAGCTCATCGACGTCGGGCGAGGCTTGAGCTTGTCAGCGTCGAGCAAGACTCGAGCTCGTCGGATCTGGCGAGCCTCGAGCTTGCTGACGTTGGTGAGCCAAGGGAGCTCGAGGCTCGCCCGTGGCCGGCGGCCAGCCAAGAAGAAGAAGAACAAAAAAGAAAAAGAAAAATTATATTTAAAAATAAAAATAATTTAATTTTTAAAAATTAAAAATAAGTAAAATTCATTTTTAAAATAATTATTTTAAAAATTATAAAAATTGTTCATTAAATTTTTATTTTATAAAACTATTTTTGCAATACAATTTTTTTAAAAATAATATAAATAAAGCTTAGAAGTATTTTTATAATATAATCTTTAAAAAAAAAACATAGGAATAAGTTTTTCTAAATTTGGTTAAATATGAAAATATTTTATTAATATGGGTCGGGTCGAGTATGAGTTGGGTATGAGTTGGGTCGGGTATGGGTTGGAAAATCTATATTAAACATAAATGGGTCATAAATAGGTTAATGGGTCAATTTGAGTCGGACCATTAATGACCCGACCCAAACCCAACCCGACCCACACATTTAACAGCTCTAATCGTTTCCTCCATGATTACGTTTTCTGTTCGAGAGATCGAGAGAGAGAGAGAGAGAATCTATATAGGCCACCGGGCAAGAATGTCATGTAGATCCTCGTAAATAGGCCAAATCAGGAGGTGTAAGTAGTTGAAAAAGGCATATGGGTATTGTGTGGTGGATTGGCATTTTAGTCGTTGTTGGAGACCCCAACATGTTTGGTGGTGCGCAGATCCAACGTTTGATTTGTTGATGATTTTTGTTCTTTTCTTAAAGCGACATCTTTTATGGAATCTTGAATTAGGGCGGCCCTTTTATCCTTTTTCTCTTCGGTTTTAAGGGGATGCATTTGGACAGAAAAAGAGGGGATCATCGTTATAAGTGGTCCTGGATTTCAAGATAAAAATGGGCTTGACCTTGCGGTCGGAAAGATGTTTTTTTTTTTAATAAATAAATTATGTTTGTATGGAGGGGGCTTTATCAGAAGAGATCTAATTATTTCATGGAGGTGTCGATGATGATGAGGAAAGGCCCACATTCAAAATCAATTTTCATCCCTACTTTTTCATATGGTATATTTCCATTTCATTTTCTTGGTTGGACCTTCATATTCTCGTACCCTCAAATTGATATTGCTTCAACAATAAAGAAAGGAACGGAGTGCTTTAACTTCTGGGCAACGGCTAATCTTTTTTTAATGTCGTCCGAAAATAAATTTGGATTCCATTCTGCCTTCGTTGTTTTCATTTGTTTGCTTCTTTTTTTCTTTTTTCTTTTTTAACAGTTGTTAATATTGTGCACTCTTCATGCATTTTCCTTTCAGGCCGATGTTTGCCGTTCGTATCAACTTTTGAAGAAAGGAGGGCTGAAGGATGAAAATACCGTTGTTTATATGTGTGATGACATTTACAATGAAGAGAACCCCAGGCCTGGAATTATTATTAATAGTCCAGTTGGAGATGATGTGATGTGAATTGTTGTGGAAAGATCATTTTACGAAGGCCCGGATGATGCAAATTATGAATCTCGACCTCCAATCGAACTTGTGATTGGTAATCTCGGTATGAACGTGACCTGTTGATAAACACGTGTCAACCAACCAACATTATAGACGCCACGAGCGAAAGAATTTGTTATCTTACTCAATAAGTCGAATCAATTGCCATAAGAGAATCTTGATAAGGTCAAGTCCTCAAAAGAACAGTAAAAGAGAACCTCTCAATTTTTATCCTCAAAAATAAAATATATTTGTGTCTAAAAAAAATTCAGCTAGTCCTTAATATAGGCTTTTTAACCGCCACACAAACCCTAAAACTAACCTTAGAAATCTAATGTGTCATATTCTAGAATATATCTAAACGAGAAGATATATATTTTATGTTATTTGACTTTTTGACTTGGTCAAATATTTGGTGATTATATAATCAAATTGCGCCAAGATTTCCAAAAAAATTCAAGATTCAATCCAAGGTCATCTCCACGCCAAAGATTACGCCAAGATAACATAGTTTGTTTTCACGGAAAAGATAACATTTATGTCTATAGAATTTATCAAATGCAGCATGTTCACATGCTTCAAACACTCTCCCAAAGTCATCATCATTAGCATATAAGCCATTGATATGCTCAAAACCTAAACACTTTGCTTCTAAAATAATTAAAATCGCATACCTTCGAGAAAGTGCATCAGCTACCACATTCTCCTTATCTTTCTTGTACTTGATCACATATGGAAAAGTCTCGATAAATTCCATCCATTTGGCATGTCTTTTATTCAACTTTTGCTGCACTTTCAAGTACTTCAAGGTCTCGTGGTCGGTGTGGATCAAAACTCCTTCGGCCATAAATAATGTTGCCAAGTCTCCAAAGCTCGTACTAAAGCATACATCTCCTTATCATAGGTAGGATAATTAAATGTTGCTCCATTCAATTTCTCGCTGAAATAAACTATGGGATGCCCTCATTGCATCGACACGGCTCCAATTCCTGTACCAGAAGCATTGCACTATGTCTCAAAAGTAGCACTAAAATTTGGCAAAGATAATAAAGGAGCATTAGTCAACTTATCGTTTAGCAGATTAAATGATTTCTCTTGCTCTTCTCCCCACGTGAAACCCACGTGCTTCTTGATATACTTGGTCAAAGGTGCGGTGATGGTGCTGAAATTTCTCACAAATCGCCGATAAAAACTCGCCAATCCATGAAAGCTACGCACCTCTCCTACAGTCTTAGGCGTTGACCATTCACGGATTGCTTTGACATTTTCTTCATCAACCTGTATACCATCAGCACTAATGACAAATCTTAGAACTACTAATTTGTTAGTAACAAAAGAGCACTTCTTTAGATTAGCGTACAATTGCTCGACCTTTAAAACCTGCAAGACAACTCGGACATGCTCAATATGATCATCAGGGCTTTGACTATATATCAAGATGTCATCAAAATAGACAACCACAAATCGACCAATGCAAAACATGATTCATAAGTCCCATAAATATGCTCGGTGCATTGGTTAATCTAAATGGCATGACTAATCACTCATACAATCCATACTTGGTCTTAAATGCAGTTTTACATTCATCACATTCTCTCATCCTAATTTGATGATAGCCACTTTTCAAATCAATCTTAGTGAAAATGCAAGAACCATGCAACTCATCCAACATGTCACCTAACCTAGGAATATGTTATTAATTGCTCGGCAATCGACACACATTCGCCAAGTTCCATCCTTCTTTGGCACCAACAAAACAGGAATGTCACACTAGCTAAGACTCTCTCTCACATGCCCTCGCTCCAATAGTTTGCTAACTTTCTGCTAAAGTTCCTTCGGGATTGCTTCGATATGTGGGTTGATTAGGTAATGGCGCACTAGGAATCAAGTCGATTTGATGTTCAATACCTCGAATCGGTGGTATCCCTCCAGGAAGTTCATCAAGAAAGACATCTTTAAATTCCTGCAATAAAGACACAATAGGACTAGGCAAACTTGGGTCAAGATTGTTAATAGAAAACAAAACCTCATTGTACAAAAGTACAAGCATTGGTCGGTCTATAACTAAAGCTTTCCTCACATCACTCGATTTTGCATAAAAATTCTCTTACTTATTTTCTTTCCTCTCTTCTTTTTTCTCAGTTTTTACCACAATTTTTCTCTCAGCCTCTCCTTTTCCTTGCGTCTTAGACACACCATGCAAGCCCTCAAATTTCTCACCTTTTCTCTCTCTCTCTCGGCTTCTTGTTTTAACTTCAACCGATCTTGATACACCTTACTAGGTGTCATTGGTACCAAAGTATAAGTCTTTTGATTCATCACCAATAAATAACGATTAGTATACCCATCATGATGTACCTTTCGATCATATTGCCATGGTCTTCCAAGTAAGATATGATTTGATTGCATAGGTACAACATCACACTCTACCTCGTCATTGTATTTCCCTATCTCAAATGAAATTCGAACTTGCTTTGACACTTTCACATCACCATTATCATTTAACCATTAAAGTCTACAAGGCCTAGGGTGCTCTGTTATTTTCAAACTCAACTTATTCACCATAGTACAACTTGCCACATTCGCATAACTACCTCCATCAATTATCATGCTACAGATTTTACCATTCACCATATATCTTGTATGAAACAAGTTATCTATTTGTTGGTGATATTTATCCTCCTTTACTTGCACACTCAAAGAACGTCTAACCACCAATAAGTCTCATTTTATAGCCACTTATCCATCATAACAATCCTCCAATGGTGGCATCTCATCATCATCTTCTTCCCTCTCACTTTCGGACTCAACATCACCATGTCTAGTCATGATCATCACCCTTCTATTAGGACATTGATTCACCATATGACCCATGTCTAAACACTTAAAACATTTAATTTCACGAGTTCTAATATTGGGGTTTTTGATTTTACCTTAAATCGGATTTGTTACAACTTTACCGTCGCTCTCCTCCTTTGAAGTTTCGTTTCGATGTTGTTTTTCTGCAAGTTTTGTGTATGATCTTAAGAGGAGTGATTTTGTAGGTAATATCACTAGAATTGACTCAATCTTAATTGTTTGTGTTTGATGGTTTCTGAATCAACAACTAGTGAAGAATCTTTCTTAAATTCTGATTCCAACATATTCCAATTTCAGAACTCTGGAATTTGGATCGGAAGCAAAATTGACGCTTTTATTGTTGTAATGATAACTCTTGCGAATCGAATAATGATTTGAATAGAAAGTCTTGTGGTCCATTTACGTATATCTTTGTCTGCAACTGCCGGCGAATCTCAAATTTGAACTCTGCAGTCCGTATGAAATTACTTAGACTCCTACTATGTTTGGGGGCCAAGGAGGGAGATTTTCAATGATATTGCCTCTTGTAACTTAGCTCATCGATGCTGCTAAAACGATTGCATATGGGTTATTTTTCTTCATTTCCTTGCTCTGCCATTACTTAATGGACAAAGAGTAGTACTAATTCCTCGTATTAGTTCAGTTTGCACGTGAGCATCTGAATTTGCTGGGCATTATGTTTGGCAGATTGAATTAATGGGAAAAAAGAAGATTTTTCTAGGGGATGAGAATACAAAAGAAAATAAAGGAAATTGGATTTTTATATCTGATTACTAAGTAGGAGTGAGTGAAGCAGAAGTGATATTGTATTTTCTGATCCACAACCTTTCTGCTTTATAAGTGAGTCTTTAAAGCTTGTACGGTGATATGTTTCTGTTTCTTTACTTTCCCTGTACTTTCATGGGCCAATAAACATAGTCCCAAAGGGGATGCTAGTTTAGTTTCCTTTTGTATGAATCTGCCAAAGGGAGGTAGAATTTTATGTTGTTTTCCTCTTCCATGAGACTTAAAGTGAAGGAGGAATTTTTCCAATTCTTCTAACCCTCGAATATAAACTGCTTCAACAGTAAGAAAAAGGAATTGAGTGCTTTACATTCTGGGTAACAGCTAAAGCATTTCAGTGCCATTAGAAAAAAAATTGGATTCATATCTGCCTTTGCTTATTTTATTTGTCCTGCGTTGGGATTTTTTACTGTTGTTGATACTGTGCTCCATTCGTGCACTTTGCTTTCAGGCCGATGTTTGCCATGCATATCAGCTCTTGAAGAAAGGAGGGTTGAAGGATGAAAATATCATTGTTTTTATGTATGATGACATTGCTAATAATGAAGAGAACCCTCAGCCTGGAATTGTTATTAACAGTCCAAATGGAGATGATGTTTATGAAGGAGTTCCAAAGGTCTGTTTTCAAATGCTTAGTCACTAATTTAGGATGAAATTTTGTTTAGATTTGTTGAAAGTTTGTTTTCAAAGGCTTAGTCATTGGTTCAGGGTGAAAAATTGTTCTCTAGAGGTCCGTTATCAGATGTTGAGTCACTAGTCACTTTTCTGTTGGCAGGATTACACTGGAGAGGATGTCAACGTTAACAATTTTTTCTCTGTTATTCTTGGAAACAAGACTACTCTCACGGGAGGTAGTGGAAAGGTTGTGGAGAGTGGTCCGGATGATACTATCTCCATCTACTATACTGATCATGGTGGCCCTGGTATGCTTGGTTAGTACTTGATAGTTGCACAAGATGACCTCCATTGGTTGTAGATTGTCTTTTGTGTGTTCATATGGCACATGTTGAGTTGAACTGAAACATCTGTAATAAATTCATAGAAGTTGGATTGGGTTCCATATCTCATTTGCACCCCTTCCCCAATTTAGAGATGATTTATCCAATTGTCTTCATATCATAATCTCACGGTTAACATTGATCTTTAATAGGAATGCCCACCAGCCCTTTCCTATATGCTAACTATCTAATAGATGTCTTGAAAAAGAAGCATGTGTTTGGGAACTATAAAAGCTTGGTAATTTTAAGTTCACTAAAGCAGTTTGCTTCATACAAGACGTTGTCTAAAACTTTTCATTTTGTTCCCTTTGTCTTATAAACATAGATATTCTACCTTGGAGCTTGTGAATCGGGAAGTATTTTTGAGGGCCTTCTTCCAAAAGGTTTGAACATATATGCAACAACACCTAATGCAGAAGAGAGCAGTTGGGGCACCTATTGCCGTGGAGAGTATCCTAGCTCTCTAGAAGAATACGAGACATGTTGTTGAGATTAAGCGAGTAATCAAACAATAATATAAAATGATGGAGAAAATAAATCGATACTAAATTTACGTGGTTCGGTCGTAAAGACCTCCGTCCACAAGGAATGCAATAACGAATTTCACTATAGATCAAGCGATACAAGAAGATTACACACTCAAGTCATTCAAACACTCTCTCGGTGTTTCTCAAACCCCAATTTAACTCAATACATCAATCTTTCTTGAATGTAAATCACGAATAAGCTTTGCCGCACGAGAAATACAAAGACCCGCTATCAAGCACCCAGCACCTACGGACGTCTCTCACAAACAGAGAACACCCACGGCACTTAGAGTAAATGACGCTTCAATATGTGGCTTCGCTCGGCTAGCGGCTTCAACGATTGTGTGCGGCTTCGTAGGATTTTTCTCTCTTTCACAGCAAGCTTCGTTTCTATCGTGGACGTGCAGCAGTGACACACTGAAAAAAGAAACCCTCACTGATCGTCCGCATTTTATATATATAAGTTTGACCTTAGGCCCCACCAATTTCCAATATTACGTGCGGAGAAACTTCATGTGGGAGAAACGTTGAATTGGCTTCACCTGGGCCCACCTACGCTTGAATTCTAGCGTACGTGCAGAGGACTCCATCTTCACGATTCGATTCCGCAACAATTGAAGAAAACTTTGCTTCAATTTATTTTATATTTCTTCTACTTGGGAAATTTTATCAACAAATTCGGTTTAACAAATCGTTATACGAATTTAAACTCGAAACATAATTTAATAATTCTCCACATTGGCTCGATGTTTGAGCCAAGTCACAATCGCTTCGCAAAAATTCAAACTCTGCCACTACTTTCCATAGCCCCCGATGGGCTCAACCGCCACCGATATTATCCAAGTCCAAACTTTGCTTGAATTTCACCATAATCGAGGACATCATCAGAATACCAACTCCATATGCACCTTTAACTGCTCCGCAAGAATTTTTCAACGTAACCTCCTTAACCGTAGATAAACCAAAACCATTGTTACATCTATCAGGAAATCGAATACCTACCTTGTTAATTTCAGTAGTTACAGCAACCATTAGCTCTATAGGCACCATCTCACTATGAGCACCATCTGAGTCGATTACTTTGCTAGTACTCATATTTACTACCTCGGGAATTTCTGGTCGCAACTCCACCTCAAGCTTAACACCGTCCAAATCCGTATTAACACTACCACAAACACTCCTAGCTAAAAGTATCGGAGACTTGTCAAGGGTAACTTCTTTACTGTCAACAAGTGAATTTATATCCGGGCACCACAACCGATCGCTCCGCTCACCTTGTGCATAGCCATGGAATATGCACCTTGCCCTCCCATCGAGCTTACCATCACTCACTCGAAAATAACACGGGCAACTAAACATTCTAAGAATAGAATAATCAACAACGTTACCTGACCACACTTCTTCAACAGTCCACCATTCAATAGCAGTTGATGGGGATCTATCCACCAAGCAGCTTATCGTACTAAACACTTCAGCTAGGATTCTCCTAGCAATACCAGCACTAGAGATAATTTTTCGGGCCGTCTCTAGTAATGTTCGACTCATCAATTCTGCAAATTGTTGTGATTTATTAGCATTAGTGCAGTGTTTCACTATATCTTCTTTCATGTAAAATTTATTTGCCAGCTCCAAGCAGAACTCTATGCTATTGTCAGTCCGCACATGCTTGATCGACTTACCAATTTTCGTCTCAATCAAAGCTCTCAACCGCGTGATCCCGACACCAGCATCAAATTTGTGCATTGGCACAAACACCTAGGTCTTACTCGAGCAGTTAGTAAACTCTCGAACAGATGTATCCAATGTTTCCGAGGTGAAATCTATCATCGTCTCACCTTGAAGTTTATACAGGCCTTCGTGCTTGATTCCTTTCATTATCACCAAGGTACCTCAAACAACTTTTAGAACTCCACATTTTGAATAATACCTGCAACCATTTGAATCTAGGGCCCTCAAGGAAATTAAGGCTGCGCATGGTAAAAATTCTATTTCTCAATTTCTCAATTTCTCTATTCCCCGGAACAGGTTTGGAACAAAAATCCGTTTTGTAACACAAATCGATTTCTCTATTTCTGAAATAGATTTCTGTTTCATAAATTGTTTTTGGTGAGAAATCAGAAGCTAAAAATTTTAGCTTTTCTATTTCTGAAGTAGAAATAGAAATTGTTTCTTATCCATCCCCTTTCTTACTTCAGCAAACATCGACTCCTTCTCTCCTCACTACCGTAGCTTTCCCATTCCTTCTCCTCACCTCAACCAAAAACCCTAGCGACTCCAAAGATGTTCATCCTCGCCGTCGCCGCTCATCTCACCGTCGCCATCGCCCTCGCTGCTCATCTCAACTAGCCAATTTTCTCCGGTCGTCCCGTCGGACCCGCCTCGTCCGTCCGCGTCCCCAATCGCGCTCTAGTTGCCATCGCCCAGTAGCCGTCGTCGTCGCCCAACTCTAGTAGCCGTCGCCGTCACCCATCTCCGTCGCCCATCTTCATCCGCGTCCCCTTCTACTTTTGATTCCGCGGATCCAGTCACCCAACTCCAGTCGCCGTCGCCATCGCCCATCTCTGTCGCCCATCTTCGTCCGCGTCCCCTTCCGCTCTCGATTCCGTGGATCCAGTCGCCGTCGCCCCTTTTTGCTTTCGATTCCTCACAAGGTTCGATCGATCCTTCCCTTTTCGCCTCTTTCTTGGTTGTTATGTGCTTGTTCTATGCTTGTGCTCTGCAATTTGTGCTACAAGTCTGGGCTGCTCTGTTTCTGTGCATAATCACTGTGTTAATAAATGGTGCTCTTTTGTCTTCAAGACTCCTACTGCTAGTGCTTTTTCTCTGGTACATGGGTTCAAATTTTCAATTAACGAGAGAAGAGTACCTTGGCACCGGTTGGTCGACCTTCACTTGTATGGCAAAGCAAGACTTTCTTGCTTAGCTTTGTGTTGTTAATCGGCTTTGCAAATAAAGACTGGTAGGTCAGATAGATGCTTCATATTTTTTTCGGGTTATGTCTTGTCTTTGTTCTTGTTCATTTCTTCGGTTTTGGGGGTACTTGGCTTCAACCCTTTCTTCAACGCCCTAGCTTCTGGGGTTTTATAGTTTGAGTGGTTGTCATATAATTATGTTGTCCCTGCTATCTGTTTATTCTGTAAATTCAAAGTTTAAAGAATGTCGACCGAATTGGTAATATTTTGGCATCCAAGAACAGCTCCCAAGTCTTGTGGCATTTGGTGGTAGGTGCAGAAGCAATTGATGTCTATTTGTTGATCTATGAGGAGGCAAATATGTGAGTTTAGAGCCATCTTGTTTGGCATTTACTCATTTTATCGTGATTTTGGCGTTTCACATGTTAGGTTCGTGTTATAGACTGTATACAATTTTGTTGTGGTGCTGCTACTTGATAGGTACGGATCATTAAGGAGTTAATTCCTAACTTGCAAAGTGTGCTACTGAGCTTTTGGCTAAAACAAAGGAAGTGTATTACTGAGTTATAGTGTCCTGAATTGGTGCATGCTTAAACTTGTTAGATGTATATCTCCATAGTGAAACTCTACTGGACAATGCTGTAGTGCCCATGCTGGTTCTACCTCATGTAATTCCATGTTGAATTCCTGTCATGACCTCCCTTTTCCAAGATCTATGCTAGGTTCATGTTCATAGATTCACGCTTTGTCCATTTCTTACCTTTTGAACATGTGAATGGAAAGATCGAATTCATATCAATGCTGCATCGCTTCTTTTTACAGCTAACAGAAGAGGTGTGATAATCTTTCTATTTCTATCCAATTCAATGTGGTCCTATGTAGCACTCACTTTGAGGCTCCTTTTCATACTAAGATTAACCTTAGAGCTTCAATTACTCTTTATTTTTTGGTTGGGACCTGCATTGGTGGACTAGATTTGGTAGTTTATGCAGTCAATTAAAAGTGATGACTGAAAGGTTTAGAAAAGGGAATTTCTAGCTCATGCTGTATTTGTTTAAGAAAATTTATTCAGAAATAAAAGAAGTGACAATATCCTTAAAAAATGAGGATAAATGGTGTACTTTTCTCGTATTGTTGATGTTTTCTAGATGGCAGTCATAATTACAATCAACTCCATAAGTCCAATGCACATGACATGACTAAGCAAAAGGCCTAGGAGTCCCGTTGGAAAGCACAAACTACCAACATGAGATCTATCACCAAGATGATCAGTACACTGCCTTGACACTTGGAACCTATTATATTAACTTAGGATTTGTTAATGGACTCCACATGTTTTGATGTTGTAGTGATGAGCTTGGATCATAACAATTGCTTCAATGTTGCGTTTAGATCTCTTTTTCGAACTAATCCTTTGTGTTTGTTAAAATGCCAGAATTAAATGCGTCAACTAATCTGAGAAATATTCTTATGCTTATTGTTTGGATTGATTGTTGTTTAGTATAGTCATCCTCATTGGAACTCCGAATTGTGACACTACAATCGACTGTCAAGACTTTACTGGATTCACGTTAAATTGCTTGTGTATGTGTTGCCTTTCATGCATATTATCTCATATAAAAAGCAAATAAAAATCTACCATGAGAAATGTCGGGTGTTACATAAAGTCATTGAGATTTCTTTCGCTGACTGTGCTTGCTGGCTTTGGAAGGAACTGAGAGATTTCTCATTGAAATGTTGCTGGCTCTTGGTCGGTTCTTATTGCAAATATGGGATGGATTGAACGGGTTTGCATTTCCATTTATTTGTTCCTCTTGAATCCCCGGTTGACATTGCTTAGTAGAAGTCTTATGTTATTGTATCAATTTCTTGCTGGTGCAAACTCTAAAGCCATGAGTGACTTGCTTTTGGATTCCATGCATTTTGTGCAATAAAGCATTCATTGTTGTATCATAAATTTCACCCTTTAGCTTCTATTAATCTTATGTAACTGTTTTTCTTGTTGTTTGTTATTCTTTAACTTCTAATTTCAGCTTATCTTTCATGATGTGCTTGTTAATCACAAGCTTTTGTTCTTGAATTGGTGCATCATCTGATATATTTCATTGAATACTGATTCAGTTAAGGTTAAATGGCACCCCACAAAGAAGCATTTATAGCAAAGTGGACTGAGTCTTTGACCAATGTGCTTATAAGTTTGTTGATGGAAGAGGTGAAAAATGGACATCGCCCCACCTGCACCTACAACAAAGTAGGGTGGAATAACATACATGCCGAGTTCAATAAACAAATAGAACTCCACTATAATGTAATTCAATTGAAAAATAGGGTAAACAAACTAAAGAAGCAGTATAATAGTTTTAAGAAGCTTCTTTCACAATCTGGATTTGGATGAGATAATATCAACAAAAGAGTTACCGTGGAGGATTCAAGTGTATGGGATTCTCACATCAAGGTATAATTATTTGCATATTAGCATTTGAAACTACCAAATCTTTTATAGTTTGCATATTAACATTTTTTATACTAATTACTAGCTTTTATTTACATAAATTGCTAATGTTTTGAAGTTCTTAACTACTCTATCGAATTACCAATATAAATTAAAGTGATTTACCAACTTTTATCAAATTAAATTACCATTACAAGCACCAAGAAGAGTGAGGTAAAAGGATGGGGACAACATGATTCATAGAAATAGAAATTTTTTTCTATTATCAAACGGATTTCGTTTTGAAATAGAAATTTTGAGTCGTTATCAAACGGGTTTCTTTACTTTCGAAACTTGTCAGGAAATAGAAATTGAGAAATTGATTTCTGGCCAGAAATCAATTTCTGCTTCAGAAATTTTACCATGCGCAGCCTAAGTTCTTTTTCAATCTAGAACGTGTCTTACTTAATGTCCTCACAATGCCATCATGCATTCTGATTTTAACATCACCAACACCCACAACATCGCAATCAGCGTTGTTCCCTAATTGGACTTTACCACTACATGTGCACTGATAAGTGATAAACCAATTTCTATTTGGTGTGATGTAAAAAGAACAATCAGAAACCAAAATCCATCCATCAAGCGATGAATCATTAGTGACAGTCAAGACATAATCGGCACTATCTGCTACAGCTACAACATTATCTATAAAATTAACTATAATTTCATTACCATTCTCATTCTTCAACTTAAGGCAATCTCTTCTAAGATGTCCTCTCTTGCCACAGCTCTAACAGATAACATTAGCAGTCTTAGATTGACTACGTCTATTCATATTAGTACTACTCTTACCCACACGTTTACAGATCTTCCTCTATTTTCACCTACTAAAGCAGTAGATACAGATTCGTCAGATTCTCTTTTACGAATATCCTCACTCATAATCAAATTTCGAACCCTGTCAAATGTCAAATTTGTTGACCCAGAGGAATTACTAACAGCAGTAACAGTAGTATTCCAACTATTTGGTAATGAGGATAGCAGAATTAAAGCACGTATCTCATCTTCAAAGTCAATCTCAACTGAACTCAATTGACTAATAATTACATTGAATTCATTAATATGATCTGTAACTAATGCACCTTCACTCATCTTCAAATTAAACAGACGTCACATCAAACAAACCTTGTTGATTGCAGAGGGCTTCTCGTACATATCTGATAGGGCTTGTATCAAATCAGCAGCGGTCTTCTCCTTCAATATGTTAAACGCGACATTACGAGCCAACGTCAGCCAAATAATACCCATAGCTCGTCTATCCAGCAAATCCCAATTAGTTTGCTTCATCGTCTCTGGTTTCTCCCCAGATAAAGGCAAGTGTAGTTTCATCTTGTAAAGATAATCTTTAATCTGCATCTTCCAGAAACTAAAATCATTCCTATCAAATCTGTCAATTCTCACTTTTACTTCTTATGTCGCCATCAATTCACTTCAACTTAGCCAAACCTGGCTCTGATACCAACTTGTTGAGATTAAGCGAGCGATCGAACAATAATATAGACAGATGAAGAAAATAAACCGAACACCAGATTTACGTGGTTCAGTTGTAAAGACCTACGTCCATGGGGAGAGCAGCAGCAAATTTAACTATAGATCAAGCGATATAAGGAGATTACACACTTAAGTCACTCAAACACTCTCTCGGTGTTTCCCAAACCCCAATTTAACCCAATACACCAATCTTTCTTGGATGTAAATCACGAATAAGCTTTGCCGCACGAGAAACACGAAGACCCACTATCAAGCACCCAGCGCCTACGGACGTCTCTCACAAACAAAGAACACCCACGACACTCAAAGTAAATGACGCTTCAATATGTGGCTTCGCTTGGCTAGCGGCTTCAACAATCGTGTGCGGCTTCGTCGGATTTTTCTCTCTTTCGCGGCAAGCTTCGTTTCTATTGTGGACGTGCGGCAGCAACACACCGAAAGAAGAAACCCTCACTGATCGTCCGCATTTATATATATAAGTGTGCCCAAGGTCAAAAGTTTGACCTTGGGCCCCACCAATTTCCAATATTACATGCGGAGGGACTTCACATGGGAGAGATGCTAAATTGGCTTCACCTAGGCCCACCTACGCTTGAATTCTCGCGTACGTGCAGAGAAGACTCCATCTTCACGATTTGGATTCCGCAGCAATTGAAGAAAACTTTGCTTCAATTTATTTTATATATCTTCTACTTGTGAAATTTTATTCACAAATTCAGTTTAACAAATCGTTATCCGAATTCAAACTCGAGACATAATTTAACACGTGTCTTGGTGACTTGTATAGTGTTGCCTGGATGGAAGATAGGTAAATCCCAAATCCTTATTTTCTCATTCATGACTTTAGATGAGAAACACATACCATTTTAACTTTGTTCTTTCTAGATTAGAAGTCAGTGTTATAATGGGGACTTTTTCTCCAATTTGGGATCGATACTTTATTTTGCGGTGTATCATGGGCGACTCTTAGTGCATTAATTTCAGTGGAGAATTTCAATTTTCAACCTCTCCTTGCCTTGAGATTCTCTCTCGTTCTGTCGAGTTTTCCTCTACCCCACTGGTAGTCTTTTCCTGGTGTTTTTTTTCGAACTTTCATCTTCTTCTCATCTCTACCTTCTTCCAGATATCACCTCATCTTCTACCTTGACTTCGCCCATGGATTGGCTCATTTTCCTCTACCCATCTTTGTTTTTTCCTCCGAAAAAGGATGTCCTGTCTTCAATCCCAAATTACCGATCTTCTTTGCCGCTCGATAATGGGTCTCATCTGAAATTTTTCTTTCTTCTATTTGTCAATTCCATCTCATTTGCAACAATCCCGTTTCATCAACCTTCTGCATGTCGCTTTTCTGTTGAACTTTCGCCGTTTTACAACTCCCGTGATTATGTTCCTGACGCTATGGCCTTCATCTCCTAAAATTGACTTTCCCTCATAACTGTGTCTCACTGGAGTCGCTGAATTTATGGATCCTCCAGCTGAGGGTTCGTCCGGGACAGCCAATCCTGTACATGGAACCGACGCTCGTCTTGCCGCTCTCGTAACCGAATGGGACGACTATGGTCCGAGCAAACAATCGAAGTTTGTGATGTAGCGCACCACGGGACAAAGTGGAGGAGTGCAAATTAACTCGTGGGTAAGATTCTAACTACTGACCATTAATTCATAAGCATTCCAGAATACTATGAAATTAGCTTGGCGCACGACAATGTAGCCATACATCGAGTGAAGAAGGTGCGTATGTGATTAAATTTAAATCGAAGCGGATAAGCAACGGATTCGGATGGTGGCCCTTGGCGATTTTCCAATCATCTAGTTATTTTAAAGCCTTGGCTTCCTAATACCCCTTTACACTACTATGATTTCTCTAAGTGCGAGTTCGGATGCATGTTATTGGGCTCCCTCTCGAGTGGTTTACGCGACAGCATGCTTCGTAAAGTAGTTCGTCGTGTTGGTCGGGTGCCGATAGTGAAGTTTGAAAGAATGATGCTCTCCCCTCAAAGCTGGAAAAGTCGAATAGAATTAGATTTACAGCAACCTCTCATCACGGGTCAGCTCATTCAATTGGATGGAAAGACAATTTGGTTAGACTTTCGCTATGAGCGATTATCTCACTACTGTTATTCTTGCGGGGTTATTGGTCATTATGCTACACATTGTATGACTTACCCCTTTGACATTGAAAAAACTGATAACAAGGACAATCTCTATTATGGAAATTGGTTGCGTGCAAAGGTTAATCAACATAGTCCTTTTTGGAATACCTTTTATGGAACCAAGTTGTCTACGAATGAGGTTGAGGACGTCATCCCGAAACTCCACACTCGCCAACGGGTTTTATTCCTGTCACTCAACCACATATTAATACTTCAACGGAGGAGTTGCACATACCCAATGAAGGCCAAATTATTACTGCGGCTGCTCCGCTCCAATGGAAGCCTCTTGCACCAGTTGCTGAGAATCCTATTACAGGAAAATTACCCGCCAAGTTAAAGCAAGTTGAAACAGGTCTATCTCGCTTGAAGAAGTTGAAGCACTCTCACTTACTCCCTAAAGCGGGTCCAATGAAAAAAGCAAAGCGTTTTGGAAATTCCGACAAGCCTTTACACATACCTGAGGCTCTTGATGACTCCCATCCGCAAGAGACTCGATCTTTATTGCCGATGAACCCGATTTGGGCATTGGTGGTGGCCTAAATGTACCACCAAGTTACAAATGAAGATTATTAGTTGGAACTGTCAAGGGTTGGGCAATCCCCGACGATTCGTGCCTTGAGGGCAATGGTGGCCCGGGAACAACTAGATGTTCTTTTTTTAATGGAAACAAAAAATCGGGATTCGTTTCTTCAACGGATCCGAGACATAAGGCACGTTTCTCAATGAGTATGATAGTTAATTCTCTTGGTTTTTTGGCGGTTTAGCCATTTTTTGGAACACCGGGGTTGACTTAATAGTTGAATGGCGTCTTCTTCTTTATTACATATGCGTGTACTCGATAAATCGAATGGAGTTATTATGCACCTTACCTCGTTTATATGCACCACTGTTTTCCATCTCGGACAACACTTTTGGGATGAATTACGACAGATCGTAGATCTAATATGCTCCCATGGCGTGTATCGGTGACTTCAACGACATCCTCTACCCCCGGGAGAAATCAAGTAAGCGACAGCTGATAAAAAACGTATGCAAACATTTTGTCGATGGTTAATGACATTCTTTGATGGAGGTTCCCACTAAAGGCTGCTCCTTTACTTGGACTAACAATCGGTCTACAAATGAGCGTGTAAAGGAAAAATTGGATAGGGTGTTTTGTACTATGGAATGGCGTCTTACCTTTCCCCTGCTTTGAAGCCTTTGCTCGCCTCCGCTTGGGTCCGATCATTGCCCTATTCTTCTAACTACCGCAGATCGTCAAACGCGAGAAAGACTTTTTATTTTGAATCGTTTTGGTTGCAAGATCCGGAGTGTAGTACTACCGTTGCTTGCTTCATGGCGGGAATCCCAAATAAAAGGTAAGCACTTACCTCAGAAATTAAAGGCTGTTTCAATGGCCCTCTCTCGTTGGAGTAGATCTAAATTTTCCCGTGGCTATCAACACATCATTTCCCTCAAGGATCAGCTTCAATACCTGCTCAACAAGTCGTATGATCAGTCCCACCAAGAGGAGGTTTCTCAGATTAAAGAGCAAATTCAAAGATTATGGCAACATGAGGAACAATATTGGTCTATGAGATCTAGGATAAATTGGCTAAGATGGGGAGATAAGAACACTAAGTATTTCCATGCAATGACGGTGAACCGAAGACAAAAAAATCGCATTAGTATGCTACAAAATGAGCATCATCAGTGGGTTCGTGATCCTAACATTTTGAAGGACATCACTTCTAGTTTCTTCCAACGTTTGTATCAGTCGGTGGGCAATCGAGATTATTGGCCTGTTCTTGCTCAATGTCCAACTATAATCACGGAGGAAATGAATGGAAAATTAACAAAGGATCTCACTCGAGAGGAAGTTCAACTTGCTGTCTTTCAAATGGGACCTTCCAAGGCTCCCCGGACTCGACGGTTTAAATGGTCGGTTCTTTCATTCCCATTGGGAGATCTTAAAGGATGATATCTTCCTTTCGGTTCAAGAATTTTTTACTACGGAGTTTTGAGGCCGAATTTAACCGAACCATCCTATCTTTAATTCCCAAAATTCCAAATCCGAAAGGCTAGAACAATATAGACCTATTAGCCTTTGTAACTTCATATATAAAATCATTTCAAAGGTTTTAGCCAATAGATTAAAGCCCTGTCTCCCTAATGTGATTGCACAAGAACAATGTGCCTTTATTAGTGGACGTCAAATCCAGGATAATGTGCTTATTGTTCAGGAAATTCTACATCAACTTAAGATTCGCAGGAGGAAGAAACGGTTTCAAGCTATCTTAAAATTGGATATGCTTAAGGCATATAATAGGGTTGAATGGGACTTCCTACAAGACTACCTTATTCATATTGGTTTTCATGCAAAATGGGTTGGCTAGGTAATGCAATGTGTTACTACAGTCTCTCTCAGTGTGAAATTTAATGGTGATCCTCTTCCCTACTTCTACCCATCTAGAGGCTTGAGACAAGGTGATCCCCTCTCGCCATATCTCTTTATTCTTGTTGCCAATGTCTTATCCACTCTCATTTCAAATGCAATGGAGATGGGTTCTCTTCGAGGATCAAGCTAAACATGGGTGGTGTCCTAAATTGTCTCATCTTTTATTTGCGATGATGCTATTTTTTTCCTCGATGGTACTTTAGTGGAATGTCGAACTTAGCCAATATTATTCACCAATATTGTAGAGCCACAGTCGGGAAGTTAACGAGAGACAAATCAGAATTTTCTTCAACAAATCTTGTCCATACGGTCTTAAGGTAAATCGGCTAGTGAACTCCGTGTGCCAATATTGGACAAATCTGGTAAATACCTTGGTCTCCCATCTGATTGGGGTAAATCTAAGAGGGAAATGTTCTCATGGCTACTGGGAAAAGTTGAATCGAAGCTGCAGAGTTGGACAGAAAAACTACTCTCAAAGGGAGGAAAGGAAATCTTGCTTAAATCGGTTATCCAAGCAATACCACAATACGCCATGTCCATATTTAAGATTCCGCTATCTATTTGCAAGACCATTGAGCAGCAAGTTGTAAGATTTTGGTGGAAACAGAGTGGTCGAACATTTGGGGTTCATTGGAAAAATTGGGATATTCTTAAAACTAGAAAAGACAATGGTGGTATGGGTTTCCGAGATCTTGTGGCGTTTAATCATGCTCTCTTAGGCAAGCAGGCTTGGAGATTAATACATGAACCGCTTACTTTATGGGGTCGTCTTTTTAAAGGCTTATATTTTCATACATCGGAGTTCATGAGGGCTGAAAAAGGAGTAAGATCTTCTTGGGGATGGAGGAGTCTTTTAATTGGGAGAGATTCTATCTCAATTGGGAGAGATTCTATCTCAGATAATGTTCAATGGTCTGTTGGTAATGGTCAGAAGATTAATATTAGAGAGGATAAATGGCTATCTAGTGGTGTTATAGGAGGCCCCGCACCTAGAGGAGAAGCGACAAAGGTAGCTGATTTTATCCTACCAACTCAGCTGCATGGAATGAATCCCTCCTTCGACAAAGTTTTAATCCTCGGCTAGTAAGTGAAATTCTGTCTTTGCCAATTAGACCTTGCTATCTTTCCGATTTGCTTATATGGAAAGGCCAGCTAAATGGTAAGTATACGGTTAAGAGTGCCTACAATTACATCAAAGATCATACATCCAAGTGCTATCTCTGAGCTGCCCTCCTCTTCCTACCACCCACCTAGGAAGCTATGGTCATCTATTTGGAATTTAAAAAGCCCCCCGAAAGTTCGCATTTTCATGTGGTCTCTATGTCAACATGCCTTGCCTACAAAAGAAAATTTGTTCCATCGGCATATCATCCCTGACCCCATCTGTACTATGTGCACAACTCAACTACCCGAAACAGCAGAACACATTTTCCTTTCATGTCCTACCACCAAGTCTATTTGGTCTCATCCACAGGTAAACCTTGCAACAATAATGGCTACAGCTACTCGAATTGACAAATGTCTTGTAGACCTACTGGAGAATAGCTATGATGTACCTAGTTTGGAGATGGTGGCTTCTATTCTTTGGCATCTATGGAAGAATAGGAATGACTTTATCTTCCGTCAAAGAAGTTTATCGTTGAAAGTGGTGCGGGTAGCTTTAGCCGACGCTCGCTCATCTCCTATCATCGCCAGCCGACTACGTATCGCAGACGGGTCCTTCCCGACTCGATCACCGGTGGCATCCCCCAGATCCAGGTGTTCTTAAGATCAACATTGATGGCGCCTACCCTACCTCCCCACAAGAAGGTGCGATCGCATGTGTCCGAGACTCTGCAGGACGCCTTATTACTGGTTTTACAGCAACGATTACCACCTCCTCTGCTCTTCAAACAGAAATTCAGGCGCTGGTGCATACCTTAAATTTTCTGCTGCAAAAAGGACTGGATAAACATCAGTTGCGGCTGGAATCGGACTGCTCGGTGTTGGTGGATGCTATGCTCAACCCCCTTTTGTGTCCATGGCAGCATCGTTCTTTGATCGCTGAAGCTAGGGCACTTTTGCCCTCTTTTCCTTTTCTTCACATTCGGCACTGTCGACGGGCTGCAAACTTCATAGCTAATTGGGTTGCTAAGTCCCATGGGCTTTCTTTGCTTCCCAACAATTGGCCCGCTTTTCCCCTTCTCGCCTTTTACGTCTTTTGTATGTCAAGCTTGTAACTAGCGGTTGTATCTTTACCTCTTAATCTATAATACCGCTGTTTCTGACCCAAAAAAAAAAATGTGTATGACCATAATCCATGTATTCCCAGTTTTTAAAATTTTATTGAATGATCTGATTTTGGAATGTTTGTCTTGCAAATCAAGAACGGAGGAATTGAAATCACAGTTGAAAAGCCATGATTGGGTCCATTTATCATTGTTTAATTGCAAAGATCGAAAGAAAGATTGGAGATATTTTTCAATAGCACATTCTCCTTTTATATTATTTTGAAAATGTAGACAACAACAATTTGTTGGTTAAAGAGGCAGTCAATTATGCGCAATTTCCTTGATTTGATGCTTGGTAATTAATATGTATTGTAGTTGCTAATTATATGCTATTAAGATCTTCGTACATTTATGATGTTGGGCTTTTGGTTTAGATATAAGTAATCTTTGAATATTCGAATTCCTTGGTTTTTAAGGACTCATCCACTATTTACCTTGTTAGTATGTGTGCTCTTATCTGAATAGTAATTTTTTGCCCATGTTACATTTTTGGGGCTTGCTGATTGGTATCTTCTTTCCATGATTATAGACTTATCTACTAATCTAATTTCATAATAAGTACCGCATAATTTATTCTTGAAATTTTTTAGCTTATATGGACTTTGAGGAAGCTTTTCTCTTTTCTAAGCATGCACTTTTGTGTACTCGCATCAAAAAGCATTTCCATTGCAGATTGCTAATCTGTTGGCAATTAAGAATCTCGAAGATCTAATGTTTGCAAATTTAAATAGCCGAAAACAAAGAGAGGAGAAAGGAGGAAGGACATGACTTCCATATTATCATATGGAACTTGATTGAATATTTCTTATATTGCAACTTGGGATATGCATATTAAATTTATGCTCAATGTGATTCCAGTTGTTCTTGTACTGGTTTACAAGCCTCTGTTCCCTTGTAATAGTTGGATCAGGTTCATATGTTTTGATTGGCTCTTGAGAAATCAAAGCTTATGTTTAACAACTATAAAGCCCATCATAACCTTTTTCTTTTTTATTTGGTTTGTCTTTGTGAACAGTGAGGTGCACAACCTGCGAACCGAAACTCTGCACCAGCAATACCAACTGGTAAGGACATTGATACCATCATTGTGTGGAGCAATTAGGAAGAAAGCAATGTTTATTCTACCTTTTGTTGTCGAGAAATTTTGCTTCCATCGGGCAACTGAGCTCCCAAGTGTCTTTTAGCAAGGGATTACTATTTTGTAGTACATTTCTTGGTTAAGTATTCATACAGTGCTACAGTGCAAGCACATGGAAGAAGTTACTTCTTATATTGCCTGGACTGCTTCAGTTTCTTTTCACTTTCTCTCAGTGCTTCTTCTTCTCATCTTATGGTATTTCTTTGGGCTGGCATATGCAGGTGAAAAAGAGGACAGCTAATGACAACACTGCATACGGTTCCCACATCATGCAATTTGGTGACATAGGGTTAAGTAAGGAAAATCTCTTCCTATACATGGGCACAAATCCTACAAATGATAACTCTCCTTTTATGGATGACAACTCCCTAAGGCCTCCTCAAAAAGCTGTTGACCAGCGGGATGAATATCTGCTTCATTTCTGGCACAAGGTTTCTCTCTCCCTTGTCATGTTTGAGGCTGCACGCTTTAGATTTAAGTCATGGCACCACCAGATGCTAAATGTTTAAGGATAGATTCTTGAGGATTTTGTCACATGCAGCAGTCTGGTCAATTGCAACCTCTCTTAGATTGTTTCCCTAATGAGAATCACAAGATCAATCGAATGAAGAGCTACTAAAAGGGATTACAATATTGCATTTTGAAGAAACTTGAGGGCTGGTCCGGCAAAAAATGGAACTGTAGAACCATAGGTCTATCAATGGATTTCTAATAATTGAAGGTCCTTAAATCTGCATATTACTTTGCTGAAAGTGTTAGTAGAAGTAAAAGGACTTCCTTAACTAGAGAAGTCAAACTGTGTAGCCATCAGCTTTGACCTTTGACATAAAAGTAAGTGAAAAATTACGTCTCTTCCTTTCAACTCATCTTCTTATTCTTCTTTCACTATATAAAGAATAAATTCGGTATTGTCAATTGCCCTCATGTAACAGTTGTGTGAGCCTTGTGTAACCAAATCTGATTTTGCATCCGCCTTTGTTTCAATTCTGTAAAGCTCCTGAAGGCTCTTCTAGGAAACTCGAAGCACAGAAGCAATTTTTGGAGGCAATGTCTCATCGGATGCATAGAGATCACAGTGTCAAGCTAATTGGAAAGCTCTTGTTTGGAATTAAAAAGGGTCTAGAGGTGCTTAATGCTGTTCAACCTGCGGGACAACCTCTTGTTGATGACTGGGCTTGCCTGAGAAGCCTAGTAATTACTCCCTCATGACCTCTCAACCAACACATGTTTGATATATTTCGGTGATGCTGACATTTGCATTGCCATGAACCTTTTACGTTCGATTTGTTCTTTATATTATTGATCTTAAATCTTACACTTTTGGGAAATGGGATTTTTTGACACAACGATTGAGTATTTTTTACGGTCTTGACTAGTGTGATGATGCCAATGCTTAATGCAGGTGAGAACATTTGAGACTCATTGTGGATCTCTCTCAATACAGGATGAAGCATATGTGCTCCTTTGCAAACATGTGCAATGCTGGAATCAGGACTGAGCAAATGACCAAGGCATCATGCCAAGCTTGTGCTCGCATACCATCTTGTCCCTAGAGCTCTCTTAGCAGGCGATTCAGTGCATGAGTGAAGTGGGAATCATTCTGAACTAGGGATCCACTTGCCATGCTTAAATTTGCTACATAAATATTCCTATTGTATATCTTGAATGGGTTGTTTGTCATTGCTCCGCTGTGAATATGACTCTGAAGCACGTATCTCGACTTGCTTGTCACATAACATGCTTTGAATGTAGAACGATATCGTGTCCATTTTGTGCGATTTTAAGTACTGTAGCTTGAGCTCGCCGGATTTGGCAAGCCTCAAGCTCATCGGCGTCGGCAAGGTGAGCGAGCTTAAGGCTCGCCCGTGGCTAGCGGCCAGCCAAGAAGAAGAACAAAAAATAAAATTAATCAAAATTTTAATTTTTAAAAATTAAAAATAATTCAAATTCAAATTTTAAAATAATTATTTTAAAATTATAAAAATTTCCATTAAATTTTGTTGTATATACGATTTTAAAAATATAT
Organism: Eucalyptus cladocalyx; assembly: GCA_017140615.1. Taxonomy (NCBI): domain Eukaryota; kingdom Viridiplantae; phylum Streptophyta; class Magnoliopsida; order Myrtales; family Myrtaceae; genus Eucalyptus; species Eucalyptus cladocalyx. The sequence continues at coordinate 36,272,088 of CM029518.1, forward strand.
ATGTATGTATGTATGTATATATATAAGAAATAAGCTTAGAAGTATTTTAGTAATATAATCTTTAAAAAAATATAGGAATAAGTTTTTTCTAAATTTGGTTAAATATGAAAATATTTTATTAATATGGGTCGGGTCGAGCATGGGTTGGGTCGGGTATGGGTCGGAAAATTTACATTAGACATAAATGGGTTAATGGATCAATTTGGGTCGGACCATTAATGACTCGACTCAAACCCGACCCGACCCACCCGTTTAACAGCTCTATTGAAGATGAAGCCAAGAATATTCGAGCGTGCTTTGGAGAATGTAGCCCAAAAAGCAATTATTGCTTCATTGCCTACTTCTATTTCACGAATGATATATGTCTATATACATTATGTTTAATTTATTATTATTATTATTTATTTTTTTTACTCCCATTAAAGCATAGTCGTTTTTTCAATTCTTTGTTGTGACCATATTTATATCATATTCGGCTCTCAAGGTATATGTGCTTGATAAATGTATATTTATTCCTCGCCACTTTATGTTGTTTTATGTTGTTTTATCAAATTTACTAGACTAGACTAGCAATTATCGTGGAGACGTTACTTCTACTGTTAGTCTGTTACCTATTCACTCGTGGCTTCTCAAAGTTGTAATGATTAAAATTTGTTTTTTGTATCAAGATTATTTCCGCAAACATAGGCTCAAAAAATTGTTACGGTCTCTTTTTAAATTTTGATAATATAGTCAATATGCTAAATATCAATCATTTATATAAAAAAATTAAATGAAACGATTAATGTTGTTTATCGTAATTACTAACTTCCGTCAATCATATAATTATGGTTTTAGAAAAGTGTTCGTGGGGTGTTTCTGATGAGAATATTTCTTGCGTTAAATGAATTAGTTCAAATAAATAAAAGTATATTTATAATCATTATTCCATTATACTTTAACAACCAAACCAAAAGAATCCCCGCCCTTATGCCAAAGGCAATATAATGGAATAATGATCAGGAATATACTTTTATCAATTTCGAAGCTTTTACTTTTAGGGTTGGTTTGATTTGCCAAAAATTTATTGTAAAAATCATTTTCCTACATTTGGATCGCTAAAAATAAGTAAACTAAAAGTATTTGCATAATTAGTGGAAAACTTAAACTCAACAAAATGATTTCCTCTCTAAAAATAAAAATCAATTTTCAAAATATGACTAAATCTCGATAGTTAGACACGAAGACCCTAACGTTTGAGTCTGGATCTACATAAGCCACAAATGAGACATTGACAGCCTATGTAGCACCAACACGAACACGCGAACACGACACGATACGACACGCACGATCGACACGTCATTTCTTAAAAATAGAGAATTTCGACACGTTCCGACACGTTATATATTAAATATATTTTTATATATAAATACATAAATAATAATAATAATAGCATATAATTAATTTACATGAAAAATATTAAATAATATCATTCATTATTTTAATTTGTTACAATAATACACAAAACTTAGAGGAAAAAAACATTGTTTAAAGAAAAATGCTGAAATGATATTTTTAAATTTATTTATTTATCATATATGGCATTTTTTTATTACTTCTTTCATAGTAAAAGACTTTAAAAAAATAAAACAATTCTAAAAAAACAAAACTAAAAAAAAATTGACCCCGTGCGTATATATTTATAGCAATTTTATTATTTCTTTTATTACTTCTTTTGTATATATTTATATTTTGACCCCTCAAATATTAGAAATTTTTAAAATTGACCCGTATGTGTCGGAATCGCGTGTCGGAATTTTGAACTCGCGTGTCGAAGCATGTCGGGACGTGTCAAACATGTCAAACACGTGTCGGAGTATCGAACATGACACGAAGGCTTCCGGAGAGCGTCCGTACTACATAGATGACAACTACGTGCAATTACTTGGCTTTCACGCTCAAATCACTAGCATTTTGGAACTAGTCCATTGAGTTTGAGCCTAGGTCGTCATACAAGTCCTTTGAAGTTGAGCCAAAGACCTTGGTACCCATGCTTGCAGCCAAGTCCCCGGCTCTTGCACCAAATCATTAGTAATATGGTTCCCTAATGCCTAGGCTTTGGGACCTTAGTGATTGGGCCCGAGTCCCTCAAAGCTAGGGACCTAGTAGAGAACACTCTGGCTGGGGTCGTTTGACACTTGTGTTAGGACCTTGGTGGCGGCCTGGGTCTCTTGAGATTGGACCCAAGACTTTGGCCCTTGTGCTAGGATCTAAGGAGTTCGTGGTTAAATCATCACGACCTTGATAACCAAGATCGAGTCCGGCATGGCATCTAAACTCACGAGGCTTTCAAGAGGTTTCAAATCAGGTGTCAGGGCATGTGGATGTCCTCTGGCAAGAGATGAACTTGGAGTAGTTTCTGCCTTTAAAGTCAAAGATTGAAAAAAACAAAAAAAACGAACACTTCGCAGTCAAATCAGATACAGAAAAAAGTAATCACCTACTTATGCCCCTCTTTCAAGTACATTGGGCTCCTTTCTTGCTGTTAAAATAATAAAAAAAAGTACATTGGGTTCCTTTCTTGCTGCTCATTGGGCTTCATCTAATACGCGGATATTTTTCAGGTCTTGTTTTATTATATCTTGAGTAGTAGAACAAAGAACAGGCAAGTTGGCTTCAATATATAAAAGGAAAACCAATTTTTTTATTTTGTTAGGACGCTTATTTCAACCACTTGTTGATAAAAGAATATAGGCTGCGTTTAGAATCGAAATAAAATTCGAGATATGATATGATTTATCTTATCTTACGTTTGACGCTTCACTTAGGATATAATAAAGTTGGATATAAAATGAGCGTAGATATTAATAAAATTATCTCATGAAAGAAATGAGATAATGGTAGATGCGATTTCTAACGCCTATAATAAGAAAGTTATTTTTCCCGAATAACAAACTTATTAAATTAACAAAATTGAAATTATATTTCAATATAAATAATATTTGAATTCTAATTTAAGAAAAATAAAATAAATAAATAATTTTTAATTAATCCTATTTTAATTTATATATTCAACTTAAATTTTATCTTATAATAAACATTCAATCTATAAATTAAATATTTATATTTATTATATATTTTAGGTATTTTTGTATTTTAGATATATTAGTACAGTTTACTATTTGATGAAATTTTATTAAAGAATGATGAAAAGGAAAAAAGAAATAATAAAGAAAATAATATAAAAAATAGGAAAAATAAAATAAAAATAAATTAAGAAATAATATTACGAGAGATTTTCATCATCTCCATTTATGAACATTTATGTTCATTTATAATGATATCTTGTTTATATTTAAAAAAAATATACATAATATGATGTGAACATATCCGATTTTTAATACAACAATTTACCAAATAATTAATATGATATAAAAAAACCTCAGGATTTCATATTCTATCATATCCAGTTTTATTTCGATTATAAATCCGGATGATCAAATATAGCCATAATGCATGTATAGCTTACATAATGTAGGGATAATAACCAGGGGGCCACTTGTGAAGGCCGTCCTTGGCAATTCCCCACAAAGCATCAATGATTTTACACTAAAAAAAGCTAAACATCGACAACTTTTCACTTCAAATTATCCTTTCACTAGATTTTTTCTAGAAGGTTATTGAATATGCATTTCAACCATCTATCAATAAAAAAAAATATAATGCATGGATAATACATGTCTCTTTGGAAAAATGAAAACATAATTCACAGTTCACTTTCAAATTTCTGCAAAACATCTAATAATATTATCATTTCTGAGAAATGATTATTTAAAAAAAAATCGATATTTTTATTTTTCGGTAAAACAAATCAAGTTAATTAAGTTCATTAGTGCATTTCGTATCTTGAAGGTACCGAGTAGTGGCCACGATTACAAGGGATGTTGTGTACGATAATATTCTCCATCACATCATCTTGGAGATGCCAGCCAATAGAAACGCAACACGAGGCGTCTTGTAGTAAAATCAATTTTGCAAAAAAGGATTTGACATTGGAAACCGTTATCTTTTTGTGTGGTACTTTCAAAGCTTTATGATGTTTTCCAACCAAAAAAAAAAGAAAAGTTCGACATTATCTTTTGAGATAATAATCTTCGTGAAAATAATCCTCATAATAAACAGTCTTTTCGGAAAACGTACATGGGCACGTTAGTCCATTATCTAATTTATTATAAATTGATCTCGAATTAAATTTTCTCCTCTCTCTCATAGAAAAAAAGAAAAAAAAGAAAATACACGCCATTCTCTATTTAAGCCCAAATTCAAAAAATTTGCCCGTTACCGAACTCTGCCCCCACCTTCCCTTCCCCCCCTTTCTTCTTCTTCTTCCTTCCTTCCTCCCCTGCGCAGGCCCCGCAAAATTAGGGTTTCCAAACCGAGCAAATCGCCTCCCAAAATCCATCCCGAATTCGCTCGAATCCCACCGGAATTCCGACTCGACATGGATCCGGCGACATCGACCGGCCGAAGCCCTCGCGATCCTCTCCACCCCATGCTGAAGGAGTCGGTCGACCGCTTCCTGCTGGAGTACCGGGGCGGATCGCCGGACTTCTCCGCCTTCACCTCCATCTTCTCCCGCCTGCTCCACAGCCTCCCCGACCCGCCCCTGGAGACCGTCTGGTTCTACGCCGCGCTGACCCACCACGCCGGGAAGTCGGCCGCGGCCGGCCGCGGCGGAGGCGGCGCTGGCGACGCCTCGGAGCATGTGTCGAGGGTCAAGGACCTGTTCCAGCTGCTGGTGACGTGCTCCAGCTCGTGCAATGCGGTCAAGAAGGTGGCCGTGCTCGCCCCGGTGGTGTACGAGCTGTACTCCCTGGTGGTCGAGCGGCGGAGCTTGAAGAAAGAGGTGGAGGACTTGCTGGAGGTCGTGGTTAGTTACATTAGCATCTGCAGCGGCGGGGAGTTTGAGGAAGAGGATGAGTTGGAGCCCTTGAGTCCGTGCTTTTTGGATTTGATTCGCGTCTGGATGGTCGATAAGCCGAAGAAGGACGCGAAATCGTTCTTTCCGGTCGTCAGCGATGACGTTCGCATGGGGGTTTGTAAGGATTGCGGCACCGGCATGGGGCGCTTGGCTGGGGTTGTTATGGCCGAGGTGTTCTTGTTGAGGTTGTGCTTGAAGTTGGATGTCCAGACACTGCGCGCCGAGTTGGAGAGGGATATGCATAGCTGGGCCGTCCAGACCATTGCTGGATTTAGGAACTTTTGCTTTTTCGGTGAGAAACACGTTTTCGGGTTCGCTTGTTTTTGGATTTTCTTCAGGCTTGTAGTTCCATTTGCAATATTAAAGTGCCTCGTCACTCTGTCGGTGTAATGTGTCTGACCATTTTCAGATTTGTATATGTTTATGACCGAACGTTATTCCTGAGGTGATTAGCGTTCAACGGAGTTCCATAGTGCATGCAGGATTCCTATTATCGACAGAACATTGATTTAATGCGTCGTGAACTAGTCTGAGGCTCCGGTCGTGGCATCCACTGGCTACTCTATTGTGTTGAATACTGTATTTGTCCCTCTTCAATCAACCATTAATTTTTGTCAAATTAATACACTATTATTTGTCCTGCTTGATAATTCAATACCACCATTGTTTGATTTGATGTCAGGTACTCTTCTTAGCATGCTCTTGGATCCAGTTACACCCGTGACATTGCTGCTAGTAAGTGCATTTAGTGTTTTTCCCCCTTAACCTTAAAAGTTAGGAGGCATGAAGCTTTTAATGTACCTATTCAAGCTAAATCAAGTCTCATAAAATCCCAATGGAGACGCAAAACTTGATCAGGATGGTAAAACACAAGTCATGTCATACAGACCTTTTGTCCTCCTTTGAGTTGCATGAAAGAGATAAATACTTATGTTTTTATCTTCATGGAGCTGGCTCCAGAGCAAAAGACAGTCATGTGTGCAGATTAGCTTGCACTAAGACTTTTATGCAAAATTAAAAGAACTCGTGCACTTCTTTAGACGAATGACTTTTAATGCCTGCTCAGTTGATCTACTTTGGACAAAGATACTTGTATCATGAGTTAAAAGGATCAGAGGCTCAATCTATGAGAGTTAACTATAATGTTCATGCTTTTGATTTGCCGATTTCCTAGGTGAACTGCAATCACTTTTACACTTCATGGTGTGAACCAGATTATGTGGGAGAATCTGGTTATTTGGATGACATTTGAGGATACTGGGATTGTAAAGGACCCCTTCATAAGCTGTTGTCTCATATTTGCTATACCAGTCTAAAGTTAAAACTCTAGATAACCTTGTTGTGGTACTTTTGGATTTGAAATATGCCTGAAGAAATCCTGTTGCTCTTGCTAATGGAGACGTAGCTAATGTCCAACTCTTCTTATATACGCTTGGAATTTTTCTCTCTGCAGAAATTCAAGGATGAAATTCTCTTACGAGAAGTCCTATATGATGCCCTGATAATGGTGGATTATCCATTTCTAAGCCCTCAAAATGGGAGAAAGCTTCGTGATGAGGTTTTGAAGAGCTCGGCTGTCTTGCTGTTGTTGGTAGCTGAAAGCGCCATGCAATTCATTAGGTATGAGAGCATGAATACCACTCCTGCTTCACTACACTTGCTTATTTAATCATCACATGAGAGAGATGTGTTAAACTGACTGTAGGGAAAATGGTGACCGTAGCAAAGTAGACTCCTATAAGGATGCAGTCTCTAAATCCTGCCTACCTTCCCAATTGCTCAAATGGGTGACTTGTCAAACTGGTCGGGGGAGAATAACCAGCAGACCAACGGCATCGACTCCAGCAGCACTTATTAGTGAGTCCCTCTTATATCTTTATTTGCTTTTGATACTGTTTTCGATATCATTATGTGCTACGGCTCTTCTACCTTTTATGTGCTAAGTTGCTACAGGGGTCCAATTGTCCTTCTAATGCAGAATTACTTGTTGACTACATACGTGATTAATGATTGTTTTAGCTGTAAACATTAAGAGGACTTAAAACAAGTTAGAGATTTGAAACATTTTCTCATATTTCAGAGTGGCTGCTGATTGTAGAGGATCTAGGGATTAGAGTCTTTGACAGTGATATTTTGAAGCTTCATGCGAAGGCAGTAGTTTGCAAGTCAAGAATAGAGTATGAGCTCCCAGTCTTCAACCTGAGAGGTGACAATTTTGAAGATGCTTTTGTCCTCTCCCCATATAACGAGGGCATAGTGGAGGATAGAATTGATGATGCTGACCTGGATATGGTTGATTCTGAGGATGCCACTTTCACAGCTTACACTTGTCCGGTAGTGTTAACAAGTGATGGTACTAGAAAGCGCAAAGATGGGAGGAAGGAAGAAGGGAATATACCTGTTAAATTCCTCAGATCTCATATTCACGAGAATGTAGCAAAATGCAATGTCTTTCACTCATGTGTTGGTAATGGCTTAAGCAGTAGGAATGAGGAGTATAGTCCCATCCTCCAGGAAGATCCATTACGTATGGAACATTAAGTTCAAGAGGCGTGACACATCCAAAGGCTATGGGATGTGTAATTTTGGTTTGGAATTCTTCTCTTTTGGTCAAGCTCGAGAGGCTTGCTTAGGCCCTCCCACTGCATCTTCCTTCAGCTGTGGAAAAGATGTTTTATCCTTGCTCATAGAAATATTCCTAGCGTGGCACTGATTCAACCTATGTTTGTTCCGGCTCTAAAGTTCTATCTTCTAGCTCGAAGAGGTTCTATGATTTGCATTCTGTGATCATTTTACCATCTTTGAGTCGATTGGCCATTTCTATACTTCCTCTCGGGCTGCACTTTTGTTTCTCGGCAGACCTTATTAGTTAATGGTATAGATCTCTGATAGTATGAGTGCATTGAGAAATTCTCCTATTTTGTTGCTAGGAGGAGCAATCCAAACCTTTCGAGAGCATGTGATCTCAGTCTTCCATTCCAATCGAATTACTGTAACACTATAGATAATACAAGAACATATTTACACAATCAGATTTGCTCTCTCTCTCTCTCTCTCTCTCTCTCTCTCTCATATGTTGAGGAGTTAGTTGATTCCCTGTGAATGTAAACTAAACGTAGCCCTACTGAATTGTCAATTCTCTGTGTCATGGAACTGTGGAAAGACCCTTATTGGAGCAACGGTTGAAACTGATAACTGAGTGTATCAGTGAACTTCCGGCAGCTCCAAAATAAAAAAACTGAATTTGAACAAGCCCTTAAGGCCCAAATCAGGAGAGAAGACCGGGCCCCTCTCATTCAAAACATGTTGGGTATTGAAGCTTTTCAGCCATGGCTGGCTCAAGACAAACTTCAGATCCTGCCACGACCTCCTGGTCTACTGTCATCCGATCGCTGTGGAGTCAGCAGATCAGGAGCTCAAAACATTAGGGTGATCACGTCGGACCGCCCAAATTAGGGACCACCCAAACCAAACTGACTTGGCCGGTTTGGTCTAGTTTCCGGTTCTATAAAAATGGAACTGGTGATTGTCAGTTTGGTTCTTGATTCCGGGGGAATCGGACTGGACTAGACTGGACTAACAAATCGGACTAACTCTTTTTAAGTATATATTGTTTCATTTCTTAAAAAAAGTAATAAACCTTAAAAATATTATCAACTCTAGTATTTTTTAATTATTTTTATTAAGTGGTCGGTTCCATGGGACTGAACCTAAAGACCGGACCCCGGTCCGGTCTGGTCTTCGGTTCCAAAAATTGGAAATCGATCCTCCCATTTTTGTTCCTGGTTTTTAGGTGGAACCATATCAGAAACCGATGATCCTTACGAAACATGCACTAAATTCTCGGATGGATCATGCATCTCCCCACATGCAAGATCCAAACCCCATCCTCTTCTCCGAGATCCCGTCACACGCCATCTAGCTCATCGAAGCTCTCCAACAGCTAGAGAACTTGTCCAGAAACGAAGACAATCTGACGTTCCCCTCTCCTCCATTATGGTTCAATAAATTAAAGTATTGCGTCAACCCAGGAAAGAGGAGGAAACGTATTGCAGAGGAACACCGAAGCGGAAGCCAGATTGCGCACCATTCCCTGTAACGCAAGCAACGTGGCAGACGACTAGTTTAATTTTCCATATCGACTCTCGAGTCTTGAAAAAAAGATAGAAAAAAAGGAAGAACAGATGGCGGATGCCCAGTTGGCATCAAGGGCCGCCACGTGGCGGTCGGGCCGTGACTGCCATTAAGCTGTGACGTGAGAGGCAAGACAGCGATCTCTCACCAGCCTTTGTCTGGATGCGGGATTTCAAGCCGAGCAAAAAGGGTCGAGAAGGGATTCAACCAAGATCTATCTCGGCCTCTGATTTTGCTTTGGTCAGTGGGCTTCACCGTTCCTCTCTACTTATCATTTAGTGGAAATAATGCCGCCGACACTTTCCCCTCTTTCTCTCTCTCTCTCTCTCTCTCTCTCTCTCTCTCGCGCTCGCCGACTGGGTATTTCGCTTTCCCTTTGATAAAATAAGGAGAGGGTTTTAGAGGGAGGGAGGTGTCCAAGCGTTAGGCCATCGATAAGGACAATTTACTTGAATGAAGTAGGAGGATGGTCCGGAAACAAAGGATCAGAAAAGGAAACAGCCCTCCTCGTTTTGCTCTTGGTGTCATAGGGAGGGATGCTATTTCTAGGAAAGTTATCTGACAAATCCCTGACCTAACCTCTTAAAAGTTAGTTAATATAATTATTTAAATTAATTTTGATCGAAAATTACTAAGATAAACGTTGATTGTCCTAAATAGCATGACTAACACAACAACTTTTGCAAAAAAAATTCTTATTTTCCTTTTCTTTTTACTTTTTACTCCTTTCTTTCCTTTTCCTTGGCAAGGGTTACCATGCTGTTGTCAAATCTGGCGAGGTGAGGGCTTCAGCCAGGGCTCACAAGCCTCCATCCCCTCATCGACCCTTAATAGTGAAAAAAATAAATAAAAAAGAAGAGAAAAAAGAATTAAACCATAAAAATATACAAAAATTATCTACATGAAGATCAGCATTTATGTTAGTAATTTCGATAAAAAATTGATCGAAATGACTATATTACCAGACAAAAAAAAAAAATTAGAGCTAAATTTGTACAACTAAAAAATTTACGATTAAATTGATCACCATACAATAAACATATGATTTTTCAAACATTTATTCCGTTATTTATTTATTTATAATTTTCCCCACTATTTGTTCGATGTACTTTGTTCGCGTTCTATATCTTTCCCTTCTTCTCCTTCATAATAGTGGGTTCGAGATTTTTCCAAATACTTGACTAATCTTTTTCCTAAGACGACGGCTCCTTCGCCCTTACGGACCTGTCCTCGATCTCGAAACCGGCTTGAAAGAATTCATATAAGTACGACGATCCCGACGAGACCGTAATGATTGGATGTGAAAATGGTTACGATTTGGCTGAACCCTTGAGTTCGCTAATAAGGCTATTTGAGGTGGGAATCACATGACCGACACGTTCCACTTTCTTCGGATAAGAGAAAAAGCATTTGAGAGGGACAGAAGGAGAAGGGACGAAATGGAAACAAGACGGAAAAAAAAAGGTGAAAGGTCCGTGATGGATAAAAGGCAAAAAGAAAATTTACATGGGAAACGGGTTCGAATTAAAGAAGAAAAAGGAGAATTCTCGATGTAGGAAAAGGTGGACAAAATCTGATATCCTAAGACTATATGATTGGGTACTTAAACCGAGTCGACTCTATGACTGGGAAAAGTAGATAGACATAGATATCTTATTCGGATTTCAAACTCAATTTGGGAAATCATAGAATCATGTTACGTGGACATTAACCAAAGAAATAGGGATTTGGGTGCTACTGCCACCGTCGGAGGGGGCCAGCGACCTGGTGGAGGGGGGCCGGCCTTGGCCGACCTAGGTGAGGCCATCATTGACCAAGCAAGGACCCTCGCTTGGGCCGTTGGTCCTCACTTGGGGTTGACGAGGCCTCCCTAGGGCTAGGGGGGCTCGCCAGCCATAGGTGAGGCCTGACGCAGCCCAAATCTAGGCAACCATCGCTCGAGCCTCACTTAGGTTGGCGAGGGCCACCCACCCTCCGCCGCCTAGGTCGTTGGCCCCTTCTGACGGTGGCTATGGCATGCGTAGCCACCCATGACCTTACCTTTTTTTTTTTTAATGACTTTGCCTTTTTTTTTCTTTTTTTAGAATTATTCCCACCCACCCCCTTTTTTTTTTTTTTTTTTTTTTCAGAACCTGCCTTTTTTTCCAGTTTTCTTTAGAATTATTTTAGATTTTTAGAAGTTTTTTACTATTCTTAAAATAAGATTTAAAGAAAAAAGTAATAAAAAATTACCACATGGGATAAATAATTTAATTTAGAAAGACTACTTCAACATTTTTTATCAAATAAATTGACAATGTTAACAGAATGACTCGATTGCACAAATTTGATAAGTTTTAGACTTAATTGCACTTTCGCGATAAGTTTTAGGATCTGTAGTGTACATATCCCTAAATTTGATAGTAGAATATGGATTGGACTTGTTTTTTCTCCAATTTTTACGGATTATTGCAATGTGATATCATTGAATTTTTTAAATTAAAATAATGAATAATATTAACAAATGTTTGATTAATATTTTTAGTGTAAATTAATTATAGACTATTATTATTATTAGTGTATTTACATATAAAAATATATCGTATCGGAACGTATTGGATAGTTTTTTTAGAAATGACATGTTACGTGTCATGTGTTCATATCGGTATTATATAGAAAGTCACACAATCTACCTGCATCGACATTGCGTATGTTGCACTATTTATCATCACGACACGTAAATGACTACACATGGCATGCCGCGTATAGACAAATGCCTCTCGTCGTCGCGATATGTCGGGCCGGTTTCTGCTTCGGGACATTGAAATCGAATCTAAAGTTAAAATGGGGAGAGGGAGGGAGGGAGAGTGACAACACCCTGAACGGGGTACGCTCAATGGTGTCGGTGATGGGAGTCAACAGTGCAGAAGGGACAGTCATACGGTTTGGTGACATGGGCGGGGGGGGATGGAGAGGATGCGCGGAAGTCTCTTCACTCCTGCGGAATGAGATTTCCCACGTGCACCTCGTTGAATTTAAGGCCATCGATTCCGTGTATGTTGTCCCCTCCCATAACACACGGCCCTACAACGTCTGTCGTTTTTCTGAGTCTGACCCCCCCCAAAAAAAAAGATGATATGTTTAGCATCCCTGATTAGCAAAATTAGGGACAAAAAAAGTTGAGGGAGCATGAATCCCGCAATTTTCGAAGTGTTTTGAAGTGATTAGATGCGAAAGATTAACGAAGTTCTTTTGCAATGGTTGCAGAGTTAGGTTAAAAAAAAGTGGAGATCATTTCTCTTGTCCAAGTAGGTAGTGGGTTGATTTTGAGATGTGCATTGACACTTATGTCGGGATTAATGAAATGGGTAGTTACCACATCCCAAAAACGTGGTCCTTTTGCCAAAAAAAGTTTGGTGAACAATTCTAGAAAGCTAATGATTGTAGTTAGTGTCCATCATGACTTGACTTTTCTTGATTAATATATTACTATCGTAATAAATTAGACAACTTTCCCAACCGACCTAAAAGATGATGTGAAACGCTAACATCATAATTGAAATTTACTTGATATTAACGATGATTTGCCCCCTAAAATCAAATTCAGATTGTGTAAACGTTTTTCATGGATTCAGATCTCTACGTCGGGTACCGACATTTACCATTCGGAACTCGTGAGCATGTCGTTGATTTTCGTATACCTTGTCGCTTTCGCCCTAAAAAGCGAAGGCTTATGTGGGGTAAAATCAAAGTTTGATTGGCCCCATTAGCATAATCATCATCGTGGTTGTCGTCATCATCGTCAAATCCTTCATTTCCCCAAAAACCTATACTTTAACGTTCCTTTCTCCGGCAAGTCTCGATCAACAGGAAGTATCTTCGCCAGCCACGCCCGCGCGTCTCATTCTTCATTAATCGGTAAAAAAAAAAAAGTGAGGATTGATGTAGACCTAATGGGGGGTGGGAAATTCTCGCTCTTCATTAAGAAGGGGCATTAACTATTTCATTCATGGGGGGGGGGGGGGTGCCATAGGCCATAGGACCACTTGGTATCTTCCGGGTCAATCGACCCAATTTCATAAGATTACTAGAAGAGCTTAGGATCGCGCGCAAATCAAAATAAATTGGATTTAAAAAAGAAGGAGCCGAGATTGATTGGGGTTTTGAGATTTTTGTTCTTTGGGTGGGCTAATCAGGTCAAATCTTGCTGAAAGGCCTGCTTTCCAAGGGCTTGAAACCCACGTGTTCATTTAATTAAAAGTGCAGGCAGGATTAATGAAAGAAAAAATGGGGATTAATTAAGTGGAATGAGAAGTGTCTGGTAAATGGCAATGACAGATACCAACTTAAACAAATGAAAATGATGCCCTAGCCTTCAAATTGACCCCGAGCTTGAATCCAAGCCGGATGGATGATGTCTCAACCAAAGGATCCGGCTTGCTCTGCGAGGAAGACTTGGCATCTTCAAAAACAATAATAATAATGAAAATAATAATCATAATAATCCTTCATAAATCTATGGATGCCCACCAAATTAAAATCTCATTAAAAAAAGATCAAACAAAAAAGGAAAAAATTTAGATTGGAGTATGATATTGTATATTGATTTATTAACAACACGATGATGCAATCTAGCCTTTGAGCCATTTAAATATGACAAATTAGACAAATTAGACAATGATTCAACGATAGGCCGGTTTTACCAAACGGAAAGAAAATCAAGGGAAAAAAAAAAAACAAAGAGAAAATAAGAAGAAGATTCGTCGCCTCTTGCTCTAAGAAAACTTGTTGGATGGGTATGAAACATTATAGGATGGACCACTCGCGACTATTGGGACCAGTGGCCGCTCATGTGAATCTCGCCCGATCTAATCACGGTTTCAATGTTCGAAATCATTTTAAGCTTTACGTAACAAAATTTTTCCCCCTTTTTTTTTCAAAGCGCATGGGCCCCACGAGGCGACCCGTGATTGGCTCCACGCCCCAGCTAAAGCAACAAAAAGTCAAAAAGTCAACCCGATTAACCGTATAAACCGACTCCCCAAGGGCGCCCCTCCTCCTCGTAATCCCGCTTAAGGCGTACCGACACGCCATACGGATCCACGTCGGCTCGGCGGGAGGGGCCCCGGGGGGCATTTCCGTAAATGGGGCCGGGGCTGTCGGCCCCGTTAACCCCGGTTAGGACAACCTAACTAGGGGTCGGGGGTCGGGGGTCGCCGGTCAACATCCTGCTCCTGCGGGGCCAACTCTCCCTCTCCTTCTCTCTCTTCCTGAAATCGAGCGTCGGTGACTCGGTCCGGGTCAACTCGGCGAGTCGGGGGGGGAGCTGGTGTCTGCAGGAAGGAAGTGCCTTTACAGGAGAGAGAGAGAGGGGAGAGGGGAAGGGAAAGGGACAGGGTATTTAATCCATGAACGCCTCGCCAAATGCGTCCTCAATTTGAGTGAAATACACGTACCCACATAGAGAGAGAGAGAATCAAGAAAGAGAGAGAGGGCGAGGGAGGAGGGAGGAGGGAGATGGCGGATTCGAGCGATTCGGTGTCGATAGACATGGAGACGTACTCCCCGCGAGGAAAGGTAGCCCGCATTTCCTCCGTCTTCTGCTGTCGCGCATTGCGCGTCGGATGCGATTTCTGGGTTTGGGTTTGCTCCGATAATGCAGGATGGCTTTTGCGCTTTGCTTTGGACGAGGATGATGTGGGGAGTCGTGGGCTGGTCTCGGTTTTCCTAAGTTTGCTTCGCGTGTTTTTGTTGTTGTGTTTTTTTCTTTTTTTTTCGCCCTCTGCTTTTCTGGGTGGCATTTTCTGGTTTTCCACCGGTTTTATTAACTGCGAATTGTGTTTTATGGAGTCCCCCGAGAGCGTTGAAGATCGTTATGTGAGTTTCCGGATTGGTTTCTGAGAGGGAATGATCAAAGAATGCGCATTTTTCCTTCCTGGGATTGACCCTTATGGGATTAGGAGCCATTTGGGTCTAGAATTAATTTCGACTTTTATGGGCTTTGGGGATTTACTTTGATGGAAGCAAGGAATATAGTTGATGCCCATGGTGGCCTCTTCCTTGGGTCTTTGATCGAAGCATGCCCTTCAAGCGATGACTTGCGGCTTTGTTCGCGTTGTTGTGTGATTGACAGTGGCTCTGCCCTTTTTTAGGGCTGTAATTCCTCTATAGGAAGGAGCTGGTGTTGCTTTATGCCGTTTTGGTGTTGATAGAATAAAATGATCGAGATCAGTTTGAGCTATGTATTTACAGTTTCTTCGAATGGAACATGTTTCGCATGCAATTGCAAACAAAAGTTGCTAGCTTTAGGAATAGGTTACTAGTTTTCCAGACAAGGGCCTAGTGTCTCTTTCTTTCATCACTGGGATCTCTTTATATCGTGCTGAATTTCGTTCTCTCATCTATTATATAATTCTTTTTATGCCTTGTTGCGAGATGGTTATTTCATTGACATCATTTCTTGTGTATTCATGTTCAGGAGCACCTCATAAGAACCAGCCAAGGTCTAGTGTCGGTTGCAGTATTTGGAGATCCAGACAAGCCAGCCCTCGTGACTTATCCTGATTTAGCACTAAATTGTAAGTGAAATGGAATTTTTCGTTTTCCTTGTCGGAGTAAATACTCTCTCTTTTCTCTCAAATTGTTTTTGCATTTTTAGCGAGGCAAGCTCTTTATAGAAAGCTTTGTTTGAGAAGAAAACAAATTATCAATACCTATTACTCTGTGAAATCTTCACAGTTGTCCCTGAAAATGAAAAGAATTGTGCATGAAAACATAGCTTGTAAGCAAAGTCCCTGGAATGTAGGGGTACTTCATGATCTCATCCACCCTTTTTCTAAAAGATACAATTGCCGTTTCTTCAAATTTTGCAACAAAGTTAAATGTCAGAAATTAGAAGAATTGTGATGGTGTACTTGCTATCTTCATATTGGCCAAATTTTTTGTTGCTTAGCATCTTTGTTGCTTATCAAGAGCTAAGTGGACATTGTTCTCTTCCCTGTTCTTTGCAGATATGTCTTGTTTCCAAGGACTATTCTTTTGCCCAGAAGCATATTCTCTACTGCTTCACAACTTTTGTATATATCACATTAGCCCTCCTGGGCATGAGGTGCGTGACAAATCACTGGCACTGTCTGGATGGAATTTATGCATGGCTTTCTCTAGTTTCTGTTCCATTGAATGCCATGATTCACACCGTTTCTTATTTCGGAAAGTTTTCAAGAGGCATTGCAGTTAGGAGCTGCCACTATGAGCCCCGATGATCCTGTTCCCTCTGCTGACGACTTGGCAGATCAGGTTGCTGAGGTTCTCAACTTCTTTGGGTAATTACAAATTACATCTATGTTGAGTTTCCAATGGTAGCATGCTTTACGAAGGAAATGGCTACAGCTCTTGCTCCATCTTAGTCAACTTTAAAGCTTATCTTGCAGGCTTGGAGCTGTGATGTGTATGGGGGTTACAGCTGGAGCTTACATCCTAACACTTTTTGCTGTAAGATGCATGCTTTTTTTTTTCTTTTTGGGTAGCATATGGAAATTTTCCCTTTTCAAGTTTTTAATATTCAACCTGAATGGTGTCCTCAAATTGACAGATGAAATACAAGCACCGGGTTATTGGTCTTATACTTGTTTCTCCTCTATGCACAGCACCATCATGGACAGAATGGTTGTTAAATAAGGTCTTGTTTTCCATCCGTTTGCTAATTTTGCTTGATGTTTGATTTTTTGGTTCTCTGACTTGGAACTTGTAACTTGTTTAGGTGATGTCAAATTTACTTTATTTCTATGGCATGTGTGGAGTGATCAAAGAATTACTTCTTAAGAGATATTTTAGCAAGGTAATATTGGTCTTTATGGTCGTTCCTTGGGTCCTTTGGTTCCTTATTTTATCTGTGCTGATGGAATTTGCTGTTGGAGTCAGGAGTTGCGCGGTTGTGCCCAAGTACCAGAGTCAGACGTAGTTCAAGCCTGCAGAAGGGTATGTCCTTCTCCAGCCTTTCGCTTTTTTGTTCATGATAAACTATCAATTGATTTGGAAGTGTGGATTTGTTTTATTGCAATAGTTGTGCTTGTAATGCTCGTCTGATACCAGTTGTATCAATGTTTCATATTGCAGTTGCTGGACGAGAGACAGAGTTCTAACGTTTGGCGCTTTCTTGAGGCAATTAATGGGTATGATCCTCATCAAGAGATATATTCCTTTCCCAGAAAATAGTCAACACACAAGTTAAAGGATAATGAAAAAATATGGTCACTTCCTGTGGAATAAAATTGTCTACATGGCTCAGTTCTTATGGTGAAAGTCATGTCATCTTTGCAAATTCTGTCACGAAAAAAGGGTCCTATTTATTCGCAAGAATTCTTCAAATTTTTCTATTTGCGCTTTCATTTTAAATGAAAACAGTTTTATTAATGCATTAGGCATAGTTGGAGAACGAAAGTTTGGGAAGTTTTGTCAAAATTAAAGCTACGAAGTGATTGTAACTTTTGGTGTTGGTGAATGCAGCGTTTTCATTTACAGTGAAAAGATGGAGGATTAGAGTATGACCTATCTTATAGTTTGGCTAGAAAACAAGTATTTGATAACAATATTTACCCTTAAAAAAATAAAATTCATTTTATCGCACCACACGTTGTCGGGAAATTTGACTACATTGACTAAAAGCGCTAATCACCTTTATATCAATGAAAAACAAGTGAAATTTTCTTTTGAAACTAAATGAGCCTAAAGCATGGTTTGACGTGAACTCTTACCCTGTTCATTTTGATTGGGCCTAAAGTTGTAATGTTGTCTTGCAGGAGGCCAGACATAAGTGAAGGGTTAAAAAAATTGCAATGTCGCTCGCTTATCTTTATAGGTGAGCACTCTCCGTTCCATTCGGAGGCAGTTCACATGACTTCGAAGATGGATAGAAGATATAGCGCGTTAGTAGAGGTATGTAATGGCTCTCTTATCTTGGGACCCAGCCTGGTGGATTGATTGAAAATGATCTTGATTAAAACTTGATGTGTTTCCAACTTTCTGGGATTTACAGGTTCAGGCATGTGGAACGATGGTAACTGAGGAGCAGCCTCATGCCATGTTAATACCGCTCGAGTATTTTCTCATGGGATATGGCCTGTACAAGGCTTCAAAAGTAAGCGTCAGTCCGAGGAGCCCTTTGAGTCCGTCGTGCATTTCTCCGGACCTCCTATCCCCTGAGAGCATGGGCTTGAAATTGAAACCAATCAAAACACGGATCTCTCTGGAAGTCTGAAAGGAGATGGGAGTGGAAGGTGCTGTCTTGCCTTTTTTCTTTTTTCTTTTTTTGTAATTTACATACTTCAAGAGTACCCATTTTCCTTTGAATTGGACTGTAATGGTATAGGATCTAGAGTGTAGATAAAGAGAAAGAAGAGAGAGTCAGGAGGCAAATTTTGCAAGAAAGAACAAAGTCGATTCTTTCATTTGTAAGCGTAAACGATAGTTGAGGAGGGGTTCAGGATCTGTAAATCTCTGGAATAATCACTTATCTGGATCTTGGCAAGCAAATAAATTGCAAATAACTGGTTCTTCACAGCGAGTTTTTACATGGGTTCTCATCTGATCCTACACTTTTCTTGTTGAAAAGGTTATGTTTTGTTGATAGAACATGAGAGTTTGAAGGATTTATATTGCAGACACTGTCTAACTTTTCGCACAAGCAGCTGTAGAATCTATACACCAATATGCACACGGCATGAATTTGCTCGATGAAAGCCCTTTGCCGTCTGAACTTTACTCGTGGAACTGATTTTTTACATCACTAACTTACGGCATCAAAATCCTGAGATGTTTGGGTTTTGAGAGTTCCATATTTTTTTTTATGGGCGAGTTAAGCATATGTCCCGTTTTCTCAGAAAGCAAATGATATCTGTGGTGTCGTTTAGCATTGAGGCTAAATGAGAAAGAAGAAAAAGAAAGGACGGCAAAATCAAAGATGGCATCATCTGAGATTGCTGGTAGTACGCTATGTCGTACCGTCAGTGATTTGTCATGGTGAAGCGGTATTTCGCGCATTCTCATACGCTAAGCTTTGCTTACGTTTTGTATAAACTATGGACATTCTTTAGTATATTGCTGTTCAGAAGTCATCTCAAATGAAAATAATGCCCCTGAAGTGGGGCCCTTGGTCGATATATGAGATGGGAACGTTGCCCTTCGGATTCCTTCAACGGGACAATGACTCGATCAGTGGAACTTATCAATCGTTAAGGTCAATAATCAAGAATACGAAGGACCGCCACATTCGATATGGATGGCCACATAACGATCGAGTTCGAGTTTTCATCTTTTCTTGGTTCGTCCATTTCAATTTGTCGTGTTCTAGGGGGGTCGGATTCGTCTTCCATCAAATCTATTGCACGAACAATTCTCAATGGTTCCAAGAAGTTTTTCTATTTGCTCTCGGCGTTATCTGGACACGCCTAATTTTTTTTATTGAGACCATGAATGAATGACTAAGACCATTGACCAAAGTGAATAGCCTTCCTTTTTCTTTTTTCCATAGGAAACACAACAAAGATGGCCGGCTCATTTGCACCGTTTCTCGTTGAGGGACCATCACCGTACTGTCTATTTTCTTACGTCGTATCCTCCAAATTTAACAAGGCAACAAGAGGAAGGACAGGCCTCTTTTTCTTCTGATCAAATTCATAGGATTCTCTAATCATCCCACCATTCCAAAAAGGCATCAATTCATAGCGTTCTCACGTTGTATATCACTTGAACAGTCCATGCACTTGGGGATTCAAAAATAAGTACCAATAGAGTAAGGGGATTTGCATCCTCGCATGTGATCGGAGGAGAGGTTGCAAAGCCATGGAAATTCCCGACTTGAGCATTCTCTTCCCAGTCGGATGCCTAAGGTATACACCTTTCAAGTTGACAAGGTCTTGGGTTGAGATCTCTTCCAGGCAGGCAAACATGTCATGTGGATCGCTGGCCTATACCTTCTATACATTGCTGCATTGATACATGACTAAATCCAAAAGGCGTTCTTTATGATCGATAACCACTTAAGCAAATGCAATCACTCCTTCAGACAGTAGAACTGCCGAACCAGAGCGTTTTCAATTAGAAGGTGTCGAGAAGCATCCCTCTAATTGTCCTGCAACAAGCCAACACAACGGATAAGCAAACACAGTTCAATTGCCTGAGGTAACTTTGAAGGCATAGAGGATACACGACCAAAAACTTGTTGACGATATGTTTTCATTGCAAAATAGTCTGTAAATACTTGATTCGCTCACTTGCCTTGTGTCTCCAAATTAATTCATGCGAAACTTTTGGATGTTGATGCTCCTCTGGATTTGGTTAGCACCACTGCTTCCATCCTCATTGTGATGAGCCTTCCTTCGATTCATCTCGGAGTACATTTCCTCAATCATTGGTTTCCAAAGACGGACACGTGCGTTGATAAACCAATTGGATACCTGTTCATAACCCGAATAAAGCATCGACATTCAGGGAAAGAGGGAGATCAAAGCAGACGCTACTTCAAATCTGCTGGAACAAAGAGCCAGCAGATTCCAGCATGACTTCAATTAAGAAAGTGAGGAAGAAAGACTACTTGGCTTCTTGTCAGTCCGCTTTTGAGTGCCAGTAGATGCTTCTCGGCATCCTTGGGATACCTGAATTTTGTTGAGTGCTTAGCAAAATCTCCACAGACAAACAAAAATTCCCATTTACCTAACATTCCGTGAATTCCAGTCCAAACAATAAAAAAGGTACTGTGAAGAGAGAGGACTCACGGGTGAAGAAAGTTTTGAAACATCCAAGCCCGTAGCACTGAGACGGACTTTTCCGGTAGGCCTCTCTGGGGTCTCCATAACTGTTGGTCTTTCCTTTTGAGCTGCTGGAGTGCCCACTGCCTTTGTATGAATGAGGCCTCAAAAGATCTTGCCCGATCTCCCGTGCTTGAGTGGCCGAAATCCTCCCCCATTGCAAGGATATAGTTGCTGATCCTCTCTCTGAGGTTCTTGTACAGAATCGAGATGGTGTGAAGTGCAAAGCGGTGTGTATCTTTGGGTCCAGTTCAGTTGCTGCGTGAAATGCAGATATCACTGTGTGGATCTCGTCCAAGCATTGGTTGTATCGGTCATCGACCTGAGGCAACATCACAGTCAAAGTCCATACTTAACTAACATAGCAGTTGATGTCTAGAGATGCTATGCTGAATCACTTGTGGTGTATTGTACTAACGGCTTAAAGAGATGGAGTGTCAAATTCTTGTCGGAATGGCATAAATTCACAGAAACGGAGATCTGTGATCTGATGGTTACATTACAATAGCCAGTGACATCTATTTGTAAAGGCGTAAATCAGCACGATATAAATTGTACCTGAACCTACCTTTAAATTATTGAGCTAGAATGCAATTTCAAGAGCATCATTTTCATCTCTTGTTTTATGGATTTATGCAATCTCCTGCCAAGTACTCTAACGTGTATGATATATCCTGCAAGTGTCATCCCCGAAAACCTAATCATAGACCAAGTTAGATCAACATACCACTTGTAGCAGAGTCAACAACTGGGCTTTCTTAGCTTCAACTTCTTGTCGCTGACCAAAAACTTCAAGTTCTTGTCCTTCATCGACACGACAGTCTGATGAGAATTGCGACTTGCTAGTCCCACTCCCGAGCCCGCTACTTACATAACTGACCTTGTTTAGATTTTCCAGTGAATAGCTTGCTATCTGAGCAAGAATTTCCTGAATTCCACTCAAGTACTTGGATCCGGCTATGAGTTGTGACAAATGAGGTGCCCCGTAAGAAGCAGAACATAGAGAAAGCTCCTTATTGTTGCAGGAATTCAGTCCTGATTTGTATGCTCTTCTTTCATTTGAAAAATGGTGACTCGCACCGGCATTGCTTATCTCTGAGCACTGATCAGAGATATTCGGCAAATTAATTATCGAAGACTTTGATGAGGCAAGGCTGAGTGAGAGCTCATTACTGGAATTAGGGGGAAAATAAGCACAACCCATATGTATATTTAGGTTCCCGGATGATATCCATCCAACAGTATTTGTATTTCGGGCAACAGGATAAGGTGGGCAGACAGTTCTTGATTGAAACCTGTTAGCATTCCCCTTACATGTGCCGGCCGGTTCATCGTAGCTGCAAGTTCCAAATGACATATGCGAAGCATTAGTGCCATCATTTGGTATATTCCCAACTTCTAACAGATCGATTGATGGCAATGAAATTGGCAAGCCATTTATATTTTCTTGGAGATCCCTTCTTGAGGCCAAAATTGCAGGAAAAGAAGCAGGAGAAATTGGCATTGCTCCATTGAAGTCAGGAGCATTCCGAATGGCATCGATCCCATGAAAGGGAACCGACGAATCGGAAATAAACTGTGAACCAGTTATTCCAGCTTGTAGATCACTGATCGATTCTCCTTGAATGTTCGAATGTATTGGATACCCGACTGTGTGGTCTGAGTTATTCTTGTTGAGTATATCTGACTGCAGGAAGGAGCTTGCAGATGCGTGTGCCGAAACACCATCCAGCAAAAAAGAGGCTCGGTTCGACATATCTACCGAAACATCAAACAAATTATGCTCCATTGCAACATCAACACATCACAATTCTGACAAGGTCAGTTGGAAATCTTCAATCCTAGGATCTCACGTAACTTGGCTCATGAAGATGAGCTAGGTCCCAACCCTGTCGAAACCCTTTTCTTTAGGCGAAAACTTGGCTCATGAAGATATTTCATCTTATCTCAAAGTTCATTTCCCTGAAAAACATCAAAGTCACTTCGGTTACACAATAATGTGGAGGATGCAACATGACATCATAACCATTCAACCCATCAGATGTAACTGTGCAGATCACATATTCTGGTTGTAGAGAGATCATCGCACACTCAAATATCCCATTCGACGCTCTTCCAATTCAAAGTTAGAAACTTATGCCGAGCACTTCATCAATCACATCCCCTCGAAAAACCAAGAAATGGAGTGAGAAAGTGCCTTTCATGTAAAGCAAGTGAGAAACAGTCAAACAAGACTGATCTTTTATCTCTCTTCTAGGTTTTCCTCTCCTACTATTACGGTAAATTGAAGAAAATGCAGGAAGCAGAAACCAGAATTTGGAGCAGCCATAAGTGCCAAGAAGTGAAGAACACACTATCGAGTCAAACCGACAAATATTTTAAGGAAGCAGGTATAGTCAAAACTACTAAATTAAGCTTCACCATGACAAACCTCTGATTTGCTTGCAGAGTAGCTATTTCCTTGACCAAAAAAGCAGAGAATGAAGTTGAGAATGCATGTCCCCGAGGCCTAATCACAAGGAGAACACCAACATGTGTAAAGATCTCATTAAGTTTCCACAGATAATTCCCGATACTCAGATTGTACCAGTATATCCCACCAAAAAGTTGTTTGTATTTTACTGATCGACATTGTATGGGTGCTTCCTTCATGGAATCTAAAACAGTCACAGCAATGCAAAATTCTCACTCCTTCACATGAAATTATTGGCCTCCCCTTCCTTTCTCCATAGTTAAAAAAAAAAAGAAAAAAGAAAAAAGCACAATCTGAGACCACAGGCAGTGCAACTTTATTTTCCTTTATTAACAGAAAAGTGGTAAAAAAGAGAACATAGATTGTACCTGGGCAGAGAATTTCACACCCCCACCACTTCTCAAACACCTCAAGATGAAAAAGAAACATACAAAAAGTGGGGTTGTTTATCCTTTTAAAAATGCAATCTTTGCATGGAGAGAGAAGTAGGATTTCCTGAAAAACCCAAGCCCCAAGAAACAAAAGATTGAGAGCCTCTATGCCATTAAGGACGACTCTTTTTCCTCCTGCCCACAAGAAAACAAGCCAAAAGCACAAATGGGTTTTCTTTGAATTATACAAACACTCAATCTCAGATAACCCCTTAAAAAGGAAGAAAAGGAGTGTCAAAAAGTCCAAAAGCAGGCTTCTGCACCAGGGTTGAATGAACTGGACCCATTTACTAAACACACTCTCACAGAGACTGGAGAGAGAGAGATCACTGTTGGTTGCAGTAGGCACTCATATGTGTTACAGGCTTTGGAGGGCCCATTTGCTATCACAGCCTTGCTCTGATCAACTTTGTCCTCCTCACAACCCTTCACCATCTGCTGCATCATGTCTCTCTCTCTCTCTTCTCTCTCCTCCTGCAATCATCGCAATCAAAATATCTGGATTCTCTCTGTTCCAACTCCTGTTCATGGCAGGTCCTCTCAGCATCACCCACCATCCCCTCTCCCATCTCTCTGTTTTTAACCCCTCCTCAGAGATGAAAAAGAAAGTCTTGCTTTTTTAGCCATTTTCGACAACAAACCCAATGCTGATGAGAAAGGTGAGGGAATGGGGTAACGAAAGTCTCGTGCTTTCTCCTCTGAATCCAACAGCCAAACCCATCAGACGCAAGAAAAAAACAAAACAAAAACAGAAGCGGAAAAAGCAAAACACCCCCACTCCCCACCCCAAAGTAAACAAAAAAGAATAAAAAAAAAAAAGAAGAGGGAAAGCTCTGTAGCTTCAGCAGCTGTACTTTTTGGAGAGGTATGCAGTGAGAGAAATGGATCAGAGACAGATGATGATGATGATGATGCAAGCAAAGGATAGAAAGGATGATGGTGAGAGAAAATCTCTGGTGAGAAGATCTTTGACGAACTTATGGGGGATAGCAATTAACGTGCTCCACCCAACTTCTGCATGGGACAATTTTTTCGCCCCTGAAAAACTCTCGAGTGTGCATTCATTGCTTCGAGTGTTATCATACGCAATTATGAGGACTAACTCAGATTTTCCTCATGATGAAGGAAATGGTTATGTCAGGGTTCAGAACATTTTGGGTTCTGTCCGTGTCCTATGTTTCTTATTAATAAATAAACGGTGGTGTAAAAAAATCCAAAACACTCTTTTATGAGATTGTCTTTGGAGATGTGTCTAGTACCTATTCTTGTTTTTTGGAAATAATTTTTTATTAATTTTAGACGATTTTTGAATATTCAAAAGTGTCTAGTAACAGTATAAAATTTATATTTTCAAAATAGAAATGCATTTACATTTTTCTCTTTTTTCCTTTTCTTTTTATTCTCCATCCTCTTCTAGATTGCCAACCTCGGTTAGATGAGAGCTGGCAACCTTAACAGAGCCTCACCAGCCCTCGACCCTAGCAAGGTAGAGTCTTGCTCAGTCATGATGGGGTTTTTGAGAAAAAAAAAAAAAAAAAACAAAGAAAAATACATCATTCTTTAGTTATTTTCGAGAATAAATAAACAACTTTTTTTTAACTTCTTCATCATGTTTCTAATTAATTCCCATGAACAAAAATGTCACAAAATGGATTTTTTTTTGTTCCAATAAAAAAAGAATGGAAATAGTCATTATTTAGTTGGTTATCAAACAAAGCCTAAGATTTTTAGAGGAAATAAATAAACCCATCTTATGTAATTAAGAGAAAAAGATGGATATTTCTCAGATTATTAATTTCATAAAAAAAAATTATTTTCTCATCAATATAGATTTTTCTATAATATTAGGGAAGACTATACTATTTTGATTTGAATTGGCTACGTTTTTATACATCTTATTTGTAGCGACTGTAATATAAGTGAATAGAGACATCGCTTATTAATTTCTTTTAGGTTGTTTAGAATGGGTAACAAACTTTTCTATGGGTTAAGTAAGAAAATAGTTCATAATTGTATTGATTTTTGTCTAAACATTATCCAATTGCGTTGAGAATAAAATTAACGCATTAAGTATGCATTCATGAACAAAGTTATAAAAGATAACTTTTATTACAAAGATCTTATTTGGAGTTTTCTTTAACTGCATTTGGATTGGGTTGACCCATTTATCCACTTTGTTCAATCGAGTTTTGATATCTATTTCATAGATAAGTCACGTTCTGATTGAATTTTCTAACACGATCATTAAATGGATGGTGTTAGGATAGATTTAGTTAATGTTGTAATTTTAATTTGACATGCCACACGCGACTTATGAACACGAACAAGCGAAGTGAAGGTTTAGTAAAATAACACAGTAACTTTCACGCGTGGTGCCTTTTGTCATTGGCGATGCGCAGGAGTACACTGAGAAACCGAATCTCCACATCAGTATGCACGATCAAGTACAAAATGAAAAACCATTTTCCCTTGCACTTAAGAATCAATAAATCAGAGAAAAATAAATTTATACAGCATGGACTAATAAAATTGAAAATAATCCAGACCAAACAAATTTATGATTGCAAACTTAATAATCTCACACACAATTAATATATCTAACTAAAACTCTAAATCACGTAACTGATGAATCAAAGCATAGTAATTAGATAAAAACATTACAGAATCATCACTTCTTCTTATAATTGAAAATAAAAATATCGAAATGTTAAATCCTCAATCTATATCGTCGGAAGACCTTTATAATTTCAGTACTTCAAATAACAGTAAATACAAAATATAATTGAAGTTATTACAATTATAAATTCGGCACCCTAGAGTCCTATTGTTATGTGAATTTTTTTGATCCAACCCGGTGGATCTCATTGGGCACCGGTCCATATAAATCGACCCGTGCGACCTCGGCCAATTCTGACCCGATAACAGGCCCACGCACGCATGGGCCTTGGTCAACCAAAAGCCCATAGAAGACTTTTTTTTTTTTTTTTTTTTGGTCAGACCATTGAAGACCCAGTCTTTGTGAACATTTTCCATCATTTGACGAAGGATGAACATTTGAAAGCAACGACCAAGTCTCTCTTCTTCCGTTCTATTTTTTTCCGGTAAAACCTATCCCGTGGCGCATTGTACAGGTTCACGAGCCGACGAAATCTTCCAAGACGCAAGGGTCACCCCATCCCGATGCAGTAGAAATCAAGGGGTGTAGTGAGCGTGAAGAATCGAAGCTCACATCGTTTGACCGTCATGAACACCGATTTTTGGACGTTACATTGCCTACACCTTGATGGCACCGATTTTTCCAGTGGCAGTCAAACAACACGTATAGTTAGCGTTTGTTTCACTAAAAACTTTATGATAATTGAAAATATATTCCATGAAAATTGTTTAAAAGGGAAAATGGTTAGTTTTCGTTTGTTTAATAGTTTAGGGAAATCAATTTCCTCCTTGCCAGAAGGGAAAGTCGTTTTCCCTCGTTCCAACCTTGTTGCATTCGGTGCATGGAAAACATTTTTCATAAGCTGATTAGTTTTCGGTCGTCCGAATGCTTAAATGACTCCCCAAAAACGATTTCTATTTTTTCAAATATATAGACCCTCAATTCCATTGAAGAAGTCGGAAGGTTTGCGATCCACCGGCATTCATGCATAAGCGGATACATACAGCAGTCAAACATGCATTCTGCGGTGTCATCCACTAGTAAAGTCGAAGTGCAAGGATGGACAATAGCAAGGTAGATAGATTTCGTCCCGTGGTAAGTTGAAAAAATGGGCGGAAACCGCCGTAGAAAAAGTGGCGATTCGGGGTTCGCTCGAAGGAAGAAGATGGGGACAATAAATGGAGGACAGGGGAGGGCGCAGCAGCTTTAAAGTCTTTTTGAATGTGAAAAGTGGATAAGATAAGTTGAGGTGCTGCAAAAGGTAGGCACTAGATACGATCAAGCTTCAATGTCACATGTTCTCTCCATCACGCTCACAAGTTTCCCAATGGAGACCCGTCCACTTCGACTTTGAAAAAGGTGTTTACATCCAATTGCCCCATCTCCTACTCTCTCTCTCTCTCTCTCTCTCTCTAGATCCATATTAATCTCTCACTTGGAAAAACACGTAAGACTTTATATGCTTGTATTGGTTTTGTCTTCCGCATTGATAGTTCTTTCTTTTGGAATCGGGATGAAAAGCATTCCGTACACTTTTGACGCACATGCACCCAGTAAATATCGACGCCGGATGGTGTTGGACCCCTTGTCTGTAGCCAAATTATGCAAGAATTGCTCAAAGGGTTATGTTTTTGCTTCCAATGAACACCATCCGAGCCTAAAATTCAATTCAAAGCAAATGCGGGCGATATCCATTTGTGTAACGCAAATGTCCAAAAGTCTGGTTCCAGTGACAGCTCAGGCGACGGAGGAAAATGCAATTCTAGTTCGAGATCAAGAAATGTAATGTTATGTTAAGGAAATATTCTTACCTCGACCCAAAATGGAAGAATCCGATGCAATCAGGAACGTCGGATTCACGTAAACAAACCCAAAAAAAGCACAAAGCAAAGGCTGAAGCTTTTGACCTCATTGCACACTCTCTTTTCAAACTTGAGTGCACGGAAACTGAGGTGGAAATTGAGACTACAAGGCACAAAATGGATAGAGCAGCTACTGCAAGTCCACAGAGAGAGAGAGAGAGAGAGAGAGAGAGAGAGAGAGAGATCTTTAGCATTTGAAAATAAGGGCAAGATAAGTCAGATTTGTTGCAGAAATGAGCTATCTTTCAACATTTCATATAAACCCAAGAAGAAAAAAGAAGCATTGATCACTACTAGCATACTTAACTTAGGTCTCTCCTTCTCAAGCAATCATTTATATTTCTCATACAAGCAAAGTAAACCTCAATACGCCACGAACCCGATAAAAAAGGGAAAAAGAAAATCCCTATTAGCGATCGGCCCCCTCCACTCGGGGCGGAATCGGGTCTAGACAAGAATTTCACCTAATGAAGTGATCGTTCGACGACCATATCAACCGTGCCCTCCATGCATGGACGCCACGGACACAACCCCGAGCTTCTGGAGATTCAGCTTTATGACGGTGTCGGCGAACATCTTCGTATCTTCGCCGGTGTTGCCCTCGGGGATGTCCACGACGTACGACTCCAACACCACCGTGTACACCTTCCCTTCCCTCTCGAACTCGTTCACCGACGTCACCGACCGGTAGTTCTGCAGCCGGTGCTCGCCCCCGACGACCCGGAAGCTCAGGACGTGCCGCTCGTCGTCCAGGATCTCGAGCCGCTCGGTGCTCGTCGACGCCGGGATGCCCGACACGACCGTGACGTCCCTCACGCACCCGACGCGCACCGAGCCGTCGCCGCCGCCGCCGTCGCCCCGCATGTGGCAGCTCTTGATGAAGTGCTTGTACCGCTGCGGGTTGTCGAAGCTGCGGACCAGGGGCCAGACGTGCCGGGAGGGGGCCTCGATCTTCTGCGTGATGAGGGACGTGCACGTGTTGGGCGAGGGCTCGAACCTGTGGTAGGTCCGGATAACGGAGTCGAGCTCCGCGAGCTCCTCCGGGGTCAGTCCTTGAGGCGGGCTCGGGCTCCTGCTCCGGTTCGGCTCCATCTTCCAATCTCTATCCCTCCTTCTCCTCACTGCCTCCACTCGTCGGCGAGAGATCGGAGCAAAAGAAGACTTAGCGCGCAAGAATAGAGGAGCGGACGAAGGAAGAGGAAGAAGTCGACGCCGGAGAGGAAGGAAGACGAAGCCCTTTATGGCGGAGATGGTTAGGGCTGTTTCTTTCGGACAGATAGATACGCCCGTGGACCGCATTTATTTACAAACTCGTCAGCCGGTTTGTCGTCTCCTTTCCCTCTCTTTTTGCGCTTAGGAAACCGGACCTGAAATTAATTTTTACTATTTTTAAAACGATGGAATATGATTGGCGGGTTTGGGCCGCAGACATAACTATAACAGGAAATTTGCCTGCCCGATGCGGCATATTTTGGTTATTATATGGTTTGCTTTCGGAACACGACAAATGGGAATCGTTCGATTATAGACGCGTCGGGCCATGTTTATTTTTAGCCAGCTTGGGGCCCCGAGGCGCTGCTGCATTACTTTAGGGTGATAAATTTGAAGAGTCGCAAGTATTTTATTCATCGAAGGAAGTGAGATGGTGACAGTTCACGTCCGTTGACCAATAATGACCCATCATCAGCCTTATATAACCTCACTGAGATTGGATAATATATATTATATTATACAAAAATATTTTCTCGAGAGAGAGAGAGAGAGAGTCTCAGAGATTTATAAAATAAATTGAGCCATGATATCAGACAAGCTGTTGGCGATGACCACGATGACCTACCATGTTGTGTGTGTGTGTGTCTTTTGAGCATCATCAATAGCATCATCAATATTTAAATCTAAGTGTGGACTATTTGGCATGGTAAGAAACAATGAAAGACATCACATGCACGGAAGATATAATTGATTTTCCCGGCGAAAAGTAGGAAACCCTAGATTGTGGTACTCGACTTATATAATGTTATCAACACATCATTCTAGGGTATTTACTATTCTTCCAGTGAAAATATCTCAACAACCCTCCTTCCATCTAAGACGATTCTCCGTATCGAGTCGACACCTTTACAAAAAGTTTGAGGTTGCATGTACAATGAAGAGGTTTGATTCTTGCTTATCACAGGTTCAATGAAGATAAGATACGCACTACGCAACATCCATACCATATGATATTTCTTAAAGCGCATCATACATTGACCAAAAATCTACATATACGATCCGTGAATTTTAGATAGGATTAATGAAGTTCGGAGATGGAAAAAGAGCGTGTTTGCGGGTGTTTCTTGATGTGGAGGAGGGATAAGATGGTAGTACAGAGAGGGAAGAAGCCAGAAGAAGGAAGACCGAGAGAGAGAGAGAGAGAGAGAGAGAGAGAGAGAGAGTTGTCGCCGTCGTTGAAGAGTTGGAAGGAGGAAGAAATTAGCTGCGGTATTCGTGGATCATGTGAGAGGCCCAACCAACTCTCGTGCGTGCGATGTCTCATCGCTCCCATACCATCCACTACTTTTCGCTTCCCCCCCCCGGCGCCGTCCTCCTCGTGCGCACGCCTGGGGCCATGCACACGGACAGATCATGATGAGTTTCGCATGAGATGTACACATGATTTAGCGCGATCGAGGTGAATCGGGGCCTCGCCTTGGCTTTTCATCATTTGGGTGGTCTCGGACTTCCCTTCTCCCGAAAAACTTTATCGAAGTTTTGAAACGCTTACATCGAATTAATGGCGGTGCCGTTGCTGGCTCAAATATTCAACGAAGTCTTCATTGTTAAGATTCGGCGTACAATCATAATGAAATAGAGAATATAAGCGAGAAAGAGTATTGCAGACACGGGGTTTTATACTAGTTCATCCTTAAACTAGGATTACATCCAACGGAGGATTCAATTATAGTTAGCAACTCGCACCTTTATGTTACATTCGTCAATTATAAGAGAAAAAATATCATATCTATCTAGTAATTGGATTCTCATGCCATCCTGTCAGTGAGGAGTATGAATCACATCTCAACATTCATTATATGGAATAAGAAAAATTTCTCCATGTAAATTATCTTATTTTCCATTCTATGATTTTATGTGTCGTTCTTCATTCTTGTAGACTAGAGGAGTTATGGCCCTAAAAAAATTTTCTATCTTACTTGTTCTTTAGGCTTTTCTTGCCCTTTCGTACATGTATACCATATATCTAAAAGAATTCTTGTTTCTCAGCGGCATGAACATACAGGCTTTGCTATCCCATAGAACAACCGTATGTGTCACGAGCTAGTTAAGGCTAATTAACAAATGCATGTGATTCTGAGTCTGAACATCTTACAAATGATTGGTGAGATTTGAATGGGCTATGAACTCAAGTTCTTGAACTATAAATTTTTAGACACTCCAGCCAACTACCAACCTGAGGAGTTCACCTAATGATCAAGAGAATAGAACTAAGGGAGAGAATTAAGATAGCTATGTTGCAAATGGACGGTCATTGCTTCACAAATGTAAAATCTTCTCATACAATACTTATATTACGTGACATGCCGATACTATATGATAGTATTGACAAGAAAACAAATATTTGCATCAAGATAGTAACAGAGGAAGCCTCTCTTCAAAAGCTTTTATTAGCATTCAAGTATTGTATTCAATGTATCATAATAGAAAGCAAATTCGAAGGCCAATTTGACTCTTAAAATTTTGCAAGAATTTATGAAACTTGTGCAAATGATGAATAATAATGATGCAACGCTATCAAACGTGGAGTGAAATCATGTACAATTGGAAAGTAATCAAGACAACTATAATTTGATTCTTAAAAATTTCTCATATTTTCCAAACTTGGAATTTAAGTCCTTATGTAACGAGAGTTTTTTTTTTTTCTCTTAAAGAGACCAAATCTCCAACCATCTATCTTTTCTTCCTTAATGCATTCATTATTATTTTCTATATTTTGTCTGTAATTACGCTTATGCCCGTATGCAAGTTCCTTCATTAGAACAAAGAACATTTGCATTAATATCTATATTTTGTTAATCTTTCTCATGCATTTTTTTTTTTTTTTTTTTTTTTTGTTATTGAAGCATAATGACTTTGTGGATCTCCCTAGAAGATGGGCCCTCCAGAACCCAATGTTAGACCCACTGCAAGCCCATCTTTCGTCCAAGGGGTTAGTGTTTTCATGAGTTGGCCCAACCAATCGAGGCCCTTAGGGTTTTTCTGTTCCCAAATTCGTTTTGATTATTATATTAACGACGTGATTAACTCATAATAATCATCACGAAAAATTTTCTTGCTAAAGAAGCGTTTGACCTTTTAACTAAACTTTGGCCATTACCTTACTTAATAACTCTATTGACCAGTAATATCTACAACAAAAGGATCGTTGCAATCATTGTCTTATCAATGGAAAGTTTGGTTGAGCCACACGAAACAAGCTCAGCATTCTATTTCGAGCATGTCGGTTTTGGGAAGGCCATTTTAGAATCGTGGAACAAGTAATTACATACAGTTTAAACTCATTAATACTATTGCTTATTATGCAATAATCTAGATGAGCTAGAGATCAATTGCAAGACATACTGTTGCTAGTTAGGAAGATGATAAAAAAAAGTTTTAAATCTATTATACTTATACAAATTCAATTGTAAACATTTTTAGATTTTTTCAATTGAGTCTATTTGGTTAATTTTGGCAAAAAATTGATGGCATGATTACCGGCGGTTCTATGTAGCATGACCGCATTGATGTGAAAATTTTTTATAATATTTTAACAATTTTTTTAGCTTTTCCTTTTCTTTTCTTTTTTTGCCTTAAAGTTGAGATGCTCTAATTGGATTTGGATGCTGTGGCATATCTAGGCGAGGCATTGAGCAAGGTCACTGGGCCGAGGTCACTATTTTGGCCAGTGAGAATTAACTAGTGGCTCTTGCTGGCCCTTAGGAAAAAGAAAGTAACCAAGAGAAAAGAAAAGACCACAAAATTGTTAGAAAACTTCAAAAGATTATTAAAAAATTATTTGAAAATATTACGCTAGCATTGGTCGTCCTATTTAGTCGTGTTATATAAGACCGTCATCGATTGCTACATTGATTTCCTGTCAAAATTGGTTACATGGAATTGAATGGAAAAACATGAAAAATGTATTTAATTAAATTGACATAATTAAAATGTCTAAAACTGAATTAGTATAGTACAATAGATTTAAGATTGTTTTTGAATCTCTTCGTCGCTAATTTCGTGACGTGACTCAAGAAACTTGAA
Source organism: Eucalyptus cladocalyx (assembly GCA_017140615.1). NCBI lineage: Eukaryota > Viridiplantae > Streptophyta > Magnoliopsida > Myrtales > Myrtaceae > Eucalyptus > Eucalyptus cladocalyx. The sequence goes on from CM029518.1 coordinate 36,305,685, forward strand.
TGTTAGGAGGGTCACATCACCTCTTATTTATCTCCCAAAAAATCAGTTCAAAAATAGAAGTCGTACTTCCAAGCTCATAAATTAACATGAAAAATTGAAAACGCCACGCAGAAATACATTTCAATTACCAGTCGTCACCTACAAAACAAGCGGTCTTCAAAGAGTAAACAGAGTGGATGGTGAGGGAGCCTAGTGCTCTCTGGGTCAGCCAAGCTCACGTCATTTTCACGAAATATAGTATCGGATCGTACCATGAAGAACCATTATTATAATTCCAGATTTAAAAGGTGGGAGACACATGCATGAATCCTACGTTGCGGTTTTAATGCGTCTTAAAGCTAATGTGTCTTTTTTATTGCTATTTTAATTTTCGTTATAATGATCTTATCTATAAGGTAGAATATTATTATATTGCAAAATAGCACACAGATCGACGAGCAAAAGTCAAGAGGGAATTTATAAGGAGAAATAATATTACTTTCCCCGTTAATGGGATAAATATTAGTTTAATTTTTTATAGTGAATGACGACATTATCGAAAAAGGACAGTTCTTGACATCATTCTCTGGTTGAAAATGGAAACCAATGGGCCGCGTTTAATTTAATTAAGAACAAATTACAGGACATAGGCAAAAAGAAGTGCTTCTATTATTATATATTGACAAAGTGAGAATGCTTGGAATATCAACCACGTCTATGCTGGGCCGACAATTTTGAATATGAATTATCACGTCTAGACACGATTGCAATGTAAATACATAATTGATAGAGTTGACACGAATTCAACATATATATTATATGAGCTTTAGAGTATAATTGATAAAAATAATCGTTTTGCACAATGACATGATTTGACAAAATAATAGAATCTGATCATGACAAGCATAAACGATTATGCTATTAGTGTAAAGATGCTTGAGAGATGTGATCAAAAAATTGCAACAGTTTTGTTCCCTTCATAGCCTCTAAGTATCTATTAGATCAATAGAGTCCAAAATGATGCGATAAACAGCAAATAAGTATTAAAATGTCTACACAATAAACAAAAATTCGTGGCATCAATTTCGCAAAGTAATTTGACCGGAAAACACTAAATTTTACCAGCTCATCAACCGCATAAATCTTGTAGACAGTCATATCTATTGCATATAATGAACACGTGGAAAATGTTAGACTCATTAAGACAGGATTCACAAGATTAATTTACCAAATGACGCGTCAAATCATCATCTACTCTTGACCATGACCCACTTATTTTAAGGATCATTCGCAATTGAAAACGTCGCATTGCAAAGCAATTTTGTTAAATCAGTCTTTAAGATTCGTACTAAGTCCATTTATTTCTCCCGTTTAATAAGTCCCTTTGGCGCATCGTCGTACATGATTTCCAAAAATGCCGAGGCTTTTCATGGAAGGTAAAGACGGCACATCGAAAGCGGAGGAAACCTCAGCTTCGAGAGAGATGTAAACAGCAAAAGAAAATCATGAGAAATCGAATGAGACAGGAACCCTAAGGATTAGTAGTATTTCGTCCTCTTTCGCTACCAAAACCAGGAGCCCCCCCACTAATCACATCTTCCCCCACTGCCGGTTGTGGTTCACCTACTTGTGATTAAAGAATAATAAAAGTTGCAGCACCAAACCACGCAAACCCCTAAAAAGTCCAATTATCCATTCGTTCCATTTTCACGTGGGTTCTTTTCTTAAGATGTGCTAATGGTCACGATTCGTGCTCTTGATTGGCGATTTAGGGTTTGCTAAGATTAAATAAAAGGAGCGATGCGGTTGGGTCGTCTTTGGCCTTCCTTGACCTGTTGTAGTTCCTCTTGAACTGCTTCATCAGCTGATTTCTCCTCACCAACCACTCCCTTATCGTTCCACCAAATTCGGTGACAATGAAATGTTTGCTGTAATCCTATAAAAATTGGGAGAAAACCCTAGGAACAATCTACGCCTAGAAAATCCATATGTTTACCAATTTCATACTTACCAAGACCGGTTTACGGATGCGTGGGCTGGACTACGAGTGAACAAGTGAGTCATATTCAAGAACCAACAACGGCTTGACATATCGTTTAGTAAATCAATTTTGTAAACCGGTTTTTTTTTTTTAAGTCTGGCATTTTCCTAATATGTTTGCACATGAAAAACCTTTGACAAAGTAAATTAATAAAAAGCAAAAAAGACAGAGAAATGGTTTATCTGATTGGGCACTTCCATACTATCAAATTAAAACTTTTCTTCAACATAAAAGAATTCAGAATATATAATATAATGTACTTATATATAGTAATTGATATTAGTTGTTGAACTTATGTTTAAGATGCAAAGTTATCCTTGAATTTTCTCAACATATATTTGTAATTTGGTTATCAAGAAGCGTATCAAATGTCATAAGGCACTTTGTAAAAGATATAATGCCACTTAACAAGACAAAAGCAAGTGAAGAAAGAACCAATTAAAAGGGATAACTTTCTAAATTAGCCGGTAGGTGATTTGATCGTGTTAGGTATGATACGCGTGAAATATAAAGTCAACCGGGTTAGAAAATTGCTCTCAACAAGATTTACAGAAAATAATGCCAATCCTTCATCGACTCATCCAATTTTTACAGCATAATTCATTAAATAAACTTGAGTAAAATTTCTAAGAGAATTGAATATTCTTCATGTACAACCGAAGACAGAGCCAACCATTAATTGTAGAATGTTATTGTTTCAGGTAGAATTTTGACATAGACAGTTCTACGTTATACCTAGAGATGGATTCTTGAGGCGTAATGATTGTAACTCCCTACAAATCTACATAATTGTTATACAAAATGTCGTAACTCACAAGATGCAAAAAGTTACATGATTTGCTGACGAGATTTACCCAATTTTTCTTTTGTTCCATAATCATCGGGGAACTGAGGATCTATCTGAAAGGATCATTAGAAACAACGAACAGGACAAGCATAGTCCCTGGTCAGGAAGAAAACGTGGTGGTCCATTTGTCCCTAGAAATCTTTAAAATAAGTTGACACCATGAGAGGACCATCCAGAGGGTGGGGGTTTTAAAGGACCCCTGTTAGGTCCACCGGACAGCTTCGACGAGTAGACAAAAAAAGCATTAAAATATTTTGGCTAGAATCGAACGTCGGTCTTGTTTTTCACTCTCTTTCTTTTTATTGGGAAATTTAACTTCTTGCGATGTCTATAGTACACACGTCCATTAATATAACCAAAGTTAGATACAACCGCACTTATAGAAATGCAGTGGAAGAGCGGCGCCGACGGTCGATCGCGTCGAATAAAGTTTGCCTCTTCGTTTCGATAATGTTATCGGTACATAAGATTAGGAAAATCCGCCGGAGAAATTACTTGCTTCTGGCATTCAAATTTATGTTTTTATATGTCGTCCCTGGCGCTTTAGGTTTTGGCATGGGGCGACTGGCATTTTTTCTAGGGCTACGACAGAAGGCAGTGAAAAGCAGAGAGAGCAGCTTTCTGTTTCAGCAAGCAAAAGAGTCAAGACAAAAAGCTTGACTGAAGCAACACTCATGGATCACACGAGGCCACATCCTCGGAAATCTACGTCACGCATAGCTCGCAGATTCAGAAGGTCGACGTCATCGCCCTTGGCAAAAGTCTCCCAGTGCATTCGAATTATGTGAGCCCGGCTGGCATGCACCGACGAATCGGATGGAGGCAGAGGCCTTCTCCATCGCTAACGCCACGTCGCGATGGTGAAGATCGAGAGGCGGTGATCTTCTGGGTTCGGGCGGGCTATCTTGTACCCGTACACGAGTAGGAACGTAGCGAAATAAATTGAAGGACCACGTGCATGAAGTTATTGTTGGGGATAGGGGTATGTGGTGAATCCGAGTCGTGTGGATACTATGTTGTTGTTTTGTGGACGTTTTGTACATGTCTATTAATTTGCATGTGCACCCTGGAATTAGGAGATCGGGAATAACTCCCGAGAGGTCGCTTTTTGAATAATATGAACTCGTGACCAATATTAAGGAGTGTTTCTGAAAAAAGGAAAAAAAAAAAAAGAGTAGAGGAACATTTTAGAATTTCCAGCAAAAGTGCAAGGGTAATCTATATTATTCACCGTTGATAAAAAGATCTTTTCATATAAGCGATATTAGCAATTCTGTCTCGTGTTCATGTCATGTCACCAAAATCGACATTCGAACTTTACATCAAATTGGGCACTTACTAAGAAACCGATTTAAATATTTTTTTTCTACAATTTTCGATACAACGACTTCTTTTTATATCATGTGCGATCAACTAACATCTTATACCAAGCATGTCTTATAAATCGCCATGGGACCCGGTAAATAATGACCAGTATCCTAATATTCAAATAGATTCTACGGAAAGTTCCTTACAAAGCATCGGGTAGGACAACCCGCATACTGTTTTGCTGTCCTGCTGCTGCTGGTGTATGAACATATTTATTACGCTTATGGAAATCTTGCTTGCTTTCTCACTCCTCCTTTATGCCGTTAATGTTGTAATTATATATAACGACAGGCTCGTCGCATGCTCTCTAAATACTGATTCGTCTCTCTCTTTCTGCCTGTGTGGACGCGAGAGAGGGAGAGACAGAATGGGAAGGAAATGCTCGCACTGTGGATTCATGGGTCACAATTCAAGAACTTGCGCGTCGATCCGGAGGAGGGACGCGAGCTTCGGCGGCGGCAGCGGCGGGAGAGTCAAGCTGTTCGGGGTGCAACTGGAGGCCGCTTACCCTTGTGGCGTCGCGTCGCGTCTCCCCCTGAAGAAGAGCCTGAGCATGGACTGCCTGTTGCCGTCCGTGCGCGTCCTCACGTCGTCTTCGCTGCCGTCTTCCTCGACCAATTCTTCTCTCTCTCTACGCTCTGCCTGTGACGTCGGAGATCGTCTTCTTCGAGACGAGAGTCCCAACAAAGCGGCTAACAGCACCAGTAACGATGGGTACGCCTCAGATGGCTTTCTTGGGCGAGCCCAAGAGAGGAAAAAAGGTCAGCTTTTGTCGGTCTGTCTGTCTGTCTCTCGCTGACCTGTCTCGTATGATGCAACTGTAGTCTTTCTTTGGATTCTTTGCTTTTCACGGGGGGCAAAGATTCGTAACATCTCAGCTTTGCAGATCCATCTGATCAGGCAAAGTCGTGAAGTTTCTGGTCGGGTTTTCACTCCCACCATCAATCTCTAACGAATCTTGAAGAGCAGGATGATTAGGGTTTCTAGACTGATGTTCTGATGAGATCAAGTGATGTGTGATGGGACAGGCCTGCCGTGGACGGAGGAGGAGCATCGGACGTTCCTGGTGGGGCTAGAGACGCTCGGGAAGGGGGACTGGAGAGGCATCTCCAAGAAGTTCGTCGGCACCAGGACGCCCACTCAGGTCGCTAGCCACGCTCAGAAGTATTTCCTCCGCCAGAACAGCCTCCTCCCCAGACGGAACAAGCGTCGTCCCAGCCTCTTCGATGTAACTCATCTCGATCCCCCTCAAGCTCTTTCCAAGTTAGAAGAAAAGCTAAATTAGCCACAAGTCAAGTCCTTTTGATATAATTAATAGCGATTAGCGATTTCTCATGCCCAAAGTCTTGCGATTTCCGCCACTAATTAATTATTTTATGCACCACTTTTGTTTATTCATTGTTTTGGAATATAGTAATCCGCTTGTTGGCGCACTAATCCATGTGTTTTTTTGCCCCAGGTGGGGATGGAAAGACGCAGGGCTCATCATCATGGACAAATCCCCAAGCCAAGTGAATCTTTCACCCCAATATGTCTGTTCTCGCCCCAATTTGGCTCGACCGGGCGAGATAGCAGAACAAGAATGGTACTCCTAGCCTCTCCTCGTACATGTTCGTTCGGTGATCGCGAGATCCCGAGTTCAAATCTCGCTAACCATGCTTCGTCTGTGAGCGGGCGTCAGGCTTCGAATCCTAACTTGGAGCTGACACTCGCCTCCCCGAATCATCAGTTGGATCAAGCCTCTTCGATTAGGGTCACCTAAGTCACACGTTGAGTTGATGATGGACCGGTGTGATCCCATGTGTAATTGTATAATTCGATCTGCCTCGAGACAAGGATGTATGTGCTCGAGTTCTTCTAGAATTGTGCTAGCAAGCGCTCATGCACAATGATTGACCATAATGTGTAGTTATCTAGTTGTAATTAAGCAAAGTTCTTGTGACACTGAATCCATTTTTCGGTTTTGATTCATCTGCAACAACTGTCTCCAACTTGTGAGCGCCAATCTTATGTCAAGAATTATTCACTCTCGAACCATTTCAGAAAAATTACTCGTGTTATTGCAACGAAATCAGTATGATCTGACATAATGATGAGAATTGCTCAAAGTCAAATTTCAAAAAGAATCGAGACTTATTAAATAGGAAGGTGCTCAAAAAATGTACTTACGCATCGAGGGCGCCGGAAATCTTGATCTAATTTTGTTATATGAAGATTTTTTTTGGTCAGTGTTACATGAAGGTTTAATTATTTATTTTTTGTGAAATGAATGAAGTCTAAACCTTACTAATTATTTAATGCATAAGTTGTTGAAGAATATCAATTTGGTTGATTGAAACGAATCTTGGAAAAAAGCCTAGGTCCATGGCCGAGGCCAAGCCCATCCACTATATCAAGCCACAAGTGTGATTAACACTTTCATTAGGGAGAATGATGTCAATCGACGAAAAAGAGAAAAGAAAACCAAAGATATCTGATCATGGAAAGCTGGGAAAATCGACGAGTTTCACGTGGTTCTTTGCATGGTCCTAAAACAAAAATAAATTCATGTATTTTTAATTTGTCTAATTAAATAATTTTACTTTTATAAATTATAATTACAAATTATTAGGGATGTGTAAGGAAAAATTTAGGCAATGTAGATAATGTTGGAGTTTTACATTTATAGAATTTAACCAATGCAGATGCCCAATTTAGGAAAATATTATCAACATCACAAAATGACGTTGTCTAATAGTCACACCATTTAGATTTGGCCAAATTAAGTGTTGAGGAGACATGATGAGATAATTTGTGAAACTATAAGAATTTAATTAGACCGATTAAAAGTATAGGGATTAGATAAGAAAATGCATGAAAATTTATGCAGTGGAAAGTATAATTTTTCCTTAAAAATGAGTTAGCTGGTTGAATAGAATTGGTTGTCTTTGTTTAATTTCTCCCGGCCATAGAACGAAAAGGCTTGAATTCAATTCTCAAGCAACATAGGGAAAGAGATACAAAGAACCTTAAATTATACTTACCATAACACGTCTAACTTTATTTTTTTTAAGACACAAAACCCCTAAACTTATATCCATATATTTACTAATTATTATTTTTTTGTGATACAAAAAATATTATACTTGTGCAACACATTTATCTTAAACTTTTTTTGTGATACAAAAAACCTCAAATTATATCCATTTTACATAACACAACCGGTAGTGACGCGGATAATTTTTATAGTATTTTAATTTTTTTTTCTCTTTTTTTCTTCCCTTCTTCCTTCTCTAGTTGGTCTTTGGGCATCATCCAGTTGCATGGCTGATGGTTGGCTAGAGTAAATGGGAAATCTTTAGAAATATTCTTAAAATAAGTTTTGGGCCCGTTTGGTTTGGCTTTTGGGGAATGCATTTGCAAAAATGCAAATACCTTTGAGTGAATGGGGGAAATCGCAAATATCGTTTGGTAAAATTTGCATTGTGAAACAACTTTGGCCAAAATACCGTTTGGTAAAATTTGCATTTGTAATTGACTTTTATTAAATTAAAAAAGCAAAAATATATTTATATATATTTTTTGAAGCCCGACCACCGGACCGCTAGATCCGACGGCCAAATGGCCGGATCTAGCCTCCGAACGATCGTCGGAGTTGGGCGACCCTAGGCAACGGCGCTTGGGTTCGCGTGACCCAAGTAGCCGTCGCTTGGGTTCGCTCGACCTCAGGTGAACACCCAGGTGGCCGTCGCCTAAGGTCCGGCGATGGTCGCCGGGGTGGGGTGACCCTCAGGCGGCGGTCGCCGACACGTGCGACCCCTTGGCCGGCGATCATTGGCCTCCAATCGGTGGTGGCTTGAAGAAGATGAATAGTACCGACTTGCATTCCTAGGATGCAACTTGCCAATGCACCTCAAGAGCTCCATTGGGCTAAAGGCCTTTAGACTCCTTTGGAGATGCAATTGCATCTTGCCAAAGTCGCGCAAAAATACGAACCAAACACGTTTGCATTTGGCCAAAAGACTTTAGAGTCCAAATGAGTATTCCAAATGCTGAACCAAACAGGGTCTTCTGAATGAAGTATCGGCCAAGATGCGCCTCCCTCTAAATTGAGCACCAAATAAAATAATTAATCATTTTTAGTCTTGAGAGCATGAAACATTCAATAAACATACAAGCGTGCAATTAACTTATAATCCCACACAATCCCATCTTAACTATGAATATACGTACACGTATGCACATGTCCACAAGGGGATAAGTACACTAATGGTGCCATAAATTGTGTACGGCACTCACTTTGGTGCCAAAAGTTTCCGTCGGATCACTTAAGTGCCAAATCGGAGGAAAAACGATCACTTTGATGCCACCGGCGAAAGATTCCAGCCACCGGCGAAAAATTCCGGCCAAAATTAATACGTGGCTTTTTAAAAAATAAAATAAATCGATAGGCTTTTAAATGATGTCGTTTTCGGTCCTCCTTTAAGAAAACAATGTCGTTTTGCCATCCTACATGGATGGCTTCATGGAAACAACGCCGTTTAGCTCACATGGGGATTGAAATTAGGGTTTCCGCCGCTCGACCACCGTCGTTTGCCCGCCATCGCTCGGCCATCGTCGCTGCTTGGCCACCGTCGCTTAGCCACCATTGTAGTTGCTCGACCAAGTGAGCGAAGAGAGACTGAGATTGTTGCAGGAAAAATCGAAGGCGAGGGCGGAGGAGGAGGAGGAAGAAGATGGGTCGAAGGTGCTGCTGGTGCGCTGCTACTGCTTGTGCGTTGCTGGTGTTGCTGCTAGTGTGCTGCTGGTGCGTTGCTGGTGTTGTTGCTGGTGTGCTGCCGGTGCCGTTGCTAGTGCCGTTGCTGGTGTGGGTCTTCGAGAAAGAAGAAGACACGAAGACGAGCCTCCCTGCTCTCTTAATTTGGGGATTAGGGTTTCAAAGTTGGGGGAAAGATGCCAAACGGCGTCGTTTTGGTGTTTGGATGCTTACTCAACTCTCCGACGAGCCACGTCGGCTTCAAAAATTAATTAAAAAAGGCCACGTCGGATTTCTGGCCAATTTCGTTAGCATTGGTACCAAAGTGAGCGTTTTTCAAATTTTTTGGCACTTAAGTGATCCGACGGAAATTTTTGGCACCAAAGTGAGCGCCGTACACAACTTATGGCACCATTAGTGTACTTATCCCTGTCCAAAATTATATGCATTTTAACTACCTTCTATTTAGTTAGATAATCATACATATTGATCACAAAAAACATTTTCAAAGAATAGGTAACTGGATGAGTTTTGAAATGTATGACATTTGTACTTTTGCGTCCTCTTTCAAATGTTTAATTTCTAACTTTATTAACTAAGAAAAAGCTTCATTGTTTGACCACTTGTGGTCTGTTTGGTATCACTTATATTCCTGGGAATAATTTTTTTTTTTTTTTTTTTCAGAAATAGTCTTTTTTTTAAAAATATATTTCTATTCCTTTGAACAATTTCTGAATAAAAGAAGATGTTTAATAATTACATAAAATTTCTATTCTCGAAATGGAAAAGAATAGGAATACATTTGCTACGACCTAAATTTCTTTTGTAATTTAGAATTTCTTTTAATTTTTTAATTTTTTTTTTAGATTTTTTTTTTTTCCTTTTTTCTTCTTGGCGATCGGGCGGCCGGCAACTACCACTGGTGGTGGCTGGTTGGGGGGAGGGTGGATGGCAGGGGGTGAGGGGTAGCAACAAATAAGAAGGAAAAAAAAAGAAAAGAAAGAAAATGACTTATTTTTTGAAATTGTTCTTGAGAATAAAAAGTTACTTTAAGTCCGTTTGATAATACTTTTGTTATGAGGAGCAATTTTTTTTTCAAAAATAATTATTTTCTATTCCATTCCCCATAATAATTTATGAGTAAAAAAACATGTTTGGTAACTACATAAAATTATATTCTCGGAATAGAAAGAAAATAAGAGTATGTTTGGTACAATTCACAATTTTTTTTGTAATGTAAAATTTCTTTTAATTTCTAATAAATTTTTAAGATTTTTTATGTTTTTCTTTTCTTATTCTTCCTTGCCAACCACTGCCGGCAACCGGTTGGCAGTGGTTGATGGTGGTCGGATAGCAGGGGGCAGCGAGGGGGTGGGCGATAAGGAAGAAGAAAAGAAAAAATAAAAATTAACTTATTTTTAGAAATTATTCCTGAGAATAAGAAGTTACTTTTTTTTTTTTTTTTACTTTTTATTACTATTTCAAATCTATTCCTCGACCACATTTCTATTTCAAGATTAGAAAAATTAGTTAATATTACCAAATAGATTTTTGTTTACTTTTTATTCCAAGAAACAAAAGAACAGAAAAATAAAGAAATTAGAACATTGCCAAATGGACCGTTGGGGGTCAGGTGTCATTTCGGTGTGGGTTTCGAGTTTTTAAGGGGTTGGGTTTGAGGAATAAATCAAAAAGTTATCTTGCAATTATATTTACCTTTCCCATACTGTACTTTACATTTTTTTAGTTGTAGTTTTCATATTCATGTCATCAATTAGATTTTGGTGTGTATTTCTATCTTGGTATTGCATCTATTGATTAAGTTTCCGGCATAGTTCGATACTAACTTTGGGTGCACATGACAATCACTCTATTTCTGTTCCGAAAATCCGCTTGATCATGCAATTTCATTTTATTTATTTTTTAAACAAATTCGTAGTCTAGAAATAGGTTTGGAGTAGAAATGTGAATCTCTATTTTTAGAACATAAGTGAGAAATATATATATTTTTTATCGCTCATTCTCTCTATTAGTTAGCCACTCATTAGCCGTTGTCACCCACTACCACCATCTATTGCTGGCGGTCGTCGGTTGTCGTTCGCCGACTACCATCCTATGTCATTGTCATTAGACCGTTGCCATTACCGATTGCCGCGTGCCATTACCAATTGCCGTTTGCCGCTCGCTACCAACACCATCCACCGCCCCCCAAAAATGAGAAATTTTGTGAAATTCTATTTCTGAAAGATAAATTTTGCATTGTTATCAAATACGATTTTGCTTAGAAATTCATTCGGAAATAAAAAAAAAAAACTATTTCACTTTCAAAAATCAATTTCTTACTAGAATAGTTTTTTTTTTTTGGAAAGATTACTAGAATAGTTATCATCCACACCTTTTGTAACCTTGGTGCTGGGAAAAGTACAAAAAATTCATAAATTTGTTGCTTTGGTACAAATTCAGTCTCAAACATTTCAATTGGATTAATTCAATTCTAAAACTTTTCATATTGGTACTAATTTAGTCCATCTGTCAAATTTTACCCCTACCCGCGCTAACGTGGCAATTTTTTTTTTTTTTCTTTTCTTTTTCCTTTTTCTTTACTTTTTCCTTTTCTTTTTCTCTCTATTTCCTCCTTGGATTTGTGCAGTGGCTGGCGAGGCTTCGGCGGGGGTCGCAGCCATTGCAGAGATCGAAGGAGGAAGAAGAGCAAAAAGAAAAAAAAAATTAATTAAAAAATGGATTAAAAAAATTAATAAAAAATTCAAAATTTTAAAAAATTACCATGTCGGCATTGACCACGACCGATGTTCACATTAGCACTAGCGGCCAAGAATGACTTGATGGACTAAATTGGTACAAATATAAAAATGTTCAAAACTGAATTGATTTTAGTATAATAAATTTGAAACTTTTTTTGTACTTTTTCCCCCCTTGTGGATGGTCACTGATTAAATTCTGACTCGGTTTGGAATATTATAGTATCATTTGGATTAAAGAAATTTGATCCTTTCTTGCATGAGATATCCTCTATTCAGAATTGGCATAAAACCCATAAAACCCTAATCCCTTTTAAGAAAAGTCTAAGGACGATTTTCGATAAAAGTGAGATATCCTCCCATGTCTTATTTAGTTTTAGTCGTCTTAATAGACTAGTGGCAACTTCTTATGTAAAATTTTGATAAGGTTAACCTGAAGTCAAAATGGAAAAACCAATATCATGTCGATGACACCTAAATTTTGTCCTTTTTATTTAAGACTTAATCGCATATTTAGTCTTTAAAAAAGTTTAAAAAAAAAGTAAATAATTTTTATTAAAATGCATCACTATAGACATTAGGGACATTTGCATTATTAGTATTAAAAATTTGAAAATAAACCGTAGCCGGACCGGGCTAGGGCCACCTTGAGCCCGCCCCCTACTTCTTTTACCTTTTCCTTTTCCCCGCTTGGGCTGGCCCCACCCACTTCTTCTTTTCCTTTTTTCCTTGGCCCTATCTTCTTCTCTTCTCCTTCTCTGTCGTTGGACGCTGACTTCCCAACGAACGACAAAAAGACACAGAAGAATGAGGCGAGGACGGTACGATTGGTCTGGTAACAGCTGGCGTCGCGGCTTGAAAGGGAATGAGGAGAGAGCAGCCAACGAGGGGGGTTAGTCGGGTTTTGGGGGCTTCTTCTTCAGCTAGAGGGAGAGAGCGAGGGGGGCAACCGAGAGAGTGAGATTCGAGCAAGAGGGAGCGAGTGATATGGGGAGTGGGAGCAAGTGAGAAGGGGAGTGGAGACTAAGCCAAGAAGTGAAATACGTGAGCTTAGTGCCACCAGAGAGGCTTGCTCCCAACGAACGCAGACGCTTGCGGTTCCCTTTTTAGGCGCCCATACTCTTGGTTAGCCCATGTTCTGTTTGTTTCAAATCGGTTCTCCCGATGATCCCGGCACCGAGACGTGCGAGGTGACTAGACTAAGCCCGACATATCTCCAGTTTGCCATCCATTTGCCGCCGTCGAGGCCAAGTAGGGCCATCTCCGGTGATAATGCCCTCGGTTTGTCTCGACTTGACCAAGGCCAAGGCTTGTCGTTCGCCAATTATGCTCGCACTAATGTGAAGGATCATTTCGGAGTCTAACTTGAGTTTTGTTTGTTAGCTATATGATCATTTCGAGTTGGGTTCTTGTCTCGGATGTCTCTGGATGGGTCGCCTTGGTTGATGCCTACTAGTAGGGGTGTGAATGATTCGGTTCGATTTTTCAAAAAAACTGAATCGATAAGAAAATTTATTGAACTGAACCGAAATTCGATCCAACTTAAAATCGAACCAGACCAAAATCCCAGTTTAGTTCGATTTTTCGATTTTTACTTTTGTGTTTGTTTTTTTCCCTACATATACCCATTTCTATATATACATTTTTTTATTTTTTATCTAATTTAATTTAATTTAATTTTTTTCCTTTTCTTTTTCTTCTTCATTGGCTGGTTGCCGGCTACCACCATGGTCGGCAACTGGCTAATGAAGAAGAAGAAGAAGAAAAAAAGAAAAAAAAAGAGAGGAAAAAATCAAAAAAATAATTTTAAAAAATAAAAAAGGAAAAACTTTAGATTTTATTGGTTTGGTTCCGTTAACTGAACCAATAAAAACCGAATCAGTACAAAAAAATTGGTTTTTGATGAGAACCAAACTGAAAAAAAAAACCGAATTTTTTGGTTCGGTTTTCGGTTCGATTCCGTTTTCGGTTCGGTTTTTAATACCCTTACCTACTAGGCGTTAGGCATAATGCTGGAACCAGATTCGCTTTGGCGTCATTCAGTTTTCCGCTTCTGTTTTGTTTTGAACTGTGTTTTAGTCATTGAACGTGATTCTGCTGAATTTTTAATTGTCGTTTCGTTGTTAGAGGCGTCGTTCCTTTTGGGGCGTTGCGTTCTTATCGGTCAGCGTAGTGTGATGGTTTTCGAACGTGTGTTTTTCAATAAGCGAGGTTCTCCTTTGCTGCTTTCTTTGTAAGTCTTAACGTTGAGAAAAATATAAAAGAAAAGAGAGAGGAGAGAGCTTGAGAGTTTGATATATGGAAATTGATGCTGTGAAGAAGTCGGGGTTCTAGGAATGTGAACTGGGCGTGGAAGACAGAGAAGAAGAGGTAGAGGAAAATTAGTTCGTCGGGTGAGCTTGGTTAAATTCATTTCTAATGTAATTGTGTCGAGCTTTGGGGGGTTATATTTGAGTAGGCTTGGGCTTGGTCTGGTTTGCACCATTTGGACTCGTTTGTTCTTTTGTTTTATGTTATTAAGTTGGGGATGGACTGGGCTCAATATAATGAGCCCAGTTCATGTGAGGGCTGGGACGTGCGACCTAGGCCAGCGGATTCGGCTCGTGCCGACCCGGATTAGATCCGGAGACCTGACCCGAATCTCATTCCGAAATTTTTAAAAAAATTCCAAGAATTTTTTTTATTTTCTAAAATCAGAAAAATCTTTAAAAAATATTTTTTTGGGGGTATTTTTCTTAAAGTGTGGGGAAATCATTGATAAAAAAATCGAGCTCAAAATCAAACAAACTCTTAAGGTTTTAATGTTTCCTTTTTGAAACGATTAATCAATTGGTTGCGCATTTTCAATATGATGACTATGGCTATCCTTTAGACTAGTTAGGATTGATAATTACTTATTTTTTAACACTAGATGCTCGTTTTCCTACAACTTGGATAATGCTTACTTGCTTGCTAATTGCTATTCTAGTAATGATGCACTTGCATGATCATCTTATATGTTAGTTGATAGTTTTAAAATCATTTCAGACCACCTAATGAAAATCTTTTGTTTTAAAATTATCAAAATTAGGTACTGAAATAGCATTAATTTATGAACCCCATATTCTCTGATTACATAGAAAATGAAATACGCTCCCACTCTTAACTTGGTTTTTAGCCAATCCTAATAGGCTAGTGACGACTCATTTTTTAGAAAATTTTCATGCCGCCAATTTGAACACCTGATGTTGCGCAAGGTATAGGCTTGAGAGAGCCCACATCTAAATTGTAGGTCGTGGATCCGTCCTTTAGGCAATATCCCTAATCTTATGTTTCCTTCTATATCGGGGGTAGGGTGCAACACACGTGAGGTACAAACTTAGGAAATTCATCATTTGTGATTGACAAACAAATGCCTCTTCCTTTTTGAATTTTATAATCTAATTTAATTAAGATTTCAATTAAAAAAAATTGGATTTAGGTCAAAATGACGTTTTAGTTTTATATTTCATGTTTTAGTATGGTAATGTCAAATGAGAGAGAGAATATTAAAAGAAATCATGCTAGCATTTTTCATTAGATTAATTGGATGGAGATTTTTCATTAGTTTAATTGGACGGAAGGACTTGATTGCACCAATTTGGCAAGTTTTAGTTGTGATTGTACTTTTTATAAGTTATAAAATTGCATTGCACATTTGAGACAAGTTTTAGGACTTATAATCTACTTATCCCTAATAAATAATAGCAATGATCACCTTGTAGAACATCGAAATCCCTCATTGTCGTCATATTTTTTAACTTATTATTTACATATTATAAATTGTGAACATGATTGTCATTTTGTGTTATGGATTCTAATTATTTAGGCAGATGTAAACATACACATATAAGTTAAGTCTATGATTTTCTATTATAGTATTAAATCACAATATGTAAAAATTTGTTTAGAGATAAATAATTTTGTAGTTTAACATAAACAACTATGACTACTTAAATAATAATTCTGATTTTTCTTTTGTCAATCATGGAGTAAGTAACAAACTTAAGCATTCTTAGTTATATAAAAATAGTTATTTCCATGAGATCAATGATTAATAATTCTTGATTTTGGATAACCGGGAAATCTTTAGGCTAAAAGGTGGAATAATTGTTCCATTAAAATTAGAATTAGATTTCGAGCACGTGCCATGTGCGTGCATGCTTGCTTTCACCGTCTTTCTTGTTATTTATTATATATATATATAAACATAAACATTTGCAAGGCATCCGAAAAATGGGAAAAAGTACAAAACAAGTCCTAAATCTTTTGCATCGGTATTAATTCAACTTTAAACCTTTTAATTTGACCCATTGGATAAATGTCCCTCATTAGATCTGGGTGAGGGGCGGCCTTGCCGAGCCATCATTTGCCCTCACCAAAGGCCAACAAGGGCTGATTTTGCCTATTGCCAATGAGGGTCGCCCAGCCCTCGGCGGCAACCAGCAACCTCCACCAACCATGGTATCCTCGGCCTTGCCCTTGTTAGCAGCTGACCATCACGGAGGCTGGTGGAGGAAAATAAAGAATGGAAAAAAAAAAGAAAGAAAAAAAAAAAAGAAGGGAAAGAGAAGGAAAAAAAGAAAAGGAAAAGGAAAAATGAAAAGGAAAAGGAAAAAATATTTAAAAAAATTCGAAAAAAATAATTAAATATTATAAAAAATCCATGTCAATGTTGATTGTGCCACGTAGGACAACTAGTGTTCATGTCAATAATTTCCGGCATAAATTATGAGATGGATTTATCAGTACCAATACGAGAATGTTTATGATTAAATTAATCTAATTAATATATTTAAAACTAAATTATTATCAATACAATAGGTTTATAACTTTTTTTGTATTTCCAAAAATGTAAAGATATAAATGCAGACAATCAAATTCAGTAACATATTTAACTGTGATAATCTTCATAGAGTTTTTTAGAAACTTCATCGATGGCACTCATCCGAATTTCACCTAAAGCCATCCCCCTAATCATAATAATGTATACATAAAACATAAAAAAAGAAAAGCTTCGCATTGCTTTCTGCTCGCTCCTAAAGTCGATTCAAAGGAGAACAAATTTCTCGGGAGTTCCTACACCTTTTCTTTTAATTATAAAAACCAGAAAACTCAAATTTTATTTTTTATGTTTCACAATGGAAATGAATAAAAAAGGAAGAGCGCACATGATAACTATTTTATTTTTGTTTCAAAAACAGATTTGGAATATAAATCTATTTGGTAACACAATTTTATTTTTCTTTTTTTGGAACAAATTTTTTGTCTAAATTAAAATTTGGAACAAAAATAAGAAGTAAAAATTTTTATTTCTTTATTTTTGAATAGAAATGAGAGATAAAAACTCTTTTTATCACTCATCCTCTTTGCTAGCCAATTGCCAACCCACCGATGGCCACCACTCCCGTCATTGCTTGGAAGGGAGAAATTTTATATCTTTATCAAACGAATTTTTAATTCCGAAATATAAATTTTGCGTCCTTATCAAATGCTTTTTTTTTTTTCAGAGACTCATCAGGAAGTAGAAATAGAAAAATCTATTTCTATTTCAAAAATTAATTTCTAGGCAAAATGGTTATCATTCGTGCCAAAAAAAAAAAGAGCAATAGCTTTGCACCCATTTTCATTACTCCCCGCAATACATTAATACAATTATTCATCATGAATAGTTCTACTATATGTATTTTGTCTGAGGTTTGCGAATATTAAAGAAATCATGTTGTCCAATATTTAGAAAATGAAAGGCCATTTCCGATAGACATAGAACCAATGCACGATGTGACAAATAAAATTGGAAATGGATTTGTCGTGGATAAGGTGCATTTGTTTTGCGCAAAACCTTTTCTGGGAAAAACATTTCATTTTCTACCTTTTGATTCGCTTAGGAAAAAAGTTAAAGGAAAATGTTTCCTATGACGGCTTATTTAGGAAAACGATTTCCCCTTTAAAAGAACTTGAAAGCATTATACAAAATGTTTTATTAGTCCTAGGGTACTTGGTTGATACAAAGTTTTATTCTTATAAAATATTTTTTCCAAAAAAAATTAAATTTTAATTATTTTTAAAAATTTTGAATTATTATTATTATTATTATTTCTTCTCTTTTTTTTTTTCTTCTTTTCTATTTTATTTCTTTGTCCTTTCTCCTTCTTTCCCCTTCTTCCTCCGCTCTTGACAACTACCAGCAACCTGATGAGTAGCCAAGATGCGAACGGATGAGCTTGAGGCTTAGCTGAATCAAGCGAGCTTGAGGTTGACAACTCGAGCTCCATTAAGGCCGATGAGCTTAGGCTTTGTTGAGGCTAGCGAGCTCCTAGCTTGATCGACTATGAGGAGCTCGTACTCGCCAAAAATTTGGTGAGCTTGCGGTTCGCTTGATCTCGGCAAGGCAGAGCTTGCCTATAACCATCACTGGTCGGTAGCGAAGAGGAAGGAGAAAAATAAAAGGAAAGAAAGAAAAAAAGAAAGTTAAAATTTAAAAATAATTAAAATTGATTTTAAAAGAAAATGAAAATAAAAAGGAGAAAAATAAATAAATTAAAAATTAGAATTTTTTTTTATTTTTAAAAATTGAACTTTTCTTTGGCTTGAATAAAGTTGTGATATTGAAATCAATTTCCAATAATATTCAAACATTATAAAACATTTTTGATCATATATTACTATATCAAGAAAAACTAAGGGTGCGTTTGCTATTTCGTTCCCTAAAACAATTTTTGACTAGAATAACGCGTTTGGTAAACTTGTTCCTGGAATAAAAAAAGAACAAAAACACATTTGGTAAACTTGTGTAATTTTTTTGTTTATTTTAATTTTTAAATATTTTAATTTTAGTTTTTCTTTCTTTTTTCTTCCTTTTGGCCGGTTGCCAACCTCGGCCATGGCTAGCGATCGGTTGACGAGGGCCGGCGGCCTCGCCTAGCCATGGCAAGGCTCACCAGATCCGGTGAGGTCGAGCCTCACGAGGCCGGCGATGCTCTGGCAATGTCGCCGGCCCTCGATGGCCGGTCGCCGGCCATAGGCGAGACCAACGATCGGCCAAAGAAAAAAGAAGAAGAAAGAAGAAAAGAAAGAGAAGAAAAAAAATAGAATAGAGAAAAATTGTTTCTCGGAAGTGTTCTAGAAACAAGAAACAAGTTTTTCTTGTTTTTTGTTTATGTTCCAAATTTATTCCGGCGAACAAAAAAATAGATTTGGAATAAAAATACAAATAAATGCATTTATGTTCTTTTTTACAGGAATCGTGTTCATGAACAAAAAAAATGAATACAAACAAACGCAGCATAATTGTATTGTTGGAAAATATTTTATGGAAAAGTATTTTCCTATGTTATTGACTTTTCTGTGAAACAAATGCACCAAGTCATATATATTTTTCCAAGCGAGAGATTAATATGGATCTAGAGAGAGAGAGAGAGAGAGAGAGAGAGAGAGTAGGAAATGGGCAATTGGATGCAAACACCTTTTTCAACGTCAAAGTCGACGCAACTTGTGAGCGTGATGGGGGGAACCACTCCATTTATTGTGCCCATCTTCCTCCTTCGGCCAAACTCAAAATCACCACTTTTTTCTACGGCAGTTTCCGCCCCTTTTTTTCAACATACCAGTTGACGTAGAACGAATCTCTGTCCATCTTGCTATTAACCATGCTTACACTAGTGGATGACACCACATAATGCATGTTTGACAGCTGTATGTATCGCTTATACATGAATGCTAATGGATCATGGACGTTCGGCTTCTCAATGAAATTTAAGGTCCGTTTATTTGAAGAAAAATCGTTTTTCAGACATTGTTTTCTGACTTTTTAGTGTTTGGACGACGGAAACTTGATGTACTCACAGAAAACATTTTCCATGCATGAGTACAACAAGGTTGGAACAAGGGAAAATGACTTCTCCTTTGGACGAGGAGGAAATTGATTTTTCTAAACCATTAAACAAATGAAAACTAACAATCTTCCTTTGAACCACCAGTCGTGGTGGCTCTATTGGATAAGACTCTGCTGATTCTCAACGAAGAGGTGAAGGGTTCAAAACCAGGGAGAGTCTTAGGTATATTAAGTGTGACTTAGGGGTGGTGGGTCATCTTGTTTAAGTGTCAACGATGAGGGTTCTGACGGTATTTAAATCGCAAATGGTTTTCCAAAGGTATCGAAAAAAAAAAAAAAAAAAAAACAATCTTCCTTTGAAAATGACTTTCATGGAAAATATTTTTAATTATCATAAAGTTTTTACAAAAACAAGCGTACCCTAAGAGTAACTCTCAGTGTTGTTTGACTGCTAATGGAAAAGTCAGTATCATCAAAGGGCAGGCAATATAATGACGAGAGATCAATGTTCTCAATACTCAAATGATGCAGGCTTCAATCCTTCACACTCACTCGGTCCCCCAATCTCTCTTGCGTCAGGACGGGGCGACCCGCATGTCTTGGAAGATTTCACCGGCTTGCGAACCTGTATAATGCGTCGTGGGATAGGTTTCGCCGGAAAAAAAAAAGAACGGAAGAAAAGAAACTCGCTCGTTGCTCTCCAATGTTCATCCTTCATCAAATGCTGGAAAATGTTCGCACAGACTGGTCTTCTCTTCTGTAGGCTTTTGGTGGAACAAGGCCCATCATGCGTGGGCCTGTTGTAACGTATTTTGTATTTACTGATATTCAAAGTACTAAAATTATAGAGGTCTTCCCACGATATAGATATTTGCAACTATAAGAAAAAGTGATAATTCTGAAAAGATTTTATTTAATTATTATGTTTTAATTTATCAGTTACGTGATATAAATTTTTGATCGTGCAATGTGCAAGTTCTTCATTCATTAGTTAAATATACTCATTGTGTATGAGATTATTAAATTTGCAAATACAAATCTGTTTGGATTATTTTCAAATTTATCGGTCCATATTGTACAATTTTTTTTTTATTTCTTAATTCTTAAGTCCTAGGGGGAAATAGATTTTTGTTTTTTTGGCACTTCATCGTGTATATTGATATGGAGAATCAGCTTCTTAGTGTATTCCTACACATCGTGGCCAATGACAGAAGGCACTACACGTTGAGTTAATGTGAAATTTGACTAAACCTTCACGCGACTTGTTCGTGTTCATGAGTTGCACATGTTGTGCCAATTTAAAGCTATCAAATTAACTAAATCTATCCAATATGATCCATTTAATAACTGTGTCAAAAAATTCGACCCAAGCACAACTTATATACGTAATATTTATCAAAACATGATTGTATAATTGGGTAAATAGGTCAAATCAAGTTAATCCAATCTAAACGTGACTGAAAAAACTCCGAATAAGATCATTGAAATAAAAGTTAACTTTTATAACTCTTTATAAAAAAAATGGATGTGCTTAATGGGTTACTGTTATTTTCAATACAGTCAGATAATTGTCTAGACAAAAATCAATACCATTATGAAATTGTTTTCTTACTTGATCTATTGAAGACTCTGTTGTTCATTCTAAACAACCTAGAAGAAATTTATGAGTGATGTCTCTAATTACATAGCCAATTTAATTCAAGTTAGTATAGTCTTCCCTTATATTATAGATAAACTTACGTTAATGAGAAAAGATTTTGGTTTCCAATGAAATTAATTATATGAGAAATCTTCATCTATTTTCTCTAAGGACACATTTGGTAATTATTTTGTTTGGGGAACAAATTTTTTTATAAGAAATGATTTTTTCTGATTCTATCATTAGGAATAATTTCTGAGTAAAAGAGTGCGTTTAATAATTTTCTTAAATTTTTAATTTTGGAATGAAAATTCGTTTGGTAGAATTCTTAGAATTTTTTAATTTTTTAAAATTTTTTGAATTCTTTTATTATATCACTGCATATCTCTCCAAAAAGTACAGCTGCTGAGGCTACAGAGTTTTCCTCCTTTTTTTTTATTATTCTCGTTTTCCTTCGGAGGGTGTCTTGCTTTTTCTGCTTCTGTTTTTGTTTTATTCTTTCTTTGCTTTTGATGGGTTTGGCTGTTGGATTCAGAGGAGAAAGCGCGAGACTTTCGTTGCCCCATTCCCTCACCTTTCTCATCAGCATTGGGTTTGTTGTCGAAAATGGCTAAAAAAGCAAAGGACTTTCTTTTTCATCTCCGAGGAGGGTTAAAAACAGAGAGATGGAGAGGGATGGTGGGTGATGCTCAGAGGACCTGGCATGAACAGGAGTTGGAACCGGGAGAATCCAGATTGCGATTATTGCAGGAGGAGAGAGAGAGAGAGAGAGAGAGAGAGAGACGTGATGCAGCAGATGGTTGAGGGTTGTGAGGAGGACAAAGTTGATAAGGCCGTGATAGCAAATAAATGCGTTTGCCGAAAGAAAAAAGTTCTAGACTGCATCAGTTTCTCAAATAGGTGATAGAACCCAAAGTTTTAGAGTAGGCTTGAATAGCTTAGTTTGCTGTACTATAACATGTTTTGAATTAACGGCGTTCCTCCGACCATGTCTCGAGGAACTAAGGTTTGTGTCCGATTCCCAAATGAGGATACAGATATGGCTGGAAGAAAATATTGGGTGCATTTAATATGGTACGCAGGAAACCACTCAGTCATTGACATCTATGTAGCACCGACGGACACGCGACACACGACACGATACGCCGACACGTCATTTCTTAAAAATAGAGAATTTCGACACGTTCCGACACGTTATATATTAAATATATTTATATATATAAATACATAAATAAATAATAATAAAAATAGCATAGAATTAATTTACACGAAAAATATTATATAATATCATTCATTATTTTAATTTTTTACAATAATACATAAAAATTAAAGGAAAAAAACATTGTTGAAAGAAAAATGCTGAAATGATATTTTAAAATTTATTTATTTATCATATATAGCATTTTTTTATTACTTCTTTCATAGTAAAAGACTTTTTTAAAAAAATAAAACAATTCTAAAAAAATAAAACTCAAAGAAAAATTGACCCGTGGATATATTTATAGCAATTTTATACTTATTTTATTACTTTTTTTTGTGTATATTTATATTTTGACTCCTCAAGTATTAGAAATTTTTAAAATTAACCATGTGCGTGTTGGAATCGCGTGTCGGAATTCCGGACTCGTGTGTCGGGAGCGTGTCGGAGAGAGTTGACCACGTCGGATTTTCGACACTCGTTGATCGCGTGTCGGAGCATGTTGGGACATGTCAAAGCGTGTCGGGACGTGTCGAAGCGTATCGGACACGTGTCGAATGTCGGACACGACACAAAACTTCTGGAAAGTGTCCGTGCTACATAGATTGACATGTGTTGAGCCGGGCCCACATATTGACTATTCAAAATTTCTGAATGATGACCCTCTCCCTTCCCGTTAAGCTCCGTCCCACGCTCGACGAAGCTCCCTCTCTCACCATTTTCTTCTTTTTCCTTTTGCCTTTTGAGGCCATGGACGACGCTTGCGCCGTGGATTGCAATGTCACAGACCAGCTATGGACGACCTGCTTACGAGCACGCCGACGCTCATCCATGGGCGTCGTCGGCGTCATCCATGGACAACGCTCGCGGCCAGCCATGGACGACACTCATCCATGGCCGCTTGGGCCATAAAGCTTGACCTCAAACACGGAGCTGGGGTAGCCTTGGCCCCCGCGTGGCCTCAAGCCATCTCACCGCAAACGAAGCTCGACGCAGTCTCCACGCTCCTCAACCACTCGACCTCCCGCCGAATCACCCCTCATGGTCGCATCCGGCGGCGTGCCGTCCCTCCTCGACCTGAAGCAGCCATGAGCCGACTCGAGCTCGAGCCATGGCAGAAATTTTGATGGTTCAACTGATGGGCCCGGATTTATCACGATCCGTCTATGATTTATCGTATCATCCCACGTGATGTATTAAATGCACTTAGTATTTTCACGGCCGTCCAAAGCCTGTAACACATATGAGTGAGTACTGCAACCACACAGTAAAATCTCTCTCTCTCCAGTCCGTGTGCGAGTGTGTTTAGTAAATGGGTCAGTTCGTTCAACCCCGGTGCAGAAGCCTGCTTTTGGACTTTTTGACACTCCTTTTCTTCCTTTTAAAGGGGCTATCTGAGATTGAGTGTTCGTATAATTCAAAGAAAACCCATTTGTGCTTTTGGTTTGTATTCTTGTGGGCAGGAAGGAAAAAGAGTCGTCCTTAATGGCATAGAGGCTCTTAAGGCCTGTTTGGCAACTTGCAAAAGCATCGATTCGATTTTTTGTTTTCGAGAATCGCCGTTTGGGACGAGAATCGCGTTTGGTAAACTTTTTGTTCGGAACGATTTTGGACAAGATTTGAGAATAAAAATTTTTTTTTTTGATTCTACGTCCGAGAATCGAAAAAGAATCAAAACGGTAAAACTTGTTCTTCTCTTTCAACATCTCGGTTGCCGTTCGCCATCGTCGCGTCCTTGTCCGTCCGCTCGCGCCGCTTGCCATGGCCGGCCGGAGGCAACCCCGGCCCGCCCGGTGGCCAAGCTGGCCTCGCCGAGGCTGGGCGAGCCTCGCCTAGTTGCCAGCGAGGCTCGGCCGACGAAGGCCGACCTCGCCGAGGGCCGGCGACTCTTCGGTGAGCGTCACCGGCCCTCGTCTGGCCGGTCGCCGGTCCGGCGACCGGCCAAATGAAGAAGAAGAAGAATAGGAAAAAAGGGGAAAAAAAGAAAAAAAAAGAAAAAAAAAAGAAAAAGAAAAGAAAAAAAAGAAAATAAATTATTTAAAATTTATTTAAAAATCAAAAGAATTTAATTTGGAAGTAATCAATTAATACGGTATCAAACACAATTTATTCCATTATCAAAAATTTTGAACGATTCCAAACGCGTTTTTTTACTCAGAATCGGTTCGGGAATGTAATAAAAAATAATCATTTCTAATCGAATTAGGCTTAGAATTAATCGTTACCAAACACGCCCTAAATCTTTTGTTTATTGGGGTTTGGGTTTTTTCGGGAAATCCTATTTCTCTCTCCATGCAGAGATTGCATTTTTAAAAGGAAAAACAACCCCACTTTTTGTCTGTTTCTGTTTCATCTCGCGGTGTATGGAAATTGGTGGGGGTATGAAATTGGGAAGTGGTGGGGGTGTGAAATTCTCTGCTCATGTGATCTCTTTTTTACCACTTTTTTGTTAATAAAGGAAAAAAAAAAGTTGCACTGCCTGTGGTCTCAGATTGTGCTTCTTTTTTCTTTTTCCCCTATGGAGAAAGGAAGGGAGGCCAATAATTTCACGTGAAGTAGTGAGAATTTTGCATTGCTGTGACTGTTTTTAGATTCCATGAAGTAGTGAGAATTTTGGCGATTTCCTTCTAGTGCTCGAGGGCTTTCTTGGAGGCCCCCGGTTCGGGTCGAGGTGACGGAGCTTGACGAATATGACGACGCAGCTGAGCGCTGCACTGCCTCGTACAGCACCAGCCTCTCCAGGAGCCTCGTCTCCGAGCCTTCCATGTCCGGGGGTCTCGCTCGGCAGGTGACGCTTGCCGACGTTGAGGGGAGCCCGAAGAGGCTTGCTTCTCCTCCGCGTGCTGCGTCCGCGATCCCAGGAATGCCGAAACGAACGCTGGAGCAGCAACGAGCGCAGAGAGAGAAGCGAGCGAGCGCCGGAGAGGGGGCGGCCATGATGTAATTCGTCGGCAACGGCGGGGGGATGGCCGCTTGATGCACGGCGGAGGAGCAACGAGCGTAGAGAGAGAAAATTTGAGATTCAAAATTTCGAAACTTTCGTCCTCCAAGTCAGGTGAAAGAAATGGAGATGAACAGGCTTCTCTTTCCTTATGAGAAGGAAAGACTGTAATAAATGCATTGCAGAGGAGAGAGGGCATTCGGGAGCCTGACAGGTGGGCTCAAATTTGCCACGTGTCGACTTTTCTATGGTCTTACATTTCGCCTAGGTGGAGTGTAAATCCTACCCAATATTTTCTCGGCATTCGGGCTAGGAGGAAAGAGAGAGCGTGCGCAGGATAGTGAGGAGAGAGAGCAGAACGGGCAAAGTGGCTGACGTGGAGGGTCCAAGGACACATGTCGATGTGCGAATGGTACCTAATATTTTCTGGCTATTGAGACGTCAAACGTATTTATCCACTCTCGTTTTCGACATCAATGGCCTAGGTCATTCCCCCTCCCCCCCCAATGGCCCCCCCCCCCCCCTCTCTCTCTCTCTCTCTCTAATAGGCGTCGAGTCCAGCGATTCCAGCGACGAAGTCTAGAGTTCCGGCGAGGATGGCATTGCTCTCAGCTCTTGAGACAGAGATCGCCATCCGGTTTGCGCCGTCGTTGGGATCGCGTACTCCTACTCCCTGGCGCGGTGGTTCCTCAAGTCGCGCGATAGCGACTACCTCGACGACGAAGAGCGGTGCTTATACGCGGATAGGATGATGTGTGATCTGATAACGGGGGAGATCTCCGGAGGTGACTTTGTAAAGATCCTATAGCTTCACTACTTGTCTGCTTTATAAAACTGTTCACTAACAGATTTGTTTTTGGGTCAATCTCCCATCTGCCTGAGGAATAGTGACAGATTCGAGTCTTGTAATCTGATGACAGCTCAGCGAAGTCATGAGCTTCTGCTGCTCGTGGGGCGACTCATTTTTAGGGTTTGTAACAGCTGCTAGGGCTTTGAGCGATGTATCTGAGTACTGTAGCATAATATTTACTCAAGTAGATCTCTTCTCACGAAGATGGCTCTTGGGCGGAGTGTTGACTGGTGTAGCTCTTGTCCTTTTGGCTTTGATTAGCATTTTCGTTTTATAATTTACAGTTTCCTTCATATAGTTTAATATCATTACATAATCTATCCTTAAGGATAACATTTTTGGAAGTAAAATCCAAACACCAGAAAATTACTTCCCTCTCGTTTCCATGCTTTCCACCAAAAAGTTTTCCTTTAAACCAACGCATTCCAGGTGTAATAAGCCCAATCCTTCATATCCTCTTTTTGAGTACATACATAGGATTTTTCTTTGTACATTTGATTCATTTCCAATTATCTATTTGATAGATTAAGATCCCGTTTGTTTTGTGGAAATTTTTTTATCAAACAATATTTGTCTCATTTTCTCGCATTTAGATAGCTTAGGAAATGAATAAATAGAAAATCTTTTTATAATCAACGAAAAATCTATGCCCAATTTTAGGAATATGATTTCTGCTTTTAAAAGTCAGAAATCATTTTCTAAAATACGACTAGACATTGATGTTTGAACTAGAGAACTCGGCCCTTAGGCATAGGGCGAGATGTTTGTGCTTGAATACTTAACAGCCTTGGTCCCTTAAAGCTGAGCCCAAGACCTCGATGCTTATGCCTAGGCCTTTGCTAGTTGCGCCCAAGTCCCCGAGACTTTGATTGTGAAGCTCGGCCTTGTGGCGGGGTGGAGGACCTCGGTAACTAAGCTAAAGTACCCCGGGCTAGGCTTGGGGCCTAAGCATTGGAGGTCGGATTCCATAAGAGAAGAAAAAAATATTGGTTTATGATTTATAGAAGTATCTATTTATAAAAATTTGATTCAATAAAATTTTATTTGGGTTGATTGCATTGCAAGTCTAAAATTTGTCACGAAAATACAATTGAGTTATAAAACTTGTCACAAAAGTGCAATCAAATTCTAAAAATTTCAAATTAATGTAATTAAGTTCTAAAACTTGTCACAAACATGCAATTTAGTCCTAAAATTTTCAAAAAATTCAAATAACTAAAGGATTTGATTGAATTAATCTGAAAAGTTTTAGGTTATGATTACACTTTTTTAAAGTTTTAGAACTCAATTGTACTTTCATAACAAGTTTTAGTACTTCCAATGCACTTTTTGAAAGTTTTAAGATTTGGTTGCATCTTTGTGATAAATTTTAGGACTTCCAATGTACTTATCTCAATTGATAATATAGCGTGTGCAACTCGTGTCACACAAATAGTGCATATCTTTTCAGAAAAATAAAAGCAAGTTCTTTTTTCTAATGATGGAAAATAATGTCCAATTTATGTTCGAATTCTAGCCGAACGTTGAGAAATATTGTCATTTTCCAAAAAATATCTTATTCAAAAACAATTTTTAGAAAAATCAAATTATCTATGAAACAAACGGGGCCTTAGTAAATTTCTTTCTTCCATTTGTTTTTTGTTTGTTATAGGAAGCTTGGTATGTGCAACTATTGACACAAGGTAAAGTTAATTAAAATTAGGATAATTTTTTTTCTATGTAATTGAGTTTAGTAGAAGCATATTGTGTTAAAAAGGTGAATTGCTAAGGATGTACGACCATAAATTTTAAATGTATTATTTCACTTCATCAATGAATGTTTTAAAAGGATTTATCATCACACGTTGTGATTTGGCATAGAACATTTCTCATTTTCGTGAGATTGTCATTCTTAATTTGTCATACTTTTGACAAAACACTTATTCTATAATGTTAGTTAAGAATACATGGGTAACCAACCTATTTCTCTACGGTTCTCTTTTGTGTTAAATTCTTGCTTCTCCTAACTTTCACCTAAAGAGGGGTGAATATGTGATTATTAACAATTAAAGTGGAATTTAAAATAACCAAGTTCAATATCATGAAAGAACAAAGTCCGATGAAAAACTTTGTAGTGATCAAATTTTCTGCAACTTCTGCAATGTCTGATGAAGAACTACGCAACGATAGACTTTATAGTGTGCAATAAATGGAATAAATGAAAGATTAAAGGATAGAGAAAATTACACACAACTATTATAGTGGTTCAGCTTATGATAAGTCTACGTCCGTTCTCCCACATGACAGCTTATTAGCCGGATTCCACTATTAAGAACCAATAAGATATTCCAAGATTTGAGTAGTGAATACTCAAATTCATGCGAATAACTCCTTACACGCACTCAACTTCTAAGTGATTATACAATATTACTCACAAAGACGAATGTATTTGATCGGAAATACTCTTCAGACTTTGGAATTATAAGCTTCAATTCTCTCGTGCTCTCACTCCCTTTAGCATTGAGACCTCCTTTTATACTCATTCCTATCCAAGATGACTGTTTGATATATCTCCCGGAAGATTATCCAGCCAATCTACTTGTTGCCTAGATTTTGCTTAGAACATATGATCGTTTTAAGGATGCTAAGAGTAAAGCTTCTCGTAGATTCTACTGCTCATACAGCAGTTTGGAAACTGCTTTCCATGAGTCAAGTGCTTTAACTTAGAAAGAATGTTTCACCTTAAGTATAGTTTCAGGAAAGTTGAATATCTGAGAGATATTTGGAAAACTTTCCTTTTGAAACTCCTCATATATAAGGTAAGAAATCCAACTAATTGCCAGTAGCCATTGCACGACAATATTATCTTCTTCCTAGCCGTTTGACAGAATAAATAAGGAAGGAAATAATTAAGCCATGACTCTGGTTTAGATTAATATCGTTTGATCAATTCCACCAAATTTTCTATCTGAAAAATACTTATAATCATAATCAAAGTCTTTACGCCAGATAAATTTTGTCAATCTTCAAAATCAATTTGGGAAATTTCCTCATCAGTCATTTCATGTGACGATGTTTCATACCCATTACTTATCACTCTAATTTGAATAATCTTTAGAACTAGAGCATTATCAGTTCTATAGTAGTTTACCCTTCTTTTTAGTTCTAACATATAGGTCCAGTTCTAACTTTAGTTATGATGTTTTTCCATAATCTTGGTCTAATTTTTGGTTCTAACCTACTGTTTATTATCTAGTTTCTTGTTTGTTTGTAAGGCTTTAATTTTAAAGTAATGCTTAGATGTGTTTACAACAACATTCTGGGTTTGGGACGTTGTAGTTAATTCTTTGCATTTCATCAAGTACTTTGCAGAACTGGGTACTTTCTGTCATCCCTTTTCCCATCTTGTCCTCCTCATTATGTTCTTGTCACTCTTCCGCCAGTGCGTTTTGACACTTGTACTGTCCGACTTGCCAAATGTGAATTGTAATAGACACCGTTTCATATTTTAAGTTACTCTTTTGGAGGCGCTGCAGGTTAGGCTTTCTTATTTCTTGACACTAGCTTGCACAAAAACTAGGCAATGGAATGAAGTGACTGGATTTAACTGAATTATGCCTTCTTTCGTCACACATAAGTAGAATGTCAAGAATCAGATTGTTGCTTTATTTGCTTGATAGAGACTCAGAGAGGCTAAGTTATCATTTGTGATTGAACAGTGGCGAAAGCTTTTCTGTTGACGGAGTACCAGTATGGTGGGGTTTTCATGGTTGCTTTTGCGATCCTAATCTTCCTCTGCCTCGGCTCTGTTGAGAGCTTCAGCACCCAAAGCCGGCCTTGCAGGTTTAATCCTTCAAACGTGTGCAAGCCTGCACTTGCCACTGCCGTTTTCAGTGCTGTTTCATTCCTACTTGGTGCTTTCACATCGGTCCTCTCTGGTTTCCTTGGCATGCAAATTGCTATCTCTGCTAATGCCACGACTGCCTTGGAAGAGAGTAAGGGCGTTGGAAAAGGTTTCTTTTCTGCTTTCAGGACTGGTGCAGTGTTGGGATTTCTTCTTGCTGCTAGCGGTCTTCTCGTGCTCTATATTGCAATCAATCTGTTAAAGCTGTACTATGGCAATGACTGGGAAGGCCTTTTTGAGGCTATTGCCGGTTATGGTCTGGGTGGATCTTTTATGGCTCTCTTTGGAAGAGCCGCTGGTGGAATTTATGCCAAGGCTGCTGATGTTTGTGTTCATCTGCTTGAAGAAACTCAGCCTGAGCCAGATTTCCGAGAAGATCGACGAGACCCAGATGTATGGACTCTCTTACTGTAGCTCTATCTCCTAAGTTTATCACTCACCTTTATTCATAAATGAGGTTGACCTTAATCATTCAGGTGATTGCTTATTTTGTTGGTGATATTGTCGGGGATATTGCTGGTACAGGGTCTGATCTTTTTGGCTCTTATGCCGAATCATCCTGTGCTGCCCTTGTTGTTGCTTCCATCTCTTCTTTCGGAAACGATCACGACTTCACTGCTATGTGTTATCCTCTGCTGATCAGCTCTATGGGTATTCTTGTTTGTTTGATGACGACTCTCTTTACGGCTAACTTCTCAAAAATCAAGGAAGTGAAGGAAATCAACCCTGCAGTGAGGAAGCAACTTATTATTTCTACAATTCTAATGACTTTTGGAATTGTTATTGTTAGCTGGATTGCTCTGCCCCATCATTTACAGTTTACAACTTTGGGTTGCTGAAAGTTGTGAAGAACTGGTAAACTCTTCGATGATAGTTATATTTTTCTGATCCTAAATGCTGCTTCCTTCTAATGTTGGTCTTGTGACATGCTTTAATGTCAGCGGACTTTTACTGGATTGGGTTAAAACGTTGAGCAAATGTAGTCGCTAATTATTGATACGATCTTGCAGGCAGCTGTGCTTCTGTGCTGGTGTTGGTCTTTGGGCTGGGCTAGTCACTGTGTTATTCGCTAAATTATACACCAACGATGACGTCAGGTGTTAAAATTGCCAAGTAAATGAATGATATGAATCTTTACTACTGTTGATGGTTATGTGCTGACCACTTAATGATCCTTTCTTCTGCAGCTCTTTCCAAGATTTTGCCACCGCGATTGTTGGTTTTGGCCTTGCCTTTGTCAAAATCCCAATTTTTGCTGCCATTAGCATTTTGTTGAGTTATAG
This sequence comes from Eucalyptus cladocalyx, assembly GCA_017140615.1. Taxonomy (NCBI): domain Eukaryota; kingdom Viridiplantae; phylum Streptophyta; class Magnoliopsida; order Myrtales; family Myrtaceae; genus Eucalyptus; species Eucalyptus cladocalyx. The sequence continues at coordinate 36,337,060 of CM029518.1, forward strand.
GATTGCTTCCATGTATGGAATTGCTGTGGCTGCCGTTGGGATGCTAAGTACCATTGCCACTCAATTGGCCATAGGTGTTCACAGTCCCATCAGCGACAATGCTAAACGAATTGCTAAGGTTGTTTACTTTGACCGGCGAACCCTTAACGGTAGACTTCCGTTAAGCAATACTAGAGCTGCCATTTTGAAGGTAAGGCCAATCCTTGCATGGGAATATAGTATTGACACTGTACTGTTGTCTTTTTAGTAGTTTATTTTAATAAAGTCCGTAACATAGCAGAGAAGAGGGTGTCTGCGCGTAGAAACTTTTCATGAAATTATGTTCATGTCATCTAGACTTAACACCATTATCCAATTATTTTCTTTTTCACCATAAATGACTAAATAAGACGTTAGTTGTGCAAGTCTTTTTAAATTCTTGCTGGTGTGGTATGGTGTTTGGCTATAATCACCTTTCTTCCGTTTAGACACTTCGACACTTGGTTAACAATTGTTAGAAAATCCGACACATAGTCAACTTTCGACTCTTTTAAACACACTAGTCTAGAATTCGACATGCAAGTTTGGAATTCCAACACATATGGGGTCAATTTTAAAATTTCAATTAATGAGTCATCAAAATATAAATATGAAAAAATAATAAAAAAATAAATTGGGAAAAAAATTTAGTTTTCTCTTCTCTTCGATTCTCATTTCCCGTAACACACAACTCACTTTTTCAAGTTTGTTTTTTTTTTTTCTTTTTTGATGCGCTGACACACAAGTCATGAAAATGGATTGCTTGTTTTTTTCTTCAAATTTTATGAATTATTAGAATGAAGTTGAATTTATCGAATTGAAATAATGAATGATATTAATAAATTGTGGATTAATGTTTTTAGTGTAAATTCATTCTATGCTTTTTTTATTATTTATTTATTTGTGAATTTGAATCAAATTAATTTGATTAAAATAACCATAAAAATGATAATTTATCATATATATATATATATATATATAAATATATATAATATACAACATGCAATGATTTTCTATTTTTTAAGAAATGATATGTTAGCGTGTCATGTCTTGTCGTGTTGTATATCGATGTCGGTGCTATTTAGATAACGCAAATTCTACTTTCCTGTAATTTAAATCTAATATCAGATGGAACTTTTTCTGTCACTTATATGGTATGTAGGGATTCATCATTGAATCAGCTTCCCTGGTGTCTATCGCTCTGTTTGGTGCATTTGTGAGTCGTGCAGCAATTTCTCCTGTTGATATCCCGACACCCAAAGTTTTCATGGGTTTGATCGTGGGCACCATGCTTCCTAACTGGTTCTCTGCTATGACCATGAAAAGAGTGGGACCTGTCGCATTGAAGATGGTTAAGGCAGACCTCAGGATGCATCAGCTAAGAGTGCACTGCAGGCTTTATAGGTCCCCTTACATGAGTGGATGCCTTGAAATTTCAACTGATGCATCTTTCAGGGGATGATTCGACCTGGTGCCCTTGTCATGCTTACACCACTTATTGTTGGGACCTTCTTTGGAGTAGAGATGCTGTCTGGTGTTTTGGCTGGCTCTATTGGTTCCGTTGTTCAGGTAATCTTTCCCAAAGTAATCCATGTCAATCTATTTTGGTGGTTTATGTTGCTCAAGGTGCATCTCTCGATAGTATGCTGGTTAAACGGGGTTGAGATATCGTAGTTTCTTCATTGTTGAACAAAATTTGTGTAGGTTGGTGAACTGATGATTAATGCTCTTATCATCATATCTATGCATAATTAATCTCCTGATGCATATTTTTTGTTGGGCTTGGTTTCAACAGATTGCAATTTCGGCATCCAACACTGGTGGAGCATGGGAGAAAACGAAGAAGTACATTAGGGTATGCAGCTGCTCCCAACTTCTCGAAAGCTAGTTTTTGTGGATGATACTCGTCTGTGGTGGTTCAGTGACCTGCTAAGAAAACTAGACTGACTTAACATATTTTTTTTACTTAATATCCTGAATTTGCTTCCAGGCTGGTGCTTCTGAGTACGCAAAGACCGAGTACGCAAAGACCCGTTACCCTAAAGAAATTCACAGGGCCGTTGATAAGGGAGATACCATTGGCAATCCATTGAAGGACACTTCAGGCCCGCCACTAAACATCCTCATCCAGCTAATGGTGGTCGAGTCGCTCGTGTTTGCTCCCTTCTTTACCAGTCACGGAGGTCTGCTCTTCAAGATTTTCTAAGGGAGGGAACGGGCGACTTCCCTTTTGTAGCAACAGCAGCAGCAGCATGTCATCGACGCAATTTGCCCTTAAACATCTATTTCCGTGTTGTTTGCAACCTCTCTAGCTCCTCCACTGCTTCGGACAATTCGAGCAAGATCTTTTGAAGTAAGTTTTTGGATTATGCAAAATACTCGGTTTAAATTTGAAAAAAAAACAATATCCAGAACAAGAATGAGAGGGGTGGTCTTGGCCATTCGAAGCAGGAATGCAACCTCATGATGATTAGTCAAAGGCTGCGTAAACACCCGGGTGCTATATGGTGCTCCATCTTCGCTAACACACCCTACATAAAAGATGAAGCAGTGTTCAACAAAGACCGCGAATCAATCCGAAGTACACAAACCTTACTTTAAATATGGAGCAGTGTGCTAATACTGGAGAGACGATGCGCGAGCCGAAAAGCCAGGGCCATAAAGAAGAGCATCCATCGTGGAGCAAGGACTGAAGCCAATGCCGATGCCGGTGCTGGTGATCCAGTCCATGGAGCACGCAAATCAAGTTTTTAGGTTGGAAATACTAAGGATATTGATTAAGGGTGTTAAAACTATCCCACTCGAATAGACCTGCGAACATATTAAATATAAATAGAAAAGGAAACCCTGAAACACTAAACTGTTCCCTCCCTCCTCTTCACCTCGACCTCCTCCCTCATCTTCACCAGCAGTTCCGCCTCCTCCACGTCAACGTGAAAATCCAATAGAAGTTTCAAGCATCGTGTAGGCCGTTTCTTCTTCAGTCCCCCCCCTTCATTTTGTTGAATCCAAAGGATGTTTGCCTCGCACAAGATCTGAACTGGGAATGTTTCAATTTTCTGTTTTGTCGTGAGCCTGTGTCGGAGGATCTAAAGGGACATAAAGGAAGGAAAGGCAAAAAAAGGATGTGAGCCGCATGAAATTTGGTAAAATCACTGCCAACTATTTTAAAAGTTAGAGAAATGCGTGATTTATTATTTAAATATTCTGACATTTCCCCACGCTTAGCTTGGTTTTTTTGCCTAATACTAAGCGTGGATGTATTTAATTGGGAAGGCAAATGAGATTTGGAAAGATTCGAACTCAAGACTCCTAGTTCTGATACTATGTGAGATTTGTGTTGGCTGGGTCCACTCCACTGGGGCCCAGCAAAGATTAAAAAAAAAAAAAAAAAAAAGGAAAAAGAAAAGAAAAGAACAAAAAGAAGTGGAAGTTGTCGTACGTGGTGTGTGCGCCCGAAAAGTGACGAAGAGAGAGAGAGAAAACAAAAACTGCACAAAGGAGAAAGAGAAGAGAAGAAGAGCGCTGCAACTTTGCGGCTTTGATTCAAGGCCAAATGTTGTCGGAATCGGCTCAAATTTCAGTATGTTGTTCATGAGACCGAGGGCTACGAGTTGATGGTTTTTGTTCGTCGAGAACTGTCTCCAAATTCTCCAGTTGCGGTTAAGGTTTCCTTGCTCCAAACTTGTTTGTCTACCTATGTGGTGAGAAAAAGATGATTGTAATGTTGATGTTGAGCCTCTAGTTGTGACTAGAGAATAATACTTTGTGTATCCTGCTATTCTTGGTGATTAGTGGATGTTTTTGGGCGGTCCGTGGTTTTTCCCGCATCGGGTTTTCCACGTTAAATCATTGGTGTCGTTATTTGCTTTGTCTACTTATTATTTTGGCGTTATATTTGCATTTTGTGAGGCTGTACATTGCTGGTTGTTGCTGGGGGTTAAGAAATTCTTAGTTGATTTTGCTTCGGGGGAGAAATTGATCCTGGATTGTGTTTGGACGTGGTGAATTGTTGTACCCGAGTTCTCCCCAACAAGTGGTATCAGAGCACGGTTGAATTTTAGTGTTAAATGGAAGAAACCAGCAGCACCATGTTTAAGTTAAATGCCTCAAATTATTCTATTTGGAAGCCTCGGATGGAAGATGTGTTATATTGCAAAGACTTATTTGATCCTATTGAGGGTGATGAAGCCAAAGGAGATAAGGAAGATAAAGAATGGGATAGAATGAATCGGAAAACAGTTGGGTTTATCCGACAATGGATTGATGATAGTGTATTTCATCATGTTGCTCAAGAAACGAGGGCGGACACTTTGTGGAAGAAATTACAAGATCTCTATGAGAGAAAAACTCCACAAAATAAAGCTCTTCTAGTTAAGCGACTTGTGAATTTGAGATATAAGGAAGGGAGTAACATGGCGGAACACTTGAGTGAATTTCAAGATGTTGTAAATCAATTGACAAATCTTGAGATTGATCTTGGTGATGAATTGCAATCATGCTTATTACTTGGTACTCTTCCTCATAGTTGGGACACCTTGGTTGTGGCATTAAATAACTCGGCTCCTTTTGGTGTGCTTTCTATGAGCATGGTTAAAGAAAGCTTGTTCAATGAAGAAACAAGAAGAAAAGGCTTGAATTATGCTTCTACATCGGATGCTCTTGTTATAGAAAACAGGGGAGAAGTCAATCAAGAAGGTTTCAAAGAAATGATACCCGAGGCAAGTCAAGAGGAAGGTCGAAATCAAGACCGAGGAGGAGTGTCAAGTGTTATAATTGCAGCAAAATGGGACATTATGCAAAAGAGTGTTGGTTGCCAAAGAGAGATAGATTCCATGATAGAAATGGAGATCAAAAGAAAGAAGAGAAACAAGCTACAACGGCGGTTGCATCCGATGGCGATATTGTGTTTGTATGTGATAACGGATATGTGAATTTTACATGCCAAGACTCTATGTGGGTTGTTGATTCCGCGGCTTCTTTTCATGTCACCTCACGGCGTGATTATTTTGCTTCTTATCGCAGCGGTGATTTTGGTTGCATAAGGATGGGAAATAGTGATGTTTCCAAGGTCATTGGCATGTGAGATGTTTATTTGGAAACTGACGTCGGATGTAATTTGGTTTTGAAAAATGTGAGACATGTTCCGGATATTCGACTTCACTTGATCTCTACGGGTGCCTTGGATGATGATGGTTATTGTAATTCATTCTTTGATGGCAAATGGAAGTTGACTAAAGGTTCCATGGTAGTGGCAAAAGGTAAGAAGACAGGCTTTCTCTACACCATGCAAGCTGACTTGATTAAAGAAGAGGTAAATGCAAAGTGGAGGATTCCTTGGTTGATTTATGGCATATGAGGCTGGGTCATCTTAGCAAGAAAGGACTTGAAACTCTTGCTAGAAAGAACCTTTACCTTTGAAGGAGAAAAATCTAAAGGAATGCACTCATTGTCCGACTGGTAAGCAACATAGATTCTCATTTCATAGTTCCTCTCCACACAGGAAATCAGATGTACTTGATTTAGTTCACACTGATGTTTGTTGCATGGATGCTAGAACTCTTGGAGGTGCATTATACTTTGTCACATTTATTGATGACTGTTCTAGAAAAGTGTGGGCTATTGCTTTGAAATCTAAAGATCGGGTACTTGCGGCTTTTAAGCAATTTCATGTCAATGTAGAAAGAGAAACCGGGAAGAAGTTGAAATGTGTTCGGGCTGACAACGGTGGTGAATATAGAGGCCCATTTGAACACTATTGCAAGGATTATGGTATCAAGCTTGAGAAGACTGTTCCAAAAACACCACAACATAATGGAGTGGCAGAGAGAATGAACCGGACAATCAATGATCGGATTCGGTGTATGCTTTCTCATGCGAAGTTGCCTAAGTCATTTTGGGGTGAAGCGATGAGAACAGCAGTGGACTTGATAAATCTATCTCCATCTGTTCCTCTTAAGGGGGATGTTCCGCAAAGAGTTTGGAGTGGCAAAGATGTTTCCTACAGCCATCTAAAAGTGTTCGGTTGTCGGGCTTTTTTGTGCATGTTCCAAGAGATGAAAGATCCAAGCTTGATGATAAGTCTAAACAGTGTATCTTCTTAGGTTATGGACATGAAGAGTTTGGCTACAGGTTATGGGATCCAGTTGCAAAGAAAGTCATTAGAAGCCGAGATGTTGTGTTTTGTGAGTATCAAACTATTGAAGACATTGACAAGGTGGAGAGACCAAAGAATACAGCTCAACGTTCAGTTAGTTTCAGCCCAAATCCTTCTAATGTTGATAGAAATCATGGAGGAGAAGTGCATGGAAGTCATGAAGATGGTGAGTCCTCACATAATGTTGATTCTTCAGCTGATACAGGTGAAATAGCTGAGCAAGAGCAATCAATCCTACCTCAAGTTAGAAGATCTGAAAGAGAGCGTAGGCCTTCTCAAAAATATTTACCGCATGAGTATGTGTTACTCATCGATGTGGGAGTTTTAAACTTATGAAGAGGCTATATCATGTGAACGAAAGAATGAGTGGCATGAAGCCATGCAAGAGGAGCTTAAATCCTTGCATGAGAACCACACATTTGAATTGGTGAGGTTACCTCGTGGTAAGAGAGCACTCACAAATAAGTGGGTGTACAAGTTGAAGACAGAAGAAAATAGTTTACAACCACGATACAAGGCTAGACTTGTTGTGAAGGGCTTTCGTCAAAAGAAGGGCATAGACTTTGAAGAGATTTTTTCACCGGTTGTAAAGATGTCTTCTATTCGAGTTGTTCTTGGGTTGGCCGCCAGTTTGAATTTAGAAATTGAACAACTTGATGTAAAGACGGCTTTTCTTCATGGAGATCTAGAAGAGGGAATATATATGGAGCAACCAGAGGGTTTTGAAGTTGAAGGCAATGAGCATCTTGTATGTAGATTGAAGAAAAGCTTATATGGTCTCAAGCAAGCGCCTAGGCAATGGTATATGAAGTTTGAGTCATTCATGGAAGAACAAGGATACGGTAAGACAAACTCCGATTCTTGTGTCTTTATGAAAAGATTATCAGATAATGATTTTCTTATTCTCCTACTTTATGTGGATGATATGTTGATTGTTGGGCATGATGCCAAGAAAATCAAGAGCTTGAAAAATGAGTTGAGTAAAGCTTTTGCAATGAAAGACCTAGGCCCGGCTAAGCAAATCTTAGGCATAAGAATTACTCGTGATAGGAAAAATAAGAAACTGTGGTTATCTCAAGAAAAGTATATTGAGAAGGTGCTTGAAAGATTCAACATGAGTACATGTAAACCGGTGAGTACTCCACTTGCAGGCCATTTCAAGTTGAGTAGTAATGAGTGTCCTTCAAGTGAGAAAGAGAAGGTTGAGATGATGAAAATTCCTTATGCATCGGCCGTGGGTAGTTTGATGTATGCCATGGTTTGTACAAGACCGGATATTGCTCATGCAGTTGGTGTTGTGAGTAGATTTCTCTCTAATCCAGGTAAGGAACATTGGACCGCTGTTAAATGGATTTTGAGATATCTTAGAGGCACTTCTACACTTTGCTTGTGCTATGGAAATGCAAACCCTGAGTTGAGTGGCTTCTCGGATGCGGACTATGCCGGTGATGTTGATTCCCGAAAATCCACATCGGGTTTTATAATAATCTTTGCAGGGGGAGCTGTTTCATGGCAATCGAGATTGCAAAAATGTACCGCTTTGTCTACAATCTGAAGCGGAGTATATTGCTATTATGAAGGAGGTAAAGAACTTTTGTGGATGCAAAAATTCCTACAAGAGTTGGGCTTGAAGCAAGAGAAGTTTGTTCTATATTGCGATAGCATGAGTGCCATCCATCTTAGCAAGAATCCGGTGTTTCATTCAAGATCGAAGCATGTTGATGTGAAGTATCATTGGATCCGAGAAAAGCTAGAAGAGAAGCTCTTCCTACTTGAGAAAGTTCATACCGACAACAATAAGTCCGACATGATGACCAAAGCCTTGCCCGTGATGAAGCTTGATGCTTGTAGAAGAAAAGCGGGCATGACGAATCTTCCTACATGAGGTGGAGGGGGAGATTTGTTGGCTGGGTCCACCTCCATGTGGGGCCCAGCCAGCATTAAAAAAAAAAAAGGAAAAAGAAAAGAAAAGAACAAAAAGAAGTGGAAGTTGTCGTACGTGGTGTGTGCGCCCGAAAAGTGACGAAGAGAGAGAGAGAAAACAAAAACTGCACAAAGGAGAAAGAGAAGAGAAGAAGAGCGCTGCAACTTTGCGGCTTTGATTCGAAGGCCAAATGTTGTCGGAATCGGCTCAAATTTCAGTATGTTGTTCGTGAGACCGAGGGCTACGAGTTGATGGTTTTTGTTCGTCGAGAACCGTCTCCAAATTCTCCAGTTGCGGTTAAGGTTTCCTTGCTCCAAACTTGTTTGTCTACCTATGTGGTGAGAAAAAGATGATTGTAATGTTGATGTTGAGCCTCTAGTTGTGACTAGAGAATAATACTTTGTGTATCCTGCTATTCTTGGTGATTAGTGGATGTTTTTGGGCGGTCCGTGGTTTTTCCCGCATCGGGTTTTCCACGTTAAATCATTGGTGTCGTTATTTGCTTTGTCTACTTATTATTTTGGCGTTATATTTGCATTTTGTGAGGCTGTACATTGCTGGTTGTTGCTGGGGGTTAAGAAATTCTTAGTTGATTTTGCTTCGGGGGAGAAATTGATCCTGGATTGTGTTTGGACGTGGTGAATTGTTGTACCCGAGTTCTCCCCAACAATTTGATGCAACCACTGCTAATTGTTTTAAGCTTTTAGAATAATTGGTAGTAATTTCATAAAATCTTACAAGCTGAGACCAAAACAAACATACCTAAACCATCATTTCGGTTGGGTTTTGTATGGTTCATGTCATAAAAACTATATATCATTTGTGTTAAAACCAAACCGAACCGACCTATTGACACTTCTAAAATTGTGTTGATATAAAAAAATAATATGGTCATCGATGCGCATGTGCCTGGCATGAGAGTCGAAAACACGTGGCATTTGAGAAGAGACAAAAACAGTCACGTGTATAGCACATGAGCACCATCTTGTAGTATTAATCTATTGATGCGCACATGAACTAACACATGACGATCAATGATGATACTCTTTAATATCACGTGTCCAATTATTGAAATATGATAATAGATAGTTGGCGGTTAAAAGTATTTCGGATACCATTCATAACTTGATATCATCAGGACAGTTAGTATTGAGGATGCATGATGTGGAGGGAGAACTTCCTATTCGCAAGTCATGGAACATCATCGATGGCTACAAACTATCAACACATAATGAGGATAGGTATGGAAGTTACTTGAAGAAACACAACTGCTGAACATCGTCAAGGAATGATTACCACACCTTCATTATAAACACCACCGATTATCCAACAAAGGACCCTCGCATAAATTAAGCAAAATGTTATCTTTCAATTATCTTTACATTTCTTGTACTGTACTTTAAATTTCTTTAGCGGTAGCTTTTAGATTCGCATGGTCGATTAGATTATGGCGTGTGTATTTATCTCGATACCGCACCATATGTCACGCCCTAATTCTCGAGCGCGTGCCCATCCCTCGGTGGTCGATAAAAATTTGCGACTTCCCAAGACAAGTTGACTGTTTCTTTTTATTGAACATGCGGAATTGATTAACAAATCTCCTGACAGTAATTATCTCGGGATAAAAAAGCATAGCAACATTTCATAAAATCACACTTTTATAAACAATTGGGTTTATATACAAAAAGAGTCTAGATAGGAATATACAAAATAATCGACTCTCAAAAGAAGCTATCTTACAATATACTAGTAGGACACAGACGCCGATCCTTCAGACTCCACCTCCACAAACTCCAGGGCTTCGATCCTCCAAGACCACTAACTAAGAACCTGAAAATGGTTATACAATAACCAATGAGATAAAGTCTCAACAAGTTTACGCTCTAAACCCCGATTAGGAGGGTAATACACCTAAAGCACCTTAATCACACAACCACACAATTAGAGCAGAGAACCTACCCCGCCTCAGTTCCTTCCTGCATGTCAGCACAGTTCATATCACAATGCATATAACAATTGAAATATCTCATCAACTCAATTACTCATGTGTATATAGTAAATTCATATGCCAATTGGAATGTCTCAAATCACATCTCCACCAATCACCACACCTCAATCAATTATGCATTTCAAGTAATTATAGTCACACGAGCACGACCGAACCGTCATCACGGTGAATCCAACTAACAAATAGCGAAATTATCCATCACATAGCGGATCTATCCGTCACATAGTAGATCTATCCGTCACATAGCGGATTTAACTGACATACAGTGGATCTATCCGTCACATAGCGAATTTAACTGACATACAATGGATCTATCTGTCACATAGCGGATCTATTTGACATACATCGGATCTATCCGTCACATAGCAGATTTATCCATCACATAGCTAAGCATCGTTTCACCCCATCGAGCATGATAAGATCTACCCCAAGACGGCTTTCCATATGAAAGCATTGTTCACCCGACACATAGCAGATGTCGAATTCTCCTAACTAGTACACAATTATCCACTCTCGGCCAATGACATTATGCTTCATACTTAAATTCCTCAATTAAAAATAATGTCATGGCCTATTTTCATCACGTTGATAATACCCGATAAAATAATTATTTGTGGGTACACGGTCGGCTTGAGCCAAAATTTTCATATCTTTACTTTAGAAAATCTCACTATTTATATAGTGTCTCAAAACATTTTTGTTGTTGTAAACCAACACCCCGGTAATTTCTAATTAATTATTGAAATTACTTAATTTTAGGATAAATACCCAAAATTATAGTTTCCACTCAATTTGCACAATTCACACTCAATTGTAGAAATTAACCATGCCATTACAATCAACACGAAATTCGATCATTGGCTATCCCAGTCTAATTTTTTTTAAAATAATTAATAATTAATTAATTTCTAAAATTAATTAAATAATTCAATTTAATTTCTAAAAATACCAACCTAGGCCAAAAATGTTTAAATTAAGTACCAATACGGGCCTAGAAAATTTCCGAACCATTCTAGATAAATAGCACATCCTATCTAGGCCTTGATTAATTTAATCTAACCACCTAACATGCACAATAAACTAATTAAATCACTAATATAATCTAACTAAACACCCCTTAAACGTCATTAGCCTACTAAGAAGAGTTTAGCGCATAAACTCACCGGTTTAATGCAGAAACCGGTTCACCACGATAGCGGCGTGACGACGGTTGAAACCCGAACTTTTGGCGGCGCCGAGGGAAGCTTGGGCTGGGCCAAACAAGCCTTGCAAGGCCCACAGCAATTGCTAGGCTTGGCTGAGCTTTAAGTGATGGGCTGACACGCTCGGGCTGGGCTGATTTTGCGGGCTGCAGTGGCTGAAATCACGGGCTTCAGATGAAATGGGCTTGCGAATTACAGATGGGCCAAAGACGTTGAAAATTTGCGGAGATGCTGGGTTGAATTGATGGGCCGAAGATGTGAGCCGTGGGCTTGATTTGTGGACTTCAAGTGGCCAGACCAAAGGCTGAAAATTGCGTGGCTGTTGGCTTCGTGGCTGCTGGGCTCGATTACAAATGGGCCGAACGGCGTGAGAAGAGGCCGCAGATGAAGGCGAGGAAGAGAGAGCTGCTTCGGTCGTGCGACAGAGAGCTGGGAGTTGACTTCGGTGGCTTGACTCGCTGGGGAAGAGGGACCCTGGGACGAGGCAGCTTGGTCGCTGCTTGTCTTCGTGGCAGAGGAGCAGCAGCGAAGAAGATCGGGCAACTGAGGCGGTCAACACTTGGGGCTTCTACTGGGGGAATTGACCGAGCGTGCGAAGGAGAAGAAAGATGGTGATGGAGCAGCTTCTGTCTTCGTGAGGGACGGCTGGCAGAGGAAAAGTGAAGGAGCTGGACGTCTTCTTCGATGGAAAATGAACAAACGATGAAGCTGCCAGGAAAAAAAATGCAAGAGAAACAGAACCGAAGGGAATGAAACTGGCGTGCTCGGCGTGAGGAGGAAGCCACGGATGGGGGAAGGAAAAGTCGAGATAAATATCCCATAATTTCATCATATCTTAGCCCCAAAAGTCCACATAATTATCCTCTTATGTCCTCCAATTAAAACTTGCAAATTAATCCACAAAAATTCCAATTTGAAGCCAAATGTTGCACCCCCATGCCTAGTCCGAATTTACTTAATTTTGGACTTCAATTTCTTCCAAAATTTCCTCAATTCGACGTCCAATTTTGTTGAAGAAAAAGCCCACACAATTTCTACGAGTCCCTTTCACCAAATGATTCGGTAAGGAGGCCAAAAATCCATTCAATTTGGCTTTAATCTGAATTTCGTTATTTTTCGACTCGTCCGAAGTGATTTTCCGTAAAAATCCCAAACTCGACAAAATTTTTCTGAAAGATGAGACGATGTTTTATGATTGCATTGTAACATGCTCGAACGTCCAATTTTCAAACCGAATTCAATTTCGTGGTTAAAATCGATCGAACGCGATTTTAGTTCGATCTGACCTATTAGGTAGCTTTTAGGGATTTTATCGCGGTTATATCCCTTAACGGCTTCATCCAATAGATTGGTTAACTTCGTGAGTAATTAGTTTAGAGAAAATGATCATAGGCGCCGACGAGATGCCCATTTCATTTATTCAAGATGTGATCGAAATTTAGGATGTCACACCATCGGTTAAATTCCAATATCACATATTTATATTCTCAAGATGTGTTGTTAATTAAGTTCGAACATAGTTCGATACCGACTTTATAACTCTTGAGTCTTGTCGTCGATTAAATTCCGACTTGGTTGGGGATTGTATAGTATTATTTGGATTAACAAAGTTTGATCATTTCTTGTATGAGATATCTTCTATTCGAAGTTCACGCTGGACCCTAATCCCTTTTAATAAAAGTCGAAAAACGACTTTCGGTTAAACATATTTCCATCACAGGAACAATTCCGGCGACAACAGCTCGATAATCTTAAGCCTTTAATTAGATGACTGGTGCATATAAGATTCCGCAATAGCCTCAAAAAGATATAAAGCTCCACTTTCTCGTCAGTAATGTATGGAGAAAGCGTACCCATGAGCGTCTTTTTGAGTTTGGGTGTTGGCGTGAGGGCAAGATTCGTCCTCCCGAGGACCCCCTCTAAATCCGAATCCGACACTTCACCTCAAAGGAACGAGATGATAAGAAAGGTCCAACATGCCTCGTGGGCATGACGTCGTTCAAGTTTTGTTCTTCCTACGATGTTGACTAAGGGGTGTTTGTTTGTATTTTTTTTTTTTTTTTTTTATGAACAAAAATTTTGTTTTTTGTTTTGGGAACAAAAAAAAAAAAAAAAAAAAACAGAAACGCGTTTGTTTGCTTTTTTTTTTTTTCCAAATCTTTTTTTTTTTTTATTTCCAAAGAACAAATTCCCGAATGTAAAAGCAAAAATAAGAAAAAACTTGTTTCTTATTTTTTCAACACTTTCAAGAAACAAATTTTCTCTTTCTTTCTTCTTCTTTTCTTCTATTTTCTTTGGCTGGTTACCGACCTCGGCCATGGCTGGCACCGCCGTCGGGGTTGGTGATCATGCCGAGCATCGCCAACCTCGACGAGGTCGAGCGTTGCTAGCCCCTAGTGAGGCTTGGCCTCGCGCCGGCCGGCGAGGCTCGGCGTTGCCGGCCAACACCATGTCGGCATCACTGGTGGTGGCCGGGCGAGCCCAAGCTCGCCTGCCCAACGCGAGGCCGCCGGCCCCTCGTCGACCGGTCGTCGGCCATTACCGAGGCCGATGACCGGCCAAAAGGAAGGAAAAAAATAAAAAAAGGACAAATAAAATAAAAATATTAAAAACTTAAAAGAAACAAAAAAATATACAAGTTTACCAAATGTTTTCCTGTTCTTTTTATATTCTAGGAACAAGTTTACCAAACGTGTTTTTTTTACGTTCAAAAATTGTTCACCGAAAAGAGAAATAGTTTTTTCTATTTCTATTCTCAGTTACAACTAATGAAGTCGAAGTGCTGTATGAGCTTTTCGAGAAATTGAGCAGCTCAATTATTGACGATGGCCTAATTCACAAGGTAGTTTGAACTAAATCCAAATTACATATCAGTGGCTAATATCTACACGGTTCATATATACTTTTATGTGCTAGTAGCTGGTGATTCTTCTCAGTATTTGATAAGGTAGATGGTAGGACATATGCTCATTTTCACTCTTTACGTCATGTCAAATATCAAGTAAAATATCGTGAGAAATTGGTGATGGGATCTAGTCTTGCCTTTGTTACTTAATGACTCTCTTCATGCAAGAAGAGGTTCAATTGGTACTACTCAGCACTCCTACGGGAGAAAATCTTTTCATTAAATCAAGCTCAACATTCCGAAAATGCAACTTTTCAAGACACTTCTAACCTTGCATATAGATAAAGTCCTTTGGAGAGCCTTAGAGATGCAATTGCATCTCCCCAAAGTGAGTAAACAATGGAGCCAAATGCCATTTGTATTTGGTGAAGTCTCGATAAAGTCTCAGTAAAGAAAAAAAGAAAAAAAATAAAAGAAAAGGGAAAATAAAAAGAGAAAAAAGATTAGTGAACAAAAAAAAAAAAAGATATGATAGAAAAGAGATTATAAAAAATGTGGGTTGAATACAATAAGTCCGGTCTAGATTGAGAATATAGGCCAATATGTATGAGGTGTTTTTGAACTGGGCCCTGAGGGCCGGTCCAAATTTTTAACCCAGCCCGGACTTAAAGGGTCCGGATTAGACCACTTTCAAATTTTGATAGATGAAAAAACCAATATCACACTATTAACATCTAAATTTTGTCTTTTTATCTAAAACTTAATCGCATAATTAGTCTCTAAAAAAGTAATTATTAATTAAATAATTTTCATTAAATGCATCGCGATTTTATTAAAGTGCATCACATATGGACATTAAGAACATTTGCATTATTAGTTTTAATATATATATTTTTTTAAACGGAGCCAGGCCGGGGTAGGGCTAGCCTTAGCCCGGCCCTTCCTTTGCCCTTTTTCTTTTTCTCCGCCTGGGCCGATCCAGCCCACTTCTTCTTTTCCTTTTTCCCCGGCCCGGCCCTATCTTATTCTCTTCTCCTTCTCTACCGTTGGACGTTGGCTTGCCGACAAACGACGAAAGACAGAGAAGGATGAGGCAAGGACGATATGATCGGTCTGGCAATAGCTGGCTTCGCGGCTTGAAAGCGAGGGAGGAGAGCGGCCAATGAGGGGGGTTAGTCGGTTTTGGGGGATTCTTCTTCGGCTAGAGTGGGAGAGCGAGGGGGCAACCGGAAGAGCGAGATTCGAGCAAGAGGGCGCGAGAACAACCGAGAGAGAGCAAGTGAGATGGGGAGTGGGAGCTAAGTGAAGGACTGAAATTCGTGCCATCGGAGACGCCTGCCCCCAACGAATGGCGACGCTCGCGGTTTCCTTTTTCAGCGCCCATACTCTCGGTATGCCCATGTTCTGTTTGTTTCAAATCGGTTCTCCCGATGATCCCAGCTCTGAGACGTGCGAGGCAGCCGGACTGAGGCCGACATATTTCCAGTTCGCCATCCAATCGCTGTCGTCGAGTCGGGTAGGGCAATCTCCAGTGACAATGCCCTCGGTTTGTCTCAACTTGACCGAGCCCAAGGCTTGTCGTTCGCCATATATGCTTGTGTTAACGTGAAGGGATCGTTTCGGAGTCTACCTTGGGCATTGTTTGTTTGCTATATGATGATTTTGGCTTGGGCTTTTATCTCAGACGTCTCCGAATGCGCCCCCTCGGTTGACACCTACGAGGCGTTTGGCATAATGCCCGAACCAGATCTGCTTTGGCCTCATTCGGTTTTCGGCTTCTGTTTTGTTCTGAACTGTGTCGGGCTTGAGAGGCTATATTTGAGTAGGCTTGGACTTGATGTGAGTTAGAAGAATCTCGGCTTGGTCTGGTTTGCGCCATTTGGACTAGTTTGTTCTTTCGTTTTTTATTATTAAGTTGGGGACGGATTGGGCTCAATATAATGAGCCCAGTTCGTGTGAGGGCTTGGGATGCGTGACCCAATGGATTCGAGTTGGTCCCGACCTGGATTAGATCCGGAGACCTTTCCCAAATCTCATTTTCAAAAAAAAAATTTTAAAACATTTTTGTTAAATATTTAAAAAGAAAATTAAAAACATTTCTGAGAATTTTTTTTTTTTCTAAAATTAGATATATATTTTTTTGGGGTAGTTTTCTCTAAAAGTGTGGGGAAACCATTGATAAAAAGATCGAGCTCAAAATTGAACAAACTCCTAAGACTTTATGATAGGGTTTTAATGTTTCCTTTTTGAGACAATTTATCAATTGGTTGCGTGCTTTCAATATGATGACTATGGCTACCCTTTAGACTAGTTAGGATTGGCAATTAGTTATTTCTTAGCATTAAATGCTTGTCTTTCTCCGCAACTTATCTAATGCTTACTTGCTTGCTGATTCCTAATTTAGTGATTGCGTGCCTGCATAATCATCTCATATGTTAGTGGATAGATATAAAATCAATATGAACTACTTGACAAAAAGTGAATAGGATTAGGTACTGAAAATGCACTAATTAGTTAATTAGTGTAATCAAGTCTTTGATTCTAGATTTTTTGATTGCGTAGGAAGTGAATATGCTCTCACACTTTACTTAGTTTCAAGCCGACCCCAATAGGTTAATAGCAACTCATTTTTTAGAAAATTTTCAAACCATTAGTTTATATACCCAATGTCGCGCAACGTATAGGCTTGGGAGAGCTCACATCTAAATCATGGGCCGTAAGCCTCTCTTTTAAGCAATACCTCTAAACTTATATTTCATTTTATACCGAAGGGTAGGTCATGACACACATGAGGTACAAACTTAGGAAAATAAACATTTGTGATTGACAAACAAATACCTCTTCCCTTCCAAATTAAGATTTCAAATTCAGGTCAAAATGACATTTTAGTTTTATATTTCACGTTTTAGTAAGGTAATGTCACATGGGAGAGAGGAAATATTAAAAGAAATCATGTCAACATTTTCCATTAGTCTAATTGGACGGAGTTAACAGAATGACTCGATTGCACAAATTTGACAAATTTTAAGACGTGATTGTACTTTTTATAAGTTAGTTATAGGATTGCATTACACTTTTGTGACAAATTTTAAGACTTCTAATGTACTTATCCTAATAAATAACAACAATGATCACCTTGTCCATTCTTCTATAGTAACATTGGAATCCCTTATCCTCACGATATTATTTAGCTTAATCTTTATAGAATACAAATTGTGAACATGATTGTCATTTAGTGTTTTGGATTCTAATTATTTAGGTAGATGTAAACATAAACATATAAGTGAAGTCTCGGGAAAATTGTCCAAAATGTCATAAACCTATTGCACTTTTGCCAATTCAGTTTTAAACCTTTTAATTTTGCTAATTGAGTCCTAAACCTTTTTCACTTATTGCGATTCAGTTCATCCGGCCAATTTTGTCCGGAAAATGCTGATGTGGACGCTGGTGGTGCCACGTAGGATTGCCGACATTGACGTGGATAATTTTTTTTAATTTTAAATTTTTTAATTTTTTTGATTTTTTCTGTTTTTTTTTTTTTTTGGCTTTTTCCTTGGCATTTTTTTTGTGACCGGCCATAGGCAACGCTCGGCCACTGGCCACAGCTAGTTGGATGGCCTCGCCGCCACAAGCCTTGAGGAGCAGGAGCACGAAGGGAGCCCTCGCCTAGGCGTGGCCTAGCAAGGGTTGCTTGGGCGAGGCCGACCCTCCTCTAGGCTAGGGCAGCCTCGTTTGGCAAGGCTGCCCTGGCCCCGGCGAGGGCCAGCCTCTCTAGATCTGGCGAGGGTAGACCTCATCGGGGCTCGCCCTAGCCTGAGCGAGCGTCAGCCTTGCCTAGACCGGATTTGGCGAGGCCGGCCCTCACGCCCTTGGTCGGGCGGGTGTCGGCTTGTGGCCGGTCGGCGGCCGTTGCTTGCCCGGCCAAGGGCAAAGCCGATGCTCGCTGGGCGAGCGCAAGCCTCGGTGAGGGCTCCCTCGCCAAATCTAGTGAGGTCGGCCCTCGCCGAGGTCTGTTGACACCTAAATTTTTTGTAATTTGTTTAAGTGATTATTAATTTCATTGAAAAATTAGGGATTAATTTCTAACCCATTAACAAAAAGTTTTCACTAAAATTACATCACATATAGACATTAGGAGAATTTGCATCACTAGTTTTAAAATTTACCAAAAAAAATTATTACAAAAAATTTAAATAAAAATTTCGAAATTTAAAAAAAAAAAAAAATAAAAAGAAAAAGGAAAAAAAAAGAAAGAAAGAAGAAAGAAAAGTAAAAAAAAAAAATCATTAAAATGTATCATGTTTTCATTATGGCACGACATATTGAATGGTCTTTATTTTTCCAAAATTGTCATATAAAAAAAGTTAAAAAAAAAAAAAAAGATTCATTGAAAGGTATAAAAATTGAATGAGGCCAAGTATATGGGTCTTTCTTCATGCATGGGCTCGCCCACATATCTTTTCCTTTTATTTTTTTGCACTTGGGCTGGCCCATCTCCTTTTATTGCAACTCGACCCGTGCGCATATCATCTTCTTCCCCTCACAACATCCATGCTTCTGCAAAAAAGGAGAAAAGAGGAGGGTACAAATAGAGGAGCAGAGGATCGCGAAGGAAGAGGATGGCGTGATCCCAGGGTCAGAGATCAAGCGACCGTGATAGGCTGGCGATGGCAGAAGCTATTCGTGCCTGTCGTTGGCCAAGCTTAAAAGGAAGAGAGCAAAGAGAGGATGAGGGGGTTCTCGGCTGGTTTTTGGGGTCGAGAGCGAGCAGAGAGAGTAAAGGGCGAGCCAAAGGGAGAGAGTGAGATTGAGAGAGCGTTTCGCCGTTGCCTGAAGTGCACTCGTTGCTCACTGTCCGAACCAGGTAGGCTTCTCTAAGCCTTGTGCTTCTTTTTGATGTCTCTAGCCATAGCTCACGGCCGACCAGTTTGCGCGAGCTTCGGCTCCATTGGTCTTCTATGAAAGCTTTTCAATGTCTTAGTATATGTTGATAGACGTCTAGGTTTGTGTCGAGTCCATATCAAGCCAAAAATCCTTTGGTTCATTTGTGTGTGCTAACCGGTTGATGAAATGCCTAAAAGAGATTCGAGTTTATGAGTATATTGTGGCTGAAGATACTTACTGTGTTCACATTTTTTCAAGTGTAATATGTAAGAGTTTTCCTTATGTGGACTATATTAATTGAGATTGTAATTACCGTTTTATGGAGTTAGTCTAATAAGGTAAGGCATAAGATTTTCTTAATGGTCGAATATGGGCTTGGCATTGTATGGGCCGAGTTGGGCTTGGCCCGTGATGAGAGGATCCATCCAAAACTCTATAAGTAGCGCTAAGGTCCCTCCTCTAGCCCTCATTATTCCCTGAAGTCTCTCTCACCTCACATAAGGCAAACCGTGAGTGGTGGTCTCATCAAGCCAGGAACCGATGGTCATATAGGAGATCTTCAACGTTAAAGGCTTGGATTGCTGTTGAATCATCGTCATTCCGTATAAAGAATGATGGATTCCTAATAAGGTACACAAATCTTTGTATTTTACTCCTACATGTTTCAGTTTTCTAGCTACGTCAATCCTAGGAAGTCGCCTCGGCGCCAACATTTGGTATCAGAGCCTTGTAAACTAGAACCCGAACTGTTGCTTCTAGCCCGTTTTTAGAAAATTTGCGCGTTGAAACTTGATTTTGAAAACAAATATGAATTCTTCTCATCAAGCTAAGCGTTTTGGTGTGTAGCATGCCTCTAGCGGAGCCAAATTCGCCGGTGATGAGAAGTTTGGATTTCACCTACCCTTGGGACGTTTCGCCTGTTTTCATGAATTTTGGTCCGATGAAAGTGATTTTTTATTGCATATATTGCTTCTTCTCGTCCATACGAGCATTTTGGTGGGTGGAATGTCTCCAAAAGATGTCGGAAACGGCCGCATGCGCCTCAATGCGCTAAGATCGAGCTCGGAGGCGATGACACGCGCCGCCGCGCTGTCTGATGCGCACGCTCACACTTGACCATGTGCGCGCATGCGTGTTGACGTGTGGACTGCCACGCGGCTTCACGCGCGCAGATTGCCTCAGCGATGATGACATCATTCGTGATGTCATCCCGCCGACTCACCACGCCATCGACAGGTGTCGATAATGACATCACCACCACGTGGCATGTGACGTCATCGATGACGTCACCATTGACTAACTCGGGATGACCGAGTTGACTCGACCCGGGCTGACCGGGTTGACCTGGACCGTTCAAACCTTGATCGGTCGGACCAACTTCGAGTCGGTTTATGTGCGCTAGTGCGTGTGGCTCACACGTCGCACACTCTAGCGGTGCTTGAGGGCGTGTGCGAGCTTTGATTGGAGCGTGGTTTGGACCATTGTGCTCGTATGAATGTTCTCTACACTATTATGTGTAGATGTGTTATTTTTGATAATTTTATGAATGTGAAAATGCATGTGAAACTCTACGGTATGTGTTTTCGGGGTATTTTTTTGGGCGTATTTTTCATGTATTTCTCTATGATTTTGGAAATATATTGCAAGATCACATGTATATTATCACATAAGGAATGCGTAGAGCATCGATTCATTGATAGCATGTATAAGGTTAACATGTATTAATGAATGGATTTATGTGATTGGCATGTCGTGTGATTTTAGTGACGAATTGCTTCCATCATCAAGTCTAAAATCACATGTGAAAGGTGGATGTGAGTCATAAAGTTATATCCTTGATATGAGAGAATTTCGATGATTCAGTTGGATTATGATTGTCAAAATAGCACCCTTGATTGGATTTGGAAAATATCGGTCTCATATCGTAATGGGATGTCTCTTGTTATGATGCATGTTTATACTAAAAAAAGAGGTAATTGCGTATTAGTTCATGGAGTGGTGCATGTATAGCATATGGTCAATGAGTGATTGACCCTAGTGGTTCATACACTCAAATGTGGTGAATTTGCGAAATGTCATAATATATTCTCATAACCGCTGTCATGTGGAGCATATGCAATTGCATGTCATATATTCTGCTCAAATGTATTTATATAATGATATATGTAACTCTTAGGATGTGTACTTATAAGGTTTTCAAGTGACACAATACTCACATAGTGTTAATTATATATGCTACTTGTTATTAAGTTATATTATATGTAATGACAACTCCATTATTATTGAGGTTCTATTGGTCAAATTTTAAATAGTGAAGTGGAATTTTTATCACATATGAATGCTAGTAAATGTTGCTATTACACTTATTTTGAATAAAGCTAACAATCTCACTGTTAATGATATAAAATTAGAATGTATTCCTTGCTGCTTAAGAAATGGAAATTGAATTTGTCTATTATCCATAAGGTGTTCCATTGAGGAACACTTGAAAATGGTTTACCAGCTAGCTGCTTTATTAGAAAGATGATAAAAGCCTTGGTGACTTAAAATTGTGTCTTGCCTATTATGAGATTAATATAAATGCAAGGACTCTTCAACATAAGGTGGGATGGTTCTGATTAGATTAAGTATTATGTCCTAAAGATGGTAGATTTGAAGTCTAGAATCATACTCATAAAGGTATTCATAAAACTATCGGTCATTCTAACAATCTAATATTAAGATAACACATTTTGAAAGAAATTGTGTCATTTACTACTCTTGTAGGAAGAAATGACACATAAAAACATCATAATGATATAAGGCTTGATTGTCCAAGTGTGAGTCTATAATTGATGATTCATTGGCATTCATTTATAAATTCAATTTCTATCAAAAGTCTCATTTGGTTCTTGATGGCTAAATAGTGGTATAACAAATTATGTTGTTTATCATAAAGGGATTCATAAATTTAAAGAAGCCAAATCAGAA
The DNA here is from genome assembly GCA_017140615.1 of Eucalyptus cladocalyx. Taxonomy (NCBI): domain Eukaryota; kingdom Viridiplantae; phylum Streptophyta; class Magnoliopsida; order Myrtales; family Myrtaceae; genus Eucalyptus; species Eucalyptus cladocalyx. The sequence continues at coordinate 36,359,068 of CM029518.1, forward strand.
TGAATCATAACTCATCACGGGAAACAACATTTAATGTCGTTTTAGTGGGAGATGTTTTTGACTATGAATACCATTTAGCATTTGATGTTGAAAAATACTTTTATGTACATTTATTTAGACGGAACCTAGTATCTGTATCATATCTAGAAGTGTACAATTATTCTTTTGAGATAAAGAACAACGTTGTTTCAATGTTTTATAGGTCAAATGAAGTTGGATGCTACAATGGGTCAAATGAATTGTACCAATTGTGTTTACCTCCCAAGGATATGTATATCATTTTATAATTGAAAATGTTGTTTCCAATAAAAATTTACCTTAAGAATAGTCTTTTGCATTGTAGCATGAATGTTTTAATTATATGTCTAAAGAAAAAGTAAAAATGCTGATAATATTGATATCTAGTCTACTCTTAAATATTACCTAAAGACTTAAGTAGATTATTGAAGAAGTAAGATGATTAAGATAAAGAAGAAGACTGCAGTGTGAAGTCCTAATTTGTTATAGGTCTTTGACATGATGTTAATGACCATAAAATAGTAATGTCGTATAGAAATTTTCATTTTAACGCAGTTATTGATGACTATATTTGATTAAAGAAAAGTCTGAATCCTTAGATAAATTCAAATTCTTTTGGACTAAAGCCAAGAAATGGTTGGGATGAGTCTTAAAGATTGTCAGATATGACTACAATGGTGAGTATTTTGACAAATATGGCAATGCTAGATAGCTTAAAGAGCCATTTGTTAAATAATTTGAAGATTATGGGATAATAACTTAGTTTGTTATACCCAAAAATCTTGAAATAAATTGGTGTGACCGAAAGGCATAATTCCACCATGATGAACATGACAATAAATATGATTGCTTGGACTAATTTATCAGGTTTTCTATGGGGTGAAACAACCCAATATGCATTAAACCGTGTTACTACCAAAGGTGTTCCATTCGCTCCCTTTTGAGTTTTGGATCGGACGTAAACTTGACTCGAATCATCTTATGGTTTGGAGCGTCCTGTAGAAGTTTGGTTATATAATTAAACATTAAAAAAGTTAAAATCCATAATCACTCAATATTATACTTAGATCATTTGAAGGGATATCAAGTTTTATTATCCCAATAGAGGTATAAGAATTGTGGAATCACAAACAGTAAAGTATCTAGAGTTTGACAAAAATGTAGAGGATAGTTGCTCTTAGATTATTAAAGATAATAGTATGATGGGGACCATTGTGTCTTTGGTTTTGTCTTTCCTTATATAGATAATTGTGGAGTCTTTTATGCTATATATTAAGCTTGTGAGGTTCAGGATATTGTTATTGATATGATTTCTGATGAAGTTTTTCAAGCCTCTCAAGTGCTAGATAAGATTATAGTAGCTCCACTCAAGAGATTTGTTACGGAAAGATATTCAGTTATACCACCATACTATATAGTCAATCTGTAAAAGCATAATTACGATATTGTTATGTGGTCGAACTAGTGACTTATATGTGCAACTGTTGTTTCTTGTTCTTCAGTCTAATTTGTAGTTAGACATAATGAAAAGATGAGATGTAATTTATAAAATGTGATAGTGTTTGGGAGCCTATTGAATTGGTGGTCACAAGTTCATCCGCTGCAAATTGGTGTATGAGATTAAGAGTAATTTCAAGGAAAACATTGAGAAGTTTAAACTGAAATCACTAATAAAATGTTTTACTTAGAGAAAAGTTTAGTCTTTTTTAAAGATTATTTCAAAATGGATATTGTATTACTGACTCATTTTTATATGGAGTTACATTAGATATATGATTGTTATTGTGTTTCTCAATGAATACCTTGATAAAGAAGTCTATGTGGAATAACCCAAAAGTTTTGCAGCGGATGATGTGAGTAAACTGAAAACCCTTATTTATGGCCTTAAGAGAGACTGTAGATCAAACAATGCTTGAAATTTTATAATATTATAACTTCATTTAGTTTTGCTGAAAATAAAGTAAATCAATGTATATACTATAAGGTCAGTGGGAGAAAATTTAATTTTCTTAGATTTCATGTAAGTGATAACTTACTTGCTATAGCAACAATGGATTACTACATAAGATAAAATGAATATTATCAAGGATTTTTTACTTGAAAAACCATGGTCAAGTACTTTTTGTCTTTGGTATTGAGATCTATAGAGATCGTTCTTAGCATATGTTAGATTTATCTCAAATTGCATATGTGGATTGTATTTTGAAAATATTCAATAAGCCTAGAGTTGTTGCTATTGTTAGGGCTGATAGATTGAATATCTGGTATTTTCTTTGTTCAAATTTTAAGAAAACACAAATAAAGAATATACTTCATGCTAGTGCACTCATAAGTGTCATACATGCTTAAATTTGCATTAGGCTAGATGTTGCTTTTATAGCAAAACTTTTAGATAGATATTAGTCAAGTCTAAAACATGATCATTGGATTGCTGCCAATGATGTTTTGAGATCTTAAAAAGGATAAGAAAACTACATGTTGACAAATATGTTTAGATCTAGAGCTAGTAGGGTATTCAATGCAAATTTTATTAGCTATAAGGATGATAAAAAGTTGATAACATAGCAAAATGTGCAGTGTTATGACAAAGTGTTAAATAGAAGTTTATGTTATCCTCTATCGTATAAATGGAGTTTATAGCATGCATTTTAGCTGCTGCTCAAGATATTTGACTTCGGAACCTCATTAAAGAGTTGATTATATTTGATATTATGAACAAACACATATGGCTGTATCAAGACAATAACTCCTCAGTGTTGTTTGTCAACAACAATAAGGGTCTCGAGGGGTCTAGCTATATGATGGTCAAGTTTTTGACCATAAAAAAACAATAAAAATGGTGACACTACAATAGAGTATATTTCCACATATGATGTGGTTGTAGACCCACTAATTAAAGATTTTCGCCCTTATATACTTGAACAACATGTTGTGACATGGGTTAAGGAGCATCATTGGATGCTATTATTTAGTTGGAGCTGTTTTGATTTTGCTATAATAAAACTTATATATGTTGCACATTCAATAAAGTGTTCATGAATGTGTGGTCACCATATTGAATTGATTATATGTAATGAAAATCTCAAAGTATTGTATAAGCCTTGAGTGAAGCCTAGGGCATCTGATTATCAACCTTGAATATATGTTTTGATTACACATAAAGAAATGTTAACCATAAAGATAAGAAATATGTGGGTTCATTAGAACCATAAGGATATTTTCTAGTGGTACATCCGGTTTTCTGTGATACTTAAGGTAAGAAATAATGATTAGTGACTGACAAGGGAGATAACACATAAGGTAAAAAAATTTATGAGGTGTTATTCGTTTGCCACACAACCATATTGAATCAATATCAATAAAGTTGAAAGCATTTGTGATCATGGAAGGCTCTATATGAGTACATGCAGTTACCGTCATGATTCAATGTTAGAGACTTTATGAAATATGATTGACTATTAAGAATTGCCACTAGATCAACATAAAGGTGCACACATAAAGTACAATCTCAATTAATATTGCTCAAGTGGAAGAATGTAATAATTTTTATTATGTGGACTACATTAATTGAGACTGTAATTACCATTTTACGGAGTTAGTCTGATAAGGTAAAACATAAGATTTTCTTAATGATCGAATATAGGCCTGGCATTGTGTGGACTGAGTTGGGCCCGGCCCGTGATGAGAGGGCCCATCCAAAATTCTATAAGTAGTGCTAAGGTCCCTCCTCTAGCCCTCATTCTTCCTTGAAATCTCTTTCACCTCACATAAGGTAAACTGTGAGTGGTGGTCTCATCGAGCCAGGAATCGAGGGTCATAGAGGAGAAGATCTTCAGCGTTAAAGGCTCGGATTGATGTTGGATCATTGTCATTCAAGCATAAAGAACGATGGATTTCTAATAAGGTACACAAATCTTCGTATTCTGCTTCTACATGTTCGGTTTTCTAGCTACGTCGATCTTGGGAAGTCGCCTTGGCGGCCAACATAATATATGTTCTTTAGCGGATCTTGAGTGTTGTTTGTGCATATTATGTTAATCTCTACTCGAATATGAGTGTTGAGTGAGCCCATACGCCCCTTTAGCTACTACACACCCAATGTTTAACAAAATGTCTCAAAGAGAACCGAGAAACAACCTGCATTCAAACTCGGTCTGATTTGCGTTTGTTCATATATATATTGGACCATGCTTGTATTTTATGTTTTCATTGCAATTTCATGCTTTTTTTTCGTGAAGTAATCATGTGTGTTTGAGCCGGGGATGTTTGCATCCAAAAATGATTTAGTAGCCATCGGAGTTAGATAGCCGACGTTGAGTTGCACCGGTTGGGGTAGTTTGGTGTTAGAAGGAATGATAGGTGCTTCGGTTATTATTACTGTTTGAATTAGTTTTGGTAAAGAAATAAATTTTGGTGAGGAATGTCGCGAGGAAGGAAAATACAGCCTTCGGGAGGGTTGAAGGCATGCAGGGGGCCAGCATTAAGGAGAAGAAGACCAAAATAAAAAATAAAATAAAAAAAATAAAATAAAAGAAAAAGCAAGAGAAAAAGAAAAGTAAAAAAAAAGTGAAAAAGTAAAAAAAAAATATATTGAGAAAAAAAGAAATTAATTACTTTTAAAATAAAAATTCAGAAAACATTAAAAAATTCGACTCAGTCCGAACCCATTTTCGTGAAATATAATTTTAAAAAAAATTAAATAAAAATTAATTAATTTTAAAAAAATTCAAAAAAAAATTAATTAATTTTAAAAAATAAAAAAAAATTTTTAACATTTAAAAAAAACTAAATTTTTTTTTTAAAAAAAACTAAAAAAAAAAAATAAAAATTGAAAAACTAAAAATTGTGGGGTTTGATTAGGAATTGCTATGTATTGCATTTTTATTGTAATTAGTCATTTAATTGCTTGTATATTAACTATATTGTATGTTTAATCTACATGTTTAACTATGTTTATAATTATTTAGTTGCTTATGTTAATTTTACTGCAATTAGGATCTTGGTAGTAATGACTGTTACTTTAATAATTGCGCACCCGCATGATCACCCAACATGTTAGTGGATACGTATAAAATCAATCCAAATTGCTTGCAAAAAAAAAAAATATCATTTTATTAAAATGAACAATATTAAATATCAAAATGACACTAATTGGTCAATTAGTGTAATCAAGTCCCCGACCCTAGGTTCTCTAGTTGCATAGGAAGTGAGGTACACTCTCATGTCTCACTTGATTTCTAGCCGACCTCAATAGTCTAGTGGCAACTCTTTTTGTACAAAAATTCCTAAAGATATCTCAATGTCATGCGGGGTATGGGCTTAAGAGAGCCCACACCTAATCATAGGTTTAGGCCCGTCCTTTAAGTAATACCCCTAAACCTGTTCCCTCCACCCGATGGTAGGTTGCAACAGCTTGGCGACTCTGCTGGGGAACTTGGTTTTAAACCTTAAAGGATTTAGGCCAAAATTAATTTTGTTCGAAAATATTTTTGCTTGACAGCGAAGATATCATGTGTATCCATAACATGTCGAATGTTGAATGCTTATAGGAGTTATAAGGGGTGGTAATTTCTAACCTTTGTTTTGTAGGGGGTGTAAGAGTGAATGGTTTATTTACGTTTGAAGTACTGATATTTTTAAATTGTCATGCATGAGTCCCCTGAATTGCATTACACTATAGCACACACTACCTGCCGTTGGACCTGGGCCACATAGGATCACTTAGGATGGTGTTGAGGTGGATGCTACTCCGACTACAAGCATGTAGTATGTGTCGCCCATCTCAACCTGGAAATTTCTTTCTTGATGTTAGAGGTCCCCACCATGATCTGCGAGCATGCGACACGGTCAGTTCTTTGACGAAGCCGGAGTCATGGGTAACACGACCTAGTCACGAGCTTATTAGTTCAGTCATGTGATCCCATGGCTTCATTTTGAGCCGTATAGAGTAGAAATCGAACAACATCTCATGTGCATGTCTATGTAAAATAAAAAAAAAAAGGGACAAAGTTCGGCACCCATTGTAAGTGTCATTTTCCTTTTTATTTACTCATTTTGTATTGCATTTTCATTTTAAAATTTGCGGAAATTAATTGAATGCCCTTAGTGTTGTAGGCTTATAATTAAAAAAAATTGGCAATCACTTTTCACAAGTGAACATTGAATGCAAGTTTTAAACACTTTGATTTGGCTCTGTTGAACACATGGTTTTGTTTAGATTTCTAGTAATGGGCTCAAAATCAATTTGAAAAAAAAAAAAAAACTTTCAAATTGTGATTTTATATTGGGGCACAAAAATTGAAATTGCATTTTTTTTATCAAATTCTTTCATCCTCACATTTTGGGACTAAAATGCAAATCATTTTGTGTACAAATTTCTCAAAATAGAAGTCACTTCATTTTTCTAGGAATAAAATCACAAATGAATCTTTCAAAAATCAATAACCCTTTTGCATACGAAATTTTTGGAATAAAGGTAGACATTCGATTGATGGCCATTGAATGATTATTTTAATGATGTCTTCTCTTATGATAAAATCTTGGCAAAATACTAAAACCCCGTAATAATGACTATGGGGCATGTACCGTCGCCTCGATTTTATTGTATGAAGCGACCTCATTGGGATATCATTTTTTATCATTCACGTGCTAACATTATCGTCTTTTTGTAGGTTATGCGTGGTGCTCCTTGACATTAGGACAATAGTTGATTTTTACTCTTATTTATACAACAGTTTCTTGTATTTTATCAATGTTTTTATTCTTGTTAAGAATCATGTTTTTCATTTTGAGTTTTGATTGCGAATCCAATTGTTGCTTTTGTAAATCATGCGACTCAAATTTTTAATGATGGAATTCAGCTTCATGAAAATCATCGTTTAAAAAAAAAACAAAAACACAAAAAAAAGAGCAAATTCAAAAGTGTTTTAAATGAACCTATACGTTTACCTTCCAAAATGAAATTCAAGAAAACTTTGCTTAATGCCCTCTCTTCATGTGGTCGCTTTCTCAAGCTTATGGAACTTGAGGAGCAAGCATGCGTTGAGGCTTCATCAGCGCCAATCTTCCAATAGAGGCAGAACAAAATTGGATCCCGTTCTGGGAAGTTTCTTCATTTAAAGATGCCTTACGTGCCAAAATAGCCTATCTATCTCGTTCACTAATTAAACATGACTTTCTAATGAGACAAATTAAGAGAGTTACCGAGCATCCAAAAGACGAATTCAAATGAAGAGTAAATTGTATCGATTCCAATTATCCATTTCTAATACTGTTTTTGACATGATTTTCTTTTCATTGTCAAGGAGACATCAAGAGTGCCAAGTTTTGTATGCAATTAAGCATTTTTAAATGAAACATATGGGCAATATTATCCATTCCTCCATGAGAGATACCTTGAGATGTTGATCGCCTGATTTTGAAAATGATGTATCTCATTCCTAAACTTGATTCTATTTAGCATAAAAAAAAAATGACATGTCATTTTCTTTGATATAGGAAGGATTTGAACAAAACAAATTGTGATAAATGGAAAAAAGTTACACCTCGACCATAGAAGCGGCGCCTTCTACCAAGGAATTAGGAAAACATCAAACATTTAAAGGCGAATGCAAGGGAAAGGTATTGTTGAGTTACCAAATATCCACGAAGGTGAATCCAAGAGATGTTAGTGCCCAAAGGATGAAAGCGAATGAAGGGTAATAATGTATTGTTTCCAACATTTCAATCCCTAAAGATTTTTGCACGAACATATTCTTTCACATTCTTTATAGGGTTACCGAGTCACCATGCTGTAGGTAAGTACCCTTCTTCTCGTTTTTTTTTCTTTAAAAAAAAAAAGAAGAAAAAAGAAAAAAAGAAAAATGGAGAATTTCCATTACAAAAAAGAACCTTTGGCGCTTTCCTAGAGAAGCACAAAATGAATAATTGAGAAAAAAATTTCTACAAACTTTTTGAGCATCCTTTTTATCTCAAAATTGTTTTATCGTTTTGTGGATTATTCATTTTGAATCAAATTTTCTTATAGAGATTGATCTACTAAGATGATCTCAATAGAGTGAAATGGAGACGTTAATCATGCCAAACAAGAAGTGCTTAGGATGAAGAAATGCAAGATATTTCCAAACACGTCATTCAAACACTTTTGAGAGTTGAGTGAAAAACAACATTCTTTTAGGACGAATGATTCATTCGCATTGAGTGCAAAGATCGAAATGATAAAGGTGTTTCTTTCATCAATCTCAAACATCGTACTGATCTCTTGCTAGCCCTTTCGGTTGAATAAAGATGATCTTTCAAAATACCCCTGTCAATAACAATCCTACATTGGGGCAGCATAGGAGGTTACAGTCATGTTGTAGAGTGAAGATTGAGAAAATTTTGTTACTTTCACTTGCATCAATCTTCTGGTGATAGCTTCAAGTGAATTCTCATTAGATCTCAACTCATCCCAATGTGAAGAAGAGCATTTCCTTCTCTACCCAAACACCGATATCCATTGCTTTAACTAACTTGGGCTTGATTATTTATTTCTAAACCTCGAGCAGTGATCATCTCCCTTCACTAGGGCAAGGCATAAGAATTGACCAAATACAATTGATAATCACGAGAAAATGTGAAAAACATCTCGAAAGTCATAAGTGCTACAAAAGTTTAAGGAGCAAAAAGTTCAACAAACTTCGGGGCATGAAAAACAATGCTTGTCAAGAAAAAGAGCCAAAATGCTGCATCTTATGTAAAAAATAATAAATAAAAAATTATAAAAGTCCAAGTGCCAGCATAAAAAAAAAATCATCACAAGGGAAAAAGAAATTAGAGAAAAGAGCAAAGCTCCCATATGGAAATGATTAGTCAATGGACTTTCGAGATGCATTGTGTTTCAAAAATCAAATGATTTTGAAAGATCGATTAACTTGGTCACGATGCCATGATGATCACCGACTCTTAAAAACCCTCTTGAAAATTTTAAGCATTTCGAGCCTCTCCTGAACCAACATTACAACCCTTTTCCGAGGTCTCTTCTGATTGGGATGGGTTGAGTGAAAATGAGAATACCACAAGGAAGCTATTGCTTGAAGGAGTGGAAGTAATTCTATCTTGTCTTATCTTCCAAGTTCTCGGCTTCGTAAACCCGATGAAGATCGTGACAGATGTTCATTTATTTGCCTCAAAGCGATAATTCCTTTGTGTAAACCCTAACCGAGCCTATATTGTGGTCATTTCAAAAGACCATTTTGATCAATTAGATTGTGCTCATCGTGAATGTTTCTAAAGGCCTTTGACATAGGTTATGTGAGATACCCTCAACAATTAGTTATTTCCCACATGAATAGATGAGATCAAGTAGTCATTTTATCAAGAGTGTGTGAGAAGCCCTTTCTGACTAAGAAGCTTTAATTTGACATGCTTAATGAGCCTTTTTCATGAGTCATAACCGTTTTGACAAGAACTTGACTCCCTAGAGAATTTGATGATTAATGATACATTCCCGAACAAAATGATAGTTTTGGGCCACATGATGTTGATTGACATCATATGTTTTTTTAAAAGCAGTCGGACTTAGCTTGATTAGCTTGTTCAATTAATGCTGCAATATTGCCAATGCATCTTTTGATGACGTCTCTAATGACATTTGCTCAAGTTGAGTTTGACAAGATTCTTCAATGAAGCTATGCAGTTTTCAAGGGGATAGTGAGTGCTTCCCTAAAAACCACAAGGTTCGTGGGTCTATCCTTAAACCACACGGTTCATGGGTCTATCCTTAAATCACAAGGTTCGTGGGTCTATACTTAAACCACAAGGTTCGTGGGTCCTTAAACCACACGGTTCATGGGTCTATCCTTAAACCACAAGGTTCGTGGGTCTATCTTTAAACCACACAGTTCGTGGGTCTATCCTTAAACCACAAGGTTCGTGGGTCTATCCTTAAACCACAAAATTCGTGGGTCTATCTTTAAACCACACGGTTCGTGGGTTATCCTTAAACCACTAGGTTTGTGGGTTTATCCTTAAACCACGGGGTTTATGGTTTTCCTAAAACACATGGTTCATGGGTCTATCTTTAAACCACACGGTTGGTGGGTTTATCCTTAAACCACGGGGTTGGTGGCTTTCCTAAACCACACGGTTTGTGGGTTTATCCTTGAACCACGAGGTTGGTGAGTTTATTCTTAAACCACGGGGTTGATGGCTTTTCTAAACCATACGATTCATGAGTCTATCCTTAAACCACAAGGTTGGTGAGTTTATCCTTAAACCACAGGGTTGGTGGCTTTTCCTAAACCACACGGCTTGTGGGTTCATCCGAAAACCACACTTGTTCGCATTCGGTCGAAACCCTTTTTTATATAGTGAGACCTCCCTTCCAGTCAAAACTAGTTACCACATAATAAGATTTTCCCATCTCAGTTGAAGGCTATTTTTTTACAAAGTAAGGTTGTTCTTTTATCCCCTTTTCTCATCGACGGCCCCTGATCGTCATTGTCCATGGACAAAATTTAGGTGTCTCTTGTCTTTGAAAGGAATCTCTTCGACCTCCCATTCAAAGAGGGACAACTATTAACACCTAATTTTTTTGTAATTTGTTTAGATGTTTATTAATTGCATTGGAAAATTAGGGATTAATTTCTAAGTTCTAACCCCTTAACAAAAAGTTTTCACTAAAATTGTATCACATATAGACATTAGGAGCATTTGCGTCACTAGTTTTAAAATTTATCAAAAAAAAATTATTACAAAAAAATTTATATAAATTTTTTTCTAAATTAAAAAAAAATAATAATAAAAAGAAAAAGAAAAAGGAAAAAATAGAAAGAAGAAAGAAAAGTAAAAAAAAAATCATTAAAATATATCGTGTTTTCATTATGGCACGACATATTGAATGGTCTTTATTTTTCCAAAATTGTCAAATAAAAAAATTTAAAAAAAAGATTCATTAAAAAATATAAAAATCGAATGAGGCCGAGTATATGAGTCTTTTTTTTTTTCGTGTATGGGCACACCCACATATCTTTTCATTTTCTTTTTGCACTTGGGCTGGCCCATCTCCTTTTATTTCAACCCAGCCCGTGTGCAGATCATCTTCCTCCCCTCACAACATCCATGCTTCTGCAGAAAAGGAGAAAAGAGGAGGGTACAAACAGAGGAGCAAAGGATCACGAGGCCAGAGGATCGCAAAGGCAGAGGATGGCATGATCCCAGGGTCGGAGATCAATCGGCCACAATAGGCTGGCAGTGGTAGAAGCCATGCACGCCTGCTGTTGGCTGAGCTTAAAAGGAAGAGAGCAAAGAGAGGATGAGGGGGTTCTCGGCTAGTCTTTGGGGTCGAGAGAGAGCAGAGAGAGTAAAGGGCGAGCCAAAGGGAGAGAGTGAGACTGAGAGAGCGTTTCGCCGTCACTTGAAGTGCGCTTGTTGCTCGCCATCCGAACTAGGTAGGCTTCTCTAAGCCTTGTGCTTCTTTTCGAGGTCTCGGGCCGGAGCTCACAACCGACCAGTTCGCGCGAGCTCCGGCCCCATTGATTTTCTATGAAAGCTTTTCAATGTCTTAGTATATGTTGATAAATGTCTAGGTTTGTGTTGAGTCCATATCAAGCCGAAAATCCTTTGGTTCATTTGTGTGTGCTAATTGGTTGATAAAATGCCTAAAAGAGATTCGAATCTGTGAGTATGTTGTGGTTGAAGATACTTACTGTGTTCACATCTATTAGAGTGTAATATATGTCCCTTAATGGATCTTGAGTGTTACTTGTGCATATTATGTTGATCTTTACTCGAATCCGAGCGTCGAGTGAGCCCGTATGCCCCTTTTAGCTATTGCACACCCAATGTTTGACAAAATGTCTCAAAGAGAACCGAGAAGTAACTTGTGTTCAAACTCGGTCTAATTTGCGCTTGTTCATATATATGTTGGACCATGCCTGTTTTTTTTTTTATGTTTCATCGCGATTTCATGCTTTGTTCGTGAAGTAATCACGTGTGTTTAAGCCAGGAGATGTTTGCATCCAAAAATGGTTTAGCAGCCGTCGGAGTTACATGGCCGGCGTTGAGTTGCGCCAATCGGGGTGGTTTGGTGTTAGAAGGGATGCTAGGTGCTTCGGTTATTATTATTGTTCGAATTAGTTTTGGTAAAGAAACAAATCTTGGTGAGGAATGTCACAAGAAAGGAGAAGACAGCCTTCGGGAGGGTTGAAGGCATGCAGGGGGCAAGCATGAAGGAGAAGAAGACCAAAAGGAAAAAAAATTAAAAAATAAATAAAAACAAGAGAAAAAGAAAAGTATGGAAAAAGTGAAAAAGTAAAACAAAATATTGAAAAAGAAAGGAAAAAGCTGGTATTAGGAAGGGGGAATCGCAGGAGGGGGAGTGCACAATGAGAAAAGACAAATGAAAAGAATTTTTTGTTACTTATTTTTTAAAATTGAAAATAATTTTAAAAAAAGAAAGAAAAAAATCCAAAAGTGTTGGATCCGGGTTTGGGTTGGGTCCACGGGCCGGATTGGGTTTACCCGGTTCGAACCCATTTTCATGAAATATTATATATTAAAATTAAAAAATTTAAAAAAATTAAAAATGAAAAAAAAAATAAAAAATTTCGAAAAATAATAAAAGTTGAAAAACATTTTCCGAAAATTAAAAAAACTCAAAAAACAGTCATAAAATAAATAAAAATAAATAAATAAATATTTTTAAAATTTAAAAATAAATAAATAAAAATTTAAAAAACTTTTTTTTAAAAACTTTTTTTTTTAAAAACTTTAAAAATTTAAAAAAAAATTTTTAAAAAAAAATTTTAAAATAAAAAAATTAAAAATAAAAATAAAAAATTGAAAAACTAAAAATTGCGGGGTTTGATTAAGAATTGCTATGTATTGCATTTTTAGTGTAATTAGTCCTTTAATTGCTCGTATATTGACTATATTGTATGTTTAATCTACATGTTTGCAATTATTTAGTTACTTATGTTAATTTTACTGCAATTAAGATCTTGGTAGCAATGACTGTTACTTTAATGATTGCGCACCCATATGATCACATAAAATCCCCTTGTAAAAAAAAATCATATTACTGGATAGGTATAAAATCAATCCAAATTGCTTGTGTGTTCCAACAGTTCCACGTTTCTTTTTTTTATTTTTATTTTTAAAAAAAATCATTTTGTTAAAATGAATAAGATTAAGCGTGTTACCAAAAAAAAACTATAACGACGCGTATACTATACGGTAACTTCTCACATCTTAGCAAACATACCAATGCCAACAGTTTTTTTCTATTATATATTTTTAGAGTTGAATTATAACATACGCACTCTAAAAATGAATAAAAAAAATTATAACATACATATTATCGGACTCTTCAGAACTGTCGCAATAATCCTCTAACATCAAAATCATGCCATAAATAATTGGAAATCAATAAAACAAAACATAGACTATATCATATTATCAATACAAATGCAAAAGATTTATTCAAATATGCCCTTATCAAGTTGTCCCAGCATGTGTTTTAAAAACTACAATCGGAAGAAATTCAGATCCAAATCGCAACAAAGGATACAAAAAAACAAGACAACGACGACAGAAGGTTCTCTAATCTCAACTGGGAAGCGTCAACACTCCACCAACCAAACCAACTTTTCTTTTCCCAAAGTTGCGAAAAGGGGTCATTCAGCAAGTTCCATTACATGCGGAAAAGGAAGCGCAAAACCAGCCTGGGACCCTCAAATTTCTGCAAGTACCTGAAGCATTTCGGTAATCAGATAAACAATACAACAATGGAATGCGAGACTCGGATTTCAAAGTTCAATAAGGGAAGCATCATTAATCTCAACCCAGAAGCGCACGACTCTTGCATAGAAAGAGAAAGCTTCAACACTTCACCGACTAAACCAATGTCTCAAGTAAGGAAAAAACAAAAGGGGTTGCTCCATTACACGCAGAACGGAGGCACGAACGAGCCCCGCGGAGGCAGACCCTCGAAATTTCTGCAACTATCCGAACCCCAATCGATAGGCTGAAATCAATTACAAAATAATCGGTCCCACCAAGCAGTCAACCCGGACGCGCGAGACTCTCACGAGAAAGCGTAACACTTCACCAACTAAACCAATTTCTCTTTCCGTAAGAACCCACAACGCAAAAACGGAGTTTCAGCTTCCAATAAGGAAAAAGCTTGCATTACAAGCAAACCCAGCCCCGCGGAGGTAGAACCCAGAAATTCCGCAAGCACTCAAGCGTTTCGGCAATCCGATAAACACCCACTTGCAATCGATTACAAAAATTTAAAGAATATTCCCGGCGCGAGCGGCGTGGGTCACGAGCAGCCGACGTGTGGGATCAAGGTCCAGCGTCGGCGTTCGGCGACGGTGGCTGGCGCAGCGCGGATACGGTGGCCGGCGCGAGGAGTGAGCAAGGAGTGGCAACGACGACTCAAGTAATCGGGGATTGGCGTCCGGCCCACTGGGCGTCCGACGGCGGTGGCCTTGAGGGCGAGCGGCGCCCATCGGTTTGAGGGCGAGCGGCGTCCAGCTGAAATCGGAGGACCGAGGAGTGAGGAAGCGGGATGAGGCGGAGGCTTGGAGCGCCGAGCGGGGGGGTTCCTTTGGAACCCTAACCCCCAAAACCCCCGGTTTCCTCAACTTGAGGGTAGGTCGTTTCGAACCGTTCCGGAAAAATGGAACCGGAACCGGAACCGGTCCTTTAAGAACCGGGAACCGGGCAGGTTCCTCCGTTCTCCGGTTGTTCTACCCTCTACCCGCTCGCCCTACTAATTGGTCGATGCGTATGAAGTGAGGTACACTCTAATGTCTCACTTGGACCGACCCCAATAGGTTAGTGGCAACTCATTTTGTACAAAAATTCCTAAAGAGTATTCCAATGGGGAGGGTCGGCCTCGCCAATCTTTAGGCAATACCCCTAAACCTGTTTCCTCAACTCGAGGGTAGGTCACGACCCTTGCCGGGCGATTGATGCCCGATGAGGCCGCCTTGGCTTGGGGGAGGGTTGGCTCGCCCCTCATGGGCGGTGCTCCTTCTCCGCTTGCTCGGCCGAGCCTCGCCTATGGCGGGTGAGGCTAGCCGGTCGGTGGCCAGCCACCGGAAAAGGTCAAGGAAAAAGCCAAAAAAAAAAAAAAGGAAAAAAAGAAAAAATATGAAAAAATATGAAAAAATATGAAAAATATATATTAAAATATTATTAAAAATTGTCCACGTCGTGCCGATGGTCCAACGTGGCATCGCCGATGTCCACGTCAGCATTTTCCGGCCAAAATTAGTTGAATGGACTAAATCGGCAAGAAGTGAAAATGTTTATGACTCAAATGGCAAAGTTAAAAGGGTTATGACTGAATTGACAAAAGTGTAATGGGTTTAGAACTTTTTGGACAATTTTCCTGTGAAGTCTCTGATTTGCTATTACAATGTTTAATTATAATATGTAAAAACTTGTTTGAAGATAAATAATTTCATGGTTTGATATAAACAACTATGACTACTTAAATAATAATTCCGATTTTTCTTTTGTCAATCATGGAGTAACAAATTCAAGTAATCTTCATTACATAAAAATAATTATTTCATGAGATCAATAATTAACAATACTTGATTTTGGATAGACGGGAAATGTTTAGGCTAAAAGGTGGGATAACAATTCCATTTAAATTAAAACTAGATTTTGCGCACGTGCTATGTGCATGTGTGTTTGCTTTCACCATCTTTATTGTAATATATATATTTGCAGTCAATATTGACATCCAAAAAAAGGAAAACGTACTAAAAAAATCATAAACATATTACACTGATACCAATTTAATATTAAACCTTTCAATTTGATTAATTGAATCCTAAATCTTTTCGCATTGGTACTAATTAAGTCTATCGACTATTTTATGCCAGAAATTACTGACTTGAATCTCGACTGTCTTACGTGACACACCTAGTGCCGAATGGATATTTTTATTTAATATTTAAATGTTTTTGGATTATTTTTAAATTTTTTATTGATTTTTTCCTTTTTCTACGTTTCTTCTCTTTTCCTTTTTCCTTTTCTTCTTTTTTTTTTTTTTTTTTCCTTTCTTCCTTATTTTTCCTCCACCAGCCTCCTTCATGGTCGATGAGGACAAGGGCTAGTCTAACCTAGACAAGGCCCCTTGCCAATGCCAAAGCTTGACGAGGGTTGGGCAAGGGTCACCTCGCCAAATTTGGCGAGGGCGACCTTGCCAATTTAGCGAGGGGACCTTTGCCCAGTCATCACTAACCCTCACCAAAGGCCAATGAGTGTCAGTATCGTCTGTTGCCAATGAGGGCATCTCGACCCTCACCCTTATCAACAGTCAGCGACTTCCGCCGGCCATCATGGAGGCCAATGGAGGAAAATAAAGAAGAAAGGGGAAAAAAAAAGAAAGGAAAGAAAATAAAAGAAGGAAAAGAGAAGCAAAAAAAAAAAAAAAAAAGTACAGGAAAAAATCTTTAAAAATTTCAAAAAATTCGAAAAAAATAATTAGATATTATATAAAAAAAATATCCATGTTAATGTCAATCGTGTCATGTAAGACAATTGGTGTCCATATCGGTAATTTTCGGCATAAATTAGCTAGATGGACTAAATTAGTACCAATACAAAAATGTTTAGGACTAAATTGGTCTAATTAAAATGTTTTAAACTGAATTGATATCAATGCAATAGGTTTAGGATTTTTCTTGTACTTTTTCCCCAAAAAATGTGAAGATGTAAATGTGAACAATCAAATTGAGTTATATATCCAACTGTGATAATCTTCATAGAATTTTTTAGAAACTTCCTGCAATGGCACTCATCGTAATTTCACCAAAAGCCATCCCCTAATTATAATAATGTATATATAAAACATAAAAAAGGAAAAAGCTTCGCATTGCTTTTTGCTCGCTCCCAAAGTCAATTTAAAGGAGAACAAATTTCTTGGGAGTTCCCACGCCTTTTCTCCTCCTCCTTTTCTTCCTCTTGAAGAGGCTATCTGAGATTGAGTGTTTGTATAATTGAAAGAAAACCCATTTGTGCTTTTGGCTTGTATTCTTTTGGGCAGGAGGAAAAAGAGCCATCCTTCATGGCATGGAGGCTCTCCATCTTTTGTTCTTGGGGTTTGGGTTTTTCAGGAAATCCTACTTCTCTCTCCATGCAAAGACTGCATTTTTAAAAGGAAAAACAACCCCTCTTTTGTTATGTTTCTTTTTCATCTTGTGGTGTTGTAGCGGGGATGTGAAATTCTCTGCTCTCGTACATTTTACCACTGTTTTGCCAATAAAGGAAAAAAAAGTTGCACTGCATGCGGTCTCAGATTGTCTCTCTCTCTCTATGGAGAAAGGAAGGGAGGCCAACAATTTCATGTGAAGTAGTGAGAATTTTGCATTTCTGTGACTGTTTAAGATTCCATGAAGGAAGCATCCATATAATGTCGATCAGTAAAATACAAACAACTTTTTGGTGGGAAATACTGACACAAGTTGAGCATCGGGAATTATCTGCGGAAACTTAATTAGATCTTTACACATATTGGCGTTCTGCTTGTAGTTAGGCCTCAGGGGGGACATGCATCCTCAACTTCATTCTCTGCTCTTTGGTTTTGGAGATATAGCTACTCCGCAAGCTAATTGGAGGTTTGTCATGGTGAATCTTAATTTAGTAGTTTTGACTATACTTGCTTGCTTCAAATATATGTCAGTTTGACTCGATAGTGTGTTCTTCACATCTTGGCACTTATGACTGCTCAAAATTTTGTGTGGGCCGGCCTTGCTAGCGTCTGGCGTTGGCAAGGGGCAAGCTCACCAAATCTAGCAAGGCTCGAGACTTGCCGCCAGGGGCTGCAAGCTCACCAGCCTAAGGTGAGCTCAAGCCTCACCGTCCAAGGCTGCGAACTAGCCCGATTTGATGAGACTCGAGGCTCACCGGTCTCGAGTGAGGTCACGGCCTCTGGTGGCAAGGCTCGATCTCATTGCCAGAGGCCACAACTCGCCTGATTTGGTGAGCGAGCTCGCCAGCGATAAGCTGAGAAGAAGAAGAAAAAGGAAAAATGAAAAAAAAAAAATTAAAATAAAAATGATTTTTAAAAAATTAAAAAAAAATTAAAATTCGAATTTTTAAAATATATCTTTATAAAAACAATTGTTTCATTAGCCAATATATTCAGAAAATGTTTTCAGATCCTTTCAAAGTAAAAATTGTTTCCCTGAATTTAAACTTTGGTAAGAAGATTTTTTCCGTTGATTAGGAAAATATTTTTTATTAACTTATTTTTTTTAAGCGAATCAAAGGCTGAAAAATGAGAAATATTTTTGGTGAATAAATGCGTCACGCAAGTCGTATACCATACCGTATTCTCTCCGCGCGAAGACCTGCGGTGGATGGAGTCAAGATATTGACGCGTCAAAATACACGGCGAGACTATGTCCACTCGCTTTTGACATCAATGGCCTAAGGTCATTCCTCTCCCTCTGTCTCTTTGTCTGGCTCTCCGTGATAGGCGTTAAGTTCGGCGATTCCAGCGACGTAGTCTAGAGTTCCAGCAGGATGGCATTTCTCTCAGCTCTCACGTCAGAGATTGCGATCCCAGTTTGCGCCATGGTCGGGATCGCGTACACCTACTCCCTGGTGCAGTGGTTCCTCGAGTCGCGCAATAGCCACAACCTCGAGGACGAAGAGCAGGACTTGACCAGCGTTAAGGCCGAGTGGGACAAGATGACGAGGGACGTCTCTAAAGGTGACTTCGTGAAGATCCTATAGCTTCACAACTTCTCTGCCTTATAAAACTGTTCATTAACAGATATTTTTTCCGGGTCAGTCTCGCATCTGCTTGAGCAAAGATTCGAGTCTTGTAATCTGATGATAGCTCTGCGAAGTCACGAGCTTCTGCTGCTTGTGGCGCGACTCATTTTTAGGGTTTGTAACAGCTGCTAGGGCTTTGAGCGATGCATCTAAGCACAACAGCATAGGACATGCATGGTTGTGTTTTTTTTTTTCTGTTTATGAAAAAAATTCTATTTTTTGTTCCCGAGAATAAAAAAAGAATAGAAAAGCGTTTAAACGCGTTTTTTGTCCAAATCTATTTTTTATTCCTAGGAACACATTTGAAATAGAAAAAAAAAAATGTTTCTTGTTTCTGGAACAATTTTTAAGAACAAATTTTCTTCCTCCTATCTTTTTCTTCTCTTTTTTTTCTTCTTCTTTTTTCTTTGGCTGGTCGCGGCCTCGGCCATGGTCGGCGACTGGCCGTCGAGGGCCAGTGACCTCGTCGGAGCGTGCCGCCCTCGGCGAGGCCGAGCTCGCCCAACCACCAGTGAGGCTCGGCGTCGCCGGAGCATTGCCAAGTTGGCGTCGCCTAGTGGTGGCGGTGAGGCTCGGCCTCGCCGGATCTGGGCAAGGCCAGCTCGCCCAGCCACCGGTCAACTTGCCAATGGCTAGGCGAGCTCGGCCTTGCCGAATTTGGGCGAGCTCGAGCTCGCCTAGCCAAGGTGAGGCCGAGCCTCGCCCAACCACGGCGAGGCTTGGCCTCGCCGAGGGCCGGCGAGCCTCGCCATGGCCGGGCGAGGCCACCGGCCCTCGCCCTGGTCGCTAGCCATGGCCGAGAGGTGACCGGCCAAAATAAGAAAAAAAGAAAAAAAGACAGAAAAAATGAAAAATTAAAATATTAAAATATTAAAAAATTAAAAAAAAAAAAAAACATAAATTTACCAAACGTGTTTCGGTTCTTTTTTATTTTCGGAATAAGTTTACCAAATATGTTTTTCGGTCAAAAATTGTTCTTCTAGGGATAGAAATAGTTTTTACTATTTCTATTCCCTAAAACAATTTTTGAATAGAAACACAAACAAACGCATCCATAATATTTACTCATGCAAATCTCTTCTCACGAGGATGGTTGTTAGGCGGAGGGTTGAGTGGTGTAGCTCTTGTCCTTGGGCTCATGAACAAGCATCCTCATCAAGAAGGCTAAATCAGATCCTCTCACCGAGAAGATCTTGAAGCCCTCCAGCCAGCGCACGAAGCTCATCTCCTAGAAGACAACTCGGATGACTCGGACTCGATCCGTAGCTACAATGCCCGCGACGGACGAGACCGTTGAGTCCGTACATTTTCACGTAGCAAAGTCACTGTTCACTTTTACTTGTAGCACTAGGCTAGGGAATGTACTTGTTCACGGTACGATTCTTCGTTCATAGTGTGCGAATAATTCCCGTTGCCCCACTGTTTGTACCCGGACCCATGAGCTTGGTCCTTGTTTTGTTGCTTTGTGACCTCATTTGCCTTTATAAGGCGGGAGGATGTATTGTGTTGGGCGAGTCCCTTGAAGTAAAGTGTGTCTTTGTGAAAAACTCTCCATGGCTTTCTAAATTCCTCTTCTTCTCTAGCCTGGTAGGATCCTTCGAGAAATGCAGCTTGGATAGGTTAGAAACGTTTCCATCCTGAAATTTTTGGGTGTCTCTAGGCTCTGAACTAAAGGGCTGAGTGGTTTTCTGCTAAAAGGCTGTCCCTGAAGGGTTTGAACGGGAGTTGTTCACCCAATGTGGGATGCATACCTGCAGGAAATTTACTCTCCTTCCCTGGTTCTAAGTCTAGGTCCATTCATGGTATCAGAGCCAAATCCTGATATATTCTCAAGTCAAACTCACTGCCCTCACTTCCCTGTCAAAATCCTCACCTCAAAATTTGCCAAGCCTATCAATGTCATTGCTCTTATTGACACAGGAGCAAGTTGTTCGATTCTAGATACTAAAATCCTACGAAGAATTCGGACTCCATACATCCGATATTTCAGTGCCCCGGGAGATACTTTCTCCACGAATGTCGAACCACTCCAGTCACCATCCAGTTTTTTCCCCAGTGTTCCATAACGACAAAGGTTTTTGGATCAAACCTTCCCAATAAAGATCTGATTTAGCCTTCTTGATGAGGATGCTTGTTCATGAGCCCAATGAGATGCTTCTTCTTACGCCCGGTTGTTTCTTCGCTTGTAGGTCTTCTAGCGGGAATGCTTGGGCGAGGCCGTTTGATGCGTGCATAGTACGATGTGTCCATATTTTGGAATGAGGACGAAGGTCCCTGTCGTAGGGATCTGGGACGGAGGACCTCCAAAGCGTGCATAGGGATCTTGAGTAGGTGGACAACGTCATCTTCGTTTGTCATTTCATGCTCTTGGGACGATGCGGCTTGTGCGTATTGCATGAGTGCTTCCTTAGCTTCGGTGCTAGGTCATAATGATCCCCGTAGTGGGTACATTATTCCAAATATCTTCGGGAATGGTTTTGTTTTCTTGGCATATGATTCTCGGAGTTCTCGATATTCGTTTTCACAAAATCGACGGATCTTGGATAAGATTTGTGAATCCTAGCTTCTCGATTGTTCAAGTTAGGCTTATAGGATGTGGTTCCTATTTCAAGTGGTGCATCAAGAATACTCCCATTATTTCTGCAAAAATTCCATGGACGGCGGAAAAACAGGATGGTATGGACTTCGGGATTCGGTGTCATGGTTCTCAGTTCTTTTTCCAAGTCTTGTTTCCAGCATGTAGGATGATAGAACCAATTTAGAAAATCTAAAAGATTTCTATCACATTCTTTTTCGATGTTTCTTCTGAGCAAGAATATCCTAGTGAGATTAGCAATGAATCTTCGGTGGGGATTTCAAAAGCTATTAAGTACTTATTAGTCAAGTACCATAACGGCGTTTTGAGTGGTCATGGAAATCATCTTCTTTCCGAGATAAGAGGATGGATGAAAGGATAATTCAAATTTAACCCGAAAGGATAAAGAATCGAACCTCCATTGAATCGAATAGTCTGTGTGACATTGCCACATGAGGTTCTCCAGTTTTTCGGCAAGACTGTCATTCGGATTTGCTTTGAATAATTTCTTCGGGATATTTCCAGCTCGTCAAATCTCTGATCTTCTCAATCTTGTATTTTACCCCATGATTGAGCATATGGAAAGCAGGCCTTTTGATGTACATGTTGATTTCAGCTGTTGCTTTGGGCCTTGACAAGAAGTCAGCAAGCACATTCTTTTTCCCGGAATGTGTTTGGTTTCAAAAGAATATTTTGAAAACCATTCAGCCCATCTTAGCAATTGAGAGTTTGGAATCTGCTTTTGTTTAAACTTGGTCATGTGGAAAAGATGCCATGTCTAATTCTACTAGGAAATGATGGCCGATGAGATGAAACTCAAATTTTTTGATTCCATTCTTCTTTGCTAAGATTTCCTTGAAAGTGGAATGGTAGTGCATTTCAGCTTGAGAGAACTTTCCACTTTTGTGAGCACAAAGAAGTCTCTTACCATCAATTTCTTCGAAAGACGGCTGCCCGGTATTCATCATCAGGCGTCGGTTTGGAGAATTCTTTTACTGTTGATGGTATTTGCAATGGTGGGAGATTTTGCATGATCTCCTTGAGTTCGACGCTTTGGTTTGAATTTTTCCCCAAGGTGGGGAGTTCTTCTTCAGCATGGATTGCAAAGGGATCAGGAGTTTTGCAATATTGGGGACAAAAACTCTGAGATAATTGATTATCCCCAGGAATTGCTGGACTTGTCTTGTCGTGAAGTTATCCACAGGAAACTTCAATAATTCTTGAGCAATGTGTGGCCCTGGATAGTATGTACCTTTGTTGAGGTGCATACCAAGAAATTCAATTTCTGTCTGGGCAATGTTCATTTTTCTTTGAGAAAGCATAATGCCATGCTTTCTTACTATTTCTGAGAACTGCTCAAGAAGTTGACGGTGTGGACTAACTCATCAGGATCCGTAGAGTAGAATATCGTCGATGTATACGGCTGCACTTGACAAGATTGGTTGGAAAATTCGACACATGGCCTTTTGGAACAAGGATGGGGCTACCTTTAGGCCAAAAGGAAGAACTTTCCCTTTGGAAGTCTTTGGTTCGGGATACGAGAATCCTGTTTTGGATGTCAGGATGGATGCCCAATTGCCAAAATCCGGCTTTGAGGTCGAATTTGGAATAGATGTGAGCCTTGGTTAAACCAAAAGAGAGAATCTCTAGATGGTAAAGGGAATTTGTCATCTTGGAGAAAGAGGTTGAGGGGTTGATAATTAATTACCAATCTCATTTTTCCTCTATTTTGCTCAGCCCGTTTGTTGACATAAAAAGCTTCACGGGCCCATTGAGAATCGGAGGTTTCAATGAGGCCTTTTGTAATAATTTCGAGCATTCCCTTTGAGCTAAAGCCAAATGTTCTGGGTTCATTCTGTATGACTCGCCTTAGTTGGATTGATATCTTCATTTTTCTTGAAGGGAAGGCGGACAAAGAACTCAGGATTTTTCCATAAGGGATGAGAACATTTTTGAGCGAACTCTGAATGGGATTCTGAACAAGATTCGAGCAACTTTTGCATGATTGGATCTAACAAACTCATCTCAATGGAAAAGAGCCTTTGAATATTGACAAACTCAGAGAATTGGTCTTTATATCTAAGACCTTTTCCAGGAATAATGCGAAGTTGAGAGATTTGAGTCATGACATCCCACCCAATTATCAGATCTTTATTGGGATTTGAGACATAGTACTGAACTCTGGTGGTGGAGGTGGTGCATATGAGACCATGAACTGGTATTTGTCACACTCACCAAGAGTATCAACGGAGGAATCTCCGTTCAAGTACCTTTGGTACATCTTATCCTTTGGCCTTTTTCGTCGAGGTGGAGATCTTGCAAGGGGATCTACCTCGTCAGGAGAGTTTATGCAATGGGAACATTGGCAAAAAGGATCCCAAAAACAGTGACCATAATTATCTTTATAATAATGAACAGGATGTCCATCACTATCGAAGTGTCGAACATGCTTTTTTGGGTCTGGTTCAGAGATGGATTCTGGAACGCATGGTTCAATCATGAAGAGGGTCTGGAAGATAGAAGGACTTTCTTCCTTTTCCTTGCCAAATTTGATGGAAACGGTTCCATCTTTTTTCCGTACGAACTCGAGTCGATGGATTTGGAGAGGCTTGTTATGCTGATGCAGCTTTTCATAGTTGGTGATCCAAGTTTCGGGAAGAAGCTTGGTCAACGTATCCTTGGGGATTTGTCTGGGAACATAGATGCAAGATGCCTGGTCGTTCTGCATAGAGATGAACAACGCATCTTCATTACCATTGTTGAAGTTGAGGTCGAGGGCGTGATTACGCACTCGATAGACCATCCGGTAATGTAGGGTTGCTACGCTGATTCAGCGGTTTGAGGGGCTCCAATGAGCTGGACTTGGACTTTCAAGAAAGAAAGTAGCGGGGGTCCGATAGAGCGATGTTGAAATTTGGATACAAAGTTACAAAACTGTTCCAAAGCATTTAAAGTGGTTTGAACGGTGCCTATGCAAGCATGCTGGTATTGTAAAAACCTCGGTATCCAACAATGCTATTCTTGCCACAACGGGCAAACCTTTCCGACCATGGAAGGTAAGTGCAAGACGAACAGCTCCATAATGGACATGAGAATATACTTGCTTTGGAGTTTGGTGAATCGGTTGGCGAATAGAGCGGATGGGTGAAAATGACGAAGTGGGTTTGACAAAAGCGGAATAAGGGTTCATTAGAGGAAGTTGAGTTTCTGAGATCTTAGTTTCATCACTAAGAGAGACTTCATAAAGATAGTCTATCTTAGACGCATTTGAAACTCGGAATTCGGAAGGGTTAAGGATGAAGAGGAGGGTGCAAGAGAAAGCGGGTGCTTCGAGAATTTCTGGTTACGTATTCATGATGAGAAAAGATCTTCTCAGCACTGGATTCACCTATCAAGCGCATGGAATGGATAATATTAAAAACGAAACCACTGGCTCTGATACCATGAATGGACCTAGACTTAGAACCAGGGAAGGAGAGTAAATTTCCTGCAGGTATGCATCCCACATTGGGTGAACAACTTTCATTTTATAATTTACATTTTCCTTCATATAGTTTAATGGCATTACATAATCTATCCTTAAGGAAAACATTTCTGGAAGCAAAATCCAAACAACAGAAAATTACTTCCCTCTTGTTTTCATGCCTCCACCAAACAAGGGAAAATCAATCACTTTTCTCTAACGTAAAGTTTTCCATTAAACCAACGCGTTAGTCTAGTAAGCCCAATCTTTCATATCCTCCTTATGAGTACAAACAGAATTTTCTTTGTACATTTGATTAATTTCCAATTATCTACATGATAGATTGAGACCGTTTGTTTTGCAGAAAAATTTTTATCCAAAAATATTTGTCTTAATTTCTAGCGATTGGATCACTTAGGAAATGAATAAATATAAAATATTTTCATAAACAACAGAAAATCTATGCTTAAATTCAGGAATACGATTTCCATTTTTAAAAGTTAGAAATCAAAATACAACTAGACATCGATGTTTGAATTAGAGATCTCGGCATTTGGGCACAAGGACCAAATGCCCGTGCCTAAGTTCTTAGCAACCTTGTTCCCTTGAGGCTGAGCCCATGACCTTGATGCTTGTGCCTAGGTCTTTGCTGGCTGTGCCCAAGTCCCCGAGACTTTGATTGCAGAGCTCAACCCTATGGCTAGCCCCGATAGCTTAGCTAAATTACTCAAGGCTAGGCCTAGGGCCTAAGGACTTGAGGCTGGATTCATAAGAGGAAAAAAATAATTCTTTTATGATTTAGAGAAGTATATATTTATGAAAATTTGATTAAATAAAATTTTATTTGGGATAAGTGCATTTGAAGTCATAAAACTTGTTATGAAAGTGTAATTAAATCCTAAAACTTATCACAAAAATGCAATCGAGTCCTAATACTTTAAAAAAATGCAATTAATCCCAAAACTTGTCACAAATGTACAATCGAGCTCTAAAATTTTCAAAAAATTCAAATAGCTGAAGGATTTGATTGATGTGATTGCACTTTTTCAAAGTTTTAGGATTTAAGTGCACTTTCTGAAAATTTTAAGAGTAGATTGCACTTTTGTAACAAATTTTAGTACTTCCAATGCCCTTATCCCAATTGATAATATAGCATGTGTAACTCTTATATGCACAAATAGTGCATATCTTTTCAAAAAAATAAAAGCAAATTTTTTTCTTTCTAAAAGACAGAAAATAATTTCCAATTTATATACAAATTCCAGCTGAACACTGAGAAATGTTGTCATTTTCCAGAAAAATCTCAGTGAACATATTTTTTAGAAATGTCAAATCATTTGTGAAACAAACAGGGCTAGGTTAATTTCTTTCTTCCTTTTGTTTTTTGGTTGTTATAGGAAGCTTGGTTACGCAACTATTGACCCAACGTAAAGTCGATAAAAACTAGGATAGTAATTTTTTTCTATGTAATTGGCTTTAGTAGAAGCATATTGTATTAAAAAGGTAAATTGCTGAGGATGTACAACCTTCGATTTTTAATGTATTTCTTCACTACATCAGTGAATGTTTTAAAGGGATTTATCATCATACGTTGTGATTTGGTGCAGAACATTTCTCATTTTCGTGAGATTGTCATTCTTGATTTTTCATACTTGTGACAAAACACTCATTCTATAATATTAGTTAAGAATACATAGGTAAGGAACCTGTTTATCTAAAGTTCTCTTTTGTGTTAATTTATTGCTTCTCCTAACTAAAGTCCTTATATGTGACAATGTTTCATACCTATTACTTATCACTCTGATTTGAATAATCTTTCGAACTAGAGCATCATCAGTTCTATAGTAGTTCACTGTTCTCCACTTTTAGTTCTGATATTTTTCCATACTCTCGATTCAATCTTTGGTTCTCACCTATTGTTTGTTGTAGGTCATAGCACGTTTCTAGTTTTTTTGTTTGTTTGTAATGCTTTAATTTTAAAGTAATGTTTAGATGTATTTACAACAGTATTCTGGTTCTGGGATGTCGTCCTCAATCTTCAGTTCTTTGTATTTCATTAAGTACTTTGCAGAACCGTGTCCTTTCTTTCATCCCTTTTCCCTTCTTGTCCTACTCAATATGTTTTTGTCACTCTTCCGCCAGTGGGATTTGACACTTCAACTGTCCAGCTTGCCAAACGTGAATTGTAATAGACACCATATCATCCTAAGTTACTCTTTCGGAGGAGCTGTAGGTCAGGCTTTTTTTTTCCTTGGCATTAGGTTGCGCAAAACTAGGCAATGGAATGAATTAACTGGATTTGACTGAATTATACCTTCTTTCATCACCCATAAGTAGAATGTCAAGAATCAGATTGTTGCTTTGTTTGCTTGATAGAGACTTAAAGAACCTGAGTCATCGTTTGTGATTGAACAGGTGTGGAAGGTTTTCTGTTAATGGAGTACCAGTATGGCGGGATTTTCATGGTTGCTTTTGCGATCATAATCTTCCTCTGCCTTGGCTCTGTTGAGAGCTTCAGCACCCGAAGCCAGCCTTGCAAGTTTGATCCTTCAAACATGTGCAAGCCTGCACTTGCCACTGCCGTTTTCAGTGCTGTTTCATTCCTACTTGGTGCTTTCACATCAGTCCTCTCTGGTTTCCTTGGCATGCAAATTGCTATCTATGCTAATGCCAGGACTGCCTTGGAAGAGAGGAAGGGTGGTGTTGGAAAAGCTTTCTTTTCTGCTTTCAGGTCTGGTGCAGTGATGGGATTTCTTCTTGCCGCTAACAGTCTTCTCGTGCTCTATATTGCAATCAATCTGTTCAAGCTGTACTATGGCAATGACTGGGAAGGTCTTTTCGAGGCTATTGCCGGTTATGGTCTTGGTGGATCTTCCATGGCTCTCTTGGGAAGAGCCGCTGGTGGAATTTATGCCAAGGCAACTGATGTTAGTGTTCATCTGGTTAAAGAGACTTGGCCAATTACCCTAGTAGATCGTGGATTCCCAACTGTATGGACTCTCTTACTGTATCTCTATCCCCTAAGTTTATCACTCACTTTTAGTCATAAATGAGGTTGACCTTAATCATTCAGGTGATTTATGATTATGTTGGTGATATCGTCGGGGATATTGCTGGTATGGGGACTGATATTTTTGGCTCCTATGCCGAATCATCCTGCGCTGCCCTTGCTGTTGCTTCCATCTCTTCTTTCGGAAAAGATCACAACTACTCTGCTATGTGTTATCCCCTGCTTATCAGCTCTATGGGTATTCTTGTTTGTTTGATGACAACTCTCTTTACGGCCAACTTCTCAAAAATCAAGGAAGTGAAGGAAATCAAGCCTGCATTGAGGAAGCAACTTATTATTTCCACAATTCTAATGACTTTTGGAATTGTTATTGTTAGCTGGATTGCTCTGCCCTCATCATTTACAGTTTTCAACTTTGGGTCGCAGAAAGTTGTGAAGAACTGGTAAACTCTTTGAAGATTCTTATCTTTTTCCCATCCTAAATGCTGCTTTCTTCTGATGTTGGTCATGTGACAATGCTTTAATGTCAGCGGACTTTTACTGGATTGAGTCAAAACGTTGAGCAAATGTAGTCGATAATTATTGATATGATCTTGCAGGCAGCTGTGCCTCTGTGCTGGTGTTGGTCTTTGGGATGGACTAATCATTGGGTTTATCACTAAATCATACACCAACGATGACATCAGGTGTTAAAATTGCTGAAGTAAATGAATGATATGAATCTTTACGACTATTGATGGCTAAGGTGCTGACCACTTAATGATCCTTTTTTTCTGCAGCCTTCTCCAAGATTTTGCCGCCGACAGTGTTGGTTTTGGCCTTGCCTTTGTCAATATCCCAATTTTAGCTGCCATTAGCATTTTGTTGAGTTATAGTATTGCTTCCGTGTATGGAATTACTGTGGCTGCCATTGGGATGCTAAGTACCATTGCCACTCGATTGGCCATAGATGCTTACAGCCCCATCAGCGACAATGCTAAACGAATCGCTAAGCCGGTTGACGGGAGAGCCCTTGACGAAATACTGTCGTCAAGCAATACTACAGCTGCCATTGGAAAGGTAAAGGCAATCCTTGCATGTGAATATAGTATCGACACTGTACTGTCGTCCTTTTAGTATCTCATTTTAAGTCCATAACATAGCAGAGAAGAGGTGTCTCTGCGTAGGAAACTTTTCATGAAATTACGTTCATGTCATCTAGATTTTACACACATTATCCAATTATTTTCTTTTTCACCGTAAATGACTAAACACGACGTTAGTTGTGTAAGTCTTTTTAAATACTTGCTGGTGTGGCATGATGTTTGGCTATAATCACTTTTCTTTCCTTTAGGTGCTGCCTTTTGTCTATCTTTCTTAATATTAGCCTAAGAAGCATCAACACTTTTCGAGAGTTTTTGTTTTGTGTCGAACACTCTGACACTCTTCGACGCTCGGTCAAAAGGTATTGGATTTTTTGATACCTAATCAACTCTCCGACATTCTCTAACACTCGAGTTTATAATTCTAACATGCAAGTTCGGAATTCTGACATGTATAGGGTCAATTTTAAAAAATTTCAATAAATGATGGATCAAAATGTAAATATATAAAATAAATAATAAATAACAAAAATAATAGATGAAGAAAGAAGAAAAATCCAGTCTTCTATTCTTCTAACTCTCAATTCTTGTGATAAACAATTCACTCATTATGTTCTTTTCTAACACGCTTTGACATGCAAGTCTAGAATATGGATTACTTATTTTTTTTCTTTAAGATTTATGGAGTTGAATTTGTCAATTAGAAACAATGAATGCTATTAACAATTGGTGGATTAATATTTTTAGTATAAATATCTATGCTCTTTTATTTATTTATTTATTTGTAAATTTGAATAAAATTAATTTGATTAAAATAATCATAAAAATGATAATTTATCATTTATACATAAAAATATACATTTAATATGTAACATGTCAGAATTCTCTATTTTTTAAAAATGACATGTTGACATATGGTGTCGTGTCGCATGTCAATATTGATATTACTTAAATAGCTCTATTAGCAAATTCTACTTTTCTATTATTTAAATCTAATATCAGATGGACCTTTTTTCGTTACTTATTTGGTATGTAGGAATTCGCCATTGAATCAGCTTCCCTGGTGTCTATCGCTCTGATTGGTGCATTTGTGAGTCGTGCAGCAATTTCTCCAGTTGATGTCCTGACACCAAAAGTGTTCATGGGTTCGATTGTGGGTGCCATGCTTCCTAACTGGTTCTCTGCTATGACCATGAAAAGAGTGGGACCTGCAGCATTGAAGATATTTAAGGTGGCCCCCCAGACGTTTAACAAACATCTATCAGGGAAACACCGGTATCATGAGAACCCTCACTATGCTAGATGCTTAAAAATTTCAACTGATGCATCCTTCAAGGGGATGATTCGACCTGGTGCCCTTGTCATGCTTACACCACTTATCGTCGGGACCTTCTTTGGAGTAGAGACGCTGTCTGGTGTCTTGGCTGGCTCTCTTGGTTCTGTTTTTCGGGTAATCTTTACCAAAGTAATCCATGTCAATCTATTTTGATGGTTTTTGTTGCTCAAGATGTATGGAATGCTGGTTAAACGGGGTTGAGATATTGTAGTTTCTTCATTGTTGAACAAAATTTGTGTACGTTGGCGAACTGATGATTAATGCTTATATCATCATATCTATGCGTGACTAATCTCCTAATGCATATTTTTTGTTGGGCTTGGTTTCAACAGATTGCAATTTCGGCATCCAAAACTGGTGGAGCATGGGAGAAAACAAAGAAGTACATTAGGGTATGCAGCTGCTCCCAAGTGCTCAAAAGCTAGTTTTTGTCGATGATATTTGTCTGTGGTGGTTCAGTGACCTGCTAAGAAAACTAGTCTGACTTAACATATTTTTTTCCTTAATTTCCTGAATTTGCTTCCAGGCTGGTGTTTCCGAGTACTTAAAGACCCACCCTGAAATGAAGACTCGCAGGGCAGCTGATGAGGGAGATCCCATTGGCAATCCATTGAAGGATACTTCAGGCCCACCCTCAACATTCTCATCCAGCTAATAGCAGTCGAGTCGCTCGTGTTTGCTCCCTTCTTTACTACTTACGGTGGTCTGCTCTTCAAGATTTTCTGAGGGAGGGAACAGGCGACTTCCCTTTTGTAGCAGCAGCATCGTCATCGACTCAATTTGCTCTTAAACATCTATTTCCGTGTTGTCTGCACGACCTGATAAACCTCTCCAGCTCCTCCACTCCTTTGGACAATTCGAGCAAGATCTTTTAAAATAAGTTTTTGGATTATGCAAATTTCTCGGTTTTAATTTTAAAAAAAAAAAAAAACAACAACAACAACAACATCAAGAACAAGAATGAGAGGGTGGTCTAGGCCATTCGAAGTAGGCATGCGACCTCATGATGATTAGTCGATAGCTGCATAAGCACTCGGGTGCTATTGTTATATATATATCCTACATTTTGGCACCCACGTTTTCTGTTTAAGTAGCGATTATTCCACGTGTAGTTTTTTCCACGTTTCTTATCTTTTCGTAACAACCACCCATTTGGTAATCACCTTGATGGGAGATGGTATGTAAAAAGAACAATCGTTCATTTTTTAATTGTAATCATAAGGTCTAATGCAAACCTTTTCATTTTGCAATACGCCATCAATACGCGAGGAATTGGATTAGTAGAGTGTGTCCGTAATTTCATCGAATCTCCATGAATTTCCGATGAATGCAAATTTGAATAATGGCTAGAGGTTTGTTTACATTTGATCATGTTCCGCATTTGTTATTTAATATCTAATGTTTGGTATCAGAGCCTATTTAGTGCCCTTGCCTTGTTTTTGTCGAAATTTTGGTGTATTTTCGTGGTTTTTTTTAAATAAACAATTATTCAGCCATTGGGTCAAGAGGAAAATTGCCGATTTTGGGCAAATTCTAGTGACCCACCACTTGACCTCGGACCGGCATAGTCGCACAGCCATGAGGAAGAATAGCTATAAAGTATTTTGGCATATCGATGTTTGCCGGAGCCTAATTAGATGGTGAAAGTCGGGATGGTTAAGGGTTTGCGTTGGTTTTTTATTTTATTTTATTTTATTCGGGCCAATTCCTTAGTCATTTTTGTTGAAACCTGGACCTATGTGGTCGTGCCGGTGTAAAAAAAAAAAAAAGCCTTTTGTTCGCTTGGAGGAAAAAGCGTGTGGGGCCATCGTGCGGAACCATAAGCACATGGGATCCACGCCTGCAGAACTACCTTAGATAGTTGCGAGCACGTGTGTTGTATGCGCTTGCACGGGCATATATGGTGGATAGTAGGGGTGAGCAACTGGACCGGGTTTACCCGGTTCCCGGTCTAGCCCACCCGGAAAACAGGGTCGGGAACCGGTTCCGGTTGAAACAGGGTCGGGAACCGGTTCCCAAAATTCAGACCCTGTATGAATCGGTCCGGGAACCGGTTCCGAGGGATTACCCACCCGGGAACCGGATCGACCGGACTGGTTTGGGAACCGGTTTGAGAACCGGTTTTTAAGGCAGCCCAGGACCAAAACCCTAATTTGTTCTCAGAGTTTTCCTTCGATGCGCCATCGCCAAATCCCCTCTCCTTTGCCCCTTCTCCCCAAGCATCACCACCGAGTCGCCATCCCCTCTCCTTCTTCTCTCTCCTCCTCCTTCAATACCCAGTTCATAACCCTCTCATGTTCCTTCCGTGGCCACGAGGAGAAGCACCTCCAAGCTCACCAAGACCGCCTTTGCCACGATGAACGCGGCCTCGGCTCCTTCGCAACGGTCCTTCGCCGCCACCGAGCTGCCTATGCCCTCTTCCGCTCTTGGTCGCTCCCCGGCTGCGCTTCCGGTTCGGGAACTCGTTCACCCGTTGATCGGCCCACGCTTCGCGGCTAATGTTCTCGCCTCGGTATCTCCTAGGGGCGTCAAGCTCCGCGGCGTTGTCGGCTTCTTTTCGCAGGGCTTTGGCCTTCCCCCTCGGGCTTACTCAACCGCCGTGAGCAGTTCTCAAGTTGGAATTCGATTGATATTCATTATGTGAATGTGGGTATTTTTGTGATATTACGGAAATGTGTGATTTTGAAGTGTTTTGGTTGGTGGGTGTCGGCCTGATGCTAGGGGCTTATGTCATTTCCAGTTTATTTGAGGTTTCTATGTTAGAGTTGGGAATAGTGCTCGTTTGTGAAAATTGAGTTTAGAGCAATTTGTCTGCAGTCTTCTTCTGGTGTTGCTGAAGCTTTTGGGACTCAAGCTTGGTGCTTCTGCGTTAAGTTTGTGACAATCTTTTCCTCTAGGAATGATCTCTCGGTGTGCTGCAATTACGAGAATAGAGATATAAGGGGCGTTCGATGTAAACATTATAAGCTTAACGAAATAAACTTTTCTCCTGTATCACTAAAGTGCATTACTATTAGTGGTATTCTCGATGATTGTTATATTCAAAATATTGTTTGATGATTCTTCAAGGTATACTTTGGAGAATTATAAGCTGCAACTTTCCCATCTTCCGTGACCATCTGCTTATGAAGGTCTGCCTAACACTTAAGTAGCTATTACATTTTCTTAGCAGCGGAGGCAACGGTTCCTTGCTTTTTTAAGGTTAATTTTTATGCAAAACAGGTTCCAATATAAACAGGGTCAACCCTGTTCTCGGACCGGAAAAATAGGGTGGGCGGGAAACGGGGTCCAATAAAACGGGGTAGGGAACGGGGGTCCAAAAAGGAGAACCGGTTATAACAGGGTAGGGAACAGGGTCCAGGTCTAGACCCTACCCACCCTGGACCCGCTCACCCCTAGTGGATAGGTGTGCGCGCGCCATGCGTCGACCCAAAAGGCAAGCGAGTGACGTGCACGCGCCAGTGGACCTGCAACGCCACTTCAGTTTACACTTTTGCCCTTCTCTTTTCATGTTATTCCGATTCTGTCCTTGGCCGAATTAATTCACTATTTTGCCCCTTCGTGCATTTATTGATTATTTTGCCCTTTCATACATTTTTGTGAATATTTTATGCATGAAATTAAATGTCCAATGATCCATATATTTTTAATTAATTAGAGAGTAACCACTGCATCTTTAACTAATTAAATTATATATTAAGAGCCTCCAAATTATATTTAGAAATGGACATTAATATTACAATTAATATGATAAATTTTATCACATAGGAATTTTTATTACATTAATATGATTAATTATGATGAAATATCATATTATTTTTCTTAATTTACGCATATGAATTAAGGAAAGGAATATAATATGGTAATTTCTTCATAATATAATTATGAATCTATTTAAATTAAAAACTTAGCCTACAAGCTATTTTTATGTTATGCGATTCATATTTGTAACATGTTTACATTGGTAAAATAGTATTTACCTATATCTTGCCTTAAATTTTGTAATATAAGCATGATTGTTTGATACACAGTTTTGCAACCTATGAATTTGTCTAAATTCAAGTGTAATGTTCCCATATTGAATGGTGAAAACTATAAATGGTTGAAGAAGTTAATTCTTTTTTAATTGGGAGAGATGAACATTGACTATGCTATAAGGAAAGACGAAGCACATGCTCCTACTTATATATATAAAATACATAAAATGTGATCCCACATTTTGTGATCCACTTTTTCTCTTTAAGAAGCAGTTATTCCACATACATTTTTTTCCACATTTCGTACCTTTTCGTGATAATCACTCATTTGGTAATCATTTTGATGGGAAACGGTATATAAAAATAACAACCGTTCATTTATTTAGTGTAATCACAACATATAACATAAACCTTCTTATCTTGTAATATACCATTAGTACGCGAGGGGATTGAATTAGTAGAGTATGCCCATAATCTAAGAAGTATCGACACTCTTGGTGAGCTTTTGTGTCATGTTCAATACTTTGACATGTGTCTAACATGCTTTGACTTACGGTTAATGAGTATCAAAAAATCCGACACATAGTCAACTCTCTCCGATACACGAGTCTGGAATTTTGACACGCACGAGGTCAATTTTAAATATTTTCTAATACTTGAATGGTCAAAATATAAATATACAAAAAAAAAAAAAAAGAGAGAGAGATAGGGCTAATGGTTGGGCGCTATTGTTGTTGCCATCGTCGGAGGGGGCCGGTGAGTGGCAGAGGGGGGTGGCCCTAGCTAGCTCGAGTTGGACAAAGGTTGGTGAGGCTTGCCCGGGCCCCGCCTAGGTCAGTGAGGGTTGCCCCCACTTCGCCACCTAGGGTCGGCGAGGTCACTGGCCCCCTCCAATGGTGGTTGGGCATGCTGCTAATTGAGGTAGTGGCAGTGGCAGTGACGTGCCTAGCCATGATTGTGCCTCTCTTTTCTTTATTTATTTATTTATTTAGTTTTGTTTTTTTAGTATTTTTTAGCTTTTTAAAAAGTTTTATACTATGAAAAAGTATTAAAAAATTTCATATAGGATAAATAAATAAATTTAAAAATATGACTTCAGCATTTTCCTTTAAAATAATATTTTTCCTCTAAGTTTTATGTATTATTGTAATAGAATGCAATTAAATTTGTCAAATTAAAATAATGAATGATATTAACAAATGTTGAATTAATGTTTTTGGTGTAAATTAATTATAGGCTTTTATTATTTATTTATTTATTGATGTATTTATATATAAAAATATATTTAATTTATAATATGTCGAAATTCTCTATTTTTAGAAATAACGTATCGGCGTGTTGTGTTGTGTTTTGTCGTGTGTCCATATTAATGCTACATAGCCCATGATTTCATCAAATCTCCATGAATTTCCAACAAACACAAATTCAAATAATGGTTGGAGATCTGTTTACATATGATCCTATTTTTTTGCATTTATTTTTTATGTCTAACAGCTATAAGGTGCTCCACCTTTGTTGACACACCAACGTAAAAGATGAAGCGTTCAACAAGAACCGCGAATAAATCCAAAGTACTCAAATCTTATTTTAAATATGGAGTACTGTGCTAATAATGGGGAGACGATACGCGAGCTGAAAAGCCAAGACCATAAAGAAGAGCATTGACCGTGGAGGATGGACTAAAGCCGGTACCGATGCCGGTGCTGATGATCTGGTCCGTGGAGCACGCATATTAAGTTTTTGGATTGGACATATTAACAATATTGATTAAGGATGTCAAAAATAGCCAATTTGAATCGACTTGCGAACATATTAAATATAAATAGGAAAGGAAACCTAAAACTCTAAACAGTTCCCTTCCTCCCTCTGCACCTCGACCTCCTCCCTCACCCCTCTGCCACGATCTCATCATCTTCACCAGCAGCTCCGCCTTCCCATATGAACGTGAACATCCGATAGAAGTTTCAAGCATCGTCTAGGCCCTTTCTCTCTCAAACACCTCCCCACCAACCCACCCCCCCCTTAAAAAAAAAAAAAAAAAAAAATTTGTTGAATCTATCGGATGTTTGCCTCGCACAAGGAATCTGAATTGGGGATATTTCAATTTTCTTTTTTGTTGTGAGCCTGAGACGGAGGATCTAAAGGGACATAAAGGAAGGAAGGAAAAGGAAATAAATTGTGTGAATCATGTAAGATTTGGTGAGATCACCATATCTTAGTCTGGTCTTTTTGCCTAGTACTAAGTGTAGATATATTTAATTGGAAAAGCAAATGAGAACTGAAAAGATTCGAACTCAGGACCTCTAGTTCTGATATCATATGAGATTTGGTAAAACTACTGCCAAGTTATTTTAAAAGCTTAAATTTTGAAAACAATTGATAGTTGTCTCAAAATGTGGGGAAATCATTGATAAAAAAATCGAGCTCAAAATCAAACAAACTCTTTAAGGTTTTAATGTTTCCTTTTTAAAATGATTTATTAATTGGTTGCGCACTTTCAATATAATGACTATGGACTACCCTTTAGACTAATTAGGATTGACAATTACTTATTTCTTAACACTAGATGCTTGTTTTCCCTACAACTTGGATAATGCTTACTTGCTTGCTAATTGCTATTCTAGTAATCACGCACCTGCATGGTCATCTTATACGTTAGTTGATAGGTATAAAATCAATCCAAACCACCTAATAAAAATCTTTTGTTTTAAAATGAACAAAATTAGATACTAAAATAGTATTAATTTCTTAACCTTAGATTATTTGATTGCATGAGAAGTGAAGTACATTTCCACACTTAACTTGGTTTTTAGCCAATCCTATTAGGCTAGTAATGACTCATTTTTTAGAAAATTTTCATGCTGCCAATTTGAACGCCTGATGTTGTGCAACATATAGGCTTGAGAGAACTCGCATCTAAATTATAGACCGTAAGTCTATCATTTATGCAATATCCCTAAACCTATGTTTCCCTCCTTATCGGGGGTAGGTTGCAACACAAGTGAGATACAAACTTAGGAAATTCATCATTTGTGATTGACAAACAAACACCTCTTCCTTTTTTTGGATTTTTTTAATCTAATTTAATTAAGATTTCAATTAAAAATTTTGGATTTAGGTCAAAATGACGTTTTAGTTTTATATCACATTTTAGTATTGGTAATGTCATGAGAGAGAGAGAGAGAGAGAGAGAGAGAGAGAGAGAGAGAGAGAGAGAGAGAGAGAGAGAGAGAGTATTAAAAGAAATCATGTCGGCATTTTTCATTAGTTTAATTGGATGGAGATTACAGAATGACTCAATTGCACCGATTTGACAAATTTTTGGATGTGATTGTACTTTTATAAGTTATAGGATTGCATTCATGTCAGCATTTTTCATTAGTTTAATTGGATAGAGATTACGGAAGGACTCGATTGCACCAATTTGGCAAATTTTAGGATGTGATTGTACTTTTTATAAGTTATAGGATCGCATTGCACCTTTGAGACAAGTTTGAGGATTTATAATATACTTATCCCTAATAAATAATAGCAATGATTACCTGGTAGAACATTGAAATCCCTCATTGTCATAATATTTTTTAACTTAATCTTTACAGATTATAAACTGTGAACATGATTGTCATTTCGTGTTATGGATTCTAATTATTTAGGCAGATGTAAACATACACATATAAGTGAAGTCTTTGATTTGCTATTATAGTATCTAATCACAATATGTAAAAATTTGTTTAGAGATAAATAATTTTGTAGCTTAACATAAACAACTATGACTACTTAAACAATGATTCTGATTTTTCTTTTGTCAATCATGGAGTAAGTAACAAACTTAAGCATTCTTAGTTATAAAAATATAATCATTTCCATGATATTAATGATTAATAATTCTTGATTTTGAATAGCCAGGAAATCTTTAGGCTAAAAGGTGGAATAAAGGTTCCATTTAAATTAGAATTAGATTTTAAGCACGTGCCATGTGCGTGCATGCTTGCTTTCACCGTCTTTCTTGTTATATATATAAACATTTGCAAGGCATCCAAAAAATGGGAAAAAGTACAAAACAAGTCATAAATCTATTGTATTGATATTAATTTAATTTTAAATATTTCAATTTGACCAATTGGGCAAAGGTCCCCTCATTAGATCTGGTAAGGGGCAGCCTTGCACCAAAGGCCAATGAGGGCCGATCTCGCCTATTGCCAACGAGGGCTGCCCAACCGTCGTTGGCAACCAGCAACCTCCACCAACCATGGTGTCCCTACCTTGCCCTTATTAGTAGCCAACAGCCTTTGTTGATCATTGCGGAGGTCGGTGGAGGAAAATAAAGAATGGGAAAAA
Source organism: Eucalyptus cladocalyx (assembly GCA_017140615.1). Taxonomy (NCBI): domain Eukaryota; kingdom Viridiplantae; phylum Streptophyta; class Magnoliopsida; order Myrtales; family Myrtaceae; genus Eucalyptus; species Eucalyptus cladocalyx. The sequence continues at coordinate 36,397,653 of CM029518.1, forward strand.
AAAAAAAGGAAAGAAAAGAAAAGAAAAGAAGGGGAAAAGAAGGAAAAAAAGAAAAGGAAAAGGAAAGGAGAAATTCTCTAAAAAATTCGAAAAATTAATTAAATATTATAAAAATATCCACGTCAATGCCGATCGTGCCACGTAAGATAACTAGTGTTCATGTCAATAATTTCCTATATAATTTAGTCAGATGGACTTTATTAGTACCAATGCGAAAATGTTTATGATTAAATTGATCTAATTAATATATTTAAAGCTGAATTGTTATCAATATAATCGGTTTATGGCTTTTTTTTTGTATTTCCAAAAATGTAAAGATGTAAATGCGGACAATCAAATTTAGTAACATAGTTAATTGTGATAATCTTCATAGAGTTTTTAGAAACTTCCTACGATGGCACTCATCATAATTCCACCTAAAGTCATCCCCCTAATCATAAGTCTTTTTACCAAAAACTGGTATACCTATGACAAATTTACCAAAAACTATTTTTTTGATCATGAAAAACCCCAATCCGGTACACTTACGACAAATTTACCCGACTAACCATAAAAAACCTTAAACCGGTACATTTATGATAAATTTACCCCAAACTAATTTATTTGACTGCAAAAAATCCCAAACTGGTAAATTTGTGACAAATATACCCTTCGCTAAATTGGATTAATACCTCAAAAAAATCACAAAAATTATAAACTGTAATAAACGGAGCGTAAAATCCTAAATTGGTATACCAGTCCAATCAGTAATCGTCACATGTCATTTAACTTAATAATTCAACAGTAAAACTAACATAGGGTAAATTTGTCACAAGTGTACCAGTTTGGGGTAAATTTGTTAGGTTTTTGGTGGTCAAAAAAATAATTTAGAATAAATTTGTCACATGTGTACCGGGTTGGAGTTTTTCAGGGTATTAACCCAATAAAAAATGAAGAACGCATATGATAATCATTTTATTTATGTTCCAAAAACAGATTTGGAATATAAATCTATTCGGTAACACAATTATATTTTTCTTTATCTGGAACAAATTTTTTGTCCAAATTAAAATTTGGAACAGAAATAAGAAGTAAAAATTTTATATTTCTTTATTTTTTGAATAAAAATGAGAGATAAAAACTCTTTTTATCACTCATCCTCTTTGCTAGCCAATTGCCAACCCACTAGTGGCCACCATCTCCTGTCACTGCTTGGGACAGAGAGATTTTGTCTTTATCAAACTAATTTTTATTTCCAAAACAAAAATTTTGTATCCTTATAAAATGAATTTCTATCTCGGAAAAAAAATTGTGTTATTATTAAACGCGTATTTTTCTCCAAAAACTCATTTAGAAGTAGAAATAGAAAAATCTATTTCTACTTCAAAAATTAATTTCTAGGCAAAATAGTTATATTCGTGCAAAAAAAAAAAAAAAAATAGCAACAGATATGCACCCATTTTCATTACTCCCCACAATACATTAATACAATAATTCATCATGAATAGTTCTACTATATGTATTTTGTCAGAGGTTTGCGGATATTAAAGAAATTATGTGGTCCAAAATTTAGAAAATGAAAGGCCATTTCTGGTAGACATAGAACCAATGCACAATGTGACAAATAAAATTGGAAATGGATTGTCATGGGTAAGGTGCATTTGTTTTGCGGAAAACCTTTTCCGAGAAAAAACATCTCATTTTCTAGCTTTTGATTCGCTTAGGAAAAAGTTAACGTAAAATGTTTTCTATGAAAGCTTAAATTTCGGAAAACAATTTCCCCTTTAAAAGAACTTGAAAGCATTTTCCAAAATGTTTTATTAGTCCTAGGGTACTTGGTTGAAAAAAGTTTATTCTTATAAAATAATTTTTCCAAAAAAAATCAATTTTTATTATTTTTAAAAATTTTGAATCTTTATTATTATTTCTTCTTTTCTATTTCCTTTCTCCTTCTTCCCCCTTCTTCTTCCATTGTCGACAACTACTGGCAGCCCAATGAGCAGCCAAGATAAGAACGGATGAGCTCGATGCTCAGCCAATCCAAGTGAGCTCGAGATTGACAACTTGAGCTTCGTCAAGGCCGATGAGCTCGAGCTTCATCGAGGTTGGCGAGCTCCTAGCTTGATCGATTTTGAGGAGCTCGTACTCGCTAAGGTTGGTAAGCTTGCAGCTCGCCCGATCTCGGCAAGGCAAAGCTTACCTATAACCATCACTAGTCAGTAGCGAAGAGGAGGGGAGAAAAATAAAAATAAAAATAAAAATAAAAAAGAGAAAAGAAAATTATAAAAAATAAAAATTGATTTTTTAAAAAGAAAATGAAAATAAAAAGGAGAAAAATAAAATAAATTAAAAATTAGAATTTTTAAAAAATATTTGAACTTTTTGATCATATATTACTATATCAAGAAAAACTAACTGTATTATTAAAAAAATATTTTATGGGAAAGTATTTTCCTATATCATTGACTTTTGTGTGAAGCAAATGCACCAAGTCATATATATTTTTCCAAGTGAGCGATTAACATATATATTTTTCCAAGTGAGCGATTAATATGGATCTAGAGAGAGAAGTATAGTCCTGAGCAGGACTTTAAAAGGCTCTTGCCAGCCTGAGGGCAGACCCAAGGGGAGAACCCGCTTGGGTGGTGGGAAAGGCTGACTCTCAGGAAAGACTGAGTAAAGCCAGTAACAAGGCTTGAAAAATATACTATTACCACTGGTGCGCCGCGCACACATCCCTAATATGGATCTAGAGAGAGAGAGTGTGTAGGAAATGGGCAATTGGATGCAAACACGTTTTTCAACGTCGAAGTGGACGCAACTTGTGAGCGTGATGGGGGGAACCATTCCATTTATTGTGCCCATCTTCCTCCTTCGGCCAAACCCAAAATCACCACTTTTTCTACGGCAGTTTCCGCCCCTTTTTTCAACTTACCAGTTGACGTAGAACGAATCTCTGTCCATCTTATTGTCATCCATGCTTACACTAGTGGATGACACCACATAATGCATGTTTGACAGCTGTATGTATCGCTTATACATGAATGCTAAAGGATCATGGACCTTCGGCTTCTCTAGTGAAATTTAAGGTCTGTTTGTTTGAAGAAAAATCGTTTTTTGGACATTGTTTTCTGACATTTCAGTGTTTGGACGACGGAAAACTGATATACTTACGGAAAACGTTTTCCATGCATGAATACAACAAGGTTGGAACAAGGGAAAATGACTTCTCCTTTTGACGAGGAGGAAATTGATTTTTCTAAACCATTAAACAAATGAAAACTAACAATTTTCCCTTAAAAACGACTTTCATGGAAAATATTTTCAATTATCATAAAGTTTTTAGGAAAACAAGCGTACCCTAAAAGTAAATCAAGTGTTGTTTGGCTGCCAGTGGAAAAGTCAGTGTCATCAAGGGGTAGGCGATGTAATGGCGAGAGATTAGTGTTCCCGATGGTCAAACGATGCAGGCTTTGATCCTTCACACTCACTTGGCCCCCTGAAAGAAACCGAAGGTGAAGAAGGAGCGATGAAGAAAGTAGCGAAGGTTTTCTGTATTTCCTCAATAATAATGTAATCTGTACAGATCCTATGTAAATAGAGCTAGAGATGTACAATTAATGGAAATAAAGAATCCTATAAATCAATCTAGATGTGTATCTAATCTCTAATTGATATGTACACAATCGATCAAATTACAATCTCCAAAGAGAATATTGCATATCTTCTAACACTCCCCCTCAAGCTGGTGGCTTGTAGACATCCAAGACGCCTAGCTTGCTTAGTAGATATGCATGTTGTCTATGACATAGGGGTTTGGTGAAGATGTCTCGCTGGCCGCTCCGCACGTGCCAATTCCTTCGTCTCAATTACCCCTTCTTGAATCTTGTCTCGTGTGAAGTGACAGTCTACTTCTATGTGCTTAGTCCTCTCGTGCACTATAGGGTTTGCTGCCAATTTGAGAGCGCATCATTATCACGAGAATAATCTTGTCGCTCCTTGTACTTGTATTCCGAGGTCCTTTAGCAATCCTCGTATCCACACCACTTGACAAGTAGTTTTGGCCATAGATCGATACTCGCCTTCAGCCGAAGACAAGGATACGTAGGTTGTTTCTTGGTCTTCCATGAGAGGAGCGAATCCCCTAATTTGATGCAAGATCCAAAGGATCGATCTTCAACTAGTAGGGCATGTAGCATAATCAGCATCACAAGTATGCTCTCATCTTCATGTCACATTGTTTGGATAGAAGAATTCCAAGTCTGGACACCTTTTCAAGTACTTCACAACCTTCAATGCAGCTTCCAAATGAGATCGCTTTGGACTGTGCATGAACTGACTAAGGGTCTGTACTGCATAAGAGATATCAGGTCTAGTCATGGTCAGGTATATGAGCTTCCCGACAAGTCTTTGATAACCTGATGGATCTTTGAGTATGGGATCATCATTCTGCGATGCATCCCTATCATATTCTGCAGTAGTCAACTTAGTGTTCTGCTCAATAGGTATTACAGCTGGTCTGCAACCTGATAGGCCTGCCTCCGATATAATTTCTAAGACAAACTTTCGTTGACTAAGAGAGATTCCTTGATCAGATCGAGCAATTTCAATTCCAAGAAAATATTTAGGTGCTCCTAAGTCTTTAATGTGAAAGGTAGCATGTAAATAATCCTTGAAATTGTCTATGGCAGCCTTATCATTTCCCATAAGAAGTATGTCATCGACATATATCATTAAATAAATGGATGACATACCTTTAGTTCGTGTGAATAAAGCATAGTCATGTTTAGATCGCTTGAAGCCCGCTTTGTTATCAAAGCATTTGCAAATTTGGAATACCATTGTCGGATGCTTGCTTCAATCCGTAGAGGGATTTGCGGAGACGACATACTCTATTCTCCCCCTGTCTCCGTAAGCCTTGAGGAATGTCCATATAAATTTCCTCATCAAGATCCCCGTGCAAGAAAGCATTATGTACATCCATTTGATGTAGATTCCAATTATTAATAGCAGCAAATGAGACAAAAAAGAACGAACCGTGACATCAGTAGCAACCGGAGAAAAAGTCTCGTGGTAGTCAAAGCCTTCCTTTTGTGTGAATCCTTTGGCGACCAACCGTGCCTTGTATCTTTCAACGGAACCATCAGCACGATATTTGATCTTGTAGACCCATTTGCAGCCAATTGGCTTGCGACCAGAGGGTAATGAAGTAAGATCCCATGTTTTATTCTCAATCAAGGCTTGAAGTTCCGCTTTCATGGCCTCGTTGCCATTTTGGTTTAATGGATGCCTCATCATAACTAGATGGCTCTGTTCTTCCGATAGGCGACTAATGCAACATCTATGTTCCTGTGATAATCTATGAAAGGAAACATATGATGAGACTGGATATTGAGTACCTGGAGAATGAGTTGCACAGATATAGTCTTTAGTCCGGTAGGAGGTCGTGTGGTGCGACCGTAACGCCTTGGAGGAGTCATGTCCGTATTTGTCACACCGGTAGGTTCCGACTCTATATGCTGATTTTCTTCAGCATCATGGGAATCTTTGAGTCGTGATTCTAAATTTTCTTCCGAGTGATCGGTGCTCTCAACGGGCGTTGGTGTTGATATTGGAAGAATTGAATCAAGTGGAAGGAATGTACCTTGATTCTTCCATGGGTATATAGGTATGGCCTTGAGGCACTTTGTTTCATCGATAAAATGCTATGGGAAGGGACTGTCATTCCCGTGTTTGCATCGAAGTTGTCTCGCTCGAAAAGGGAAAAACATCTTCACGAAAGATGACGTCACGACTTACCAGAAATTCCTTCGTGGAAATGTCAAGAACCCGATATCCCTTTTTCAATTTGGGATATCCCATGAAGATGCATTTCCTAGCACGTGGACTGAATTTATCTCTTGGCCCCACCGTTGCAACAAAACAAAGACATCCGAAGACCTTGAGATGTTGGAGTTCGGTTTCTTCCGAAATAGTAATTCGAAAGGAGTTTTCCCTTTAAGAATCTGAGTTGGCATTCGGTTGATTAGGTAAGTGGCTGTGACCACACAATCTCCCCAATAACCGTCCGGAACCGATGCTTGAAACTTTAAGGCTCGTGCGACTTCTAATAGATGACGATGTTTCCGTTCCACCACGCCATTTTGTTGTGGTGAATAGACACAGGAGCTTTCGTGTTGTATGCCATGTGTAGTAAACAGCGAGGAGCAATCATGGCTGAAGAATTCTCTCCCATTATCGGAACGGATCCGTTGTATGGATTTGCCAAACTGATTCTTTGAGAGTGAGATAAAGCTCTTCAAATGAGAATATGTCTGATTTTTAGATTGCATCAAGAAGGTCCAAGTAGCACGAGAGTAATCATCGACTATAGTGAGAAAATATCGAGACCCGTCATGATTCAATGTGTGGTATGGTCCCCATATATCCACATGAATTAATGAAAAAATCTCACTAGTTCGAGTATTACTAGACGGAAAAGGTGAACGGGATTGTTTAGCAAGAGGACATATATGACAATGTGAATAGGGAAAAGAAGCACGTGGCCCAATCTCAAATGCATAATGGAATTTCTATCATTGGTAGTCGGGTTACACAATGATGACTTATTCAAATAATTGCAGGGAAAATTACTTGAAAAACTATTCCAGAAAAATAGACCTTCGAGAGACTACCCAAGCCCATCGTTTCCCAAATCGAAAGGTCCGAAAGAAACATGCGTCAAAGCATTGAAAAGGACTCCGGCATGAATTTTCTTGACATGCTTTGGACACGTAAATCAAGTTAAATTGGAATTCTGGGACATAAAGAACATTCCTAAGAGTAATTTGTGAGCTGAGATTGACTGTCCCTGTTTCATGAACATGAGTAATATTCCCATTGGGCAATTGCACAGAAATAGGGAAATTCAATCTGTCATTTGTACTTGAGAAAAATCCCCTGTCACATATAATATGGTCGCTTGCCCCTGAATCAATTATCCATGTCTTTCTGGATATTGAATTAATCAAGCAATGAATAATACCTGAAAAACTTGCTCCTCTGTTGGTTGTGTCCATTTTTTGAATTGCCTCCATCAACTGATTGTACTGACTATATGAGATGGGCTGGTCAAATTTTTTTCCAGTCGGCCTAGTAACTTGGTAAGCTGATGAAATCCTTTTTTCTTTTTCTCCAGGCTTTCCGTGCAACTTCCAGCAATTATCAATTGAGTGATTAGTACGTTTGCGTAATCACGTAATAACTTATTCTTGCCTTTAAAATTCCTTCCGAAATTTCTTGATGACGTGGCAAGCATCCGACCGTCCATTCCTTTGATTAGCGAAGATCCGGCCGTCCGATCCTTTTGTCGCGAGCGGCTGTCCACCGTTAGATCCGATCGAACGATCAAAAGCTTGCAAGCCGTCGGATCCTCGGGACAGATCCTGACCGTCCATCCGGTCTGGTTTAAATACCCTGGATTCTTCGGTGAACCCTAGTTTCGCCGCTCTCTCTCTCTCGCGATCTAGGTTTAGGGTTACGGAGGCCGCGTCTCTCCGATCACCGAGCGCCGCGAGCGCGATGCTTTCGCCGCTCCTGGTGTGATCCGGCGACGTCGCGTGTCGCTGACTCTCTTCCTGCACGGCCAATTGAAAAATCCGCCCAATCGGCGGCATGGGATCCATGGCGAGGATTTGCGAGCGAAATCCGAGGTATGTCTCGTTCAAAATGAGGAGAAAGCGTGTAGCTTTCTCCCTATCTTTGATAGATCTGTATTGTTTGAGGGTGGACTCCGGTCCCACGAGCTTCTCCTCGGCAGCCTCGAGATTGTTCCACAGAGACGAAAGTTTGTTGAAAACGGTTGTGACCGTCATATTACCCTGTTTCAATTCGCTGAGATCTTGCATGAGATTGAAAATTTTTGCTTGGTCTAACTTCCCGTACATTTCCCGTATGTTTTCCCACATTTCTTTTGCGTCTTCTCGTTGGTGGGAGTCCGGCCGCGACCTCGGAGGAGACGCAATTGCCGATCCAGTTCGGATCGGGCGGTTGTTCTTCCTCCGAGTCGGGCCGACGTTCATCTATGGGGACTTGAATGGTTCCATCGAGGAAACCCTCTTTATCTTTGGTTGCTAGGGCGCGCCGGAATTCCGCGACCATCTTGTGTAATTTTCTCGGCCCGGTCAATTGCTGGCTAATGAGCCGCAATTCGGGTTCGTCGGCATTAGAGACGAACAATGGATCGCCGGGTTCGGGGTCGTCCGACGAGCGCCGCCGCCGGAAACGGTAGAAAGCCGGTGCGAGGTTGGGTAGGTATTTCCTTGACCCGGTTCGTTCGCCCCAATTGGATACCCCGCATGATAAAAACCCGGGTAGGGATTTGTTCCCATACCCGGCTCTCCCGACCCGCTCAACTGCTTCGATCCGATGGCTGAGTTTGCCCCGTTTGTGTTTGGTGGACCTCCATCGGTTTGGACGTAGCTCTGGTGACCCACATATGCAGATGATGATGGATTCGGGCTTGCCCCGTAATAGAGTGGATATGGAATCCACTGGTATGGTTGACCCGCCAAGGGTTGCCCCGCATTGAACTGAGTCTGTGTGGGTCGCCACTGAGGGGGTTGAGGTTGAATCGCGCGACTTGTGATCGTAAGTGTTGCGGGTTGAAGATCGCCTGCGGATCATGGGGAATTACTTCTTCGTCGGTGGGTTTCCGGGACGAGATGCTTTGGATTGCGGGGAGGTCATGGTGAGTAAAAAAACTTCGGATATTAATTCTAATGCCAAACAAGTCCCCCTTTTTTGTAGGTTGAAGAACTGTTTTGACAGAAGAAGAGAGCGGAAGCAAATCAGAAGCCTAATGCTCTGATACCATGAAAGAAACCGAAGGTGAAGAAGGAGCGATGAAGAAAGTAGCGAAGGTTTTCTGTATTTCCTCAATAATGATGTAATCTGTACAGATCCTATGTAAATAGAGCTAGAGATGTACAATTAATGGAAATAAAGAATCCTATAAATCAATCTAGATGTGTATCTAATCTCTAATTGATATGTACACAATCAGATCAAATTACAATCTCCAAAGAGAATATTGCATATCTTCTAACACCCCCCGATCTCTCCTGCTTCGGGACGGGGCGACCCGCGTGTCTTGGAAGAGTTCGCCACCTCGCGAACCTGTATACTGCGTCGTGGGATACGTTTCCCCGGGAAAAAAAATGAACTTAAGAAAAGGAACTTGGCCGCTGCTCTCTAATGTTCATCCTTTATCAAATGCTGGAAAATGTTCACAAAGACTAGTCTTCCGTGGGCTTTTGGTTGAACGAGGCCCATCATGCGTGGGCCTGTTGTCGGGTCAGGAATTGGGCCGAGAGCACAATTGTTGATTCATATGGACCGAACGCCCAATGAGATCCACCGGGTCGGGTCAAAAGGGAAAAAGTGCGCACTTGCATGAAAGAGGGAAATTCACATAACAATAGACTTAGTGCCAAATTTTTTATTGTAACATATTTTTTCTTTACTGATATTCAAAGTACTAAAATTATGAAGGTCTTCCCACGATATAGATATTTGCAACCATAAGAAAAAGTGATAATTCTGAAAAGCTTTTACTTAATTACTATGTTTTAATTTATCGATTACGTGATATAAAGTTTTAATTGTGCAATATACAGGTTCTTCATTCAATAGTTAAATAGACTCATTGTGTATCAGATTATTAAATTTGCAAATATAAATTTGTTTGGATTATTTTCAAATTTACTGGTCCATGTTGTACAAATTTATTTTTCTTTGATTTCTTAATTCTTAAGTCCTAGGGGGAAATAGATTTTTTTTTTGGCACTTTCTCGTGTATATCAGCTTCTTAGTGTACTCCTACAAATCGCCGCTAATGACAGAAGGCACTACATGTTAAATTAATGTGAAATTTGACTAAACCTTCATGCCACTTATTCGTGTTCATGTTCGTGTTCATGAGTTGTGCATGTCATGCCAATTTAAGGCTATCAGATTAACTAAATCTATCCGAACACGATCCATTTAATTGTGTCAAAAAATTCGACCCAAGCACAACTTATATATGTAATATTTATCAAAACATGATTGTATGATTGGGTAAATAGGTCAAATCAGGTTGAATAAGATTATTGAAGTAAAAGTTAACTTTTATAACTCTTTATAAAAAAATTGACATGCTTAATGGGTAAATATTATTTTCAAGGCAATCAAATAATTGTTTAGACAAAAATCAACACAATTACGAAATTGTTTTCTTACTTGATCCATTGAGGACTCTGATGTTCATTCTAAACAACCTAGAAGAAATTTATGAGTGATGTCTCTAATTACATAGCCAATTTAATTCAAGTTAGTATAGTCTTCCCTTATATTGTAGATAAACTTACGTTAATGAGAAAGGATTTTGGTTTTCGATGAAATTAATTATACGAGAAATCTTCATCTATTTCCTCTTAGGGTCTCAAAGATATTACTTCCTCTCAGGGTCTCAAGGATATTACGGAACCGAAAATCTTCTGAAACCTGACATAACTATTCCCACCATCATGACGAAAATCTGAGTTAGTCCTCAAAATTGTGTATGATAACGCTCGCAGCAATGAATGCTCACCCCCAAACCCCACAATAACTTCGTCAAAGATCTACTCCACTAGAGATTCTCCCATCATCCTCCTATATTATCTGTATCCTTTGCTTGCTTCATCATCATCATCTTTCTCTGATACATCTCTCTTACTGCGCATCTCTCCAAAAAGTACAGCTGCTGAAGCTACAGAGCTTTCCCTCCTATTTTTTACTATTTTTTTCTTTGGGGAGAGAGGGAGGGGAGGAGGGAGTCTTGCTTTTTCTGCTCCTGTTTTTGTTTTGTTTTTTTCTTGCCTTTGATGGGTTCGGGGGTTAGATTCAGAGGAGAAAGCACGAGACATGCCCTCACCAATCTCATCAGCATTGGGCTTGCTGTCGAAAATGGCTAAAAAGGCGAAGGACTTTCTTTTTCATCTCTGCGGAGGGGTTAAAGACAGCGAGAGATAGGGAGGGAGGGGAGGGGATGCTGGGTGATGCTGAGAGGACGAGGCATGAACAGGAGTTGGAACAGAGAGAATCCAGATATTTTGACTGCAATGATGCAGGAGGAGAGAGAGAGAGAGAGAGAGAGGGATGATACAACAAACCACGGAGAGAGTGACATGTGTCCAACGGATCCACATGCTAGGTTATTCAAAATTTCTAAGCGACCCTCTCTCTTCCCGTTAAGCTCCGTCCCACTCTCGACAAAGCTCATTCTCTCTCTCGCCATTTTCTTCTGTTTCCTTTTGCCTTTTGAGATCATGGACGACGCTTGTGCTGTGGATTGCAGCGTTACCGACCAGCCATGGACGACCTGCTCACAAGCACGCCGACGCTCATCCATGGCCGTCGTCGGCGTCGTTCGGTTATGCTATCGATCCCTGGGCATCGTTTTTTCCCATCCACCATGGACGACACTCATCCATGGCCGCTTTGGCCATGAAGCTCGACCTCAAACCCGGAGCTTGGGGTAGCCTTGGCCGCTCGAGTATCGAGCTCGGCCTCAAGCCATCTCACCGCAAACGAAGTTCGACGCAGTCTCCACGCTCCTCAACCACTTGACCTCCCGCCGGATCACCCCTCATCGTCGCATCCGGCGGCGTGCCGTCCCTGCTCGACCCGAAGCGGCCGTTTGCCGACTCGAGCTCGAGCCATGGCAGACGCAAGAGGAAAGAAAAGAGAAGTAGAGAGAGAGAGTCACGGGCAAGGACAGAGGGGAGAGGAGAGAGGTAACGGAGCGTTAACGGAGAAAGTGGGGGCAGAAATTTTGAAGGTTCAACAGGTAGGCCCGGATTTACCACGTGTCGATCCGTATATCATTTCTTGTATCATCCTAAGTGATGTATTACATACACCTAACATTTTCTTGCCCGTCCAAAGCCTGTGACACAAATGAGTGCATACTGTAACCGCACAGTAATCTCTCTCTCTCTCTCTCTCTCTCTCTCTCCAGTCTCTTTGAGAGGGTGTTTAGTAAACGGGTCCAGTTCATCCAACCCCGATGGAGAAGCCTGCTTTTGGACTTTTTGACACTCCTTTTCTTCCTTTTTAAGGGGCTACCTGAGATTTGAGTGTTTGTATAATTCAAAGAAAACCCATTTGTGCTTTTGGCTCGTTTCTTGTGGGCAGGAGGAAAAAGAGTCATCCTTAATGGCAAAGAGGCTCTCAATCTTTTGTTTCTTGGGTTTGGGTTTTCAGGAAATCCTACTTCTCTCTCCATGCAAAGATTGCATTTTTAAAAGGAAAACAACCCCACTTTTTGTATGTTTCTTTTTCATCTCGCGGTGTTTGGGAAGTGCTGGGGGTATGAAATTGGGAAGTGGTGGGGGTGTGAAATTCTCTTCTCAGGTACAATCTATGATCTCTTTTTTACCACTGTTCTGTTAATAAAGGAAAAAAAAAGGTTGCACTGCCTGTGGTCTCAGATTGTGCTTCTTCTTTTTTTCCCCTATGGAGAAAGGAAGGGGAGGCCAATAATTTCACGGGAAGTAGTGAGAATTTTGCATTGCTGTGACTGTTTTAGATTGTGAGAGTGTGTTTAGTAAATGGGTCAGTTCGTTCAACCCCGGTGCAGAAGCCTGCTTTTGGACTTTTTGACACTCCTTTTCTTCCTTTTTAAGGGGCTATCTGAGATTGAGTGTTTGTATAATTCAATGAAAACTCATTTGTGCTTTTGGTTTGTATTCTTGTGGGCAGGAAGGAAAAAGAGTCGTCCTTAATGGCATAGAGGAATCTTCTGTTTCTTGGGGTTTGGGTTTTTCGGGAAATCCTACTTCTCTCTCCATGCAAAGATTGCATTTTTAAAAGGATAAACGACCGCACTTTTTGTCTGTTTCTTTTTCATCTCGCGGTGTATGGGAATTGGCGGGGGTATGAAATTGGGAAGTGGTGGGGGTGTGAAATTCTCTGCTCAGGTACAATCTATGATCTCTTTTTTACCACTTTTCTGTTAATAAAGGAAAAAAAAAAGGTTGCACTGCCTGTGGTCTCAGATTGTGCTTCTTCTTTTTTTCCCCTATGGAGAAAGGAAGGGGAGGCCAATAATTTCACGGGAAGTAGTGAGAATTTTGCATTGCTGTGACTGTTTTAGATTCCATGAAGGAAGCACCCATATAATGTCGATCAGTAATATACAAACAACTTTTTGGTGGGAGATACTGGTACAAGTTGAGTATCGGGAATTATCTGCGGAAATTTAATGAGATCTTTACACATGTTGGCGTTCTCTTATGATTAAGTCTTAGGGGGCCATGCATCCTCAACTCCAGTCTCTGCTCTTTGGCCATGGATATATAGCTCCTCCGCGAGCCAATTGGAGGTTTGTCACGGTGAATCTTAATATAGTAGTTTTGACTATACCTGATTGCTTAAAATATGTCAGTTTGACTCGATAGTGTGTTGTTCTTCACTTCTTGGCACTAATGATTGCTCCAAATTCTGGCGAGGGCTGGCCTCGCCTTGGTGAGGGGTGAGCTTGAGTCTTGCCACTGAAGGCCATGAGCTCGTTGGACTTGGTGAGACTTGAGACTCACTGTTAGGGGCTGCAAGCTCGCTGGCCTCAAGAGCATTGCTGTAGGATGCCGCGAGCTCGCCCAAACTAGCGAGGTTCGTTCCTAGAGGCCATGAGCTTGCTCGATGGCCAGCCCATATGGTGACGGGCTGAGAAGAAGAAAAAATAAAAAAGAAAAGAAAATATAAAGAAAAAATAAAAATAAAAATTCAAAAATCGAATTTTTTAAGATATATCTTTTGAAAAACAAGTGTTTTGTTAACCATCATATTTGAAAAGTTTTCCAATTCTTTAAAAGGAAAATCATTTTTCTAAATTTGAATTTTGATAGAAAAACTTTTTTCGTTAATTCATTCTTTTTAAGCAAACTAGTTTCGTTAGCTAATAGGTACATGCGCTATTGATGCGTCAATCAAAAAGTACATGACACGCTATTGATGGGTCGGACGCACTATTGAGGCATCAAAAGTAGATGATGAGATTTATCTGCTGGAGGCCATGAGCTTGCCTAATGGCGAGGCTTGATGTTTACCGTCCTTGGGCGAGCTAGCCAGCCTTCACCTATGAAGACGGACACGCGACACGCGACACGACACGACACGACACGCGACACGTCATTTCTTAAAAAGACATAATTCCGACACGTTACACGTTATATATTAAATAAATATTTTAATTTTTAATAATTTGATTCAAGTTCACAAATAAATAAATAAAAACTTATAATAAATTTACACTAATAATATTAATAAATCTATTCATAAAAAAATTTAAAAAATATATTCATAATTAAAACGTGTGCATACTTAAAAATATATTTTTTATTCTAACAAAAATCATTTCCCTCGAATCCTCTCTCCTCGTTTCTCTCTCCCCTCTCCCCCTCTTTTCCCACGCCAACCCCCCCCCCCCAAAAATCCTCCCCTCGATTTCTGCAGATTTCCCCCACTCTCTCTCTCCCCCTGCCCTTCCCCCTACGCCCACTTGCTCCCTGCACCCCCCATCAATCGCTCCCTGCCCCCTCGATCTCTTCCCCTTCTCTCTCTCTCTCTTTCTCTCTCTCTCTCTCTCCCTCCCTCCCCCCTACGCCACCACCTGCTCCCTGCGCCCCCATCAATCGCCCCCATCCCCTCGGTTTCTTCCCCTTCTCTCCTCTCTCCCCTCCCCCGCATACCACCACCTGCTCCCTGCGAGAGGCTGCGCTCCCCATCAATCCTCCTCCATCCCCGTTCTTCCCATGCTTTCTCTCCCCCCACCCTCCCCTCCCCCACGCCACCACCTTCTCCCCGCCCCCTCAGTTTCTTCCTCACGATCTTCTCAAACTCTTTCGGTCGCCTCATCGCCGTCGCCTCCAGCCTTCCTCCTCTGCAACAGCTGCAGCCTCGCCCCCGGCCCTCCATCGCAGCGTCACTTCAGTTTATGCTCTTCCTCTCACCGTCGCGGCCTCACCTCCACTTCCTCGGCCTCTTACTCGACCTCATCTCTCTACCCACCCATCGTCTTCTTCAACAATCTCTCGGACACGCGTGTCGAAGCGTGTCGAGAAAAGTTGACCGCGTGTCCGAACGTGTCCGAGCGTGTCGGACACGTCGACACGTGTCGGACACGACTTCACCACGGCCGGCAATGGGCTGAGAAGGAAAGATGGAAAAAAAAGAGGAAAAATTAAAATAAAATTGATTTAAAAAAAATAAAAAAAAATTTGATTTTTTAAAAAATAAGAAAATTAAAATTGGAATTTTTAAAAATATATCTTTATAAAAACAATCATTTAGTTAATCAATATATTTGGAAAACATTTTCTGATACTTTGAAAAGGAAAATTATTTTCTTAAATTTAAGTTTGTAAGAAAATATTTTCCGTTGGCTAGGAAAATATTATTTATTATTTTTTTAAACAAGTTTAAAGTCAAAAAATGAAAAAAAAAAATTTTTTTATAAAATATTTTTCACGAAATAAATATGCCGTATATTGTATTCTCCAGGCGAAGACCTGAGGTGGGTGTAGTCAAGATATTGACGCGTCAACAGTACACGGCGAGATTTTGTCCGCTCTCGCTTTCGACATCAATGGCCTAGGTCATTCATTCCCCTCTGTGTCTGTCTGTCTCTCTCTCTAATAGGCGTCGAGCCCAGCGATTCCAGCGACGAAGTCTAGAGTTCCGGCGAGGATGGCATTGCTCTCAGCTCTCGCGACAGAGATCGTGATCCCGCTTTGCGCCGTCGTCGGGATCGCGTACTCCTACTCCCTGGCGCGGTGGTTCCTCGAGTCGCGCAATAGCGACGAACTCGACCATGAAGAGCAGGGCCTAACCGAGGTTAAGAAGCGGTGTGCTCAGACAAAGCAGGAGCTCTCGAAAGGTGACTTTATAAAGATCTTATAGATTCACAACTTGTCTGCTTTATAAAAGTGTTCATTAACAGATTTTTTTTGGGGTCAATCTCGCATCTGCCTGAGCAATAGTGACAAATTCGAGTCTTGTAATCTGATGATAGCTCAGCGAAGTCATGAGCTTCTGCTGCTTGTGGCGGACTCATTTTTGGGGTTTGTAACAGCCGCTAGGTAGGGCTTTGAGCGACGTATCTGAGTACAGTAGCATAAAATTTACTCATGCAGAACTCTTCTCACTAAGATGGCTCTTGGGCGGAGTGTCGACTGGGGGTAGCCCTCGTCCTTTTGGCTTTGATAGCATTTTCATTTTATAATTTACAGTTTCCTTCATATAGTTTAATAGCATTACATAATCTATCCTTAAGGAAAACATTTTTGGAAGTAAAATCCAAACACCAGGAAATTACTTCCCTCCCGTTTTCATGCTCTCCACCAAACAAGGGAAAATCAATCACTTTCCTATGAGTAAATTAAACCAACGCATTCTAAGTCTAACAAGCCCAATCTTTCATATCCTCCTTATGAGTACATACATAGAATTTTTCTTTGTACATTTGATTTATTTCCAATTATCTATGTGATAGATTAAAACTTTGTTTGTTTTGCGGAAAAAATTTTATCCAAAAAAATTTTGTCTCATATTCTAGCGTTTGGATCGCTTAGGAAATGAATAAATAGAAAATCTTTTCATAATCAACAAAAAAGCTATGCTTAATTTTAGGAATATGATTCACTTTTAAAAGTCAGAAATCATTTTCTAAAATATGACTAGATATCAATATTTGAACTAGAGATCTCAACCCTTGGGTACAGGGACCCAGATGCCTGTGCTTGAGTTCTTAGCAACCTTGGTCCCTTGAGGCTAAGCCCAAGACCTTGATGCTCATGCCCGAGTCCTTGAGACTTTGATTGCGGAGCTCAGCCTCATGGCTAGATCGAGGACCTCGATAGTTGAGCTAAAGTAGTGAAGGCTAGGCCTGAGGCCTAAGCACCTAAGGCTAGATTCCATAAGAGAAAAAAATATTGGTTTATGCTTTATAGAATTTATCTATTTATGAAAATTTGATTAATAAAATTTATTTTGGAAAGTGGGTGAAAGTCATAAGATTTGTCAAAAAAAGTGCAATTGAGTCCTAAAACTTGTCACAAAAGTGTAATCGAGTATTACAACTTTCAAAAAGTGCAATTAAGTCATAAAACTTGTTAGAAATATGCAATTGAGTTCTAAAACTTTCAAAAAGTTGCAATTAAGTCTAAAACTTATTACAAATATGCAATTGTATCCTAAAGTTTTGAAAAAAATTCAAATAGCTAAAGGATTTGATTGGATCAATTTGAAAAATTTTAAGATATTTTTACACTTTTGAAAAGGTTTAGAATTCAATTGCATTTTCGTGACAAGTTTTAGAATTAATTGCATTTTTTAAACGTTTTAAGACTTGATTGCACTTTTGTGACAAATTTTAGAACTTTCAATGCATTTATCCCAATTGATAATATAGCATGCGCAACTCTTATATCACACAAATAGTGCATATCTTTTTATAAAAATAAAAGCAATTTTTTTTAATAAAAGAGAATAATTTCCAATTTATATTCAAATTCCAGCCAAACACTGAGAAATTTTGTCATTTTCCAGAAAAAATCTTATTTAAAAATAGTTTTTAGAAAGGTCGAATTATTAGTGAAACAAACGGGGCCTAGGTAAATTTCTTTCTTCCATTTGTTTTCTGTTTGTTATAGGAAGCTTGTTATATGCAACTATTGACACAACGTAAAGTTAATTAAAATTAGGATAGTAATTTTTTTCTGAAGTCATTGGCTTTATTAGAAGCATATTGTACTAAAAAGGTGAATTGCTGAGGATTACAACCTTCAATTTTTAATGTATATCTTCACTTCATCAAATGTTTTGAAAGGATTTATCATTTTACGTTGTTTTTTGGTGTAGAATATTTCTCATTTTCATGAGATTGTCATTCTTGATTTGTCATATTTGTGACGAAACACTTATTCTATAATATTAGTTAAGAATACATATGTAGTGAACCTATTTCTCTAAAGTTCTCTGTGTTAAATTCTTGCTTCTAACTAAAGTCCATATATGTGACAATGTTTCATACCTATCACTTTAATTTGAATAATCTTTCAAACGAGAGCATTATCAGTTCTATAGTAATTCACCGTTTTCTTCTAGTTCTACTATATAGGTTCAGTTCTAACTTTAGTTCTGACGTTTTCCATACTCTCGGTTTAACATTTTGTTATAACCTGCTGTTTATTGTAGGTCATAAGATGTCTAGTTTCTTCTTTGTTTGTAATGCTTTAATTTTAAAGTAATGTTTAGATGTGTTTACAACAATATTCTGGGTCTGGAACGTCGTAGTTAATTTTCAGTTCTTTGTATTTCGTTAAGTAGTTTGCAGAACTGGGTACGTTCTTGCATCCCATTTCCCTTATTGTCGTACACATTATGTTCTTGTCACTCTTCCGCTGGTGGGTTTTGGCACTTACACTGTTCAGCTTGCCAAATGTGAATTGTAATAGACACCATATCATCTTTTAAGTTACTCTTTTGGAGGCGCTGTTGGTTGGGCTTTCTTATTTCTTGGCACTAGGTTGAACAAAACTGGGCAACAGAACGAAGTAACTGGATTTAACTATATTATGCCTTCTTTCGTCACACATAAGTAGAATATCAAGAATCAGATTTTTGCTTTATTTGCTTCGTAGAGACTCAGAGAGCCTAACTTATCGTCTGTGATTGAACAGGTGTGAAAGTTTTTCTGTTCACGGAGTGCCGGTATGGTGGGGTATTCATGGTTGCTTTTGCGATTCTAATCTTCCTCTGCCTTGGCTCTGTTGAGGGCTTCAGCACCCAAAGCCAGCCTTGCAGGCTTGATCCTTCAAACATGTGCAAGCCTGCACTTGTCACTGCCGTTTTGAGTACTGTTTCATTCCTACTTGGTGCTTTCACATCAGTCCTCTCTGGTTTCCTTGGCATGCAAATTGCTATCTATGCTAATGCCAGGACTGCCTTGGAAGAGAGGAAGGATGATGTTGGAGAAGCTTTCTTTTCTGTTTTCAGGTCTGGTGCAGTGATGGGATTTCTTATTGCTGCTAATGGTCTTCTCGTGCTCTATATTGCAATCAATCTGTTCAAGCTGTACCATGGCAATGACTGGGAAGGTCTTTTGGAGGCTATTGCCGGATATGGTCTTGGTGGATCTTCCATGGCTCTCTTTGGAAGAGCTAGTGGTAGAATTTATGCCACGGCTGCTGATGTTTGTGTTCATCCTACTATCTTGTCTGGGCTGATGACCTACCGAGGATATACAAATAAGCTAGATGTATGTATTCTCTTACTGTAGCTCCTCATCCTAAGTATATCATTCACTTTTAGTCTTAAATGGGGTTGACTTTAATCTTGCAGGGGATTTATCATCGTGTTGGTGATATTGTCGGGGATATTGCTGGTGTGGGGACTGATTATTTTGTCTCTTACGCCGGATCATCCTGCGCTGCCCTTGTTGCTTCCATCTCTTCTTTTGGAAATGTTCACGACTTCACTACTATGTGTTATCCCCTGCTTATCAGCTCTGTAGGTATTCTTGCTTGCTTGACCACAAATCTCTTTACGACGGGCTTCTCAAAAATCACGAAAACAAAGGAAATCGAGCCGGCTTTGAGGAAGCGACTTATTTTTTCCACAATTCTAATGACTGTCGGAATTGCAATTGTTAGCTGGATTGCTCTGCCCTCATCTTTTCCAGTTTACGACTTTGGGTCGCAGAAAGTAGTGAAGAACTGGTAAATATTTGATGATACTCATCTCTTTGCGACACTAAAGCTGCTTTTTTTAATGTCGGTCACGTGACATGCTTTAATGTCAGCGGACTTTTACAGGATTGGGTCAAATCGCTGAGCAAATGCAGTTGCTAATTATGGATATGATCTTGCAGGCAGCTGGGCCTCTGTGTTGGCGTTGGTCTTTGGGCTGGGCTAATTGGTAGGCTTTTACCTAAATATTCCACCAAGGAAGCCCCCAGGTGTTAAAATTGCTAAATGATTCGAAGCTTTACATCAATGATACGAATCTTTACATCTATCTGTTGATGGTCATGTGCTGACGGTGTAATGATCCTTTTTCCTGAAGCTCTGTCGTAGATGCTGCTGCCGACAACGTTAATGCTGGCCTTGCCTCTGTCAATATCCCGTTTTTGGCCGCCATTTGCATTTTTGTGGGTTCCAGTTTTGCTGGCACGTTTGGAATTGCTCTGTCTGCCCTTGGGATGATAAGTACCATACCCACTGGATTGGCCGCAGATGCTTACAGTCCCATCAGCGACAATTCTAAAGATATTGCTCGCGAGATTATTGGCATAGTACGCTTTGACGGGCGGACTACAGCCACCCTTGGAAAGGTACAGCCAATCCTTGAATATGAATATAATATTGACGTAACAAAATTATTTAAAAAATTCTAAACATATTATATTTTTATCAATTCAGTCATAAATTTTTCAATTTTACTATTTTAATCCTAAAACCCTTTTACTTATTGTCAGGTGAGTACATTCGGTCAACATAGATGGTCGGCGTTGATGTGTCGCTCTTTAATAATATATTTGCATTTTTAATGTTTTTTTTTATTTCTCCTTTTTTTTGTGTTTGGGGTTAGGGCTGGTGGCCCTCGCCAGCGACAAACGAGGGCTGGCCGACCCTCGGCAACCCTGGGTAAGGGTGTTGCCGTCCTCACCAGCCCTAGGCGAAGGCTGCGATGCCCTTGCCGAATCTGGGTGAGGGCTAGCGACAACCGAGGGCTCGTGAGCCCTTGCCTAGGGCTTGCGAGGGCAGGGCTTGCGAGGGCGGCGACGCCCTCACCCAGGACCAGCGAGGGTCAGCCGGTCCTAACCCCAAACCCCCCTCTCCCCAAAAAAAAAAAAAAAAAAAAAATTAAAAATTTGAAAAATTATTATAAAGCGCCACGTTACTGCTGGCCAGTCACGTTAGCAATTTCTAATCAAAATTAGTTGAATGGATTTCATTGACAAAAAGTGAAAAGATTTATTATTGAATTGACAAAATTGAAAGGTTTAGGACTGAATTGGCAAAATCATGATAGGTTTAGGACTTTTTGGACAGTTTTCCTTATAGACATTGTCCTATCGTCCTTTTAGCAGCTTATTTTCATGAAATCCATGACATAGCAGAAGGGTTTCTGTGCGTAGGAATTTTTCATGAGATTACGTTCATGTCATCCGGAATCTGTGCACGTTGTCCAATCATTTTCATTTTTTTTTTATCATAAATGACTAAATATACGTTAGTTATGCAAGTCCTTTTGTTCTTAGCTGGTTTTACAAACTGTGTTTTTCCTAGACAAAAATTAGTGAGAATCTCCTTTGTTCTCCCATGATTAGCGGTTAATGTCCAGAACCTAATATTAGATGGACCTTTTTTCGATTCTTATCTGGTATGTAGGGAATCGCCATTGATTCAGCTGCCCTGGTGTCCATCGCTCTGTTTGGTGCATTTGTCAGTCGTGTAGCAATTTCTCCTACCGATGTCCCAACACTGAAGTTCTTCATGGGTTTGATCGTGGGTGGCATGCTTTCTTACACGTTCTCTACTATGACCATGAAAAGTGTGGGAACTGCAGCATCGAAGATGGCTGGGAATGGTCTAGCCTCAATTGATTACCCGGACTTTAAATACATAAAAATTACAACTGATGCAGCATTCTGGGGGATGATTCGACCTTTTGCCCTTGTCATGCTTACACCACTTATTGTTGGTACCTTCTTCGGTTTGGAGATGCTGTCTGGTGTTTTGGCTGGCTCTCTCACTTCTGTTGTTAAGGTAATCTTTCCCAAAGTAATCAATGTCTATCTATTTTGATAGTTTGCGTTGCTGAAGGTACGTCTCTTGGGAGAACACTTGTTGAACCGGGTTAAGATATCGTACTTTCTTCGTTGTTGGACAAAATTTGTGTAGGTTGGTGAACTGCTGAGTAATGCCCTTGTCGTCATATGACAATATGGGAGTTTCGCATTGGCTGTCTTATTTGATTATAGTATTTTCATGATGAATATTATTCATTGGGCTTGGTTTCGAACAGATTGCGATTTCTGCATCCAACACTGGTAAAGCATGGGAGAAAGCGCAGGAGCACATTAAGGTATGCAGCTGCTCCTACTTCTGGAAAGCTAGGTTTTGTCGATTATACTTGTCTCTGGTGGTTCAGCGATCTACTATGAAAACTCTTTTAACAGATTTTTTCCGGAAGAAGTACATCCTAAGTACCAAAACTTGACATGGATGAATGTCAAAATTTCTATACGGTATACTTAAGTGCTACTTTTTAAAAAAAAATTGGATACTTAAATGCCAACTTGGGTGAGGCTTGCGAGAAACCCAACGCAATGGTATTTTATTAATAAAATCATCTACGTGGCTTGCTGGAATATCCAATCAGCAATCCTTATCCCAAAATGACGTCATTTTTCCAATAAATCTGATTTTTAATATAAGTATTAATTAAATTAAATTTAAAAGACTGAAATTTCTATTTTTTAAATTTTAGTTTTAAATTTAATTTAATAATTATATGAAAATCACATTTAGATTAAAACAATGTTGTTTTGGACTTATCTAGCCACCTTGACGCCACGTGGATAAATATTTTTTAGAAAAATGCGACATCATTTAAAAATTTTCCCGAGAAATGTCACGTCAACTGTTTGGTAAGAAATTCTCGCCATTGACACTTAAATGTTCTTTTTGTCTACGATTTTGGCACTTAAAAGTACATTTTGAATGTTTTGACATTTACGTGTCGACCATTGCTAAGTTTTGGCTTTGGATTTCTGCACCTTCATTTTTTTCCCTTGATATCCTGAATTTGCTTTCAGGCTGGTGCTTTAATTAATCAGCCTCCGCAGTATGTGGAGACCTTTGTGATCGAGGAAACAGAATTTTCATTAGAGCATTTAGAGCATGTGATAAAACCAGGGGCTATGGCAAAAGTTATATCTCTGCTAGAACGAGAGCTTGCCGAATTTGCTAAAAGTGAAGAGTCCATTGGCAATTCACGGAAGGACACCTTAGGGCCAGCACTCAACATCCTCATCCAGTTAATGGCAGTCGAGTCGCTCGTGTTTGCTCCCTTCTTCGCTACTCACGGTGGTCTGCTCTTCAAGATTTTCTGAGGGAGGGAGCGGGTTGTTCAAGGTCGTTTAGCTCTCCATGGCAGTCCAGATTTGGATGCATCAATGGACGCCGAGATCTAAATATGCTTGATTTTGGTTTTTTTCCTCCATCAAACTCGAGTCATGGATCCGTAGTTCTGTTTCTTTCCAACGGATGTTTGCCTCACACAAGGAATCTGAACTGGGTGTGTTTCCATTTTCTGTTTAGTTGTGAGCATGTGACAGAGGATCTGAAGGGACGCAGAGGAAGGAAGGAAAGGGGAAAAAAGGGTGTGAACCAGAAACCCGAACCGTCATTTCGGTTGGTTTATGGTTCGGGTCATAAAAAAACTATATACCGTTCGTGCTCAGGTAACGGTGGAAATCGAATTCAACCATTGACGCAAAAAAATGATCTGATCATCGATGCGCACGTGCCTCACATAAGAGTGAGACAGCATGTAGCGTATAAGCAGAGATAAAAACAGTCACGTGCATAGTACATGAGCATCATGTTGTACGCATCAATCTATCGATGGGTACATGAGTTAATACGAGATGATTGCTGATGATATTTTTTAATACCATGTGTCCAGTTGTTGAAATACGTAATTCATCCCTTAAGTTTTTTTTCTCCTCTTCCAACATATCTAACATCTGAGTGTAGAATGTAGATTGCTTATTATTATTATTTTTTAAAAACTTTTATGAATTATTGGAATAGAGTTGAATTTGTCAAATTGAAACAATGGATGATATTAATAAATTGTGAATTAATGTTTTTAGTGTAAATTCATTCTAGGCTTATTTATTTATGAATTTGAATCAAATTAATTTGATTGAAATAAACATAAAAATGATAATTTATTATGTATATATAAAAATATATATTTACTATCTAACGTGTCAGCGTTTCGTGTCGTGTGTAGCTTGTCAGTGTCGGTTTTACTTAGGCTATCGGTTCGGCGACGTCAACCGCCTTGCTAGTTGTGAGTGCCTTTTGTTGCTATGTTTGTTGTTAAAGCTGGACGGAGAGAATTCAGTGTGAATGTGTGGTTATATACCTCTTCGTTAGTAAATGGAGAGAATGCTATTGGAGCTTGCGGAGGAACAGAATGATCCGGTTGATTTTGCCGGAAAATTCTAAATTTTGTGTTGAACAATCCTGAAAATGAGAGTCGATTATGTTTTTTAAGGCTTAGTGATTTCTCCAGATTGCGATGCATTTGGTTGGTTTGGGTCGTTTGGAGGAGAGGATCTTCACTTTTGTTTTCTGGTTTGACTTCGTGGGTTACAGTCACGAGTAATGAAGTTGAAGCGCTGTATGAGCTGTTCATGCAATTGAGCAGTTCAATTATTGACGACGGCCTAATTCACAAGGTAGTTTGAACTAAATCCAAATTACATACCGGTGGGTGATGGTAATTTCCTCTATTACATGGTTCATATCTACTTTTATGTACGAATAGCTGGTGATTCTTCTCGGTATTTGATAAGGTAGATGGTAGGACATATGCTCATTTTAACTCTTCATGTTGTGTCAAATACCAAGCAAAATGTTGTGAGAAACTGGTGATGGGATCTAGTCTTGCCTTTGTCATTTAATGACTGTCTTCACGCAGGAAGAGCTTCAATTGGCACTACTGAGCACTCCTATGGAAGAAAATCTTTTCATTAAATCAAGGCTCACCATGACTAAAATGCAACTTCTCAAGACACTTTCAACCTTGCATTTAGCTAAAGTCCTTTGGAGAGCTTTAGAGATGCAATTGCATTTCCCCAGAGTGAGTAAAAAACTTAGCCAAATGCCATTTGTATTCTGTGAAGTCTCGGTGAAGTCTCATCAAAGAAAAAAATAAAAAATAAAATAAAAAGAAAATAAAAAGAGAAAAAAGAATAGTGAACAAAAAATAAGATACGATAAAAAAGAGATAATAAAAAATGTGGGGCTGAATGCAATCAGTTTGGTCCGGATTGAGAATATAGGCCAATTTGTATGAGGTGTTTTCGAACCGGGCCTTGAGGGCCAGTCCAAATTTTTAACCCGGCCCCGATTTAAAGGGTCCAGGGCAGACTACTTTCAAATTTTGATAGGATTAACCAGAGCTCAAAATGAAAAAAACCAGTATCACGTTATTAAAACTTAAATTTTACCCTTTTATCTAAGATTTAATCGCATAATTAGTCTCTAAAAACGGTAAAACGTAAAGTAAATCATATAGACATTAGGGGCATTCGCATTATAAGTATTAAAAATTTCAAAAAAAGGCAGCAGGGCCGGGTTTGCGGGGTTATATTTGAGTAGGCTTGGGCTTGATGTGAGTTAGAAGTATCTGGGCTTGGTCTGGTTTGCACCATTTGGACTCGTTTGTTCTTTTGTTTTATGTTATTAAGTTGGGGATGGACTGGGCTTAATATATGAGCCCAGTTCGTGTGAGGGCTGGGACGTGCGACCTAGGCCAGCGGATTCGGGTCGTGCTGACCCAGATTAGATCCAGAGACCTGACTCGAATCTCATTTCGAAAAAAATTTAAAAAATGTCTTTGTTACATATTTTGTTTTAAAAAATTAAAAAATTCCAAGAATTTTTTATTCTTTTCTAAAATCAGAAAAAGCTTTAAAATATAGTTTTTTTTTTTGGGGTATTTTCTCTTAAAGTGTGGGGAAATCATTGATAAAAAAATCGAGCTCAAAATCAAACCAACTCTTAAGGTTTTAATGTTTCAAATCCTTTTTGAAATGATTAATCAATTGGTTGCGCACTTTCAATATGATGACTATGGCTACCCTTTAGACTAATTAGGATTGACAATTACATTACTTATTTTTTAACACTAGATGCTCGTTTTCCCTACAACTTGGATAATGCTTACTTGCTTGCTAATTGCTATTCTGGAATCACGCACCCGCATGATCATCTTATATGTTAGTTGATAGATATAAAATCAATCCAGATCGCCTAACAAAAATCTTTTGTTTTAAAATGAACAAAATTAGCTATTGAAATAGCATTAATTTATCGATCCTAGATTCTCTTATTGCATGGGAAGTGAAGTACGCTTCGACACTTAACTTGGTTTTTAGCCAATCCTAATAAGCTAACGATGACTCCTTTTTTAGAAAATTTTCATGCCACCAATTCGAATGCCTAATGTTGCGCAAGGTATAGACTTGAGAGAGCTTGCATCTAAATCATAAGCCGTTGGTCCATTCTTTAGGCAATATCCTTAAACCTATGTTTCCTTCCGTATTGAGGGTAGGTCGCAACACTGTGAAGTACAAACTTAGGAAATTCATCATTTGTGATTGACAAACAAATACGTCTTCCTTTTTGGATTTTTTTAAATCTAATTTAATTAAGATTGCGATTAAAAATTTTGGATTTAGATCAAAATGACGTTTTAGTTTTATATTTCACATTTTAGTATGGTAATGTCACATGAGAGAGAGAAAATATTAAAAGAAATCATGTTAGCATTTTTCATTAGTTTAATTGGATGGAGATTACGGAAGGACTCGATTGCATTGATTTGACAAGTTTTAGGATGTGATTGTACTTTTTATAAGTTATATGAATGCATTGCACCTTTGAGACAAGTTTTAAAACTTATAATCTACTTATCCTTAATAAATATTAGCAATGATCACCTTGTATAACATTGAAATCCCTCATTGTCATCATATTTCTTAACTTATTCTTTACAGATTATAAACTATGAACATGATTGTCATTTCGTGTTATGGATTGTAATTATTTAGGCAGATGTAAACATACACATATAAGTGAAGTCTCTGATTTGCTATTATAGTATTTAATCAAAAATGTAAAAATTTGTTTAGAGATAAATAATTTTGTAGTTTAACATAAACAACTATGACTACTTAAATAATAATTCTGATTTTTCTTTTGTCAATCATGGAGTAAGTAACAAACTTAAGCATTCTTAGTTATATAAAATAATTATTTCCACGAGATCAATGATTAATAATTCTTGATTTTGGATAACCGGGAAATCTTTAGGCTAAAAGGTGGAATAACTGTTCCATTTAAATTAGAATTAGATTTTGAGCACGTGCCATGTGCATGCATGCTTGCTTTCACCGCCTTTCTTGTCTTATATATATAAACATTTGCAAGGCATCCAAAAAATGGGAAAAAGTACAAAACAAGTCCTAAATCTATTGCATCAATATCAATTCAACATTAAATCTTTTAATTTGACCAATTGGACAAAGGTCCCCTCATTAGATTTGGTGAGGGGCGGCCTTGCCTAGCCATCACCGGCCCTCACCAAAGGCCAACAAGGGCCACCTAGCCCTTGTCGGCAACTAGCAACCTCCACTGACCATGGTGTCCTCGACCTTGCCCTTGTCAGCAACTAGCAACCTTTGTTGACCATCATGGAGGCTGGTGGAGGAAAAAAAGGAAAGAAAAGAAAAGAGGGGAAAGAGAAGGAAAAAAAATAAAAATAAAAATAAAAAAAGGAAAAATATTTAAAAAATTCGAAAAAATAATTAAATATTATAAAATATGAATGTTAATGTCGATAAGAGAACTAGTGTTCATGTCAATAATTTTCAGCATAAATTAGTCAAATGGACTTTATCAATACCAATGCGAAAATGTTTATGATTAAATTAATCTAATTAATATATTTAAATTTGAATTATTATCAATACAATAGGTTCATGACATTTTTTGTATTTCCAAAAAATGTAAAGATGTAAATGCGGACAATCAAATTTAGTAACATATTTAACTGTGATAATCTTCATAGAGTTTTTTAGAAACTTCCTGCGATGGCACTCATCATAATTTCACCTAAAGCCGTCCCCCTAATGATAATAATGTATATATAAAACATAAAAAAAGAAAAGCTTCGCATTGCTTTCTGCTCGCTCCTAAAGTCGATTCAAAGGAGAACAAATTTCTTGGGAGTTCCTACACCTTTTCTTTTAATTATAAAAACCAGAAAACTCAAATTTAATTTTTTATGTTTCACTATGGAAATGAATAAAAAACCGAAGAACGCATATGATAACTATTTTATTTCTGTTCCAAAAACAGATTTGGAACATAAATCTATTCGATAACGCAATTTTATTTTTTTTTTCTGTAACAATTTTTTTTTCTAAATTAAAATTTGGAACAAAAATAAGAAGTAAAAATTTTCTATTTTTTTATTTTTGGAATCGAAATGAGAGATAAAAACTCTTTTTATCACTCGTCCTCTTTGCTAGTCGACCACCAATACACCAATGGCCACCATCTCCTCTCGTTGCTTGGGAAGGAGACATTTTGTATCTTTATTAAACAATTTTTTATTTCCGAAACAGAAATTTTGTGTTCTTATCAAATAAATTTCTATCTCGAAAATAAAATTTTTTTATCATTATCAAACACGTATTTTTTCTCAAGAAACTCATCCGGGAGTGGAAATAGAAAAATCTATTTTTGTTTCAGAAATTAATTTCTAGGCAAATTGGTAATCATTCGCGCCAAAAAAAAAAAGCAATAGATTTGCCCCCATTGTCATTATCCCTTGCAATACATTAATACAATAATTCATCATGAATAGTTCTACTATATGTATTTTTTCAGACGTTTGCGGATATTAAAGAAATCATGTTGTCCAAAATTTAGAAAATCAAAGGCCATTTCTGGTTGACATAGAACCAATGCACGATGTGACAAATAAAATTGGAAATGGATTTGTCATGGATAAGGTGCATTTGTTTTGCGCAAAACCTTTTCCGAGAAAAAACATCTCATTTTCTAGCTTTTGATTCGCTTAGGAAAAAGTTAACGGAACCTATGAAGGCTTAAATTTAGGAAAACGATTTCCCCTTTAAAAGAACTTGAAAGCATTTTCCAAAATGTTTTATTAGTCCTAGGGTACTTGGTTGATAAAAAGTTTATTCTTATAAAATAATTTTTCCAAAAAAAAACCGAATTTAATTATTCTTAAAACTTTTGAATTATTATCATTATTTTATTTTTCTTCTTTCTCATCAGCATGGGGTTTGGTTGTCGAAAATGGCTAAAAAAGCAAAGGACCTTCTTTTTCATCTCCGAGGAGGGTTAAAAACAGAGAGATGGAGAGGGATGGTGGGTGATGCTCAGAGGACCTGACATGAACTGGAGTTGGAACCTGGACAATCCAGATTGCGATGATTGCAGGAGGAGAGAGAAGAGAGAGAGAGAGAGAGAGAGAGAGAGACATGATGCAGCAGATGGCGGAGGGATGCGAGGAGGACAAAGTTGATCAGAGCAGGGCCGTGATAGCAAATAAATGCATTTGCCGAAAGAAAAAAGTTCTAGACTGCATCAGTTCCTCTCAAATAGGTGATAGAACCCAAAGTTTTAGAGTAGGCTTGAATAATTTTTAGAGTGCGCATGATAAAATTTCTGAAATAAAAATTGATTTCTAGCTAGAAATTAATTTTTCAAATTCTATTTCAGAAATTAAGAAACTAATTAGCTTCTGATTTCTTCTTCAAATCTATTTTTGAAATAGAAATTTGTTTCGAAATAGAGAAATTAAATTGCGTTACCAAATGGATTTTATTTTAAACGTATTCCGGGAACAGAGAAACAGAGAAATCAAGAAACAAAAATTTTATCATGCGCAACCTTAATTTGCTGTACTATAACATGTTTTGAATTAACGGCGTTCCTCCGACCATGTCTCGACGAACGGAGGTTTGTGTCTGATTCCCAAATGAGGACACAGTTATGGCCGGAAGAAAATATTGGGTGCATTTAATATGGTACGCAGAAACCACTCAGAGATTGACATGTGTTGAGCCGGGCCCACATATTGACTATTCAAAATTTCTAAACGACCCTCTCTCTTCCCGTTAAGCTCCGTCCCACGCTCGACGAAGCTCCCTCTCTCACCATTTTCTTCTTTTTCCTTTTGCCTTTTGAGGCCATGGACGACGCTTGCGCCGTGGATTGCAATGTCCAAGACCAGCTATGGACGACCTGCTTACGAGCACGCCGACGCTCATCCATGGGCGTCGTCGGCGTCATCCATGGACAACGCTCGCGGCCAGCCATGGACGACACTCATCCATGGCCGCTTTGGCCATAAAGCTTGACCTCAAACACGGAGCTGGGGTAGCCTTGGCCCCCGCGTGGCCTCAAGCCATCTCACCGCAAACGAAGCTCGACGCAGTCTCCACGCTCCTCAACCACTCTACCTCCCGCCGAATCACCCCTCATCGTCGCATCCGGCGGCGTGCCGTCCCTCCTCCACCTGAGCAGCTATGAGCCGACTCGAGCTCGAGCCATGGCAGAAATTTTGATGGTTCAACTGATGGGCCCGGATTTATCACGATCCGTGTATAATTTATCGTATCATCCCACGTGATGTATTAAATGCACCTAATATTTTCGCTGCCGTCCAAAGCCTGTAACACATATGAGTGCATACTGCAACCACATAGTAAACTCTCTCTCTCTCCAGTCCCCGTGAGAGTGTGTTTAGTAAATGGGTCCAGTTCATTCAACCCCGGTGCGGTGCAGAAGCCTGCCTTTGGACTTTTTGACACTCCTTTTCTTCCTTTTTAAGGGGCTA
The DNA here is from genome assembly GCA_017140615.1 of Eucalyptus cladocalyx. Classification (NCBI taxonomy): domain Eukaryota; kingdom Viridiplantae; phylum Streptophyta; class Magnoliopsida; order Myrtales; family Myrtaceae; genus Eucalyptus; species Eucalyptus cladocalyx. The sequence goes on from CM029518.1 coordinate 36,428,376, forward strand.
TCTGAGTTTGAGTGTTTGTATAATTCAAAGAAAACCCATTTGTTCTACCAAAAAAAAAAAAAAAAAACCCATTTGTGCTTTTGGCTTGTTTTCTTGTGGGCAGGAGGAAAAAGAGTCGTCCTTAATGGCATAGAGGCTCTTAATCTTTTGTTTCTTGGGGTTAGGGATTTTCAGGAAATCCCACTCCTCTCTCCATGCAAAGATTGCATTTTTAAAAGAAAAAAACAACCCCACTTTTTGTCTGTTTCTTTTTCATCTTGTGGTGTTTGGGAAGCAGTGGGGGCGTGAAATTCTCTGCTCAGGTATACTCTATGTTCTCTTTTTCTTTTTTCTTTTTTACCACTTTTCTGTTAATAAAGGAAAAAAAAAAGTCGCACTGCTGTGGTCTCAGATTGTGCTTCTTCTTCTTCTTCTTTTTTTTTTTTTTTTTTATAGGTTTTTCTTCCTATGGAGAATGGAAGGGGAGGCCAATAATTTCATGTGAAGTGAGAATTTTGCATTTCCGTGACTGTTCTAGATTCCTTGAAGGAAGCACCCATATAATGTCGATCAGTAAAATACAAACAACTTTTTGGTGGAAAATAATGGAACAATCTGAGTATCGGGAATAATCTGCGGAAACTTAATGAGATCTTTACACATGTTGGCGTTCTGCTTGTGATTAGGCCTCAGGGGGACGTGCTTCCTCGACTTCAGTCTCTGCTCTTTGGTCTTGGAGATATATAGCTACTCCGCAAGCTAATTGGAGGTTTGTCATGGTGAATCTTAATTTAGTAGTTTTGACTATACCTGCTTGCCTAAAATATATGTCAGTTTGACTCGATAGTGTGTTCTTCACTTCTTGGCACTTATGACTGCTCCAAATTCTGGCGAGGGCTGGCCTAGTCAGCCCTGGTGAGGTCGTAGCCCTCTGGTGGCGAGGCTCAAGCCTCGTTGGCTTGCCACTAGATGCCATGAGCTCACTTGATGGCAAGGCTCTCGCTGGCAATGGGCTGAGAAGAAGAAGAAAAAGAAAAAAAAAAAAATTAAAATTCGAATTTTTAAAATATATCTTTATAAAAATAATTGTTTCGTTAGCCAATATATTCAGAAAACATTTTTTGATTCTTTCAAAGGGGAAATCGTTTTTTTTTTTTTTTAATTTAAGCTTTAATAAGATAACATTTTTCATTGATTTGGAAAATATTTTTTGTTAATTTATTTTCTTAAAAAAACGAAGGAAAATATTTTTAATTTTTTTTTTTTTCATGAAACAAATCTGTCAAGCAAGTCATATACTATATCATATACTATATTGCATTTTCCTAATGAAGACTTGCGATGGGTGGATTCAAGATATTGATTAGGAGTGAGCATATCGGACTGTCTAGACCGGATTGGACTTGATTGATTTGGTTCAATTCCCGATTCTATAAAAATAGAATCGGTGATTTTTGGTCCGGTTCCTGGTTCCGAAGGAAACTAGAGTGGATCGGACTAACTCTTTTCATTAAAAAAAAATATATTTTTTATTTCTTAAAAATAGCAATAAATCTAAAATTATAATAACTCTAATATATTTTTTAAAATTTATTTTTGCTAAGTGGCCGTTTCCATCGGACCGGATTGGTTGGTCCAGTCTGGCTCTCCATCCTAGGACTATCCAATCCAATTCCTAATTCCAAAAAATGGGAACTAGTTCTCCTGGTCAAGTTTCCAGTTCTTAAGTGGAATCGGACTAAATCGAGAACCAATCACCTTTAATATTGACGCGTCAAAAGTACATGACAAGATTAGGTCCACTCTTGCTTTCTACGTCAATGGCCTTAGGTTGTTCCCCCTCTCTGAGTCTCTCTCTCTGTCTGTCTCTCTCTCTAATAGGTGTCGAGTCCAGCCATTCCAGTGACGCAGTCTAGAGTTCCGGCGAGGATGGCATTGCTCTCGGCTCTCGCAACAGAGATCGCGATCCCCGTTTGTGCCATCGTCGGGTTCGCGTACTCCTACTACCTGTTGCGTTGGTTCCCCAAGTCGCGCTATAGCGACATACTCGACCATGAAGAGCGGGGCTTAAACCGGGGTGATAATGATCAGATGTTGAGGTTTTTATCTACAGGTGACTTTGTAAAGATCCTATAGCTTCACCACTTGTCTGCTTTATAAAACTGTTCATTAACAGATATTTTTTTTTTCCTTCGATCTCGCATCTGCCTAAGCAATAGTGACAGATTCGAGTCTTGTAATCTGATGGTAGCTCAGCGAAATCATGAGCTTCTGCTGCTTGAGGCGTGACTCATTTTTAGGGTTTGTAACAGCTGCTAGGGCTTTGAGCGACGTATCTGAGTACAGTAGCATAATATTTACGCATGCAGATCTCTTCTCACGAAGATGGTTTTCGGGCGGAGTGTTGACTGGTCTAGCTCTTGTCCTTTTGGCTTTGATAGCATTTTCATTTTATAATATACAGTTTCCTTCATATAGTTTAATAGCATTATATAATCTATCCTTAAGGAAAACATTTTTGGAAGTAAAATCCAAACAGCGGAAAATTACTTTCCTCTAGTTTTCATGCTCTCCACCAAACAAGGGAAAATCAATCACTTTCCTCTAACGTAAAGTCTTCCATTAACCCAACGCCTTCTAAGTCTAATAAGCCCAATCTTTCATATCCTTGCTACGAGTACATACATAGGATTTTTCTTTGTACATTTGATTCATTTCCAATTATCTATGCGATAGATTAAGACCCCAATTGTTTTGTAGAAATCTTTTTATCCAAAAATATTGTCTTATTTTCTGGTGTTTGGATAGCTTAGGAAATGAATAAATAGAAAACATTTTCATAATCAACAAAAAACCTATGTTTAATTTTAGGAATGCGATTTGCACTTAAAAGTCAGAAATCATTTTCTGAAATACAACTAGACATTGATGTTTGAACAAGAGATCTCGGCCATTGGTACACGGCCTAGATGCCGGTGCTTGAGTTCTTAGTAGCCTTGGTCCCTTGAGGTTGAGCCCAAGACCTTGATGCACATGCCTAGGTCTTTGCTCGTTGTGCCCAAGTCCCTAGGACTTCGATTGTGGAGCTCAGCTCTATGGCTGGGTTGAGGACCCCAATAGTTGAGCTAAAGTACCCAAGGCTAGGCCCGGGGCCTAAGCACCCGAGGCTGAATTCCATGAGAGAAAAAAAAAATCGGTTCATGATTATAGAAGTATCTATGTATGAAAATTTCATTCAATAAAAATTTATTTGATATGAGTGCACCGAAAGTCTTAAAACTTGTCACAAAAGTGCAATCAAGTCTTAAAACTTTCAAAAAATACAACTAAGTCATAAAACTTGTCACAAACATGCAATCGAATCCTAAAATTAAAAAAAAAAATTTAAATAGTTGAAGGATTTATTAGACTAATTTGAAAAGTTTTAGGTTATGATTGTACTTTTTTTAAAATTTTAGGACTCGATTACACTTTCGTGACACTTTTTAGAACTTCCAATGTATTTTTTGAAAGATTTAAGACTCGATTGCACTTTTGTGACAAATTTTAGGATTTTCAATATACTTATCCCAATTGATAATATAGCACATGCAACTCTTATGTCACACAAATAATGCATATCTTTTCAGGAAAATAAAGGCAAGTGTTTTTCTCTAAAAGACGTCAAATATTTTCCAATTTATATTTGATTTTAGCCGAACATTGAGAAATATTATTATTTTCCAAAAAAATCTTATTCGGACAAAATTTTTAGAAATGTCAAATTATCTATGAAACAAACGGTGCCAAGGTAAATTTCTTTCTTCCATTTGTTTTTTGTTTGTTACAGGAAGCTTGGTTTATGCAACTATTGACACAACATAAAGTTAATGAAAATTAGGATAGAAATTTTTTTCTATGTAATTATTTTTAGTAGAAGCATATTATATTAAAAAGGTGAATTGCTGAGGATGTACAACCTTCAATTTTTAATGTATTTCTTCACTTCGTCAGTGAATGTTTTAAAAGGATTTATCATCACACGTTGTGATTTGGGGTAGAACATTTCTCATTTTCGTGAGAATCTCATTCTTCATTTGTCATACTTATGACAAAACACTTACTCTATAATATTAGTTAAGAATACATAGGTAACGAACCTATTTATCTAAAGTTATCTTTTGTGTTAAATTCTTGCTTCTCCTAACTGAAGTCCTTATATGTGATAATGTTTCATGCCTATTACTTATCACTCTGATTTATATAATCTTTGGAACTAGAGTATTATCAGTTCTATAGTAGTTCACCCTTCTTCTAGTTCTAACATATAGGTTCAGTTCTAACATATAGGTTCAGTTCTAACTCTAGTTCTGATGTTTTTCCATATTCTCGGTCTAATTTTTGGTTCTTACCTACTGTTTTTTGTAGGTCATAATACGTTTCTAGTTTCTTGTTTGTTTGTAATGCTTTAATTTTGAAGTAATGTTTAGATGTGTTTGCAACAATATTTTGGGTCTGGGACGTTGTAGTTAATTCTTTGTATTTCATTAAGTACTTTGCAGAACTGGGTACTTTCTGTCATCCCTTTTCCCATCTTGTCCTACTCATTATGTTCTTGTCACTTCCGAGGTTGGGTTTTGACACTTACACTTGTCAAATATGAATTGTAATAGACACCGTATCATCGTTTAAGTTACTCTTTTGGAGGCGCTGTAGGTTAGGCTTTCTTATTTCTTGGCGCTTGGTTGAACAAAACTAGGCAAAAGAATGAAGTAACTGGATTTAACTGAATTATACCTTCTTTCGTCACCCAAAAGTAGAGTGTCAAGAATCAGATTGTCGCTTTGTTTGCTTGATAAAGACTCAGAGAGACTAAGTTGTTGTTTGTGATTGAACAGCTGTGAAAGCTTTTCTTTTCATGGAGTACCGGTATGGTGGGGTCTTCATGGTTGCTTTTGCGATCCTAATCTTCATCTGCCTCGGCTCTGTTGAGAGCTTCAGCACCCAAACCCGACCTTGCAGGTTTGATCCTTCAAACATGTGCAAGCCTGCACTGGCCACTGCCGTTTTCAGTGCTGTTTCCTTCCTGCTTGGTGCTTTCACATCAGTCCTCTCTGGTTTCCTTGGCATGCAAATTGCTATCTACGCTAATGCCAGGACTGCCTTAGAAGAAAGGGAGGGTGTTGGAGAAGCTTTCTTTTCTGCTTTCAGGTCTGGTGCAGTGATGGGATTTCTTCTTGCTGCTATCAGTCTTCTCGAGCTCTATATTGCAATCAATCTGTTCAAGCTGTACTATGGCAATGACTGGGAAGGTCTTTTTGAGGCTATTGCTGGTTATGGTCTTGGTAGATCATCCATGGCTCTCTTTGGAAGAGCTGCTGGTGGAATTTATGTCAAGGCTGCTGATGTTTGTGGTCATCTGATTAAAGAGACTTGGCCAGATTACCCAGCAGAACATCAACGTTACGTACCTGTATGGCTCTCTTACTGTAGCTCTATCTCCTAAGTTTATCCCTCACTTTTAGTCATAAATGACGTTGACCTTAATCATTCAGGTGTTTTCTTATCATGTTGGTGATATTGTCGGGGATATTGCTGGTAGGGGGACTGATCTTTCTGGCTCTTATGCCAAATCATCCTGCGCTGCCCTTGTTGTTGCTTCCATCTCTTCTTTCGGAAACAATCACGACTTCACTGCTATGTGTTATCCCCTGCTTATCAGCTCTATGGGTATTCTTGTTTGTTTGATGACAACTCTCTTTACGGCCAACTTCTCAAAAATCAAGGAAGTAAAGGAAATCAAGCCTGCATTGAGGAAGCAACTTATTATTTCCACAATTCTAATGACTTATGGAATTGTTATTGTTAGCTGGATTGCTCTGCCCTCATCATTTACAGTTTACAACTTTGGGCCGCGGAAAGTTGTGAGGAACTGGTAAACTCTTTGATGATACTTATCTTAAGTGCTGCTTTCTTCTAATGTTGGTCATGTGACATGCTTTAATGTCAGCGGACTTTTATTGGATTGGGTCAAAACGTTGAGCAAATGTAGTCGCTAATTATTGATATGATCTTGCAGGCAGCTGTGCTTCTGTGTCGGTGTTGGTCTCTGGGCTGGGCTAATCATTGAATTTATCGCTAAATTAAGCACCAACGATCGCATCAGGTGTTGAATTGCCAAAGTATGAATGATACGAATCTTTACGACTGTTGATGGTAATGTGCTGACCACTTAACGATCCTTTTTTCTGCAGCCTTCTCCAAGATTTTGCTGCCGAAAGTGTTGGCTTTGGCGCTGCCCTTGTCAATATCCCAATTTGTGCTGCCATTAGCATTTTGTTGTGTTATCGTATTGCTTCCATGTATGGAATTGCTATGGCTGCCGTTGGGATGCTAAGTAACATTGCCACTCGATTGGCCATAGAAGCTTACCGTCCCATCAGCGACAATGCTAAACGGATTGCTGAGATGGATGGCAATCCTACAGCTGCCGTTGGAAAGGTAAAGGCAATCCTTGCATGTGAATATAGTATCGACACTGTACCGTCGTCCTTTTAGTAGCTTATTTTGATAAAATCCGTAACACAGCAGAGGAGAGGGTGTCTGTGCAGAGGAACTTTTCATGAAATTACGTTCATGTCATCTATAATTTCACACATTATCCAATTATTTTCTTTTTCACCATAAATGACTACATATGACGTTAGTTGTGTAAGTCTTTTTAAATTCTTGCTGGTGTGGCATGATGTTTGGCTATAATCACCTTTCTTTCCTTTAGATGCTACATTTCTTCTATCTTTCTTAATATTAGCCTAAAAAGTATCGATACTTGGGAGCTTTCATATTTTATTAGACACTCTGACACTATTTGATACTTGATCAACATGTACCGAATTTTCCGACATTTGGTCAATTCTCTCAATACTCTCTGACATTCAACATATGCATTGGGAATTATGACACACACGGGTCAATTTTAAAAATTTTCAATAAATGAGGGATCAAAATGTAAATATGTAAAAAATAATAAAAATAATAAATAGGGAAAAAAGAAAAATCTAGTATTCTCCACTCTTCTAACTCTCGCTTCCCATCATGTGATGTCAGACACTTAGACACTCTCCAACATTCGATCAACAAATGTCAAATTTTCCGATACTTAGTCAACTCTCAAAATGCTTTTTGACATGTGAGTCTAGAATTTGACACATGAGTTCGGAATTTCGACACGCATGAGGTCAATTTTAAATTTTTTTAATAAATAAGATATCAAAATATAAATATGTAAAAAATAAAATAAAAATAAAAATAATAAATTGGGAAATAAGAAAAATCTAATCTTCTCTTCTCTTTTGACTATCACTTCTGTTGTATCATATCGAATATTCCGACACTCGGTCAACAGACGTCGGATTTTCTAACATCTAATCAATTTTCCTAATACAATTTGATACGCAGGTCTACAATTCCGATATACGAGTTCGGAATTTCGACACGCATGGGTCAATTTTAAAAAAATTTCAATAAATGAGGGATCAAAATATAAATATGTAAAAAATAATAAATAATACAAATAATAAATTGGGAAATAAGAAAAATCTAGTATTCTCTCATCTTCTAACTCTCACTTCTCGTGACACACAATTTATCCCTCAAGTTTGTTTTTTCTTCTTCTTTTCCAACATGCTATAATATACGAGTTCAAAATGTGGATTGATTGTTTTTTTCCTCCAAGTTTTATGAATTATTGGAATGGAATTGAATTTGTCAAGTTGAAATAATGAATGATATTAACAAATGGCGAATCAATGTTTTTAGTGTAAATTCATTCTAGGCTATTTATTATTATTTATTTATTTGTGAATTTGAATCAAATTAATTTGATTCAAATAATCATAAAAATGATAATTTATCATTTTATATAAAAATATACATTTAATATACGTATCCCAATGTGTCGGAATTTTCTATCTTTTGAGAAACGACGTATCGGCATGTCACATTGTGTCGCATGTCGTGTGTTGGTGCTACTTAGGTAGCCCCTATCAGCAAATTTTACTTTCCTATTGTTCAAGTCTAATATTAGATGGACCCTTTTTTGTTACTTATCTGGAATGTAGGGATTCGCCATTGAATCAGCTTCCCTGGTATCTATGGCTCTGTTTGGTGCATTTATGAGTCGTGCAGCAATTTCTCCTGTTGATTTCCTAACACCAAAAGTTTTCATGGGTTTGATCGTGGGCACCATGCTTCCTAACTGGTTCTCTGCTATGACCATGAAAAGAGTGGGAACTGCCGCCTTGGAGATGGTTACCGAGGTTGGTCGGGCGTTTTGGGCAACAATTGAGGAACGTCACCGTGCTAGATACTTCAAAATTTTAACTGATACATCTATCAAGGGGATGATTCGAGCTGGTGCCCTTGTCATGCTTACACCACTAATCGTCGGGATCTTCTTTGGAGTAGAGATGTTGTCTGGTGTTTTGGCTGGCTCTCTTGGTGCTGTTGTTCGGGTAATCTTTACCAAAGTAATCCATGTCAATCTATTTTGGTGGTTTGTGTTGCTCAAGGTGCATCTCTCGATAGAATGCTGGTTAAACGGGGTTGAGATGTTTTTTTCATTGTTGAACAAAATTTGTGTAGGTTGGTGAACTGATGATTAATGCTCTTATCATCATATCTATGCATAATTAATCTCCCGATGCATATTTTTTGTTGGGCTTGGTTTCGACAGATTGCAATTTCGGCATCCAACACTGGCGGAGCATGGGAGAAAGCAAGGAAGTACATCAGGGTATGCAGTAGTTGCTCCCAACTGCTCGAAAGCTAGTTTTTGTCGATGATACTAGTCTGTGGCGGTTCAGTGACCTGATAAGAAAACTAGTTTGACTCAACATATTTTTTTTACTTAATATCCTGAATTTGCTTCCAGGCTGGTGCTTCCGAGTACGCAAAGACCGAGTACGCAAAGACCCATTACCCTAAAGAAATCCACAGGGCCGTTGATAAGGGAGATACCATTGGCAATCCATTGAAGGACACTTCAGGCCCCCCACTAAACATCCTCATCCAGCTAATGGTAGTCGAGTCGCTCGTGTTTGCTCCCTTCTTTACCAGTCACGGTGGTCTGCTCTTCAAGATTTTCTGAGGGAGGGAACGGGCGACTTCCTTTTTGTAGCAACAGCAGCGGCAGCATGTCATCGACCCAATTTGCCCTTAAACATCTATTTCCGTGTTGTTTGCAACCTCTCTAGCTCCTCCACTGCTTCGGACAATTCAAGCAAGATCTTTTGAAATAAGTTTTTGGATTATGCAAAATACTCGGTATAAATTTGAAGAAAAAAAAAAAACAATATCGAGAACAAGAATGAGAGGGGTGGTCTTGGCCATTCGAAGCAGGAATGCAACCTCATGATGATTAGTCAAAAGCTGCGTAAACACTCGGGTGCTATATGGTGCTCCATCTTCGCTAGCGCACCCAACGTAAAAGATGAAGAAGCGTTCGACAAAGACGACGAATCAATCCAAAGTACCCAAACCTTGCTTTAAATATGGAGCAGTGTGCTAATGCGCGAGCCGAAAAGCCAGGGCCATAAAGGCTGCGTTTGGATTTGGCTTTTCCAAGCCACTTTAGGCTTCCAAAGTCCTTTGGGCTAAAAATAGACATTTGGCAAAAAAATTTACAAACACTTTTGGCTCTAAACTTGCCTTTTGAAGGCTGAAAGCCCAACCCCGCCTTGGGCATTTCAGCTTTTTCAGTAAGCTCCGGGGTACTATTCATATTTTTTTTGTTTCCGATATTATCTTTATGAACTTTTTGTTTTTATGTTTTTAGCCCTTGTAAGGAGCACTATTTATCTTCTCCGTCAAGGGTGGCCTCGGTGGCAGCTGCTCGGGTTGCGCAATCGCCAGCGAGGTCGCGCGACCTGTGCGCGGCCTTCGCCGAGGTCGTGTGACCTCAGGTGAGGGTTGCATAGCCTTGGCGACGGCTAATCGGGGTCGCACGACCCAGGCACAGCCCTTGCCAAGGTCCCCCGACCTTAGGTGATGGTTGCGTAGCCTCGTGACGGCCAATCGGGGTTCTTGGAGGTCAAGGCGGCGTCGCGCTATGCGCGCGACCTCGCCGGCCCAGATCCGTGGTCGCCGGAGGTCGCAACGGGTGTCGCGCGACCTTGCCGGCCCAAATTCGAGGTTGTGGAGGTCGCCGCCGGCCACCGGATGCCACTTGCCCTTCATTTTATTATTTTTTTTATTTTTTTTTGATATTTTTTTTTTTTTTTCACAAGAATCATTTGTTCCCCAAACACCATTTTGTTTAAAGGTACTTCACAAAAGGTTTTTTTAAATTACAATTTACGTTTGCATTTTGGAAAACACATTTAATTCTTTCTTAAAGACTTTCCCCAAAAGTCTTCCCAAACACACCCAAAAAGGCCATTCATTGCGGAGGAAGGACCGAAGCCAATGCCGATGCCGGTGCTGGTGATCCGTCCATGGAGCACGCAAATCAAGTTTTTCGGTTGGAAATACTAAGAATATTGATTAAGGGTGTCAAAAATACCCCACTCGGATCGACCTGCGAACATATTAAATATAAATAGAAAAGGAAACCTTGAAACTCTAAAGAGTTCCCTCCCTCCTCTTCACCTCGACCTCCTCCAGCAGCAGTTCCGCCTCCTCCACATCAACGTGAACATCCACCCCTTCTCTCTCTTCATTTTGTTGAATCCAACGGATGTTTGCCTCGCACAATATTTGAACTGGGAATGTTTCAATTTTCTGTTTTGTCGTGAGCCTGTGACAGAGGATCTGAAGGGACGTAAAGGAAGGAGAGGGAAAAAAAAAGGGTGTGAGTCATGTGAAATTTGGTGAGATCACTGCTAACTATTTTAGAAGATCAAGCTCTTAGATAAATGCGTGATTTATTATTTAAATATTTTAACACTCCTCACACGTTTAGTTTTGTCTTTTTGTCTACTAGTAAGCATGGATATAT